>CAJGYO010000019.1:17120593-18320593 GCA_904845875.1 Miscanthus lutarioriparius
AGAGCATGGTCTTTTATCTTCTTTGCTAATCTGTCCTAGGATTCATTCTTTTTATGTAGGGAGGGAGTGTAACACCCTGGTGTTATGCTTGCATAATTGCACTTGCATTTCATGAACATGAGCATTATTCATCCATTCATGAGCATATATCACATGAAACATGTTGTTGAAGCATTGCAACATACATGTATATTTCATGAGTGTTGTTTTTATGAAATGAATAGTGTGTAACACCCAAGTGCAACATGTGCAACTCACTTTAGTGGAACCTAGCCAGTTAGTATGATCCAACAAGTTCATGAAACAGGTGAAACATGACTGAAACAAAAGTAACATTTCAATTATTTTTCATCGTTTGAAGTACATTCAATTAACTTGATTCTTGTGTGACCAATGTGTGGTATGGCTAAATATATTTTTAAACACCTTAGCTATGCTTAGAAAATCATTAGGAACAATGTTCATGTTGACCATTTTGCCTAATTAAGTTTTCAAATAGTGGTTTGACTTGTTTTGACTCTGAACTCCTTGGTTTGACTGTTTAAAAAGTGTAGCATGGAGTGTTTACATCTGAGCAACCTAAAGCAAAGTTGTAGCAAATTTTATAAGGATCAAAAGTTGTTTTATGACCAACTCATGAAAATATGCACTTTGCCAAAGATGCTCTAAATGGTCCCACAAGTCGATTTGTGGTGCGACTCAACACTTAGAATTTTCTAAGTCGAAATCAAATTCCAGTTTCAAGTACTCAACTTTGGCTTGATATAACTTGTGATCCAATTGAGAATTAGGTCTTGGTCCTTTAACATGATTTGTAGTCTGGTATTTAGAGCTATAAATTTCATTTGTACTTTTTTTCGCTAAGGATCAATGGATTAGGAGATAGAGCATCACCAATTGGCACCGCTCATTCGACTCTTTGTTTCTTGAATCATGCTTCTGATTACCCGACCGGTTCGAGAAGAACACCGCGCGGGATGCCGATGCGCGTGCGTCATGGTCTTCTGCTCGCGCAGTGAACCACGCATCGCGGCCAGACTGCACACGCACTGGCCTCGCTTTAATCCCCATGCTTGCTTGCACGACCAGTTCACCCGCTCATTTTCCTTTTCCTTCGCCTTCTCTCCACTCGCTCATGACTCATGGCAAAGACAAGCAGCAACTCAGCGAGCTCGACTTGCTTCGCCGTCGCAAAAACGCAGCACTACATCTTCATCACAGCTCCGCCGTGTTCTCCTCTACCTCCTCCACCCCTAGGCTGCACCGATTGGGTCTCGGTAAGGGCACCTTGGCCGTTTTTCCGCCACCATTTCCATGGCCGCACCTCGCCGGAGCGGAGCTCACCGCGGCCAACCACCACCGAGCCCTTCTCGTCTTCCTTTCTCTGCGTAGTTAGCTCCGTGGTGACCCCGTGTAGCTCATACCAGGCTCGGAAGGGACATTGGGAGCTCACCGTCGTCGGCGCCTCGCGTCGGAGCGCTGCCGTGCCGCCATCACCGGCGACGAGCCACCTCCGCTAGATCTTAGGCCTTGTCGGTAGCTCCAATCGAGTCGTCTCATCACGTAGAGCACGCTGGTGCTTTTGGTTTCACCGGAGAGGCCACCGTCGACGAGCTCAACCATCGTCGTGCCGTCGCAACCGCGTCCCCTGTTTTCCTTGTCATTGACGCTGCGTGGACCCGGTGACGTGTGGATCCCGACCGTCGTGGACTCGAGATCGATGGGATAGCTTATTTGTTCGATTTTTGAATGCATTTTGTAAAATTTGTATCTCAAGTTTTGTAGATCCAATTTGAGTGAGTCTAATTTTATTAGGATCTGAGTGAAGTCTAGTATTTAAGAAAAATATAACATCAGCACTTATAGTATAATTTTGGATGAATTAAATAGGAACTTGAAATGTTTTTTAGATACATGCAAACTTGTTTGAATTATATCTTGAGTTTCTGTGGTCCAAAAATTATGAAATTTTGTGGATATGCTAGTGTTGCTTAGTAGAAGCTCTTCTAAAAATTTGAGAGTCATTGCATGTATGGTTTTTGAGTTATATATTTTCCTTTCATCGTTGATTAATACTTGTGTGAATTTTCATAATTTTCTATAGATCCAGTAAAGGTAAAATTTGGTGAGTGCTATTCTTATGCTAGAATGATACTAGGAAAAATGTGAAATCTGTTGCTTGACACTTTTAATTAAGGTTTCCTATTTATGCCTTTTTAAGCAATCATGCCTTGTCATTTTATGTAGGCTATTTTATTGATCTAAATGCCATGAAAATTTTATGATAGTCTACTTAGAGTAGTACTAGACTACTTTAATTTTCTTAGATTTTATGAACACCAGAAATGTATGTTGCTGTTTTAGCTTTGAGTTTAAAATAAAATAAAATATCTTCTTTAATGCGAGTTAGTTAATAATGTTCACTTTGGTATATCTTTGAAGCATCTTAGTTGCCGTGGTGATTTGGCATGTTAGTACAGTGGTTTTCGTAGTAGATAGTAGTACATGTTCTTGGATGATGTTGACTACCTTGTAGAAGAGCGTTGCTACTACTATGTACAATAAAGTTAAACATGTTAAATCTACATTGCATGCATCATGATCATTACATGTCATCTCTCTCGATGCACCTATGCATTAGCACTTATACATCTCTGCATCATACTGAGGATCGCAGGAGGAGTTGTTAGTAGCGATTCGGGAAGAGCGGCATCAAGGCGGATCCACAAGAAGTCCGAGCACAGTGGAGGTGCCAGAGGAAGAGGAGCAAGGAGAGGACTTGCCGGAGTCGTGGATCACCAACCTAGTTCGCTTCGAGCGAGGCAAGCCCCGAGCATTCTAAGTCTCCTACTTTATAAAAGTAATTATTTCTATATATATGAGTTTATATATTGTTGCATTAAGTTGTAGAAGTTGATTGAAACCGTTGATGCATTTATTACTATCCTTGCCTACCTTATTACCTTTTTCCTGTTAGGTCGGGGATCGAATAACTGCTAGCCTTGCTTAGACCCGTAGCGATCGGTGATACCCGTCACATACATTATAGGTGGTTACTAGAAGAGATTGGCTATGGAAAGAATGATATCTGAATTAACCATATGTGATGGGAAATTAGAGACCGACCGGAATAGTTGGAGGCAACGAGATTGGGGTTACTGGGTGCTGTTAGTTTCCGTCTGCGTAATTATTAAGGACCGATCGTTGCTCGTCCCTCTTGTCATATTGAGCGATGCCTCACATTTAGTCGGCGAATAAAGTATCTTTCGACCATGAAGCTAGTGTCACTATTCGGGCCGGGATCTACACGAAAAGCGTATTGGTGCTGATGGGGGTATGACAGGGGTATGCCAAGAGTGAGTCCAAGGCGGGCGTGACCTGATTCCTAGCGATCAGGCGGTCCTGGTATTACTGGCTCCAGATTATCCATGGCTACCTAAAAAGTGTCATTGGTAATCTAGGCTACCCCGCAGAGGAAGCATGGTTTGTGTGAGGAATAAATCACCGGTGGTTAGGAATCGATTCAATCGTCATCGTTCCTAGATAGTGAGCACTTGACTTGAGCTACGGCATCGTAGTAATTATTATGGAACAATGATGGTTATCTGGATGATGTGAGTTATGCTGAAGCTAAATTGGTAACTAGATGTTATTGTTTAATCATGTGATTGCCATAGTACAAGTGCTTACTTAGATGGATATGTTATAATAAAGATGATGCAAAGTACTTAAAAATGGTTTGTTCATGATAACTTATGCTTTCGCAAAAAGAGTCAGCTAGCCCACTAAAGAAAGGCTTGCATAATTCTTGGTGTCGTTTTATTTTGGTTTAAGGCGGGTAAGTCTAGCTGAGTACCTTCTCGTACTCAGGGCGTTGTTCCCATTGTTATTGCAGATGGTCAAATGTACTACGGCTATTGTATTAACTGCCTGTATCCGGCGATGGGTGACAACTAGGACCAAGGGCAAATAGTCACTCCGTATTTCTCATCTGATGCTTTTGTTGGAAATGACTACCTACTGGCACTGTATCTGGATCAAAAGTGTGTGTGGCTTTAAAACTATTTGCTTCCGCTATTTCAGCTCGAACTTGGTATGTAATAACTTATGTTCCAAACTCTGATGTATCAACTGTCGTTGCGAACTTTATGTAACGTATGACGGTACTTGCTAAACTTGTACGATCTTGGTTTGTATGTCGATTGGTTTGAAATCCTTCGTGGTTTCACGGACTACCGGGTTATACGGGTTTAAGTTTGCTAAATTATCTGTTTCGGCGGAAGATTTTCTTACTTAATCTCGTATAATTGATCGGTTCTGTTACAGGGAGATGATGAGGGTGCGTTTGGATCACGGCTGCGCAGCTCTGGCATGGCCGCTCGGCCTCGGCGTTTGGCTCCGGCCGCAACTTGGACGCTCCAAAAGTGCAGTGTAGCCTTTCTGTCATGCGGTGATACCGTTCTCAGACATTTCTCCTATATTTTAGCGTTTGAATTTTTTTATTGGTGAGATAATAGTTGATTTTGTTATTGTTTGATTTTCTAAAAAAATATAAATTATCTCTTTATCGTACTAGTTGGTCCTATAAGCTTATCATTTGAAATCGTCTTAAAATTTAGACACCTAAAGGCTAAAATATAGTAACTCCCATCGTACCGTGGACTTGTATGGGTTCCATACCAGGAACCAAACACACCCTCAAAACATGGTTATGGCCTCTTCGTGGCTGTTTGACAGCGTTTTTTGAAGCAGATTCCTCGTGAAAAATACTCGTCAGCGAAATAGTAAAATCCCGCTTAGCTTCCGGTGGAAGCGGACAATAATTAATTCTCCATTTATACTGAGAGCTAGGACTTAAACACCTCCTCACAAAAAATACTAGGAGCTAGGAGCTAAAAACACCTGCTCTTCATTGCTCCCCATTCAATCCCCACCAAAATAATTCTCACCTACTCTCCACCCTACTCCCTCACCAAAATCAAATATGATCGGTACATTAGAAACTCAAGGAGCTGGAGCTAAGAATCAGGGAGTAGATCTCTAGAAAACAGATCCTTAAATGGCCTAGTGGCTAACAACTTTGCTCTATTATTGCACTCCCAAGCATTCACCAAATGCTCTTTGGAAAGATACGTCTCGCTGCACATGAATTATTTTTTCCTCTTCTATTATGATGATCCGGAACATCTAACATGTAAACTTGGCTATAACTAAGATTCCCGTTTGGTATTGCTCCAAACAGCTTCAGCTCCTTAATTAGCTTACCCTTCATGTATTTAAAAACCAGAGTAGAACAGAGACAAGAGCTCACAATGTGCAATCTTTGATCAATTTGCGTTTCCTTTTCTTTAGGGAAACATGAGGGGTGTGAGGCCCTACTGAAAAATTTGTTGAAAGTGAAAACTGTAAAACAAAACAGTACAATACAGCTCTTCAAGAGACAAAAAAAAAAAAAGAAAGAAAAAAATAGAAAAGATTGCACAAAGGTTTCTAGCCATAAATCAATTTGAGGATGGTACTTTGCTTTTGCCCATAGTATACTAGAGCAAACTCTTTTTTTAAGATCAATTTGCACCTCTGCACCTTTTTTTTTTTTTTGAAAAGTAGATACAGCGGCACAGACCGGGTGACATATGGGTACGGATGAAAACGGATCGGATATGAACGGATATCACTGATATTACATTTATTTTCATATTTTTGTTCGGATTCAGATTCGAATACGGATATTGCCAACCATGACGGATAGGATACGATTGGATATCGACATCATAAATATATGATTTGATTATTCGGATATGGATACGGTATCGGATGTTGAATATCCGGACTCGGATATGGACAGATTTGACTCCTCTAAATGAATTCGGTCTCGAATACGGTACGAAATATCCGTACCATTTTCACCCGTACATATGGGCACAAGAGTGGACTTGGAATTGACTGGACATGGAGATCTTAGCTTATACTCCCTCCATTCCAAATTATAAGTCACTTTGATTTTTTGGATTTATCTATTTTGTTATGTATCTAGACATATTATTATATCTAAATCTAGATGCATATCAAAATAGATATATAAAAAAAAGTCAAAATAACTTATAATTTAGAACACAGAGATAGCAGTAGATAGCAGCAAGGACCATGTAAAGAGAGGAGGATCGGAAAGAAAATCATGTCAGCTCAAATACACTAATAATAACTACTGTTACACAATGCATATGCCTTATGCTCAGTGAAGAGCAGCAGCATCACACGGGTTCACAGCGGTTTTTGCTTAAAAAACAAAGACGGATTAACCAGCGGTTCTCAAGGGAACGTAGTGTGAGGAGATGGGACGAGAGGATGCAATCACATGGTGGCGAGTTTACTATTTTCCAAAGGCTGTTGGTTGGTTGGTTTGGAGGAATTGAAACATCAGTTGCATCACGGGAACAGCAACACATGTCCTAACAATTGGTAGATCTAGGTCCAAGATTTTCATAACTAACACATGTTTTGTGTCATGCTAATGAAACAATACCTACTGCAACAAAATTGGATCTACCATGCTACAATTCATCCATGCTCTAAAGCCGACAATTTTCTAATATATCTCTTGCAATGTAAACTCCAATTATTTCCACTATATATGTGTAGTGATTTTCCAAATACAAAATTGCACATGCGAGGGTAAGGCTTGCCATTAACATACTTTCCCAGACCCCGCACAGAGTGAGAGCTCTCTACACTGGGTACGCCCTTTATGTGCAGCGATTTTTCAAATACAAAATTAAACGACAAAAGAATTAAAGTGAACTTTGTCTGGCATGAGATAATCGTTTTAAATACTTCTTTTTTGTGATGTGGATCTATCTATAACATGAGTGCGTTGTCATAGCAGTTGGCAATGAGTTGTAAGTTGCAGCTTCACGGATCTGATCCGAGTGCGACCTGGCCGATGTTGCCTTCAAAACAATTCGTAGATCTAATAGATAGAAACTTTTTTGGGTAATGCACATAGTTCTAAAAGCTGTAGTAGTGCAACTGTAGTAGCACAGCCGAACATCAGCAATACATCTTGGAAGACTTCTTCACATAGACTATATATAGCTGAGGGGTCAAGGAATGGGATCAAGAAGATCCTACTAACATGTGAGCATATGCTTGTGAGATGCTAGGCAGTAGTAGCATATATATGTTTGATATTTCACCTCGTGATTTAACACAAAGTAAACTCTTTGGTCTTTGCATAAGACAACGCAGATCAATGATGGAGGAGCACCCAGCAGTTCACATCTGTGTACAGATAGATGATCTGTCTCTTACACATAGCCATGGATGGTAGGCAGGTGCAGGTATCTCTAGAGGCATAGGCGGCTGGTCCCGTCTTTCTTCCCTCAATGAATTCAAGTTTATTTATTTGATGGATTTAATTATTCATCATGCTTTGTCTTGGTGTAATGGCAGGTGAGGCACTTGACAGTGATGTATGCCTCTAGAGTCTAGATTCACGGGAGCAGCACATTCCTTTTTTTTTTAGATAATGGAAAATTTCCGGCTTCAGCCTTCTTCTGAAAACAACAAGCATCGGTCCAAACTTATTACAGTAGCACACCCATAATTAAAACTTATTACATGTTCAAAACTAAAGTCCAAAACGGTAAATGAAAGACCATCCATGCGATGCGAAGAACTCCATGGCTCTCGATTCTAGTAGCTTGCAAGTGTCAAGAATCCGTTCCTTGCCGTCATCCGAGCGCTGCAATAGAGCCCAAAACCGTAACCAGTATGTTCCCCGAAAAAGAACCTGCAAAAAAGTTTTTGGGTGACCTTTATCAAAAACCACATCGTTCCTTATGATCCATATTGCCTAGCAAAACGCCGTAGCCCCAGTCAATAAAAGATGATTATGGTTGGAACCTCCTAGCTTAGACCAACTATTGAAAAGATGGTTCGTGTTCCTTGGAGGATTAATGCCAAACAAAACAAACACAGCACGCCAAAGAAAACTGGCATAATGGCAATTAAAAAATGAGTGTTGGATAGTTTCAGGTGTGCTAAAAACAACAAGCCTTACTACCATTTCAATTCCTTCTAGCAAGATTGTCTTTTGTTAGTATCACCCCCTTCTTTAAGAACCAAAGAAAAATCTTAATCTTCAGGGGCACTTTCATATACCAAATTTTTTTGGTAACCTTAATCCCGTTATTGACTAGGTATTTGTACATGGATGTAACAGAAACAAACCATTATTATTTAAGTTCCAGATGAAAATATCCCGACCCTCATTTAAGTTAATAAAAGCAACTCTCGCAACTAGACTTTGCCATTCCAACAGCTTGTTCGCAACTAGTGGCCTTCTAAAAGACACATTGAGAGGGGTGGAATTAAGTACATCAGCCACCGTTGCTTGTTTCTTCCACACTATATTAAATAAATTCAGGTATTGGATTTTCAAGGCTTGGGAGCCCAACCATTTATTTTCCTAAAATCTAATTTGAGTTCCATCGTCTAGTTTAAACTTCCCAAGACTTAAGAAAATGTCTTTAACTCCCAGCAAACCATTCCAAAATTGCGAAAACGCGTTTTTCTTTTCAATTTGACTAAGAGTCTTGTTCTTTAGGTATTTGTTCCTTATTAACTCCTGCCAAATGCCCTTCTCGTTGCAAAGTTTGAAAAGCCATTTGCTTAAAAGACACTTATTTTGTAAATCTAGATTTTGAATTCCTAAACCACCTTGCTCTTTTGGTTGGCACAAAATATTCCACTTTTCCAGTCTATATTTCCTTTTGTGCTCATCATTTTGCCAGAAAAACCTTGATCTAAAATATTCAATCTTTTTTAGAACACCTCTCGGGACTTCAAAGAAAGACATCATGAACATAGGTAAGCTTGACAAAATAGAATTGATTAACACTAATCTACCCCATATGATAAATGTTTTCCTTTCCACCCACTTAACTTCTTTTCAATTCTTTCTTCAATTAATTTCCAATCCTTATTATATAACTTCTTGTAATGTATAGGAAGGCCCAAATATCGAAAAGGGTATGATCCCATTTTGCAACCAAATAGATATGAGTATTGCTCCTCAAATTCTTTTGCTTGGCCAAAGCAAAATAATTCACTTTTATGGAAGTTGATTTTCAAACCTGATAATTGTTCAAAAGTATCAAGCAAAAGTTTCAAATTTTTTGCTTGTTCAATATCATGGTCGAAAAATAGAACCGTGTCATCTGCATATTGCAAGATAGACAAGCCATTTTCCACTAGGTGTGTAACAACCCCTTTTATTTCGTCTTTCTCCTTGGCTCTAGATAAAATGATAGCTAGCATATCTACAACAATATTGAAAAGGATCGGTGACAAAGAATCACCTTGTCTAAGACCTTTCTTGTTTGGAAATATGAGCCCATTTGGTCATTAACCTTAATGCCCACATTCCCACCTTGAACAAAAACTTTGACCCAATCACACCACACTGGATGAAACCCCTTCATTCTTAGTGCTTGTTGTAAGAAATTGCAATTCACCTTATCATATGCCTTTTCAAAATCAATCTTAAAGATAATTCCATTTTGTTTCCTTTTATGTAACTGGTGTAAGGTTTCATGTAAAATAACTGCACCCTCCATTATATTTCTCCCAGATAGGAATGCTGTTTGGGATGGTTTAAATATGCGTTGAGCTATCTTTACAATTCGGTTAGTAGCCACTTTAGTAAAAATCTTGAAGCTAACATTTAACAAACAGATAAGTCTATATTGTTGTATTTGTTTAGCTTCTTTAGACTTTGGTATTAAAATTATCGTTCCAATGTTTAGGTTATGTAGAGGCAATTCTCCCTTATTGAAATCTATGAACAAAGGCATCAGATCATCCTTAATTACATTCCAGAATACCGGATAAAACTCTGGAGGAAAGCCATCAGGACCTGGAGCCGTATTATGGTTCATTTGGAAAATTGCACCTCTAATCTCCTCCTCCGTAAACTCAGCAACCAAGAGATCATTTTCCTCAGCTGTAACTTGAGGGATGTCATCACGGTATGACTCATCCATCACCAAATTGTTATGATCCGATGGCCCGAATAATTTTTTATAGTAAGTGGTGATATATTTTTTAAGCTCAGCGTCACCGTGAATTAAACCTTCCTCCTGCTCCAGCCTAAATATCCTAGTTTTCCTGTGTTTCCCATTTGCTACTAACTGAAAGTATTTTGTATTGACATCCCCTTCTAATAATTTTTTTTACTTTAGCACGTTGGTACCATTTTATTTCTTCCTCTCGTAGAAGTTCGGACAATCTTTCATTCAAGACATACTTAAGATTCAATTCATTTTGATCTAATAAAGTTGATTCAGCCTTTTTATCCAATTCATCCAATTTTGCTAGCAACTTTTTCTTTTCTTTCTTGTAAGCACCACTTGTATTTTTGGCCCACACTTTCAAGTATTGACGCAGGCGTCTAATTTTAGCCTGCCAACGCTCTAAAGAGTTATGCCACTTATCCACATTGTTCTAGATATCTATAACTAAATCCACAAACCCCTCTCTTAACAACCAACCCAACTCGAATTTAAATAAGTATTGATTATTATTAGATGCAGGTTCCCCTGTATTAATAAAAAGGGGTGTATGATCAGAGATCTCTCTTGATAGAGCTTGGACAGTGGTACGCGGGAATTTTAATTCCCACTCTGTACAAGAAAGAATTCTATCTAACTTTTCAAATGTTGGAATTTCTAGGTTGTTAGCCCAAGTGAACAGTCTTCCAGAAAGTTTCAACTCCCTTAAGTTAAAGGCATCAATGATAGCATTAAACAAGAATGGCCATCTATCGTTGTAATTGGCATTATTTTTCTCTTGTGGCCCTCTAATGATGTTAAAGTCACCACCTATCAAAATAGGTAAGGTTTCTTTAGAACATAGTTGGACTAACTCTGTTAAAAATGCGTCTTTAAGATGATGTTGAGCTGCCCCATAGGCAGACACAAGCAACCACTGAAAGCCATCCTGTTTATTTCTCAATTTCAAATTTACAAAGAAATCTCCTTCTATCTCACCAATGTCGAACTCTAGAAGGTTTATGCCTACTAGCATGCCACCAGATCTTCCCCGAGGAGGTTTACAGTGCCATAAAAAGTCCTTGCCACCACACAAAATTTTTAGAAAATTTGGTGAGTAATCTCTCCTACCGGTCTCTGATAAAGCAACAAAATCTAGCTCCTTTTCCCACACCAAATCAGACACAAATCTATGTTTTTTGGGTCACCTAACCCATTACAATTCCAAAATATGCCCTTCATTTGTTAAACTAAAGGTTCTCTTTTGATTTTCTCTTGCCTAATTTCTTTTTCTTTTTTGAACTTGATTTATTTTTTTGGGGCACTTTTCAGTAGATCATATAGATCACCGCTTCCCTTCACTCATACCCTCGGCTATCTCACCACAAAGCTGGTTAATAGCTAAGAAATCAAGTTCATCCTCCTAATCGATAAGTTACAATCCAATTGTTTGCTACTAGCATGTAGTTCCTTTTGTTTAGGCAACACATGTAGTCTCGCTTCTTTCCACATGTTTAAGGTTGTTAATCGATTTACTAACACTAGTATCATCTGACCCTAACAAAACCCCCACCTTACTCATGTTATGAGCAACTACATCTTTAGAGAATGAAAGAAAAGATGCGTTTAAAATGTTACCTAAATTATTAGGTTCCTCCAAATTTTTATGCCTTTAGATTGGCCGCTCTCTCGGTCGAGTCTTGGTAGCCTATCACCACATTGCGCTTGCTCCTATGGGTAGGCGTGGTATTCTCAGGCGAGGGTTTGTGCAGGGGGTTACAGAATTTAAAGGCCCATGGAAGGATTTAACTACCCAAGCCTTGGTCGAGTCGAGATAACCCGGTCGACTTCAGCTCAAAATGGGCCATGACAGAGCAATGCTTTGTGTCCCTTTGTTTGAATTTTTTGCTGCCGGTGGAGCAGAAGAACTCCCATCTTTCTTATCTTTCTTTGTGTTCTCCTTGTTGGAGTCCAATTCCTTATTATTAGGTCCTGGATCTTTGTTGAGTTTGTCCAAACCATCATCTTTTTTGCCGGATTCACCCGTCTGATTATCCATGTCAATTAGTCTTGGGTCATTTTCCTCCTCTTCTTTTTCTAGCCTGAATTGGAGTTCATACACAAATTCTCCGATTACAACGTCAACTAAATCCGGAATTAGTTCTGGACTTAGTACAGCAACTCTCAGCCTTGGTCTTTCAAATCGCTTGATAAATTTCATGTCCACCATCTTTGTGGCACCAAGAATAGTACCCACAGCCCAGATGATACGAAAATTCCGTAAGTCGCTCGGGGGACCACGGAACTGTACTCAAACTTTAGGAATTTCATACTTGTACACCTCTGCATCTTTTTTCTTTGAAATAGTCAATTTTGCTTTTGCACTCCTTGCTTCCACAGGACCCCAATCATCCATCCGTTTTAACTCAGCACTAGATGGAAAAGTTGTGGCAAAGGAGTTTTCATTAGTTTCTTCCACAACCCATTTCCGATCTGGTACAAGTCTCTCAAGCTCTCACTGTGACTTGTTTCACAATGAAGAGAACCATCGAGAGACCTTCACTATTGCTTCAGAGGCTCAATTTTTGCCTTTTGGTTACCTGAAAAAGGGATATAATAAAACCCAAACACGAACTGCATAACCACATGCTCTGCTGTAGGTTTTGCACCCTTCATGGAAGGGCAAGCTTTGGTGACGTGGGTATCACTATCACACATGTCACAAAGAGATTGGTGTTTTGTAGTCATTCATTACGTGCCCTTTAGTTAGGCAACAAAAGCAAAAGGGTTTATTCTTTCCACTCCCTTTCTTTGGAGCAATAGCACCTTGATTCATTGTCAATTTGCATAGTTTGCAACATCTTGCATTTTCAAATACCCGTCTCTGCATTTTCCCCTGCTTGAATAATACCGAACCAAGAACCCCTGTGCTAGTACCTAGGAGCAAATTAGCCTTGGCCATCGCCTCATGTTGAACTTGCTGGGGTTGGGTTGGTGCAGCCCCGTGCCCAACAACGTTGCTAGTACCAGCATGGCCAGAGCCCATTGATGTAGCCTCGTATGCGTCGAAGCCTCCTTGATAGCCCCGGCCACCGCCGAAGCCAGAAGCGTTGTTGTTACCATAACCGTGGCTGCCATAGCCACCACCGAAACCTCCATGGCCTCTCCTCCCCCGGCGACCACCACCAAAACCTCCACAGTGCGCATTGTATCCTCGGCCACCAAAACCACCATACTGGAAGCCACTGGCTTGATCGCCACCACCACGACCACCGTACCCCGGATTAAACCCCGGGTTAAAACCGGGAGTAAAACTTTGGGATTGGCCATCGTGGTAGCCCTGAGAGTACGTCGCCTGCTGGTGAGTTACCGGTGGAGCATGGTGTGGCTGCTGGTTTTGGTTCAATGCCGGTTGGGCACCAAGTGGATGTCCGCCGTGTCCAGCCATTGCCGGAGGACGGAACGAATGCACGATGTCGGCGTAAGAACAAGATGGGCGAGTATACAATTGGCGGCTGGAATTAGGGTACCATATTCTGGTTCTAGTGCGTTAGAAGAGATCAATAAGACCCTTCACAGGCCAGTACCACTTCCCACGCCCAATACATACCAAATCTCGGCCCAGACTCTGTTCCAAATTTGATTTTGAATTTCCCAGCGTAATTCTCGGCACACCGTCCGTGTTGCCGAAACCGACAACGGACGGTAATTTCGAGATCACGCGTGAACCAGAATCTGACGAACTGGTAGCTCCGACTAGCAACGCCGGTGTTGATGAATGAAGAGAGCCACTCCTACAAGGTGAGGATTTGCTTCTCCAAGCAACCTCCAGTGCGTCTCCAAGAGTCCGTGGGGGAGAAACCCTTGGAGGCGGCAACTGACCTCGCCATGGAGTAGGCTTCACGCGATGTTGCACCAGCGCAGATATGATACGTTTCGCCAACGGCGGTGTACATCCAGAAGAAGACGTAGCACTTACCAGAGTACCTTCGTTGAGTTCATGTTCAGCTTGGAGTAGATCCTATGTGAAAGCATCTAGGCCCCTTTGTTGGGTTTCGGTGATTAATGACAATACAAGATTACTATGACTAATGTGTGTTTTGCAGAGGCAATTAAGTTAGGTCATGGTAATGGAGATCGATTGGGCAATCGAGGTGGTCATGTCCCTACGATGGAAATCGTTTCGGTTTTCAAAGGATGGACGACAAGGTTAAGGCTGACTAGTTCTAAGTGTCGATTGGAGTTGGAGTGACACTTAGATTAGTTTAGGACTTTGTTTTTCCTTTGGCCGTACTATTAAGGGGGGTATGGACGGGTAGCTTGACCTAGATGAGTCTAGTGAGTTAGGTATGGTGCACACTTGTTTAAACTAGCTCTAGGTAGCTCCTACATATGCCTAAGATCCAATGGAGCAAACTTCATTCACACATGATTGAGAGTTGAAGGCGAATGGAGGGTCAAATACTGACCGAACGCTGGCCGCAGGGTCCGGTCAGTTCATTTGATCAAGAGATTGCGTTCGGTGCGACCGGAAGCTGGAGTGGTCAAGTGACCGGACGCTGAGAGGCAGCGTCCGGTGGACTCCAGTAAGGTTCTAGAGAAGGGAATCTGTGACCGAACGCGTCCGGTCAGTACTGACCAGACCCTGGGGGTTCATCGTCCGGTCGAGTACAGTAAGGTTCCAGTGAGGGTTTAATGCGACCGGACGCGTCCAGTCAGTGGTGACCGGACCCTGACAGCGTCCGATCAACACATTATCACTGGTTTGCGAGTAGAACGGACCGAAGCGTCCGTTCACCCCGTAGAGGCACATAACGGTTCGTTTTTCAGCTGCTGTTATAAATACTTCACCCCTTCGTGTGAGGGGGTACTTTTGCTCATTCCAACAGCTGAGAAACATATTTGTGAGTGCCAAGAAGAGCAAGGTCCTAGTGAGGTGTTTGTGATTTGAGAATCCAAGAGAGTAGCCTCATTAGTGAATCAAGAGTAGCAAAGTGTGCATCCACCGTTCTCATTAGGCTTCGCGTGGTCAAGTGAGAGTTCATGCTTGTTACTCTTGGTGATCGCCATCACCTAGACGGCTTGGTGGTGATTGGGAGCTTGGTGATCACCCGGCGGATCTTGTGGGTGACCCAACTCAAGTTGTGAGCGTCTTTGGGTGATTCACCGCGATGGAGTGTCGAAGAATCAACCCGTAGAGAGCACTTGATCCTTGCGCGGATCAAGGGGAGCTACACCCTTGCGCGGGTGCTCCAACGAGGACTAGTGGGGAGTGGTGACTCTCTGATACCTCGGCAAAACATCACCGTGTTTCCTCTCCTCTCTTTACTTTGAGCATTTACTTTAAGCATTACTTTGAGCAATTCAATTCTTATCATTTACATTCCTAAAATTGTCATGGTAGAGTAGGATTGGAACTTAGATTGCAAGTCTCTTTGTGCGATAGAACATTACAAACACTCTCTAGGCACAAGGGGTTAATTGGGCCATCAATAGGATTTAATTATTGCAAGAAAATTTAGAATTAGCCCAATTCACCCCCCCTCTTGGGCATCTTGATCCTTTCAATTGGTATCAGAGCCTCGTGCTCACGTTTTTAAGCTTAATCGCTTAGAGCAAGATGTCTCACGGGGATGGACCTCCTCCTATCTTCGAGGGGGATGATTTTCCATATTGAAAAATTCGCATGGAGGCGTACCTAGAAGCTCTAGACGTTGGAATACTTAGGGCCGCCTCTCATGGGTTCCCAAGACCTAGGAATCCCGCACAACTTCAAGGAGATGAAGTGAACTATGAAAAATGAAATGCAAAGGCTCGCAACACCATCTTTAGAGGCCTTTGCAAAGATGTGTTCAACCGTGTAAGGAACCACAAAGACGCCCATGCTCTATGGTCGGACGTTTGTGCGCTCCATGAGGGAACAAAGAGTGAGCGTGAGGAACGCTATCATCTTGTCATGAAAAAGCTCAACTCTTTTGAAATGCTTCCTAAAGAATGTGCTAATGAAATGTATTCGCGTTTGAATATTCTTGTAGAGGAAGTCAATGGGCTCGGACTTACTCAAATGTCACCATCCGACGTTGTGAGAAAGATCTTGGGTGTCCTTCCCATTGACAAATATGGGCATATTGTGACCGTGCTACATCAAGGTGATCTTTCCACCACTACACCGACACAAATCTTGGGAAAGATCAATGCTCATGAAATGTACATGCACATCACACCTCAAGATGGCTCATCCTCTACTAAGAAGAAAGAAAAAAATTTAGCATTCAAAGGTAGTCAAGATAAGGGCAAGGCAAGACTTGAGTATGAAAGCTCTAGTGATGAAGAAGATGAAGATGAAGATCTTGCTCTCATGGTGAAGAAAGCCGCCAAGATGCTAAAGAAGCTAAACAAGAGTGGCATCAAGTTCGATGGCAAGAAGAAGTTCTTCACAAGCTCTAGGAGAAAGCCAATCTCCGAAATGGATTGCTTCAATTGTGGTGAACTTGGTCATCTAGCACACCAATGCACCAAGCCCAAAAAAGACAAGTTCAAGAACAAGTTCAAGGGCAAGAAAGATGACTCAAGCAATGAAGAAGAAGAACAAGTCATACAAGAAGAGAGATGGCAAGAAGAGGGACTTCCACAAGAAGAAGAAAAGTGGAAAGGCCTACATCGTCGGTGATTGGCTCACGGACATTGATTCATCTAGTGGATCATCCGATGATGATAGTGACAATGAGAAGGTGGTCGCCATTGCTATTGATCTTTCATCTTCACCGCCACCACCGCCATCATCCTCTACACACCTATGTCTTATAGCCAAAGGTGAACTCAAGGTATCTAATGATGATGATAGTAGTGGTGATGAACATGCTAGTGATGATGATAGTGATAGCGATAGTGATGATGATGACTCACCTTCTTATGATGATCTTGTTAAAATACTAAGAAAATATACTAAGATCATTAGAAAGAGAGGAGCTAAAATTGAAAAACTAGATGCTAAGAATGATTTACTTTTAGCAAAATGTGATACAATGGATAAGGCTAATGTTGAGCTCAAAGAAACAAATGATGCTATAACATCCAAACTCAAGGAGCTAAAATCTTCTAAGAAAGAACTTAAAGATAAACATGATAAACTTGAGTGGGTGAACAATGAGCTCATCACTAACCACAACAAGCTAAAAGATGAATACTCAACTCTAAAGATTAATTATGATACTCTTGTTATTGCTCAAGAATTTCTACCAAATGAGCCACATGATGCTACTAACCATGTTGTTAAGA
This sequence comes from Miscanthus lutarioriparius, assembly GCA_904845875.1. NCBI lineage: Eukaryota > Viridiplantae > Streptophyta > Magnoliopsida > Poales > Poaceae > Miscanthus > Miscanthus lutarioriparius. The sequence goes on from CAJGYO010000019.1 coordinate 17,137,921, forward strand.
TTGATATAGCTACATCATGTGATGATTTAATTGATGAGAGCATTGAGCAAGGATCTAGTGGCAAAGGCAAGCAAGTGGTTGAGTGCAATGACTATGATGAGTATATCAAGCTCAAGAATGCAAATGAAAAGCTCATGAGAGATCTTGAAGAGATAAAGAGCCACAACACCATTGCGCTAGAAACTCTTGATCATGATGAAGAGTTGATCCTTGAGAATGAGAAGCTCAAAGAAGAGAACAAGAGGCTAAAGGAAGAGAAGAACAATGATGTTCTCAAGGAAGAGAACAAAAAGCTCAAGATGGAGAAAGAACATCTCAAGGTTGGATTGAGCAAGTTTGCAAGAGGCAAGCATCTTCAAAGTGAGCTTCTAATGAACACCGTCATGAAGATGGATAGAAGTGGCATTGGATATGTGGCACATGTAGAGAAGAAGAAGGCTCAAGTTCAACAACAACAATCAAAGCCAAAGCCAAAGAGATGCTTTGAGTGTGGACAAGAAGGCCACTTTGCTCATGAGTGCCAAACTCCACCACCACAACCCTTGCCCAATCATGCTAGACCCTTTGCCTTCAATGCTCACTACATGCTTAGAAAGGATTCTAGTGGAAAGATAAAAGTTATGTTCTTAGGATCTCCTAACAAGAATAGGCCTAAGAAGATTTGGGTTGCAAAGTCACTTGTTGAGAAGGTGAAGGGCCCTCAACAAGTTTGGGTTCCTAAAGCTTGAATCTCTTGTGTGTAGGTGAACTACAAGACCGATGGAAGTCATTGGGTTATTGATAGTGGTTGCACTCAACATATGACCGGTGATCCTCGTATGTTCACCTCACTAGATGAAGAGGTAGATGGACAAGAGAGAATAACATTTGGAGATAACTCAAAGGGCAAGGTTAAAGAATTGGACAAAGTGGAAATATCAAATGATCATTCCATCTCAAATGTGCTCTATGTTGCTTCATTGAGTTTCAACTTGCTATCCGTTGGACAATTGTGTGATCTTGGCTTCCAATGCTTGTTCACCGAGAAGGAGGTTATTGTATCCAAGGTGGATGATAATCAAGTGATATTCAATGGATTTATATACAACAACTTATATCTAGTGGACTTCACCTCCGAAGATGCAAACTTGAAGACTTGCCTATTCACCAAAACAACACTTGGGTGGCTATGGCATAGAAGACTTGCTCATGTTGGTATGAGTTCACTCAAGAAACTAATGAAGAATGATTTAGTGAGAGGGTTGAAGGATGTGAAGTTTGAGAAGGATAAGCTTTGTAGTGCATGTCAAGCCGGCAAGCAAGCTGCAAATACCCATCTAACTAAAGCTTTTATGTCAACCACAAGAGTGCTTGAACTCCTCCACATGGATTTATTTGGACCAACAACATACAAGAGTTTGGGAGGAAATCTTTATTATCTTATGATAGTTGATGATTATTCAAGGTATACATGGGTGTTCTTCCTTCATGACAAATCCAAAGTTGCATCTTGTTTCAAGAAGTTTGCCAAGAGAGCACAAAATAAATTTAAAGTGAAGCTCAAGAAAACTAGAAGTGATAATGGCAAAGAGTTTGACAACACAAACATTGAAGCTTATTGTGATAAAGTTGGAATCAAACATGAAGTCTCCGCAACTTATACTCCTCAACAAAACGGTGTGGTTGAGAGGAAGAACCGGACTTTGATCACTCTTGCAAGAACTATGCTAGATGAATACAACACTCCCGAAGCTTTATGGGCGGAAGCAATCAACACCGCATGCTATGCATCCAACCGCCTATTCCTTCAAAAGTTCCTTGGTAAGACACCTTATGAGTTGCTCAATGGAAAGAAGCCGGACGTCTCCTTCTTTAGGGTGTTTGGTTGCAAATGCTACATCTACAAGAAGTGGCAACACCTAGGGAAGTTTCAAAGGCGTTGTGATATTAGTTTTCTTGTTGGTTACTCATCAAAGTCCAAAGCATATAGAGTATTTAATTATGCCACCGGCTTGGTTGAAGAAACATATGATGTGGAGTTTAATGAATCTAACGGCTCTCAAGGAGCACATGAGAATTTTGATGATGTAGGTGATGAACCATTGAGGGAGGCTATGAAGAACATTCTGGTGGGAGACATCAAGTCTCAAAATGATGAAGATGATGTACAAGTCATTGATCAACCTTCTTCATCAAGTGTGCCACAAGATGGTGAAAAAGATGGGAGAGTAGAAAATGAAGATACTCATGTCTCCCATGAGCAAATGGTGGTACAAGCACAAGATGTTGATGCTCCACAACCTCCTCCTCAAGTGGTCAATAGAAGAAATACACCTCTCCTACAAGATCATCCACAAGATCTCATCATAGGGAGTCCATCAAAGGGAGTGATGACTAGATCTCAAAAACTTGCTTCATTTATTGCTCATCACTCTTTTGTCTCTTGCTATGAGCCTACCAAGGTAGAAGAAGCTCTTAAGGATTCGGATTGGATCAATGCCATGCATGAAGAGTTGAACAACTTCACCCGCAATGAAGTTTGGACTCTTGAAGAGCGACCAAAATGAGCAAGAGTCATTAGAACAAAGTGGGTGTTCCGCAACAAGCAAGATGATCAAGGTGTTGTTATGAGGAATAAGGCAAGACTAGTTGCAAAGGGGTCCTCTCAAGTTGAAGGTTTGGATTTTGGAGAGACCTTTGCACCGGTTGCAAGACTAGAAGCCATTCGTATCCTACTTGCATACGCATCACATCATGAAATAAAATTATATCAAATGGATGTGAAAAGTGCATTTTTAAATGGCTTTATTAATGAACTAGTCTATGTTGATCAACCTCCCGGGTTTGAAGACCCTAGATATCCTAATCATGTTTATTGGTTATCCAAGGCGCTATATGGGCTTAAGCAAGCCCCAAGAGCTTGGTATGAGCGGCTTCGGGACTTCCTCATTAAGAATGGCTTCACTATTGGGAAGGTCGACACCACACTATTCACCAAGAAGCTTGATGAGCATATCTTCATTTGTCAAGTGTATGTTGATGATATCATCTTTGGATCATCAAATGAAGACTCATGCAAAGAATTTGGTGAATTGATGTCGAAGGAGTTCGAGATGTCAATGATTGGAGAGCTTACATTCTTTCTTGGTTTTCAAGTCAAGCAAATGAAAGAAGGCATCTTCATCTCTCAAGAGAAATACACAAAAGATCTTCTCAAGAGATTCAAGATGGATGAATATAAGCCAATCAAGACACCAATGCCTACTAATGGACATCTCAACCTAGATGAGGGAGGTAACCCGGTTGATCAAACTCTCTATCGTTCTATGATTAGTAGCTTATTATATTTAACCGCATCTAGGCCCGACATCATGTTTAGTGTGTGTATGTGTGCTAGATTTCAAGCCAATCCTAAGTAAACTCATGTAATTGCTATAAAAAGAATCCTTAGGTACCTTAAGCACACACCAAGCATTGGCCTTTGGTATCTCAAAGGAGCTATATTTGAACTAGTAGGCTATTCCAATTCGGATTATGCCGGTTGCAAAATTGATAGAAAAAGCACATCCGGAGGGTGCCATTTGCTTGGTAGATCACTTGTGTCTTGGTCTTCCAAAAAACAAAATAGTGTGGCCTTGTCCACCGCCGAAGCGGAATACATTGCCGCGGGTGCTTGTTGTGCACAAATATTATACACGAAATAAACTTTGCTAGACTATGGTGTAGTTCTAGAAAAAGTATCTCTTTTGTGCGATAATGAAAGTGCGGTAAAACTTGCAAATAATCCGGTTCAACACTCTCGCACCAAGCACATAGATATCCGCCATCACTTTCTAAGAGATCATGTTGCTAAAAATGATATATCACTAGAAGGTGTAAGAACCGAAGATCAATTAGCGGATATCTTCACTAAACCGCTAGATGAGGCTATATTTTGTAGATTGCGGAACGAGCTCAATGTACTTGATTTTAGTAACTTCACTAAAAGATGAGCTTGTGTTGTCCCTTGCATTCTTTGTTATATACAACATGTTTAATTTTTGGTAATGCATATAGGGCTTGTCTAACATGGTTAAGATAACCGCCGAAAAGCGTGTGAAGAAGCTTAACCTTGGATCAAACTTGACAAGCAACTAGATTTACTTTCAAGTATTTCATATGTATGAATGTTGCTTGTCGTTTTGTTCCATTTGCCCTTTTATTGCCTATTTTCATAAAAAGAATTATAGCCTAAGGCAAAATATTCTGAAAAAAACTTGAGGGTTTGAGAGAGGTCACTCACATCAGTCCTAATTGGTGTTTATTTGGATCTTATTCTTGTTGGGACTTGATTGGGAACAGGCAGCGCGAAGGAACATTGAAGATTTGCTGCAAAAGAGTGACCGGACGCTGCACCAGACCTTGATGTCCAGCGTCCGATCAGTTCACAGGAGGTGAACTGCTGCTGAAGGAGTGACCAGACTCTGCGTTTCAGCGTCCAGTTAGAAGACATTCAGCGTCCGGTCGTGTGATGGAGACAAAGAAGAGTTGACCGGACCCTGCCTGCGTCTGGTCATGGTCCACCGGACGCGTCCGGTCATGATTCCAGGGGTTTTGGACCTTACTGGAATTGACCGGATGCTGGGTGGTAGCGTCCGGTCGCTACCATCGGAGCGTCCGGTCAGTAGAAAACGTGCGGCATCAGATCTCTTCTCATGTTTCCTTATCTGTTGTGTTGGGGAACCTTTTTAACCGAAATCACTGTGTTGCTCTGGATCCATCCCGTCCACTTCCTCAACCCTAGCCGCCGCAAGCCCCAAATCGCTGAAGAGCTTGCCACGCTCGCCTTTGCCCCCGCCGCCGTCTCCTCCGTCGCTATCCCGCACCTCCGCCAGCGTTGCACCGAGCGCCCGCCCTTGCAGCCGCATCTGCTCCACCTCGCCGAGTCATTGTGCCTCCGCAAGCTCCTGCGCCGCCGCCTCTTCTTCCAAAGATCTTGATGCGTGCTCAGCTCTCCCGATGGTCGCCAAAGCGTCTCCCTGAGCCATTGCTCTCCATTGATCGACTGGGTCTTCGGTAAGGCCATGCCCTAAGCCACATTGTTTGCCCATAACCTAGATCGATTTCATAACACTGATTTCAAATCACATACCAGTATCATCAATTCATTCACCCCGCTCAAAACCATAACCCTAGCCGGTTCCAAGGTTTCCCCCACGTGACACGTCTCTTCTTTTCTCGGATCGTCGGTTCGTCAGGTAGAAAGCCTGTCGCCTCAATTTCGTACCTACATTGCTTGCTTCCTAGGGTTTTCGCATCTATTAGACATTGTATTTATTTGTATATCTATCTATTCTATTGTGCAGCGAGTCGGTGTCGTTGAGATCGTGTGGCAGTTGTCAGTCAACTCGGAGCCAAGCTTGCAAGTATGGATCGAGGCCAAGCCTCGTAAGTGACAAATGCAAGCGATTGTTCTTGTTAGCGGCGATTGATCTTTTCAGATGGCTCGCACGAAGAATGTCGGGGTGGTCCAGGAGATGATGATCGGAGGCCACCACCTCGCTTACCTGTTGATCAAAAAGGCAAGGCGACAAAGAAGATTGCATCCAAGAAGAGGAAGTACCTAGATGCAGAGATGGCTGGCGTGCAACAAAGCAGATGCAGAGGGCAGCAGAGCGTCTTAGAGGAGGTGTTCACAAAGTGGGGTTGTGATTGCAGATCAACAGCTCACACCAGCACAGAGGGCAGCAGTTGAGGAGGCTGAGCGTTTTCATGGTAGTCCACCTGAGACTGTCATGATGGTTGGACATCGTCTGGCTATTGAGGAGACTTAGCCTCGAAGTCACAAAGAAGACCCACCAAAGAAAGCCTCGGACATACTCGGGAGAAACAGGAGGGCCAGCAGGCCGAGGAGACCGAACAGGCACCACAGCCACAGCTTCGCCGCTCAGGTCGTACATGAGTTCTAGTCTCGCCAAGGCCACCTACTCAGCGGAGAGGTTCGCGTCCACCGCCCAGACCACAGGGTCCACCCCTAGTGACCCATCTTGACTTGAGGGCCACCATGGCCAAACAGGTGCAGCAGCTTCGTTTTGTGGAGTTTGAGGTGTGGTTACCACCCATGAGGGATGAAAGAGCAGCAGAGGGTTTCTATACACCGCTCCAGGAAGATTTCTACAATGCTTATCTGAACAGTGGGGCAATCTTCTGATCTCAGAGAGTCTGCAGTATTGAGGCTATTGTGGTAGCAGCCGGAGAGCATATTCGCCCCTACCTTGCATATCTGCCGGGGCTAACAGATCTGATAGGCCGGACAGGATTATATGTACCATCTTGGGTTCGGTAGTTCTATGCTTTGCTCTTTGTTGACCCGCATCATAACTTCATTCACTTTGCATTCAGAGGCAGAGACTACAGGATGACGAGTCAGAGGGTCAGGGAGATACTGAGGCTACAGGAGCAGCCTGTCAAGTTACATGAGGTTTGTTATGGACAGCAGGAGCCTCCCAGGCGTCCTCATGGTGGTCAGGTGCCCCCTATAGATCTTGTGCGCCATTGCTTCAAGGAGCCCTTTGGTGAGGGTTCAAGGAGGAACCCTAGTGATCTTACTCCTACTGCCAGAGTGGTAGAAGCTATCATGAGGAGGAGACTACTTCCCAGGTTGGGATACAGAGAGGGCTTGACTCGCCTCTAGCTTTGGCTTCTCAATGCACTGATGCAGCAGACTGTCTTCGATATTTAGGACCTCCTTCTGTCAGAGATGGAGGATACTATTGCTGAGGGCTTCAAGGGTCGTAGGTAGCTTCCCTATGCACATTGGATTACATTTCTTATGCTGAAGGCAGTGTCAGTTAGGACACCTGAAATGGTTGCAGAGTACAGAGGTGCCACCATAGAGTTCCCAGCATATAACATGGCACAGAGGATCAGACACAGCACTCCTCAGGCACCCACTTGGCCCAGCCATCATCCAGATGTTCCAGAGACAGCAGCTCAGCAGGACGAGATCATCAGAGGCATAGCCGCTCATCGAGGAGGAGCAACTTGAGGCACAAAGCAGAGGTGACCGAGTCTAGTGACGATTCGGATGATGACTACCTACCTATTCCTCGAGATGCCTCCATGCGAACCACGATCAGAGGCGGCGATTCTTAGCTCACCTCCACACTGCACAGACGGACCCGCTCTCATTGCTATTCTTGGCGGATGCAAAGCGAGATCGAGCTAGAACGAGCTCAGAGACCGCTGCCAACTTTGCACGATTTTAGGCTCGTTAGGGCGAGTTCCAGCGCCAAGCCAGCGAGTCCTCCAAAGAAGCGGAAGAGATGCATCGGCGAAGATTACTCATGCAAAGCGGCGGCTTATGGGATTCATGCGGCATGTTGTGACAGCTCTTGGGGCCCCACACCACAACCTTCGCCCAGTTGCTCACAATTCTGCCACCACTCACGACGACTCAAAGAAGACAGCCCAAAGGGGCTTCAAAGTCGTGAGGACAGCCTCCATCTCGGTTTGCTTCACCTCCAAATTCCAAATGTCCTAGTGGTTATCCTCGCCAATGGTAGCCCTGCAGATCACACCACTTGAGACGGGCTTCACACCGGATCGGTCCTCCTCGCTATTTGTGCCTCGACACGTCCGTCTCTAGGAGTCTTGGAGCATCTTTCGGTGAGTTGACAGGATGCCTACACCACCACATATGCATGCCCTGTGTCCTTCTACAAAGCTCTCCAAATCGTGGTGACTACTCGAGGCTCCCTTCTTGATCGCATCATCGATCCCACGACAGATGTACCAAAGAAGATCACAGACGACTGCCCTAGCTCGACCTGACTGGCTTCAACGACGCCCGACCACACAGAGGGTCAATCGACACGAGCTCCGTGTCGGATGATGATGCTGCCAAGTTTCAACTTGCTCCTCGTTCTTGAAATACCGACTAGTCCACTGCAGCCCGTCGACCAACCAGCCTTAGGTTTTTGGTGTTTGGCCGCCAAAGGGGAGAGGGTTCGAGTATGTAGTCTCAGGGGGAGAGACTTTTAGGGGGAGCTAGTTATCTATTATTAGCTTATTTTATACATTTGGAGTTTCATTTGTGTGATACACTATTACTTTTATGCATTCGTGTGTTACTTTCATGCATATTATTATACCTATGTGATAGTGATATCTACGTAATTGTGATATATGACATGTGTGCTCTCTACTTTACATTATTTATATGTCATATCACTTGTGCTATGCTCATTTGCCTTTGCTTCCGCGTTTATACTCCGATGCAAATGAGCTTTGTTACTTGTACTCAAGCTTATTTCATATTTTTTGAGTACATCGTGTTGGCTTGGGTCATATAAGCTTGCCTCATTCTTTTGTTCTTATTGACAAAAGCTTATATGAACCAAGCCCGTCAAAAACTCACTTTTTCACATACTCGAGGTGGTATTGTCATCAATCACCAAAAAGAGGAAGATTGAAAGCATCTAGGCCTCTTTGTTGGGTTTCGGTGATTAATGACAATACAAGATTACTATGACTAATGTGTGTTTTGCAGAGGCAATTAAGTTAGGTCATGGTAATGGAGATCGATTGGGCAATCGAGGTGGTCATGCCCCTACGATGGAAATCGTTTCGGTTTTTAAAGGATGGACGACAAGGTTAGGGATGACTAGTTCTAAGTGTCGATTGGAGTTGGAGTGACACTTAGAGTAGTTTAGGACTTTGTTTTTCCTTTGGCCGTACTATTAAGGGGGGTATGGACGAGTAGCTTGACCTAGATGAGTCTAGTGAGTTAGGTATGGTGCACACTTGTTTAAACTAGCTCTAGGTAGCTCCTACATGTGCCTAAGATCCAATGGAGCAAACTTCATTCACACATGATCGAGAGTTGAAGGTGAATGGAGGGTCAAATACTGACCGGATGCTGGCCGCAGGGTCCGGTCAGTTCATTTGATCAAGAGATTGCGTTCGGTGCGACCGGAAGCTGGAGTGGTCAAGTGACCGGATGCTGAGAGACAGCATCTGGTCGACTCTAGTAAGGTTCCAGAGAAGGGAATCTACGACCGGACCCTGGGGGTTCATCGTCCGGTCGAGTACAGTAAGGTTCCAGTGAGGGTTTAATGCGACCGGACACGTCCGGTCAGTGGTGACCGGACCCTGACAGCGTCCGGTCAACACATTATCACTGGTTTGCGAGTAGAACTGACCGGAGCGTCCGGTCACCCCGCAGAGGCACATAACGGTTCGTTTTTCAGCCGCTGTTATAAATACTTCACCCCTTCGTGTGAGGGGGTACTTTTGCTCATTCCAACAGCTGAGAAACACATTTGTGAGTGCCAAGAAGAGCAAGGTCCTAGTGAGGTGTTTGTGATTTGAGAATCCAAGACAGTAGCCTCATTAGTGAATCAAGAGTAACAAAGTGTGCATCCACCGTTCTCATTAGGCTTCGCGTGGTCAAGTGAGAGTTTGTGCTTGTTACTCTTGGTGATCGCCATCACCTAGACGGCTTGGTGGTGATTGAGAGCTTGGTGATCACCCGGCGGATCTTGTGGGTGACTCAACTCAAGTTGTGAGCGGTTTTGGGTGATTCGCTGCGACGGAGTGTCGAATAATCAACCAGTAGAGAGCACTTGATCCTTGCGCGGATCAAGGGGGAGCTACACCCTTGCGCGGGTGCTCCAACGAGGACTAGTGGGGAGTGGCGACTCTCCAATACCTCGGCAAAACATCGCCGCGTTTCCTCTCCTCTCTTTACTTTGAGCATTTATTTTAAGCATTAGTTTGAGCAATTCAATTCTTATCATTTACATTCCTAGAATTGCCATGGTAGAGTAGTATTGGAACTTATGTTGCAAGTCTCTTTGTGCGATAGAACATTACAAACACTCTCTAGGCACAAGGGGCTAATTGGGCCATCAATAGGATTTAATTATTACAAGAAAATTTAGAATTAGCCCAATTCACCCTTCTCTTGAGTATCTTGATCATTTCACTGTAGAGAAGCCGACCTCCGCCGCCACCGCGATAAGCTCTGGTGTGGATGGACTCCAAACCTCTGCAGGAGCCGCAAAAGGATCTGGCGTGGATGGGTTCCCTTCTTCTTCTACAATGATCTCCTCATCGACTTCCTCATCTGATTCATCCGAATCCATGTTTCCACGCCAGAACTTGGAGGATGGAAACTCCATCCCGTGCTTTGCCGGTGGCTTAGAGCAGATCGCTGCCACGGATTCCACAATTGCAGATAGTTCTGCCCTTGCACTTGTGTAATCCGCGTCCAAGAGGCTGTCCTTGATGACGCTCGATGAGGGCAGCCGAGGCCTTAGCTTTGCCTTGATCGCCGGAGCTAAGGTCAGCCGCCGCCTCATGCATCGCTGTCCTCAGAGCATCAATGATGCTCCTGCCAGGCGCCTAGATCAGAACCTTCTTGCTGAGTACGAGGCGATTGTGCTCCGGGACGGCGAGCCGATTAAAGACTTCGCGTTGCACCTGACGGGGATTGTCCAACCAGGGGCAGCACATTCCTATGCATCACGGTGGTGCCGACACTTTCTTCTCTACAAGGAACAATAAATAATAAAGATAAAAAGTAGGGTTAAATACAGCACAACAGTTTGGCCAGATTTGGAATGAGACCTACCTCCAATAGTTTATGGTTAATACTACATACATAGGAGAATGAAGACGGCAGGGTAATTAATTGCTAGACAACTTCCATTAGTCCAGATGAGCAATCTTGGATCAGATCAGAAATGGAGGTGGCCTAGTGGACACAAGTTAGTCTATTTGTGATGTTGCTTCTGTCCGGCTTGCTACAGAGCTAGATTCATTTGTTACACATATAAGTTATGTCTAGACACATATATAGTAAAAACTATGTATTTATAAATACCAAAAATATTTTATAATTCGGAACGGATGGAGTGGCATGTTCTTGGTTGTCGTTACAAGGAAGGCAACACCAGTAGCCGTAGGTGGTTGTTTATAATGGACAGTCAGTGGCTCAGTGCACAGCAAGAAGCCTGAAACGATCTCAAAAAAAAAAAAAAAGCAAGAAGCCTGAAACAACTGTTGATACAGCTCAAACTGCCCTCTCTCTATTACAGTAGCCGTATCACAGCCTTAGCCTTTACGACTGCATGTGGCTTCTCTTTTTCTATACTGTATTATTCTGCCTTTTTCTCAAGAACATATTCAAGCTAAAAAAAATTAAAGGCAAAATTAGAAAGGAGGAAATGCCAAATTCCTCTTGCATGGAACTGGAACGCCATCGAAGACGATGGTGACATCTCGCTTGTGCTAGCTTAGCACGGACCACGCCAGGCCATCACGGTCATGGATCCAGCCGCAGCCATCATGGGTATAGATAGCTCCTCTATCTCAAAACTCAGAACAAAACAAGGCCAAAATTCGGAGCGTTTTCCACCCAGAAAACAGACCAAACTTGGGACGAGAATAAATGCCAGGAGAGGAGGCAAATGATCCAAGCCCCACAAAAGAATGGAGCATGGTGTATATATATTCTCCAGCACAGAAAAAAGACAATCGAACAGGACCATAGTAGTTCCTATCTTCGTAGAAGTATCAACAACACAAGTGTCCAAGGCTTTAAAAAACTACCACTACTTGCAAAGATACCAACGTCGTCCGTGACCAATACCTGTATGTCGCTTTAGGTTAGGCCATAAGCAATTTTCATACTTCCAGTCTGCCACGGAGTAGGATACACGTGTTGTATTCCCGGGCTAAAGCTGAGGCTCAATGTATTGTCGTACTAACCCACGACATTTGCGAAATGGAGAGCAGCTCGCCGGCCTTCGCCCATGGCGTCGTAGGCCCGCGCGTGGTTTATTAGGTCGATTTCGATGGATCCTAAGGATGTCTTAGCCAAAATGTAGCCCCTTGAGTTATCAGTCGGGCCGGGAACGGCCTCTCTTGTATTTTTAAAACTTCTATCTCCTTAATATAATGATACGCAATGCTCTTGCGTATTCGAGAAAAAAACGTCATACGAACTATCATCAATGGAAGAAAAAAACATCATACGAACTATCATCGATGGAAGTATAGAACCAAGTTCGTACCTGCCTAGAACTACTCAAACGTTTTGGCTTTTTCAAGATACATAATTTTTGTTTGTTACGTACTTAAATATACACTATGTTTAGATATATAATAAAAACAATATATATATTTAGAAAAGCTAAAACATCTTCTAATTTAGATGGAATGGAGAGAGTATGTACTAAAAATTGGCAGCATTGGGCAATTTCTTATTCCTACGCGCTTGTCAAACAGGAGTAGGGCACAGACCTATCCTTATGACTGTTCCCGTAACAGGAGTACGGCAAAGACCTATCCTTATGACTGGTTCCCGTTAGATTCCATAACAATTTGCCATAATTGTAACACAAGTTTGCTATCCCATTGTCCATCGAGGTGAGGAGTTCTGACGCACCACCACATGTCTAAAAACAAGCATGACTACAGGCTACGCCGTTCGTCTGATGACTAAGCAAGGTGTCTAAGATTCAACTGATTCAATCAAACAATACATATATTGGACAAAATATCTCAATCTGCGGTATATGCTAATGTGCCACATGACTAGTTCAGCTAGAGGTTTCAGAAGGTTCTACATCACAGACAAATTACAGCTTAAAATACAGTAAAAACAGGGGAAAGAGTTTCCACCTTGTCCCCAGGAAATTACTCTGAGTGAGTGACGTGTCAAGCACTTCAGTACTGCTCTTAATCACATTATTGAATATAGACCTTTGCAGTATCCTCATGTTCTACTTCTAGCCCTGCGCTCTGGATAGCAAGCCAGAGAACGATACGGGGTTGTTCCTCATTTGTTCTTGAGCTTGCTTCATCTCCTCAGGATCTTCCATGAAGAAAAGTAAACTCAGTTAGGCAGATATAGAAATGAAATCAATATTAGCATTTCAAATGCTGAAGAAAACTATGAAACTGAAGTGCAACTGTACTTCCAGCATTAATGATAACTAAAACATCCCACAATCGATAACTGAAAAGGGTTATCTACATAGAACCACTTTACAAGCTCTAGGGGGCACATACGATCAATAATAGCAAGTACATCATGAGGCCTACAACTGACAGGATCATAGGAAAAAACAGCTCCCGAAGGTTTCTCTCAAGTGAATTTGGGAGATGCCAACATTGTCAACTTACTGTACTGAAATTTTAAGATGAAACACTGAAGTATATAGGTTGCGGATAACAATGAACTAAATATAAATAATGTGTTTCACAGGTACAAGACAGATAGTAGAAACATAAGTTTTAGATAAAGAAATTCATCACCAAAACATTATTTAAGGCCCATTTCATTAATACTTACAGAAAGGACAGATTATAACCAAGAAATTCAGAAGCACGACAGTATAAACTAATAAACTTGATGCCCTTCTTACTCTAGAATTTTGACAGTCAGCTGTTGCACAGAGCTCAATAAATACAACTAACTCTACCATTATATAATGCAACACTGCTCTTAGTCTTAGAAGCTGCTGTTTGCTCATTGCAAGCTTTAGTGAAACATACTAACTGAAATCTTGTATCCATTTGATGTAAAAGAGGTGAAATATACCTATGTTCTCCATCAGCTTGGGCATCACGAAGACCATTAAGACCATAAAACCAACCATCAACCCCATGGGGCTCTTCAAAAGTGACATGACGGAGAAAGGCTCCCTAACCTTGAAAAGGTTGAAAAACAAAACATTTAAAGAGGTTGCTTCTTTTAGCCCAAAGCAAAAGGAATAGGCTGGATCAAACCCAACATGGGCCACCAGTGAGAAGTGAGGAAACAAGTATACAAAAAATTATGCATCAACAGCTACCTCATAGTACTGCTCTTCTTTCAGAGGTTCCAGAACAAGCTCATTTAGGACTCTTCTGGTTTCAGTCAATGCTGCTTGAATATAACCAGGATTCCTTGCACTGATATCTACTCGAACCTATCATACACCAGAAATATGGAGTAAATTACTTATATCCATTTCTGTTCACCATACCAACGAAATCAAGGAATAAATACTTACTGGGGAAAAGAAGTAACCAATCGAGGAGACCTCAATAAGATGAGTTCCAGCTGGAACGTTGTGGCTAAAGTATATCAGGTCAAGGAGCAACAATAAAGAAAACATAATGATCTGCTAACACTGAACTATGATTGTATACAAGGAAAGATATACCCAAGAGCAGACAAGAATTGATGGTATGCACATGATGAGAGCTACAGTTCTTTGCTTAGTACACTATACCCATCTCTCGACATAAAGTTTACCAACAAACGGATAAATGTATGATAGTATGAGCTGTATCAGTCTAATAGGTTAATTTGCCAGAAAAATAAAAATAAACTTGAAACATATGGCAATGCATCTTTTGTAGGATACAATGCAAAGTAACCATCTGGCCTTGCAAATGTAACCCTCTGGCATACATTAAGTATCACTTTTGTATTTGATGTCTTGGCTGGAAGACCAAAGCCCTTCACTCGCTACTATAGCCATAACACAAAGATAACATCAGATGAACAGCATGGGATAGTAGCTTTCAGCTTGAAATTTAGGTTCCAAGCATGCTTGACGGTGCAATAAACCTCTAAATGAACAAATCCTACACCGAAAATCCCATAACTATATCCATAAGCTATAAGTACTCTCAGGGAACAAGACACATACACACCATCCATTCCATTGTTTAATTTGTGTCAATTTTGGATTACTTCCGACAAACTTTATCAGAAGCATTGGTCAGAACATCATAGCAACACATCCACACATCAAGAAAACTACTTTAGTGGTGCAGAGAGATAGAGGCCGAACAAAAACATATCAGAGCCCCTCCAATTGCAGGCACCTTGTAACACCTCGGGTGTTACGAGCTGACTTAGCACCTAAGTTAAGGTCTCGGAGAAATCAAGCCGAACGGGTTTTCGAATTTTTAACAAGTTAGAACACGTATGAAACGGGAAAGCGATCTCGGTAAACAAAAACAAGATACAACTTGTGTATAGTGTTTATGTAAAATGATGAGCGAATAGGGTAGATAAGAATGCAACTGTAATTTTCGGAAGTGAATATTGTAACTAGGGTTTTTGGGAGCTCAAACATCGAATCCGTGATTTAACGGGAACTTTCGTTGAATCGGCAAGAATTTGGATTGTGTTTAAAGTATCATTTTTGACGAATTAAATTGAGTAAAATAGTTAAAAGGTGCTCAGATGTTTTGCTCCTATGGGTTAGTAGGAAGTATGGGCTATTGCAGGGAGTACGGGTTGGTCGAGGTTAATAGGGTTAGGCCTTTTAGAAATTAGGGCAAAAGTGTTAAAAGTTGCTTAGCTCCAATAGAAGCTTTCGACTTTTCGAAGTCGGAAAAAGGAAGTAGACAATGTCGTTTTGACATCCAAATTCTAACAAAAATTGTTAGGCACCAACTTCACGCTCTTGTACTTTGTTGGTTGTCCCCGGGTGTGCACTTGAGCATGGCTTAGGTGGGTAGTGGTGTTGGGTGTTACGATACCCTCGTAATTTGCTCTAACTTCGTTAAAACGCGGTATGCAATCGTGGTCGTTGGCGCCCGTTCATGAACGGACGTTCGAGCGATGAGCCCATGTTGGCATACATCTATCTTCTCCTCGAGTTGCTCCTCGCTCTTGGTGATTGCTTCACCGATAGTTGGCACCTTTGGTCATAGGATAGGGAAATTAGTTGAACTTCATCCGGATCGTTAGCGCTTTTGGCTCGCTTTAAAAACCGTGCTTAGCACCGCTGGTCCCATGGGCGCGGTCACCATCCGAGCGCTTGACGTTGCCATTGCCGAAGTTCCAATCGTGGGTCGGGCCATCACCGTACCGCTTGACTTCTTCATTGGTCGACGCCAGCACGGCTTGCCCTCGGCGACGGCCGGTCCCAACCGGGCTCATGATCGTCCATTCATTGCTTGACGCTGGCACCTTCGCCAGACGATCGTCAGCATGGCCGCTTGGTTGCGGTACGCATCGCGCGATCGACGTGGTGCTCGCCCCCGCCCTACCTACCCCGCCTAGTCCTTAAGCCGGAACCTTGCTTGTCGTGGACGAGTCGAGGGCGAGACGCAATGGCGATGGGGCGCTTCCACCTGCCTGCTTTGCCCATGCTTAGCCGACACAGCGATCTCGCTGGTCCCGCCGGCTTTGTTGCTATGAACGTCGCGCCAAGCCGCTGGTCTCGTCACTGTGTGCACGAGCTCGCTCTGCCACCGGCCGGAGCCCCGCTTTACACGCGCCCTACCGCCGAGCTCACCCAAGATGCTTTTCCCCACGACGTGGCCTCGGCTGGGCACCACGCCCGCCTTTCAAATTCGCTTAGCCCATGGTTTCTCAACCCATCTCCTCACGTCGATTAAGTAGCGAGGAGAGCTAGCTAGCCGCCTCAATCAGATCATCGCCACGGTAGAGTCCTACGCGCGACAATTTGGTGATTAGCCTGTCAGGCCATGTTACCGCCGTGACCTTGGACCGGAGAGAGATAGGATTGAGCGGTAATAGTTCAATTGCTTGTGGCTCTGAACTCGCCGCCTTGACTCACGCCCTCTGGTGCTCGCGCATGTTTTGGCGTGAAGCTCACCATCGGTGCAATGCGCTTGCGCCGTGCAGCGCTTCGGAATGTTGCATTGCCGCGGATGGGTCGCACGTGGCGAAGCCATCTCGGCACCCTCCGCCTCGGCCATCACAATTTCGAATCCCGGTGAGCTACTAGTGCTTATTCGCTAACCCTTCCTCCGATGGCGCCAGTGGGTCGTCGGACGGAGACAGCGCCATTGTCGCGATTAGCCGCTCACCACTACGGCTCTCGGCAGTGCACCACCGAACCTCTAACCGCCGCCCACCCCTGAGGGTTTAGCCGTAGGTAGTGGTCGGTTCGTGGTTGCTATCGCAGTAAGTCTAGCGTGACCGATGCACGCCGGGAACCGCCCCGCTGCGAAGGCAGCTCTTTCCGAGGTGTTTTGTGCAAAGACCTAGTCTAGAGAAACAGTACCTCACTGCGTCGTTTGATTTCCAAAGAGCACATGCCCTCCTTTGCAAAAAAGCGGTCATGGCAAGGGCCGGCTTCCCCTCCTGGGCCGTTCTTTGGCCACTTTATGCATGCCACGCCTCGCGTTGGGCTCTTGGGCGAGTAAGTAAGTCACCGCCCTTTTCTTTTCTAAAGTGTTTCCTAATTTAATTTCTAAAAGCAAACTTGTAAATTCAATAGAAAATTTTGTAGTTAACCAAAAATTACGAACCAATTTTATTAAGTTCATAAAATTATGATCCATCTGCTAGTATATTTTGTTCACCTAGTTTCATAATACTTTCAAGAGTAACCTAATTAATTTGAATACTTAATATTGCAAAAACACAGAAGGGCAGGCCTGGTGCTGTGGTGAGAGCTGTCTCACTGAGTCACCAGGTCGTGGGTTCGAAGCAGCCTCTCCGCAGATTTGCGGGGGAAAGGCTTGCCACGGTTTTCCCCTTCCCCAGACCCCACTCATGTGGGAGCCTCCGCCACTGGGTCTGCCCTTTTTTAATATTGCGAAAACACAAACTTGTAGGAATTGCTGTGGCAAACTGGTAGTAGTGTTGGCTCTGGAATTTTTACACCAAAATCCTAACATTTTTAGGCGCCTACGGTAATTTTTGCGGCTCCAGAATAATTGTTTTGCTAGATTAGCTAATGAGCCCTAGTTCAAATATATATATATTAAACAAAATAAAGAAATACTTTGAAATGGTATAACTAAAATACTGTGGTAAAATAGCGCGTTGTCGACAACATGAGTACGTAGCTTAGTACGTTAGTCATTAAAGCCAGCTCGTTGGCTTAGCAATGTAATCATATTTTAGAGTGGCGATTGTCGTGATTATTTACATTTCCGCGCTGCATCCACGAATATCATAATAGGAACCACGATGGATCGTGGAGTCGACCGGAGTAGCAGAAAAGATGGTGTCTGGATGATCGGGTCGCCACAATGGAATGCTAACTGTTGGTTATATCCTACCCAGACAAGCCCCGGTGCATAACCCCTATTATTCTGCACTTTAATTTATGCTTGTGCATTAAGTTTTCAAGAGTTGAATGAAAACCACTTGCATATATATATATATATATATATATATATATATATATATATATATATATATATATCCTATGAGTCCTACTAATATGTCAGAATCGTGTAGAATGCTATGCTATAGGATTTGGTAGAAATTGAGTGATTACCTGTCACTCGCGAGAGATAGGAAATATATTATTGTTGTTATTATATTACTATCACATGGAATATATATGGATGATAATTGGAGACCGGACGGAAAGGTACTTTGGATCTGGACTTGGTTATGCATTCGAGCGAGGCTCGGATTGCATTTGTTCCGCCTGTGTCAATTGAGGACCGTCCGTTGTTGTGGATGGTAGTCAGGTTACAGACTTATTATCCTGAGCACATACTTGCTTATGAGAGCGGGAAGGCTCGTTACGCTCTTATCGCAGGTTCCGGCTCTTTCCGGACCGACTGATTAGAGACGGGGAAAGGTGGAGGTCTAAGCATCATATTGAGACCGGGTGGGTTGATCTTGTTTGTGCCTGGGGTACAAACGGAGCGTGTGTTTTGGGGTACCCAGCTGGGATACATTGATTCGCGAATCACCGTTTCTGTGAGATGGTACGACTTAGCTAAGGTCTAACACCGTAGTAAGAATTGTAACTTGAAAGGTGATAAAATGGTTCTGATTGCTTACCACCTGCTTGAAAGTAGCATAGATGCTTACATAGAACGGTTAGTTAATGAACTGATGATGACTGCTAATAAAATTGAATATAGGAACGCACGTTTAGTAATGTTTCCGCAGATGCAATAACCCACAAGACAAATAAGCCTTACATATCCTTGGAGTCTTTTATTTTTCTCCTGCCGAGTAAGTCTTCCTGAGTACAATCGAGTACTCAGGGTTTTATTTCCCCTGTTGCAGGTGATCGGATGATACTTAGAACTGACTCTTGTGTGTGGAAACATCCTGGTGGGCTCAGAGAGGATTTCTTCACGCTACGACCGTAGTATTTATTTATAACCCTCACTAAAGGTTTTTATAAGAAAATATGTAAAATCTGTTAGCATCTCTTGTATATAAATGTCCACTACGTTAATGCTCCACCATGTCATTAAATTAATCTTTGCTTCCTCTGTAACTCTAATAACATTGTTATATTCCGCTGGTATAATCAATTGAGGGTAATATTCTGTTACAATAATAAAGTGATGTAAGAAATGACTTAAGAATGTTGTGAACTGTATTCTCTCATTTATGATCCTGATGGAAAAATATGGATTTTCGAGTTCTTTCTTGGGGTGTGCTCGACGGAACTGCGTAGTTTATTGTCCTCTCTTGAGTACCTAGTGTCTAATGGAAGACGAGTACTCTGAGAGGCATTAGATTAGACGGTTCTGCCACACACCTTATCAAAAATCACGCTGGCATGTCATCAGTCTATCATAAAAGCAAGATCTTATTGCAAATTCATTAGGTTACTACAATGACATTAGCATAAATCAACATGTCAACTTCAGAATTTCTACATCTGTACACTCCCTTTTTTGGACAGAACACAGCTGCTGATTCATTTCAGTTGCATTAAACACCAGAAAACAGGAACAGCACTCAGGCACACACACTTGCACAATTCAGGGCTGTACTTAAGTTTGTGAGCTATAAATTTAGCTAAAACTTCGCAAAATTGTTTACCATTGAGGATCCCAAAACCAATGAACAACAGGGCCTCATCAATTTCAATCAGTTCAACAGTCAGTGAATGTCTGCATACCTCTAATTTCCTCATCAATTTCAATCAGTTCAACAGTCGGTAAATGTTTGCATACCTCTAATTTCCTAGAAATCGAAACTGCTTCAATACGCAGCTTTAGACGCATGAATTGTTTGAAATCCACACAAAACACAGGCACATCCAGCAACAAAAAAGAGCACTAAATCGAGATCTCGGAACATTGTAAAAGATCGACCCAGCGCAATATCAGGCGCAACTAATTTAGAACTGAGTTACACTTACACAATCCCTAAACGCTGCAAACCTAGGCACCTGCAACAACCTAAATACGAGTACGGCCGAATTAAGTGGGAGCTGGATCACTTACCATCGATCTTGACGCGGCCGGCGATCGTGTACCCCTCTCCAGATCTAGAGCCACCAGCCACAAGAGCCAAATCGGGAGAGCGGTCAGCAAAGCATCCGGCCGATCGGATCGCGGAACGAGCGGGGGTGAAGGACAGGGACACCTACCCGGCGATGATGCTGCCGCGGTGGTGCCGAGGAAGGCCGACGCGACGGCCACGAGGAGGAACAGGAGCAGGTGCCCGTGGCAGAGGGAGGAAGCGGCCATCGTCGCCGTCGTCGTCGTTGCTCGTCACGGTCGCCGAAGGCCGGAAGGGGAGTAGAGCTCGTCGGCTCGTCGCGGCCTTTTTCCTTTGGGGTGTTTGCGCTTCGGTTCGGTTTGGTGTTCTCGGAGTGGGCTGTGGGCTTCGGTCGAGGAGACGGAGAGTAACGGGCTCTTTTTTGGGCTTAAACACAATGGGCTCTATTTGGGTCTAGTTGGGCTACGCTAGTGATCCATCCTGACGGTCAGATCCGGCCCAGCGAACTGGAATCTGTGAGGTGACGGTGGCGGGCCCGCCGCGGCGCAACCAACCACACCGAGTTACGAGGGATGTCGACAGGTGGGACCCTTTTGTCAGTTAGTGTGACTCATCCCGATCCGTGCTGGCGTCTGGGGCTCTCTCTTTGCCGTTCCGTCACGGGTTAGGTTCTGTTTGGCAGGGCTTTACTTCATTAGTGAAGCTATTTTTTTTTGTTTCAGCTCCACGAATAGCTCCAACGGTGGAGCTGAAGCGGTTTTGGTAAACCGTTTGGTAAAATGGCTTTCCTGTGAGAGCATGTTTTTAGGGGCCTGGAGGAGGAGCCGGGAGAAGCTACTATTTTTGGCTCCTTCCCACCCCAAAGCTCTGTAAAAGCACGTTTTTAGGGGCTTCATCGGTGGAGCCGTTTTATTTTACCCGTTTGACAGAAAACGGCTCCAAACGGCTCCTGAAGCCGCTGGAGAAGCCCTGCCAAACGGGGCCTTGGTTTGCTCGCCAAACTGGACTGATTGGTGATTTGCCAACGCTGCGGCAGCGCCGCCGAGCACGAGCCCGCCGGGAGGCTCCTCCACCTGCCGCTCCAGGGTGCGCTGCCGCCATTGCTCATCTCCTCCTTTGTGGAGCGGAGATCCACCCGGGCGCCAATTGGTCTCCTCTTTCGTTGGCAGGTAATCCTAGGACGGCCTCCGTTTCTCTATGAGTTGGTCTTGTTCGCTAGCAGATCCAAATCTTCTCTGTCTCTGTCTCTACGTTGGCTCGGTGTGTTGTGTTTTGGCGTGCTGCGTGGTGGCCTGTTAGTCCAAATCCATCTATCCATGTTTTGCCTAGGTTCCTTTGCTTCTTCATCAGGCTCAAGATCACACTAGTTGGCTGGCATCACACTACTTCCTGAGTTCTTGGTGCCCAATTAAGTCGGGGATACAACGAAACTCGTGCGAACTGATGTTCCTGCAGAACTTATAATAAGCAAAATCAAACATTTTTTGCAACGGTTATATGTACTGAGCCTACTGATGTGTGAAGAAAAAATAGTTAGAACTACTATTCTTGTTAGATGGATGGTGAGTACGAAATCCCAAGCAGAAATGAATTCAATTGTTGGGATAGTTCCTATTTTCTGCACACCTTTAGCTCATCAAGGAAAAACCAAGTAAAGAGAGGTACTGTCGTTGGAATTGAAGTGCATGTTATCAGGTGCTGGAAACTGGAAAGACTTCTCTGTCTTCGTTTGTCCTTCCTCATCTGTACACTTGTGCTGCTCCGTATGTTCTTTCTTCTATTTGTTTGCTCTTACTATTTCTTGAATGACAGCTCTACGGCCAATAAATATGTAGTTTGGTCATGTTCTCTTATTCGTTTTTTTTTTTTCATGCTAGAGTACGGGCTGTAGGTTCAAGATTCTTTCTACACTTTACAGTTGGATTAAAATAGGTTCCTAGTAACCTCAAATGGTTATGATCTATATTAATCATGGGTTGGGTCCACCAGACTAATAGCTGGAAAATTGGATGTTCTCCTTTTCTGTGAGATTTTCTAAAAGGTTCCTCCTTCCTTGGTTTCTGCAAAAGACTTGCCACCTACTTTTACTATATAATAGATGAGTGATCATATTTGCATTTAAGGGCAGTGTGTCATGTTTGGCAATATCACAATAATGAGGCAAGGTTAATTTTTCTTTAGCCATCTGCTGACATTGTATCTAAGACCGCAGTGATGATCTCAGGCTAATCGTGGTAATATCGATGTATCAAACTAATGAAATCTATGTTTTCTGCTGCTCTTACACAATTTAATAACTTTAGTTGCTATTCTTCTGACCAAGTCTTTTGTGTAGTAGTAATACAGCGTTGCTGGTTTATTGCTATAATATTTCTGTTGTGTGATCAGTGAAAACTAGCTCATTTGCAATCCATTGAATCTCTTAAGCATTTTTGCAAATTGATTTTGTAATTTTAGGCTGAGTAACGTCAACTCCTGAATCAATGAGGGGCTGGGGCTTACTCGTGTTATCGCTACATGTTCTTTCATGCCTGGTTAGTGGTGTTGCCTCTGGTCGAACAAGCTCTTACGTGCGCACAGAGTTCCCTTCTACAGATATACCTCTAGATAGTGAATGGTTTGCGATTCCAAAGGGATATAATGCTCCACAGCAGGTAAGTAACTTTGTCACCAGATTCCAGCTCATTATTCGTGCTATCATTGTATAGTCTGTTTAGTGCTTACATCATGCTGGTACCAGGTTCATATCACCCAAGGTGACTATGATGGAAAGGCAGTTATAGTATCTTGGGTTACTCCAGAAGAACCTGGGCCAAGTGAAGTGTTTTATGGCAAGGAGAAGCAATATGACCAGAAAGCAGAAGGAACAACAACAAATTATACGTTTTACGATTACAAATCTGGATACATACACCATTGCCTTGTTGATGGCCTTGAGGTAATATACTAATAGGTTTCATTTTTTTTTCTATACTTCAATTCAGGCTTTATGTTATATTCTTATTCAAAATGTCTGCCCTGCACACTATTCACCCTGCCGAATATCATAACTCAAACACAATGCTTCTTTAATAGAGATAGACTTCTCTTGATGAAACAAATTTATTAATGCAGCTACTTTTTAGAATGCTATTTACACAGCTACCTCTCAATTAGTATGCACATGTTGGATTGGCCACAGAAATTTTCTTTATTGAATTTCAACTGTACAAGGTTATTTTATTCTAACATGATGCTATGTAAAATTCCAAATATATGCTGTAACTTTATTGTTTGCACTTTGCAGTATAGCACTAAATATTATTACAAGATTGGAAGTGGATATTCAGCTCGAGAATTCTGGTTTGAAACGCCTCCAGCAATTGATCCAGATGCATCATACACATTTGGCATCATAGGTTTGTCTTTCCTTGTTTAATTATTATTACTTTAGATCACTGCATATTGCTGTTCAATTGTGTTGGACCTCTATCAACCCCTGCCCTAGCTAGGTTGCATGAGACACAGCTGTGTGAAATGACAGCAACTATTGGTCACAGATTGCTTTTGACCTTGCCTAGCAAGCTAGAAATTGGAGCAAACAATACTGTGTGGGCTACCTCTGCAATGCTGACCATAGAAAATGTAAATAATCATGGCACACATGACTGAAGGGACACCTATCCCCACCGCCATGCAGACATCCTGCCCCCCCCCCCGTAAGGGTCGAGATGGCGGACTAGAGGGGGGGTGAATAGTCTTTTCTAAAATTAATCGCGTCGGATAACCGATATAAATGCGGAATTAAAACAATCGGTCTAGCCAAGACTACACCCCTCTATATATGTTCACTAGCACCTTGCAAAGATACTAATAAAGCAACTAAGGTGCCGGGCTAGCTAGAGCTCTCCTAAACAATTCTAGGAGCAAGGTCACACAAACCTATGCCACTAGTATTTTAAGTAACAAGGGAGCTCCTACACATGCTAGTAAGCAAAAGCACAAAGCTAACTAAGCTCACTAGCAATGCTCAATAACAAGGCAACCAATGCCTAATTAGAGAGCGCAAATACTTAGCTACACAAACTAAGCAATGTGACTAACAAGGTTACTAAAACCAAATTAGCCACGCAAGGGAGCTACTTCTATGCTACACAAGCAAGAAGGTAATTAGCTAGCTACACAAGCTATCTAATTACAAGAGCAACTACACAAGCTTAAGATATATATATATAAGTAATTGCGAGCTTGTGTAATGGGGATGCAAACCAATGGGAAGAACAAGGATGACACGATGATTTTTCTCCCGAGGTTCACGTGTTTTGCCAACACGCTAGTCCCCGTTGTGTCGACCGCTCACTTGGTGGTTCGGCTGGTTAATTAGCATCACCCGCTAAGCCCGCACGTCGGGCGCCGCAAGAACCTACCCCTTGAGTGAGGGTAGCTCAATGACACGCTTTTTACTAGAGTTGCTCTTCATGGCTCCCTGGGCGAGCACAATGCCCCTCACAAGCACTTCTCCGGGCGCCGCACAAGCTTCTTGCGCGCTTCGACGAAGACCACCACTGCCGCCTAGGAGGTGGCAACCTCCAAGAGTAACAAGCACCACCGGCTCGCAACTTCGATCACCTAGTGCCACTCGATGCAACCTCACGATGCAATCGCACTAGAATCGCTCACTCACACAATCGAATGATCGCTATCAAGTATGTGTGTGATGGAGGGCTCCCAAGCACTCACAAGCATGGACACTAAGTCCCTTGAGGTGCTCAACACCACCATGGCCGAGGGCCACTTCTATTTATAGCCCCAAGGGCTAAACTAGCCGTTACCCCTTCATTGGGCAACGGTCGGGACGACCGGACGCTCCGGTCCGATCGGCCGGACGCCGACCACGGCCATCCGGCCACGCGACACTCGCCACGTGTCCCCTGCGTTCAACGGTCATCTTCCGATCCCAACGGTCATCTCGCCGACCGGACGCGGATTTTTCAACCGACCGGACGCAGAACCCCAAAGCGTCCGGTCGTTTCGAAGAAGCTCCGAGCATGACCGGACGCGTCCGGCCGAACGCGATGACGACGGACGCGGCCAGCGTCCGGTCACTCTCAACTTCTTCGTCATATCAGACGTCGGTAGCGACCGGACGCATGCTTGCCAAATATCGTCCGGTGCATTCAGATCCAGCGTCCGGTCGGTTGATCGGCGCCAAACATCTTCGCGACCAACTCGTTCTCACTTCTAACTTCTTCACCCTTGCTCCAATGTGCTAACCACAAAGAATTTTGCATCCGCACAATAGAAAATAGGCATTCTATTTTCCCGAAAGCGCCGAATCCCGCCTCACAAGTTTCGGCGGGAGGAGAGAGGGACCCAAACCCATCTCACCCCTCGCAAACACCACCTCGTTTGTAAATGTGCCAACACCACCAAGTGTACACCACCATGTGTATGTGTGTTAGCATTTTCACAATCATTTCCCAAAGGATGTTAGCCACTCAACTTGCCACGCCACTCGATCCTAGCGACAATGCAAAGTTAGATCACTCGAGTGGCACTAGATGACCGATATGCAAACAAGTTTGCCCCTCTTGATAGTACGGCCATCTATCCTAAACCCGATCATAAACTTCTCTACACACTATGACCGGTGAAATGAAATGCCCTAGGTTATACCTTTGCCTTGCGCGCATTCCATTCCATCTCCTCCAATGTTGATGCAACACATGCACCAACACGATCAACAATGATATGATCCACTTCATATCATCACGTGATCATATTGGTTCATCGATCTTGACTTCACTTGCCCTTCACCGCTGCCATCGTCCATCGGCGCGCCAAGTCTTGCTCAAGCTTCACCGCCACGCGTCCATCACTCCAAAGCCTTCGACTTGCCCTTCACGCTTGCAACCGGTCCATCAAGCCAAGTCTTGTCTTGATCTTCTCCACCTTGATCACATGACTCAATGTCATGTCTCATGTGCAATAAGCTCCTTCATCATCACGTGTGTGAGCTTTGCAACATCTCTAAGCCATTTTCACCTTCATGGCATATGTTGCTCACACACATGTACCTGTGGACTAATCACCTGTGTATCTCACATAAACACAATTAGTCCACCTAGGTTGTCACTCAATTACCAAAACCAACAAGGACCTTTCAATCTCCCCCTTTTTGGTAATTGATGACAACTCTACAAAGATATGGAAATTAAGCTCTTTTGGATTCATGTTGCTTGCCTAAGCAATTTTACCATGTGGAAATGATTTTGGACAAGTACCACAAACCCGAAATGGTAGTATTAGCTCCCCCTACATATGTGCTAGTGTATTTAATTTGAAGCTTGCACATATGCATAGATTGAAATTGTGGGAGAGTAAATACTACAAAACGATGCTAAGGTGTATAGAATAAACCTTTGAAGCGTGTACCAATCGTAGTTGCACCTTTAAGTTCATCCTTAGCACCATGGTTAGCTAGATATCACTTGGAAATAAAAGCACTAGATACCTCATGAGATCAACATTAAAATCAAGGTACTAGCATTACTTAAAGAATATACCAAGTGTCTAGCTATCATCCTATGCATGCTAGTTATCAAATCATCATTCAAGTTCTATAACTAGCATACACCACACAAGCATGCATATTGAATTTGAAAACTTATGCAAAGGCAAGCAAGCACATGATTATGCACATATCAAATGCAATCAATCAAAGTTTATGAGCTTGCTCCCCTACTTGTGTGCTTCTCTTGTCCAAGAATTTTGATCCATCTCTTTTCTTCAATGTTGCTCCCTCTTTGTCCATGTCCAACCTCTATTTCTTTTATATCTCATCTCTCCATGTCCAATTTCTCCCCTATTCAATCAAGCCTTCATATCTTTATACAATCTCTCCCCCTTTGTCATCAATTTCCATAAAAGGTATGCTTCTTATTGATGCAAAGGTATACTCTTTGGGGTAGATGGTTGAGACTTGCATTTTTGATGGACATTACTTGAATATCGGAATGACACCACAAGTAGATATCATTTAGAACTTGTAACTTGTATTACATGTATCTTATCATTCTATGTATGGGTCATCCATTTTATTTCACTTAAGCTCTTGTAGGTGAGGGATGCATTCTTTATTTGATGATCACTTAAAGTTGAGGATTACTTGTGGAACCATCATCTTGCATGATTGATACTATGTATAGATACCACTTGTAGGAAGTGAATACCATTTGAAAGAATCTTCTAGTATGGAACCACTTATTTGATTTATCAATAAAGACCATTTCTTGAATATTTGCTATCTTCATGAGTACCACTTATAGGATATCACTTGTGAGTTGATCTAGACATTATTTGTGAAATCATGATGAACTACTTGAGTCTAGATACCACTTGAAATATATAAACTAGATATCCATTTGCATTGTTGTCTTGTGCTTGTACTCTTATCATTATCATGAGCTTTTAAGTTGACTTGAACTAAATTGATTTGCCTAAGCTTCCAAGTCCGGTTTGAACCAATGACAAGCTTCTTCACACCTCTTTTAAGGGTTATCTTGTCAATGTTGTACTTGTCGCTTATTAGCAATCCAAATTAAGTCAAGTACTTGGGTTCACTAGCTCATGAACAAATTCATGTACTAACCACTAGATCAAGTAATCATTCAAACAATAGTGGTAGGCTATGAATTTAAACATTTCATTTGTTATGCATGATCCTATGAAGCATGTACTATATGCACTAACCGCATACTAGTAAGGGATGAAATGATCATGCACATTACAATGATACCTTTGCTATGTTGGAGTAGAGGATAGTCACATAGATTCCAATTCATTACTCCAATAGCAATACGAAGTCCAATTATAAGCTTGGTGAAGACCGATAGATACCAATTTGAATCTCATTCTTCACCCATATGAAATGAATACCACTTATGATCAAGTGCACTTTCTTGTTGTGGTTGACTTGCTTTTCAATTTTTGAATATCACTTGAAATATCATGACTAGCTCTCTTTTGGGTGTTGCTTGCTTTTCTTGATCAATCCTTTTGATTTCTTCAACTAAGCATCTCAAATGTTCCTCGGATCACCACTTCCATGTTAGCCTTCCAAGTACCACACTTGGTTCACCTACACATATAGCTGCAAGCCCTACACTTAGGGAGAAGTGACCTTTCTCCAAGAACCATTCTTGATACTCACTTGAAATGACTTGATTGATTGATCCAAGTAATGGACTTAACTTGATGAGTAACCTTGATTCCTTCTTTAAGTCCTTTTCTTTCTACTTGTTTAAGTCCTTTTCTTCTTATCAAATGATCTCCAATCATATCTAGAGCTTAAACTTCATCTTCATCTTGAGTTTGATCTTGATCTTCTAATTTGAGTACCAAATGTGTGCAAAGTACACTCCACAATCAAATGGCCTTGTACTCTTTACTTGTCATGCTTCTAGATTATATCAAAACCAAACTTAGGTACCTCAAACACTTATAGACATGTTTCCAATTTGAGGACCTTTCAATCACAAAGATGACTCTCTAGATCAATCCAATATTTGTCACTTTTCTAGCAGATTTTGTACTCTCCAAAGAAATAAGCATATCTCCCAAAGTACAAATCCAAATACCATGAAATTTGGTGGAGATGTGCATTACTGAATTTTCTAGCAGCTGTAAAAATTTGAGCTTCATTTGACTTCTAGATTGCTACCAGATTTCAATTCTTCCACCACTGCTACATGCTGAAAACTGCTGCACTTATGTTGACAAGAACTACTCCAAAACCGAAGCATTTCTTATCCAATTTCCATGAAATTTATACAGAATCTCATACCATAAATCTAGAGCATGTACACCA
The DNA here is from genome assembly GCA_904845875.1 of Miscanthus lutarioriparius. Lineage (NCBI taxonomy): Eukaryota > Viridiplantae > Streptophyta > Magnoliopsida > Poales > Poaceae > Miscanthus > Miscanthus lutarioriparius. Next base: position 17,166,927 of record CAJGYO010000019.1, read on the forward strand.
ATTTTCAAGCCAATCCAATAAGATTTGATCACTCAAACATGGCTATAATCACAGCTAGCTCAGATTTTGAATATAGGACAGATTTCAAGCAATTGAGCTATACTTCATCAAATATGAACCAAACTTGAAACTAACTTGTTTGAATACTTTCATAAGACATATATCCATTTAAAACACTTCATAGCAAGCAACATTGCATATTTATCCAATTCAATCAACTCATATGCACCCAAATGAAATGATCAACAAGAGATATACCTTGGTTAGCTCATGATCATCCAACTAGCAAGCTTCAACTCAATTATTTGCAAGTCATCAAATATATCCAATGAATCACCAACAACTTGAAATTTTCACTTGTATGTTGTAGCACATTTGGACTTCACTTAATTTGTCATGGCATTGGGATTGGATGTGCACTAAACTTCATATCTTGATTCAACATATGATGATCACTATGAAGACAATTGAATCAAGCCTCCAATGCCAATGGTACCTACACACATTCATCCACTTTTTGATGGTACCCAAACAACTTTGGGTCCTCTCAAGTTAGGAGCAACATACTTAGTCGTAGCCTTAGTATGAGTAGCGGGATGTTTTGCAATAGCAACCATAGAGGTACCATTACCATCCTTTCTAAGCATATCATGATCATCAATTGAAATAGGCTTAGAAATTTTACACTAGGGACATGAATGTGCCATGTGTCCCTTTCGGCATGATGAGTAGCACTTTCTCTTTGCTTGAGCCTTCTCTTCTTTGCTCATGTGGTGCTTCTCATTGCCTTGCCTCTCTCATGGATTGCTTGAGCCTTCTTCTCAAGCTTGTTAGGACACTTAGAGGTAAAGTGTCCCATACTTCCACACTTGAAGCACTTGATGTGAGCATAATCTTTCTTCTCATCTTCATTCTTGCTCATCATCTTAGCATCTTGAGTTTGCATTGGATGCCTTGCCTTTCCACCCCTTCTTGTTTTCTTCTTCTTCATCATCAAGTGACCACCATCTTCATGGTTGATCTTGATTTGCTCTTGGGGTGTCTTTTCTTGCTCAACTTGTGGCTTTGGTTGAGGCTTCACTTGTTGCTTCACCAATTCCTTGGTTGGACACATTGAGGTAAGATGACCCCAAGTGCGGCACTTGAAGCACTTGACATGCCTTAGCCTCTCTTCTTCTTTCTTCAACTTGAGCTTTTCTTCATTGGGGCAACCATTTGCAAGATGTCCCTTCATGATGACACCGTAGCACATGTTATGAGAGAGCTTTCTTTGTTGAAGCTTCTTTATCTTTCTCTCTCTCTTCATTTCGCCCTTTGTCATCTTCTTCTTGAAGCCAAGGCCACACTTGTCACCATAGTATCTTTGAGTTTTCAACATGTGCTCAAAGGTGACTTTAGAGTTGTAACACCTCTCTAACTTGTTGCTCAATTTCTTCACTTGTTTATTTAGCTCATTGTTCTCCTTCAAAAGGTTAGTCTCACAAGACATAGAAGTAGAACAAGCATTTATATGTGAAGAGCATGGCATATCTAACAAATCATCACAAGAGGTGGATACATGCTTCTTTTCTACATCACAAGGTTTAGCAACATTTTGCAATTGATCTTTTGACCCATGTGATGAGTTCTCATTATTTTAAGTTTCTTTGTAAACACTTTAATGAGAGAAGCTTGTTTTTCTAATAATTCATCATGAGATGCAAGAAGTGTCTCATGATTCAATTTAAACTCATCAAGTGAAGATTTATAAGCATTAAACAATTTCTTATGTTCTTCACAAGAGTTCTTTAGAAATGAGTTTTCATTTTCTAATTTCAATGTTTTAGCTTTCTCATTTTCTAAAGACATGGTCATGCTAGCAAGTCTACTAACAAGCTCATCATATGACTCAACATGATCAACCACATTACCATTTGATACCTTGGTGTCACCTTGTGACATGAGACAATGTGGTGAAGTGGATGGGCTTGTAGTAGCATCATCATGGCTTGAGCATGAACCATCATCACCATCCTTGTCAAGTGAACTTGTAGTGGATTGATCATCATCATCCTCACTTGACAATGAGGTGGAGCAATCTTCCACAATCACCAAATTGTGGTTATGCTCAACACACTCATGTGTCTCCTTCTTGGGCTCACCCTCCTTCTTGAATTTGCCATCATACCATGTGGAGGAATCACCGTAGAGAAGGCTTGGAGTGCTAGCCACATATCATGTGCATTCTCCAAGTCCCACACACGCCTAAAAACATCATCATGTAAAGCACATATTAGATAATAAAGAGCACGATGATCAAGTTGTAAGCAATCCTCTTGTGCTTGGGTTAGGTTGTCCTTATCCAAAGCATCACGAGAAAAACCAACAACAATGATCCACCATGCCTTGGGACCCAATTTACGGAAATGATCAAGCATATGATGTTTCCACCGTGCATAGTTTGTGCCATCAAAAATGTGTGTGTCACAAACAACCTCTAGCCCAAAGTTCGCCATCCTCTCGGGTGCCTGTGAAGACCACAAATGAGAGACCGTGCTCGATACCACTTGTAAGGGTCGAGATGGCGGACTAGAGGGGGGTGAATAGTCTTTTCTAAAATTAATCGCGTCGGATAACCGATATAAATGCGAATTAAAACAATCGGTCTAGCCAAGACTACACCCCTCTATATATGTTCACTAGCACCTTGCAAAGATACTAATAAAGCAACTAAGGTGCCACTAGCTAGAGCTCTCCTAAACAATTCTAGGAGCAAGGTCACACAAACCTATGCCACTAGTATTTTAAGTAACAAGGAGCTCCTACACATGCTAGTAAGCAAAAAGCACAAAGCTAACTAAGCTCACTAGCAATGCTCAATAACAAGGCAACCAATGCCTAATTAGAGAGCGCAAATACTTAGCTACACAAACTAAGCAATGTGACTAACAAGGTTACTAAAACCAAATTAGCCACACAAGGAGCTACTTCTATGCTACACAAGCAAGAAGGTAATTAGCTAGCTACACAAGCTATCTAATTACAAGAGCAACTACACAAGCTTAAGATATATATATATAAGTAATTGCGAGCTTGTGTAATGGGGATGCAAACCAATGGGAAGAACAAGGATGACACGATGATTTTTCTCCCGAGGTTCACGTGTTTGCCAACACGCTAGTCCCGTTAGTCGACCGCTCACTTGGTGGTTCGGCTGCTAATTAGCATCACCCGCTAAGCCCGCACGTCGGGCGCCGCAAGAACCTACCCCTTGAGTGAGGGTAGCTCAATGACACGCTTTACTAGAGTTGCTCTTCAGCGGCTCCGCTGGGCGCAGCACAATGCCCCTCACAAGCACTTCTCCTGAGCGCCGCTGGCTTCTTGCGCGCTTCGACGAAGACCACCACTAAGCCGTCTAGGAGGTGGCAACCTCCAAGAGTAACAAGCACCACCGGCTCGCAAACTCGATCACCTAGTGCCACTCGATGCAACCTCACGATGCAATCGCACTAGAATCGCTCACTCACACAATCGAATGATCGCTATCAAGTATGTGTGATGGAGGGCTCCCAAGCACTCACAAGCATGGACACTAAGTCCCTTGAGGTGCTCAACACCACCATGGCCGAGGGCCACTTCTATTTATAGCCCCAAGGCTAAACTAGCCGTTACCCCTTCATCTGGGCAACGGTCGGGACGACCGGACGCTCGGTCCGATCGGCCGGACGCCGGACCACGGGCGTCCGATCACGCGATACTCTTACGCGTGTCCCCTGCGTTCAACGGTCATCTTCCGATCCTAACGGTCATCTGCCGACCGGACGCGAAGATTTCAACCGACCGGACGCAGAACCCCCAGCGTCCGGTCGCTTTCAAATAAGCTCCGAAAGCATGACCGGACGCTGTCCGGCCGAACGCGACGGACGCAGCGGCCATTCCCGGTCACTCTCCAAACTCTGCGTCATCGTGTCAGTCACCGTAGCGGCCGGACGCAGCCAACCAAATATTCCGGTGCATTCAGATCCAAAGGTCCGGTCGGTTGATCGACGCCAAAGATCTTCGCGACCAACTCGTTCTCACTTCTAACTTCTTCACCCTTGCTCCAATGTGCTAACCACAAGAATTTTGCATCCGGCACAATAGAAAATAGGCATTCTATTTTCCCGAAGCGCCGAATCCGCCTCCTGGCTCGGCGGGGGGAGAGAGGGACCCAAACCCATCTCACCCCCAAAACACCACCTCGTTTGTAAATGTGCCAACACCACCAAGTGTACACCACCATGTGTATGTGTGTTAGCATTTTCACAATCATTTCCCAAAGGATGTTAGCCACTCAACTTGCCACGCCACTCGATCCTAGCGACAATGCAAAGTTAGATCACTTTCGAGTGGCACTAGATGACCGATATGCAAACAAGTTTGCCCCTCTTGATAATCGGCCATCTATCCTAAACCCATCATAAACTTCTCTACACACCTATGACCGGTGAAATGAAATGCCCTAGGTTATACCTTTGCCTTCATGCATTCCATTCCATCTCCTCCAATGTTGATGCAACACATGCACCAACACGATCAACAATGATATGATCCACTTCATATCATCACGTGATCATATTGGTTCATCGATCTTGACTTCACTTGCCCTTCACCGCTTGCCATCGTCCATCGGGCGCCAAGTCTTGCTCAAGCTTCACCGCCACGCGTCCATCACTCCAAAGCCTTCGACTTGCCCTTCACGCTTGCAACCGGTCCATCAAGCCAAGTCTTGTCTTGATCTTCTCCACCTTGATCACATGACTCAATGTCATGTCTCATGTGCAATAAGCTCCTTCATCATCACGTGTGTGAGCTTTGCAACATCTCTAAGCCATTTTCACCTTCATGGCATATGTTGCTCACACACATGTACCTGTGGACTAATCACCTGTGTATCTCACATAAACACAATTAGTCCACCTAGGTTGTCACTCAATTACCAAAACCAACAAGGACCTTTCACCCCCCACACACACCCCATGACACCGTCAGAGAGTGTCAGCATATCTGAGGGAGCAGAGCCCCAAATGGATAGTATAGGTGTTGAGTACAGCAAACATGTGTTGATTTTAATCAGCTTACACTATATAATGATGAAGCCTGGTTAATGGCTATATTTACAATCTTACCTTGTATATTCTGAAACAACTCTTGATATGCACTCTGACCTTCGATAAAAGGCATTCTGGGAAAATAGAAAATCGATTAGTCGTCATGGACAAAAAGGGCGTACCCAGTGCAGAGAGCTCCCGCTCTGTGCGGGGTCTGGGGAAGGGTGTCGTCAGTGGCAAGCCTTACCCTCGCCTGTGCAATGCGAGGAGACCGCGACTCGAACCCGGGACCTTCCGGACACAGGCGGTAAGACTCTACCGCTTGCACCAGGCCCGCCCTTCTCGTCATGGACAAAAATTAGGCAAATAATATTGCCTTAGTATTACTGATTCAGCGCTTTGAGCAGATTGATCCCAACTCTTTCCATCTCCGTTGTTCCAGGTGATCTGGGGCAAACATTTAATTCTCTCTCAACTCTTCAACACTATGAGAAAACTGGAGGTCAAACTGTTCTATTTGTTGGGGACTTGTCGTATGCTGATAGATATGAACATAATGATGGCATTCGTTGGGATTCTTGGGGTCGATTTGTTGAGAGCAGTACTGCATACCAGCCTTGGATTTGGAATGCTGGAAACCATGAAATAGAGTACAGGCCTGATCTGGTAATTTATGTTCACATCTTTGCTAATACAGCACCTTCCATTTGAACGTAACTACCTAAACCTGTTTTAAAAGGAAAAAAAAAAACATGCTTGTCTTTTCTTTCAGTAACTTCTTTATTTTTTTATTTGATATTTCCAGGGAGAAACTTCTACATTCAAGCCATATCTGCATAGATATATGACTCCATATTTGGCATCAAAGAGCAGTTCTCCTATGTGGTATGCTGTCAGGCGTGCATCTGCTCATATCATCGTGTTGTCTAGCTACTCTCCATTTGGTAACATTCTCTTCAAGCTTGTTTTCTTTTGTTTCTGCCATACATATGGAGTTCTCTGGCTGCAAGAAGTTTAAAGTAATTTGTATGTTACACCTTGATGCTTTTATTTATATATCTGAGATTCCTTTGCTTTTGGTGAAAAGTGAAAGTTTAAATGCAGTTAAGTGATGAGCAGTTGTAACCTGTAGTGTTGGGTGGAAAATAGGTGTTAGTGCTTCCCTAATTGAAAGAAACAGGAGGGGCGAACCCCTATACTGAATAAATATATATATTAGGAAAAAAAAAGTTCAAACAAACAAGGAAAAGGAAGCTAGGTTTGTACAAAAGAATCTACCCAGTCATAAGGGGAAAATAACTCCTCTTCACACAATGCAAAACATTGCGAATTAAATGAATGAACTTGGATTTGCAAGCCTCATGAGAAGGCAAGATTTGACTGAAATGTAGTCATTTCTCACTAGCCAAATAATGCTTCCCTAACAGTACATTCTCACAGTAATCCCTTTAAATTGGCATCATATATAGTTATACTACTAGATTTCAGAAACATGCTTGATTTTAGTAGCTGGATTGCTCCTTACTTAGTAGCTGATTTGTTAGTTTCTTTTGTGGCATATTCCCATTCAAGCTTGTGACCTAACTTCTAAACTTCTGATGGTTATTAGTAAAATACACTCCTCAATGGTTGTGGCTGAAGCATGAATTCAAGCGCGTGGACAGGGAAAAGACACCTTGGCTTATCGTTCTCATGCATTCTCCCATGTACAACAGCAATGAGGCACATTATATGGAGGGTGAGAGTATGAGGGCTGCTTTTGAGAAATGGTTTGTGAAGTACAAGGTCGACTTGGTATTTGCAGGGCATGTTCATGCTTATGAGAGATCAGTAAGTTCTTCCCTTCAGCAAAGTTTCCTTCCATTTGATTTTTTTTTCACATGGTAGAAATTCTGAGTTTAGTCTGGACTGTCAATTTGTTCCTTCAGAGTTGAATCAGATATCTGAATGTTGATTTCTCATTGATACCCTACACTTGCAGTACCGCATTTCTAATGTCAACTACAACATAACATCGGGAAATCGATATCCAGTGCCAAACAAGTCTGCTCCCGTTTACATAACAGTTGGTGATGGAGGCAACCAGGAAGGACTTGCTTCAAGGTGAGAGGAACTAGCCGGCAAACGTTTTATTGGTGCTATTATGTCTACCAAACTCATACACTCATCTGGCCTACTAGACAGAAAATTGTGGTTGAGGTCATGGTTTCAACTTTCAAGTCTCGTCTCACCTTAGCATCAGAGATAGATAGTTTCTCCTTCACATTATTGCTTTCATTTTTCTCCGAAGTCTTTGGAGCCTTGCCTGTTGGGTTAACCCACCATTTTGCAGGTTTTATGACCCCCAGCCAGACTACTCAGCGTTCAGGGAGGCCAGCTATGGTCATTCAATTTTACAACTGAAAAACAGGACTCATGCTGTCTACCAGTGGAATAGAAATGATGATGGGAATCCTGTTCCAGCAGACACCGTGATGTTTCATAACCAATATTGGTGAGTGTCCTACTTACGGTTTTTTTCTAGGGCAAGCATTGTTTTCAAATATAATGTGCATCTGTTGCTTCCGTTATGAGCTCAATTCCTGCCAGTTTGACTATAACCTTTCACAATTTGCAATTGTGTTTCCTTAGCTCTTAACTGTTGTTGCCATCCATCTGACTGAAATGGCAACTGTTTGGTGCACAGGACAAGCAGCACGCGCCGCAGGAGGCTGAAGAAGAACCATTTCCATCTCGAGAACCTTGAGGATTTGATTTCCCTATTCTAGGAAGCCAGTCTCGCAGGATGTCACGCAGCATGAGCTTTGTGAACAATCGCAGAATAGCACTCTTGGCAGCAGCAGAGCCAGTCATCAGACTGGCAATGGCAAGTCCAGCTACCTGATTTCATGCCAAAGGAGCCACGGTGACCTCTGTGGCTCTGAAATTCTGAATGCTGTACTTGTATGAAAATAGTGGAAATAATACGATTAAATCCGGATCCGGTACATATGTAACATTTTATACACATGCAATAAACATCAGTGTCCACCGTTATCCGGGAACCATTTTCGCTTGTCCGCGCTGTGCCCAGTGGAGATTTGTTATTTGTGGACTAATTAATCCCTTTCCATCTCATTGCCGAGTTATGAGCTAATGTGGACACATGCTGGTGATGTGAATTCTCCCATTGAGAAACGGACAAGTGTGCAGTAGGTCGGCTAGACCATTCTTAAACTGAGACCTGGCCCAATCCCATGAAGCCAGCCTATCCCGGAACTGGTAGCGTGATGATTGCATGAATCCTACTCTGACCTGTACCTTTCTTTGCACGGACTAGTTACCGGGCCTGTTTGGTTTTCACAAGTCAGGTGACTTATTAAGTCAGCTGACTGTAAATCAGTGACTTATAAGTTATGCTTGTTTGGTTGTAAATGATTTATAAGCTCATTAAAGATGTGGGCCCTACACAAAAAAGGGTGACTTATAAGTTTTAAGCAGGGGTGAACCAACTTAAAACTTATAAACAGGGGTGACTTTTGGTTGTGTTTAGCAAAATAAGTCACTTTTTTCACTTTTTAACTTTATAAGTAGGTGACTTATTTGGAATCAAACATGCTCTTAATATAATGCCCTGCTCCGCCAACCTTATTATTGCTAATAAAATCTTTCGCGTGTCACCTGAAGAGAGTTCTCTACCATTTCGTTGAATCGTCCACGTCGCAGTCACAATCTTCTTATTCTCGCTTTGCTTTATGATTCAGATTTTTCAGTGAATAGAAAACCTTCTCTCCCCCTTGGAATGTATATAAAAAAATAAAAAAAACAGACATGTCTCTTCAATTCATACTGGTGATTCAAAAACCGAGTCCAAGTAATTTTCAAACCGCTGGATATCGACGTCTCAAACTAATCCCACTTGCCTTTGGAGTAATATAGAGGGCAAACCTCCACACTTGACACAACTTGACCTTATTTAATTCCTTCTTGTCCCACAAGTAAGTAACTCGTTCAAAATACTCTCTCCATCCCAAAAAAGAACGTAAATCTCGCTTTCCGAGAAGTTAAAAAATCTTTAAGTTTGACTAAGTTTATAAAAGATATTATATACATTTGAATGTCCAATTAAGTTTATTATGAAAATATATTTCAGACTAATATAATGATACTTAATATTTATACTTGGTTAAAATTAAAAATATTTGACTCCTCAAGATGTGAGGGTTACATTCTTTTTGATGAAGGTAGTATTACAGCGCTCTAGTACTTCGGTCCTTTTAAAAAAGGAACTGCTCCATAAAAAAAATCAAACCAACCTGTTCCGTGAAAAAATTCAAACCGACAAGTGGGTTGGATAGAACCATGAAACCCCTCGAGAAGCCGTCACGAGAAGAGCCGTGAAAGTTCAGCTGCTCCAGACAGAATCCAAGTGCCACAGCCCACAGACATGTTGCCCACCAAACTACGCCAACCAAATCAGAGCCGTACTAGATCATACATACAGTACACACCAAACCCGTTTGGCAATTAACAACGCCGCTAAGGGCCAGTTTAGATGTGATTTTTTTGCAAAATGCTACTGTAGCAGTTTGTTGTTATTTGACAATTAGTGTCCAATCATAGTCTAATTAGGCTTAAAAGATTCGTCTCGTGGATTTCGTCTAAACTGTGTAATTAGTTTTATTTTTTATTTATATTTAATGCTTCATACATGTGTCCAAAGATTCGATCTGACGAAGATTCTTGAAAAATTTGGCAAAACGAAGTGGAACTAAATATGCCCTAAATATTCCTTGAGGATAAGCTCACGCATTAATTTAACCACCAGACACAGCCCACAGGTGCCAGCCACCACATCGGATCCGCCACACGGTCGTTGCGTCAGGTCAGAGCTGTAGGCGGCGTCGGCGAGAGCTTCGATTTCGATCACCGTGACTGGGATCCGATGGTTCACCTGGTGGAGAGGAAACCGGGGTGACCTCGCGGGCAGAGAATCGCGTCACCGGCGAGGCGGACTGACAGCGCCGCCGCTTGGCGCACGCTAAGGGCGGGGCGCCGTGTGGCCGCCGTCGCGGGCCAAGCGAACAGGGCACCTGGAGACCCGCCGCTGCCGCCGCCGCGTCAGCCCGGCTTTGTGTTGTGAGCATCGGAGAATGGCAAGTGGGTCAATATCTATCTATTTATTTATTTATCTATAACGGCCGTGGGCCCATGGCGACGAGAGGGCACGGCGACCGGTATGGTGCATGGATAGGCTCGGAGTGCATGATACTCGCTCGGTCTCGAAAGAGATGTCATTCTTACCTTTTAACGAGTCCAACACTTTTAACTTTGGCCTCGTTTAGTTGCGGGCGAAATCGGCGCCGCCCTAGGTACTGTAGCTACATTAATCACTGTAGCTACATTAATCACTGTACCATTTCGTTTGTATTTGGTAATAATTGTCCAAACGATGACTAATTAGGCTCAAAACGTTCGTCTCGCAAAGTACAACCAAACTGTGCAATTAGTTTTTGATTTCGTCAGTATTTAGTACTCCATGCATGTACCGCAAGTTTGATGTGACGGGGAATCTTTTTTTTGCATAGTGCCAAATTCTGGAATTTGGAGGAACTAAACACCCCCTTTGATAAAAAGAAATATAAAATACAAATATTTATAATATATAATTATTATCATTAAATATATTTTTATAATAAATTTATTTGGAGATATAAATGTTGCACACATTTTCTATAAACCTAATTAAAATTGAGAAAATTTGACATGTACATGTCCCACTTCTATTTTAGGATGGAGGTATATAAAATATAAATATTTATAATATATAATTAGTATTATTAGATAAATCATTAAATATATTTTTATAATAAAATTATTTGAAGATATAAATGTTGCACATATTTTCTATAAACCTAATTAAAGTTGAGAAAATTTGACTTGTACGTACCCCACTTCTATTTTAGGACAGAGGTTGGTATGAAAAAAAAATCTATGTACATAAATGCAGAAACTCTTCCCTAGAGGATGACACGTGCATGAGTACGAGATGCACCGTGTTCACCCAATCAGGATGGCCAGTGTAAGCTTTGGACGTATCTATTGAGGCATGATGCAGTCATATTTTGGCATCCGGTTCATGCAGGCTGCATCAACTCAGCAGGTTACCAATCAGACTTCTTTCTCAGATTATACGAACCCACCCAGCTTGGATGAAGTGGATGCATCCAACCAACATGCCCGTAGTTGCTTGTGTATCGAGTCTCACTGATTCCTTGTGATGGCTAGCTTTCATGAGGAGTGAGGGGCCTTTTAATTTTAGCCCTCCTCCTAATTGTGATTTTTCAAGATCAACATCTCCTAATTCCAACTCAAGATCATGGAAATGCTTCGACTTTGTCGAAACCAATACTGCTGATTGAAAAATAAAGGTGTTATATATTCAACGCAAGGATGACATGGTAACTTGCATGACATTTTTATTTCAATCCAAGTGATTTTGGTGACGAAAGACATAACTCTAGTGTACATGTATACTCTCTACAACGGATAATCTTTAATAGGAGGGTAAAGTCTAAATTTTCTATCTCCAACTTACATGACAGACTAATTTTCGTTCCCTAAGTTATGAAATCGTGTACCAAACGCCCTCAGACTATCGAAACTGAATGATTTTAGTCCTCTTCAAACTTCATGACCCTGTTCGCTTCTCTTATAATCCGTCTTTTTCAGCTTATTTTTTCAGCCGAAACAATGTTTTTCTCTCACACCAAATCAGCCGGAACAGTGTTTTGGCTTGTTTTTTCAGTGAAGCGAACGAGGCCCATATCTATATAATAAAAGCCGGTTTAGTCTCCAAAACTGCACAAATAACTTATTTTATTAAATTAGAAAACATCATAGTAGTATTAGTTTTCTTCTAAAAAGGTTCTATTGGTGATGTTCTATATGGAGCTATTTGAATCTTCTTTGTTTTTTTTCAAAGATAACGAACACGACTATAAGTAATAAAGGAATAGGAAGTTCCCAATAACTCATATAGACCACAAACAAATAGATAATAACATTTTCTTTAGAAATGGTGCTAGCTTCATGTTTTCTGATTAAAATAAATGAATTCTGAAGTTTTAGAGGTTAAAATAAGACATTAATTAGGAAACCACCTTTGAAGTGTGCAAAAACACCATATTTGTCTGTTTTTAACCGTTGAAAAACATGTTTCATAGCTTATTAATGTTGAAAATCGATCTGTCAATTAAATTGGAGGTTGAAAAAAAATAGACCTTATCTAAAATAGCATGCACCTCTTGAAGCCATAAAAGAACATTATGGCATTATCAAACAACCTTGACAATTGACAAATGACGCGCTTACCAAACCCATCTTACAATGCAGTACGCTACGTCACATGTGGTGTTGCATGTTGTAGTGTACAGTACTCCCTTGGTCTAAAAAAATGACATTTTTTATTTTCAGACATCGTCTTATTCAAAAATTTTGTGTAAATAATAAAATAAATAAATTATTATTAAAGTATATCTAATGATAAGATAAGTTATAATAAAATAGATAATATTTATATAAAAAAATTGAATAAAACGAATGAACAAATAAGATGTCTGGAAGAAAAAAACGACGCTCGGTTGCTTGTGGTTGACCAATCGCTACGAAGGGAAAAGGGAATCATTCATTGCTACAGAACGATGTTGGTACAGAACGAGTAGTCAGACTCGTCTTTCCTGTTTCCAGTCTCCTGTCCGTGGCATGGTCTCTGACGGCGAGTCGGCGCGGGAGCCTGCACCTGCACGGGTCAAATTAGACAAGTCCCCAAGTAATTTATTATGTCTAATTAATTTATCGTTACTACATATTTACTGTAGCACCATATTATCAAATTATGAACTAATTATGATTAAAAAATTCATCTCGTAAATTAGTACCAATCTTTGGATTTAATTTTGTAATTAGTCTTATATTTAATACTTCATATATGTGTGTCAAATATTCAATATGACATATGCTAAAATTTAGGAGAGGAAAATAAACATAGCTGGCAAGCGGGAAAGGTAGAAGATGCTGCTACCTGCCGCCGCGGTCAGCACACAGTGACAAGCAGCTTGCAGACCAGTCGGTGAGATGACTTGGATTCAAATTGAATTCCCCTTTTCGGAATATACCAGGTCGTGTTTATCTCTGCAGGGAAATTAAATGGTCTCGCCAAAAATGCCTTTTCCTACGGAGCAGGGCATAGACTTTCTAGATAAAAATTAAATGAACGAATGCCTTTCTAGTAGTACGTACTGAGACTACTAGACTAATCCAACTGGCACAGCAAGTAACACAGGAATCTCTTCTCCTGAACAAGGTCAACTGGAAATTCATATATCACATGAATGCATTATTGTGTGTGGAGTGGAAGCCAAGTTCGCCAACAGCTGGGGCTGGTCTTTCGATCGAGGAACAAAAGCTATCACCAGACGAATCTCTTGCCAATTCTTTTTTGGCGCGCCAAATTTCTTGTGAATTTGAGTGGATGAACTAGTAGTTTTTCATCGATCGAGAAAACCAAATTGCGAGCCAGACGTATTTCTCGTTTGTTTCAATGTTAGCATCAGGGGTAACATCATAAACTCCAACTATATCAGCTATATGACATGAGAAGTATACCACACCATTTTCTTGATTTCGACGTTATATTTGTGAATATCCTATTTCCAAGTTGCTAGAAATTGCCTAACGTAGCACAGTGACAAAAGCAGCGCTACCGCTACGTTACGATCAGGACTTCACCGTCGGATTCAGATCCAACGGTGGAGACCGTGCACCCGCTGGCAGGCAGGCGGGCAGGGCAGTAACCATAACCCAAGCCTTCACTCTAGATCTACGTGTTACTAAAAAGTTCGAACACACTTAGATGTCATGACACTTTACTTCTTTTTTTTATCTCCCAAGCTATTCTGTCGACATCTGCTATTAACGGTGTCAAATGGAGTTGCGAAAAGTCAGAACTGCCCTCTGGCTATAGTGTCTTGCTGAAAGTTGTGTTTTCCTCATGTGCCACTCGCTGGTCCTGTGGCATTCATCTGACAGTGTCAACTTGGGGCTTAATTAGCCGCTAATTTGAAACACAAATGATCTTACCCCTTTATACATACATGCCGATGACGAGAGTGTTCGACTGGACTAAAAATTCCACTTTATCATGCTTGGTTTTTACTTTATTTAAAATTGGTTTTTTTGAGAAAAACATTGTTCCCGCTGAAAAAAAGACAGCCAGCCAGCCGAAGATGGCCAGCCGAACACGCTCGACAAAACTAGAATTAGTTTAAAAAAATATCACACAAATTTAGAGCAAGCCAGCAGAAACACACAAATTTAATCTAATTAAATTACGGGCATTGGGTTGTGCATACCTAATCATCCGATCGCGTTAATGCATACAGAGTGTTAGAGTACAAGGGTGAAGGCGAAGGCCAAAAGCTTGCATACTGCTTGCTTGGTTTATAAGCCGTACTTTTTCACCAATGAATATTATTTTTTCTCACAATAAATCGACCAACAATACTTTCAGTCATGATTTATTAGCCAAGCGAACAAGGCATTGGCAGCTTGACTGAGATGCGTACGCGTCTCACGTCTCACCTAGGCGTAGTCGCGTACTTGCGTTGCTGGCTCGCCGTCGTCGCCCGTCGAGAGATCGTAGCGCGCGTCGTGTCCGGCGTCTCGCACCGTAGCCGCGCCCGCGTCGCCGCCGCGTGAGACGAAGAGTAGTAGTAGTAGCAGCGACCAAAATGCCATCACCTTGTCCTCATATACGCCGCTAAGCCGCAACCGAAGGTACACCAATGCGAGCTCGCTCCTCCAAGCCTTCTCCACCCTAACCGGTTGCTCCCTCGCCTTCCCCATCTCCCCCCGTGTGTGCCGCTCTCCGTTCCTACTCGCCACCGACGTCGAGACACCCCGTTCGCGGGGCCATTGTCGGTATGCTCTCTGCCGTGCCGCAGGCTCGCATGGCCGGGAGGCCACGGGCGTCATCACAAATGGCCGAGGCCCTCGCGAGTCTTGACTTCTTTGCCGCTTTGCCGCAGCGACCTCGCCCTACGACCACTTTGCCGCCGCGAGAGCTGATCCCCTAGCGCTGCGTCTGTTGAAGAAGAAGGATCACGCCCGCAATAGAAACGATGGCGTGAGCGAGCAGGATCACGGCTCGAGCAGGCGGCGGCGACGCGAGCAGACGACAACCTGAGCGAACAGAGCCGCGGCGCGAGCAAGCGGCGGCGGGTAGCGACGTGTTCCGGCGAGGAACACTCGGCGGAGGGCACGGCACGGGAGGAGACGTTCGGGGTGGGCTAGCGCGGGGCAAGGGGTGGCCCCCCGGGCGAAGGATGACGCAGGAGGATGCTACGGGCGACTAGATGGATCGGGTGAAAGAGAAGAGGAAGGAGAGGATAAGCTAGGGAAGGGAGAGAGGCAATCTCTACCTATTCACTAATCGGGACTCACGTATGAGGGCAACTAAACGGTGAAAACTGAATAGATGGTCAACAGAATGGCTGGGAAAAAAAAAGTAAAGTGTTATAACACTGAATACGTTTTTTTTTTTTGCTTGTAGACATGAAGCATCTTTCACACTGCTAAAAGGCTCTTTCCAATTCCATGTCACATTTCCTTTCCATTTCTGTTCCTCTCTCTCTCTCTCTCTCTCTCTCTCTCTCTTTCTTCCCGTCGCCGCCCTCGTCCTCGCCGCCACCACCACCACTTCCCTCCCCCACCCGCACCCGCCGAACGCCCCCCATTTGCCTCGATTTCACCGGCGGCGATGCACGGCAACGACAACTGGATCAACAGCTACCTCGACGCCATCCTCGATGCCGGCAAGGGCGCCGCGGCCGCGGGCGCCGGCGCCGGCGCAGGCGCCAGGGGCCGGGGCGGAGGCGGGGACCGGCCCTCGCTGCTGCTCCGCGAGCGCGGCCACTTCTCCCCCGCGCGCTACTTCGTCGAGGAGGTCATCACCGGCTACGACGAGACCGACCTCTACAAGACCTGGCTCCGGGTACGTACGTGCGTGCGTGCTCCCTCGCGCGGCGGCTCCGCTCCTCCCCCCGCGCGTGCGGGAGGGCGAGCGAGCTCGCGCTCCGAATCCCTGGCTCCCTTCCTCGCTGGTGATCCGCGGGATGTGTTGATCGATCTGTGTGTGTGCGGCCGCGTGTGCACGTGGTGGTGGTGGGTGCGCGCAGGCGAACGCGATGCGGAGCCCGCAGGAGAAGAACACGCGGCTGGAGAACATGACCTGGAGGATCTGGAACGTCGCCAGGAAGAAGAAGGAGGTGCGCCTTTTTGCTCTTGGTTCGTTTCTCTTCTCTCCCTCCGCCGTGCTGCTTCTTATGTTCCTCACAGCTTGTGCCCATCTCGGTTTTGATAATTCAATCCGCAAGCTGGGTTGGGCTCCGGAAAGAGGAGACGTGGGTTAGATTACCGTTTTGCTGGAACTAGGATTGATCTTGGCATAGGTGCATTTTAGAGAGCATCAGGATCTGTTCCACAAAATGTTTCAGTGGAGTGTTCATCGAGCTATGGTCCTTCTCGATGAGCTTTGCAAAGGTATTGAACAGAAGTTCCACATTGATTTGAACCAGGTAGCACGCCTAGGATGTTTCTGCCTTATCTGATCGCTACTTATGATGGGGTAAGACACTGAGCAAAATGCCAAGCTTTTCAAGCTCCATATGTGTGATTGGGTATGTAAGTTAGCTAGTATTATCACCTAGCCTCCAGTTCGTCACCTTCTCCCTGTGGTTACTTCTTCAATTCATCAAAAACTGCTTGATGAAGTGCTAGAACGTGAAAGAAAATATAGCTCTTCCGCTACAGATGTATGGAAATACGGTAATGATCAGTATTGTTGATGGGTCACACTGACCCCAGAATAGGACACGCTACACTGCAAAGCACAGAGCATCCATTCATATTCATATTAGTCTATGTTTGTTTTGAGCAGCAACAAATTGAGCATGTAAAGCAAGAATAGTGAAAATTAGCCAGAGGCATTAGGTTATCTACTAAGGTTGATGGACCAAAGCGTGTTTCACTGGTATCAGTATCACCAAATCTGCACTAAATAGGCTATTCCTTTGGAAAATCTGTAATAACTGCATACTCATGTCAGTTAATAGAGTCCAGGCACATGTTCTCCATTGTATTCTGGAAAAGGACATTTTTTTTTTCTAATAGTCTAATAGATAACTATGAAGTGTGCTGGACATCATGTTGGTAGGAGTGTCAGGTTCACTCAAGTTGTTTCTGTGCGTTGCAGCCTCAAAAACCAAGAAGTCTTATATATCAAGACAGTATTTCTCTGTTTTACACACAAATTCTAATATTCCATTTTCTCTGATCAATTCCAACAATTTTTACTTGTGTTTAATTCTGCCCCTTCAGTCCATTCACCATTTAATGCAGACTAAGCGACTGAGGTGTGCCTCATGTGGTCGAAAAAGACTGAAGATTTAAATCTGTATAGTAGACTAAGAATTTCTCACACGTCTCAACCAGAAAACACACACACACACACACACACGGAATATTCTCATTCTTATCGTCTATTCCAAGTTGCCAATTTGTACCCACTACCCAGAAAGTGTATTTGAGAGTTCCGCTTACACTTTAACCTATAAGGCTATAATTCAAGGTTCATGAAAACAAGCTGAAAGTAGAATTTTGAACCAGTAAGAACATTTATACAAAACAACTTTGTGTACACCTTGTTTCAAGATCTTCATTGCAAGTTTTGATTTTACTGTGATGAAGATTTGGTATAGTAAAAATTGGCTATGTAGCATCCGTAGCACATTATCAATGTAATTGAAATATTTTGGTACATTTTAATTCGTCTCAAAGATCCATATGTCAGTATTTTTACCACAAGTCAACATCTACTATTCTACTAGACTTTCTTCGATTTTGCACACTATGAAGATCAACTGGTCCTAAGAACCTAAACTTCCAAGATTTTCTCTTCTACTCTTCAGTCTTCACCTAACCTGAACCTCCAAACTGCGGGTGTTTTACCTGGTAGAAGGTGGAAACAATGTAATACAAATTTGTCCTATTGGCAGCAATCAGTGCTGTGTAGTTATTCAATTGTACACATCTAGGAGGATAGCACCAATCAATCTTTACTCCTTTAGCAAGGTACTTCACTTCATTATTACAATTAAGGTCTTTCGTGAGACATGCCCCAGTGTCAACAGAGGCACCATGTCACTGGACTACTGGAGCTCCTCCCACCTGTTGCTTGCTCTTGCCTTATTCTGTTTGCCATCATACTTACCTGTTGCAAAAGAGTATTCAAGATAGTTGCAGGGGTAAAATGGTGATCCCAAACAACGAATGTTCTTTTAGTTGTTGTTGTGATTGTATTAGAATGTAACAAGTCCATATTGTGGTATTTGTCTAAAGTGTCCAGCTGTAGATGCTACATAGCCATCCTCCTCAGAAAAAAAAGAAGAAAAAGCCTTTGGCCAATGGGGAAAGATTGCCCAGTATTGCACTAAGAATAAGCTCTTAGACAAACTGACAGAGAAAATCCCCAACCCTGGCTTCACCTATAGCCTATAGGGCCGCACTGTAACCCTCGGCCAACCATGAACTTCTGGGATGGCGACCACTGCAAGTATCCCCTGGTAGGAGGGCTCAAATCAACCGCTAGTGTCACAGGTTGGTGCCCTATGAATATTTATTGGGTTGCCAGCGAGGGTTTTTTTTTTGGTGCCATGAGGATTTGAGCCCTTGCCTGGGTCTCCCTCAACTACGGAGCTTACCACTGCACTACATGAGTGTTGGCCTTTTATGAATCTTCAATTCCTCTTGGTAACCTGCAGTATGGATATCAAGGGCCTAGATGAGTCTGGGCTCATGGGCTGCTTGTGATATATAGATACAAGATAAATGTTAGTTTTCAATGCTTCTATCCACTGGCTCGATGACAACTTTCTTAAGCACTATGCAAAGCAAGTGGAATCAGGGGCAGGGAGACCTCAGTTGAGTTTGGCAACATGGATGATCGTCCAATGTGCATGGCCTTTTATGTTCACAGACCTTTTGTCTATTTAGGCATGTATGTGTGAAGATATGATTAATGACATTATAGAATGTGTAGAATATCATGTGGAAGTGAAAATGTGGGATTTGAGTGGAAGTGAGTAGATCAAGAGATGTAGGATTCTTTTTTGATGGAAGATGAGGGATCTAATTTTTTATTGTTTAAAGAGGTGGCATACTGGCATGTAGATCCTCTAAGAACACAAAATTAGTTTCATACAAGCAAACTATTTTTTCTACAAGTACACTGTCATTGGCTATTTGTTTGATTTATTAAAGTTTGTTTGTTTTTTCTAACATACTGCTTTGCTCTCTTCACTTCAGTAGAAATTATTTTCTTTGTGTAAAGGTTGTATGCACATAAACCATGCTATGAAAAGTTACTTATGAGTGGCCCTATGATATTCGCTGTTTGATGTGTTGTTACTTTTTTTGTTGTTGAAGTTTGATGTGTTGTTACTTGTTAGTGCGTGGCATGTTCATATGCCTAGCGGTCCCTTCTCTAAGTAGTCATAAAAAAGGAATCGATTGGTCAGTTCAACGAAACTCATTGAATTAGTTTAACATGCATGCTAAATAAAATTGGCCTCTTGGGTTTACAGTCCCTATTTTTACTTGTACTTCAAATGTTCCAACAGCTCTCACTAGTTCACAACTCACAAGATATATTGACAATATAATGTATTTCTTTGTGCATTTAATGTTTTGATTTCTAATCTGATAATGTTGTTATCAAAAGTGATTTTGTTGTTCAGTTTATTTTCACATTTCCGCTTTATCTTGTTATGTGATAATTACATGTTAGGTTGCATTTGAACTTCTATCTCTAACATTTAATATAGTTTTTCTTTGTTATGAAAATTTAAATATTCAGTTTGAGAAAGAGGAAGCCAACCGCTTGTCCAAACGCCGTCTAGAGACTGAGAAGCCACGGAATGATGCTACTGCAGAAATGTCTGAAGATCTTTTTGAAGGAGTGAAGGGAGAAGATGCTGGTGATCCATCTGTTGCCTACGGTGACAGCACAACTGGGAACACACCTAGGATCAGTTCATTTGACAAGCTATACATAGTGTTAATCAGGTACATAATAGTTTATTTAACAACTTCTACTGTAATTTTTTTTGATACTTTTATGTACATGCTACAGATTGATTAATCTGCATGTAACTAATTCATCATGTGACGATATGCTATTCATATCTGTTGCAAAATGATTTACATTAAATTGAAAGAAGGTCATAAGGAAATAAACTTCCGCAGATTTAGCCTGAACACTGCATACTGTTCATACTATTCTTAGAATCGGTGGTTTCACAAGTTGCCCATATAATCCAATTTAAATATGATGTAATCCTTTGGCTTGCTGGTATTTTTGTTGAAATATATTTGCCATTGAATTTGTGTTATGATGTATTATACTGTAGTCTTCATGGCCTGATACGTGGAGAGAATATGGAGCTTGGCCGTGATTCAGATACTGGTGGCCAGGTAATGGTATCGTCGGTGCATTTATTTATAGAATCAAGTATAACTGCAATTCTTTCTTCAGAATGAATAACTCAAAACTTTATCCTGTAGTTAACGGAGCAGCTATATATTCCATTTGATGTTTCGAAGATATTCACTAAAAAGATACTAGTATCATACAAGGACATGATTTCACTTTCATCCACTGTGTGCTGTTTCATAGGTCAAATATGTCGTGGAACTTGCTAAAGCATTAAGTTCATGTCCTGGAGTTTACCGGGTTGATCTATTGACAAGACAAATCTTAGCCCCAAATTTCGATCGTGGCTATGGTGAACCAGATGAGATGCTGGCTTCGACAAGTTTCAAGAACTTTAAATGCGAACGAGGAGAGAACAGTGGTGCACATATCATCAGAATACCATTTGGCCCCAAAGACAAGCATCTAGCTAAAGAAAATATCTGGCCTTTCATTCAAGAATTTGTTGATGGTGCGCTAGGTCATATTGTGCGCATGTCAAAAACTATAGGCGAAGAAACTGGCAGTGTGTGTCCAGTGTGGCCTGCTGTGATTCATGGCCATTATGCCAGTGCAGGAGTTGCTGCTGCTCTACTATCTGGAGCACTTAATGTTCCCATGGTGTTTACCGGGCATTTTCTTGGGAAAGATAAGCTGGAAGGGCTTCTCAAGCAAGGGAGACAGACAAGAGAACAAATAAACGTGACATACAAAATAATGCGCCGAATTGAGGCAGAGGAGTTGTCTCTTGATGCATCTGAAATAGTTATTGCAAGCACGAGGCAAGAAATAGAAGAACAATGGAACTTGTATGATGGTTTTGAAGTAATGCTTGCGAGGAAGCTCCGTGCGTTAGTCAAGCGTGGTGCCAACTGTTATGGTCGTTATATGCCTCGTATGGTTGTAAGTAAACTATTCCTCTGATTCTGTAAACAATTACTCGCTAGTTGCATTTTTGTCATATTTTATAGGTGGGCAATTAGCATTATGCATTCTTGCTGTCATTATCTATAATATAGAGGTTTTAAATGCTCTAGTTCTCTATTACTTGCTCTGCAGATAATTCCTCCAGGAGTTGAATTTGGCCAATTGATTCATGATTTTGATATCTATGGAGCGAAGATAACCCATCTCCAGCCTCTGAGGATCCATCTATTTGGTTTGAGGTTGTGAAATTATTTTAAGATGCCTACAAGCAAGATTTTACTTTTTATTTGACTTGATACAGCAACTTGTTTTTTTCCTGTTAATCCTGTGTGTGTTTTTAAAGTTCATGTGCTGATGGTATGTATGTGATGACAGATAATGCGGTTCTTCACAAATCCTAGGAAACCTATGATTCTGGCTATTGCCCGTCCATATGCTGAAAAGAATATTGCAACGCTTGTGAAGGCATTTGGTGAATGCCACCCGTTGAGGGAACTTGCTAACCTTGTAAGATAACACTGAGAACCTGACATTTTAGTGTTTTGGGTATATTGCGTTCCAATATCATAATTGTATTGAATATGTTAGTAATATGGAATTTTGATACCTTTTCCTTGGTACCTTTTGATTTTGCATTCCAGACATTGATAATGGGCAACCGTGAGGCTATTTCCAAAATGAACAAAATCAGTGCAGCTGTTTTGACATCGGTGCTTACATTGATTGATGAATATGATTTATATGGTCAAGTGGCATACCCAAAGCATCACAAGCACTCTGAAGTTCCTGATATTTATCGTTTAGCAGCAAGAACAAAGGTATAATGTTTTTAGCCAAAAAAAAAAAATGGTGGTGCTATATTTTCCCCTTTTGAATGCCAAGAATTAAAGCACTTATCTTTAATATATATCTGCTTTGATTTTCTTCCAACAAGCATTCGTGGTATATCCAAGTGAAATACAGTAGCCATTTTCTTATTTTAAGTATTCACTGATACAACTTTTCTCGTCATACGTATGCCAGGGCGCTTTTGTAAATGTTGCTTACTTTGAACAATTTGGTGTCACCTTGATAGAGGTCAGAACTATTGAAATCAGAAATTCATTTATGTATCTCAACATTTCCATGCCCTTACTACCTATCTGTTCTTTTTGTGAGCAGGCTGCCATGCACGGGTTGCCTGTTATTGCAACAAAACATGGGGCTCCTGTTGAAATTCATCAGGTTCACGAGTCACATTGTACCATTTATTGAATTAATAGCGTAATGACTTACAGCTGTAATAGATTGGATCCTTTCTGGTGGATGTTGATGTAGGTTCTGGAAAATGGTCTCCTTGTTGATCCCCATGATCAGCATGCAATTGCAGATGCCCTCTATAAGATGCTTTCTGAAAAGCAGTTTTGGTCAAGATGTCGAGATAATGGATTGAAAATATACACACCAATTTTCTTGGCCTGAACATTGCAAGAATTACTTGTCAAGGATATTAACTCTGGGTCCAAGACATCCTGCTTTCGCATGCAAAGAAGACCAGAAGGTGCCTGTGAAGTGCAGGAAGCATATATTTGTTATTGCTGTAGACTCCGTTAACAAGGAAGATTTAATTCAAATTATCAGAAATTCTGTTGAGGCTACACGCACTGGAACTATGTCAGGTTCTACAGGTTTCGTGTTGTCGACTTCACTGACAATAGCAGAGCTACAGTCTGTAATAAATAGCGCACAGGCATGCTCCCTACTGACTTTGATGCCTTTATATGCAATAGTGGGAGTGATATATATTATCCATCACAGTCTAGTGATGTGCCAAGCAATTCCCGTGTTAAATTTGCATTGGACCATAACTACCGATCACATATCGAGTATCGTTGGGGAGGAGAAGGTTTAAGGAAGTACTTAGTTAAGTGGGCTTTTGCAGTAGTAGAAAGAAGGGGGAGAACTGAAAAGCAAATCATCTTTGAAGATTCAGAACACTCTTCAACATATTGTCTTGCATTTAGAGTGGTTAATCCAAATCATGTAAGCTTCGTTCCAGATCTTCTAACATTTGGTTGAAATTTTGCCCACTCATTATTTGGACCACTTTATTACAGTTTAAGTGTGCAACTTTTTATTTGACTTCGTTTATATATTGTAGTTGCCTCCTTTGAAGGAGCTGCAAAAGTTGATGAGAATCCAGTCACTGCGTTGTCATGCTCTGTATAACCATGGCGCCACCAGGCTATCTGTAATTCCAATTCATGCATCGCGATCTCAGGCTCTAAGGTCTGGCGCTTGATTCTCTTCATTCGTCTATTAATTAACTCTTCCTTTTAAAGGAAAACATTTATCTTTTATGTTGCAAATTAGTTGCAGTATCATAGGGTGTGTGGAGCATTTAAAAAAACTGTTTTCAAGATGTGTAATTTTCTTTTCCTTAAATTTATGAGAAAAGTAGCTTAATACCATTATAAAAAGGTATCAATTGAATATTACATCTACTGTGAGTCTGTGACGACCATGTTTCAAGTACACATTGGATTCTATTTATCAACTTTGTGTCCATGGTGATGGCACTGAGCAATATTTCCCTTCGTGTTGTCCATTGGATGATTTATTCCAATCATGAACTGTTTCAACAGAAGACTAGACTAGCGGGAGTGAGAAACTTGATATTTACACTGGTTACAACCCCTTTTTTGTTTGCCTCTTCTCTTCTCTCTGTTTCTTTTTCTCCCCTGTTGGGTGTTCAATGTTATTCTTTGATTTGCTCTTTATTACTTCTTATAGTGACCGGCAGTTCCTTCCGGTTCCAGAAAAAGCAGTGGGAGTGAGAAGCTGGACCCTATTGCTTTGTTTGGTACCAGCTGATTACCTGTCACCAGGATTAAAAACTTTAAAAAAACTTAAAATTAGTGAAGCTGGATGTAGCTCTCTCCTTATTGGTCTCCTAAACTGCTCTGTAATTGGTCTGGAATTGGGTGTTTACCAGAATATAACAGGGAAACTATAAGTCTATAACTTGGTCAAAACGTGTGAGGATCAGGTGTAAATAGGTGTTAATGCAGGCTGCGAACCAGTTTTGAGTTCATATGGGGATTTGTATCCTTGCCTAAACCAGTTTAACTATAAGCCACATGATCAGGTTGGTGGTTATGAACCTGGAATGTGTAAGAAATCCTATAATAATATTTTTTGCATACAGAACTCTGGTGCTTCTGGCTGCAGTGAGAGTTTAAGTCGCTAATGCATGGGGTGTTTTATTTCCTATAAAAAATGAGTTTTTTTTTTTATTTTTTACCTTTCAAATGTTTTGTGCAGCCCTAAAACCCTAACAGCGTAAGAAGTTCTGCAATAGATAATACTGCCACCATCACTAAAAATGTACACTGGTCTGGTCTAGGATCTGTACTTTTGATTATTGTCTTTGGGAAACATTTTATGTATTTATTTCCATATCCACCTTGCAGCAAACATGTGTGCAAACCTACTAACAAAATTTTCTATTATAGGTATTTGTCTATTTGCTGGGGCATAGAGTTGCCAGATGCTGTGGTCATTGTTGGTGAAACTGGTGATTCTGATTACGAGGAACTGTTTGGAGGTCTTCACAAGACAGTCATCCTTAAGGGTGGATTCAACACTCCTGCGAATAGGATCCATACGGTCAGAAGGTACCCTTTACAGGATGTTGTTGCTCTTGATAGCTCAAATATCATTGCAATTGAGGGATTCAGCACTGGTGACATCAGGTCTGCTATGCAACAACAGCTTGGTATACCCACACAATGACACCAAGTGCAATCTATTTTGTTATTAATAGAAAGAAAGAAAGAAATGAATAACATGAATATACGATACAAACACTTCGTTTCCATTCTATTGGAAATGTCCGATTTTGCCTGCCAGCCATTTAATGTATGTGTGTGGTCCCTGCATGGGTTATGAATGACATTCCCTTGGATCCCCGCACTGGAAATTTTGGAGCGAAGAGCATGTTAATGGATACATCCAGCTGTACAGACGAAACAAATTTGTTCAAATGTTGATAGTGAAAAACTGAAAACATTTTGTGGAAGCATTTTCAGCAAACAAGCTTCCAATATACAAAGCTCATACTTTTTCCATCACTTCAAAGTGGAGCTTATGATTACAGCGCAACCCTCTAAACTCTTTTTTCATTCTAGGAGGGGTGCCTTATATTGTGTAAATACTGTCATATAATTTAGCACCATACATCTTGTTTTCTTGAATTAATATGCCTAAGTGTTCACTCTCTTTTTATATGTTTTTCCAACAGCCTGTCTTGTGGTTACATCATTAATACCTTTATCCATCTGCAGCACTAGTGGTTATGAAATTATTGTAGCAACTGTGGCGCTCCCAACTATGACTTCATCATGCATGTATTGCCTTGCATTATCTGCTTAAACATCATTAGTTGCTATAACTTGCACTCAAAGCAGCTTCTAAGTTTGGTGTAGTAGCTGCAACAATTACACCGCGCCCATCTGCTCTCCTCCTACCATTTGCCCCCGGATGATCACGTTTTTACTTTTGCCATTTGTTTGACCTGATTTGGTCTTCTTTTGCTTGTTCATGTGAACCCATAGAACCGTTTGCTTTCTTCTTTTCCGGTTTCCCCCCCTCTGTGTTAAAGAGATCTTGATGCTAACCAATACCGGTTGCAAAAAAACTGGACAGCAGTTGGACCGATTGCTTATCAGTTTGTGGTTGGCCATCTATATCAGGAACTGTGATACGGCTGCTTTACTTGAACACATACATGGAATAATAATATCAGAGTAAAGTCGTGATAGCTCGTGGTGTTTGTACATTTATGCCTTGTATTTATGCCTTGTATAGATATAGTCGGATTTACATCAATTCACATGTGTTGGAGTGGAACTTGAATTAAATTCCACCCCAATCCGATCACATCCAAACAATGCCTTATTAGGTGGCCCTCCCAGATGGAGGAAATGTTGGCCAAATAAAATGAGTTGCGCGCCTGCACTCGGTTGGTTCAGTTTCAAGGTACTCCGTACCAAGTATGAACACTACTTGCCATTTCTGTTCACAGCCAACAGTAGGACAGAAGTAAGAACAAGTGCCAAGGCCATGCATGCCCTTGCAAACTACAGAAACGTAGTCTTCAATACAAATACTCAACCACTGTCTTCTCTCTGAGAATAACTGCAAAGGAATCGTCAACCATTTCTTTTGGTGATGAAATATATCACTATCATCCTCGTACAACAAATATAAATGTGTGGCTAAGGTTTCTAAACATAGTATATGGATGACCTCTCAAATTTCGGATACAAATACATCACATGAATACAGGAACTAAGATACCTCTCTACCCAATCAGTCTTGCTTAGAGGTGGTAGGGAATCTGGACTATCCAAAATCTAACTGGACATTTGTTGCTTCAGATATACTTGGATAAGATCCATTTGGATTTGATATCCATCCCCATGTGATCCAATAATTTCCAAAATTCATAGGAGAGCGACTCAAAAATACAATGCCCATTGGATATCTTTGAACGTGAGAAATCGGTCCCTAATGTCTAGCTTAGATTTCTAATGTAGGACTCACGTGTTGATTTTGCTATACATAGAGTAGCTGACTGTTATACCAAGTCGTTTCAAATAAATCTCAGTTAATTTTGCTAAAATTTTAGTGTGAATGAGAGGTCGTTTTAGTTTTGCGGTCTAGCTAGCTTTTGATGTGAATACACAATTATTTATAGACACTAATATACACGAAGTAGCTGGTGGTCATGCTAAATCATCTCCAATAAATTTCAGTCAATTTCGCTAAAAAATCAAGATATGAACGTGAGGTTTTTAATTCTAGAGTTTAGCTTTTGATATGGGGCCTGCATGTATATTTAGCAACATCAATTTGCACAAAGTAGTCGGTTATTATACCGTATCATGTCCAACCAATTTCGGTAACTTTGTAAAAAAAAATAGTTTTGGTGTCGAGCTTGTAACGTGGAGGACCGTAAGCATATATATAACCATACCAATATGCACAAAACCAGTGGGCCGTCATAATGTTAATGTGTGGACGCGAAGTTTTAATTCCACACAGTCCAGCTTTATACATGAGATCATCATCTAGGCATCGTACTTTTGCTATTATTAAACCGTCATGAATAAATTTGGACTTTAAAATAATTGAATCAGATTGGATCGAACGTTAATCATTTGAAACTAGATTTAGCTCGGTGTTGGACTTCTTTTCCCTTGGGTTTCATTTGGATTTGGACTCTAATCCGCTGCCACTCTAGTCTCGCTTCTCGGCATGCACGATTCAATGCCATCGCTGACCCTGCTGACCTGGTCCGACAACATGCGAATCCTTGTGCGTGCACTGCACTGCACTGCTCGTCATCATTCCCGAATCATCACCGGCGCTGCTGCTGGCTGCACCGATCACCTCGTCTGAAACTGAAACCCACACGTTTCGAGTCACGTCGGTGACAGGAAAGGAAACATCCACCCGTCAGAAGTCAGAACGCAGAAGCCAGAAGCCAGCAACCAGCTGCCTCTCCCCTCCTGCCTTGCCGGGCCGAGTTGGTTGCGAGCTCCCAACCAACCGGGTCGGCCACCGCGGACCATGACGCCACGCCGCCCGCCGCCGCGCTTTCTCGGCGTTCCAACTTCCAACGGGTCGCCAACACGCCACGACGGGAAGAGACCTGCAGGTGGGCAGAGGGTCTCCAGGTCCTCCTCGGCAGCGGGGGAGGGGGTGAGTTTGCTGGAGAATTCATTGCGGCGGTTGGGAAGATGGATGGATGGGTGGCCAGCAAGCAGACCAACGAGCCCAAGCGGGTCAAACTCAACTCAAGGGCTTCAGCTTCAGGGGACCCGTGGCGACGGCGAGGAGCAAGCAACAACTACACCTACCTGTACTCTACCCCACTGCCAAATGCCAAATTGCCAATGCCATGCCACCGTGATGGATTTGCAAAGCGATTTTGAATAAGATTGGTAATAGGGACGTCCTCGTCCTATGGAAGTATAATTTTTCTCGAACGTGTCGTATAGCACGTATTTCATTAAGATGAATTAGACAACACCGAACCAAACAACAAACGGCTCAACACTAGGTAACCAAAGGTTTCCCAAAGCGAGGAGAAAGAAGAAAAAAAAGAAGCGAAAAAACTAAAGAGAACTACGACGAAGCCCGGCTAGTACCACAAGAGGGACTAAAAGCAACAACGGGCTAAGGTACAATGAGCTAGTAAACTAGGCCA
This sequence comes from Miscanthus lutarioriparius, assembly GCA_904845875.1. Classification (NCBI taxonomy): domain Eukaryota; kingdom Viridiplantae; phylum Streptophyta; class Magnoliopsida; order Poales; family Poaceae; genus Miscanthus; species Miscanthus lutarioriparius. The sequence goes on from CAJGYO010000019.1 coordinate 17,195,746, forward strand.
TGGGCAATGATTGGACGACCTAGAGCGGGTACCCAGAGGTAGGCTAAACCTCGAGTTTAACCCCCTCCACCAGCTGGATGCCGTCAATCGCGCAGCCAGCCGGGAAGAGCATCCTAATTGCCTCGCGCTTGGACTCCGAGAGAGGCTCGTCGAAAACGGCCATGTACTTATCGAAATCGCCCTCCGCATCGGCCTGCGACGCCTGATCCTGCTGGTGGAGTCCCCATTTTGCCATCGCAAGACGCTTACGGGGCTTGCACGGTCGGGTTGGAGGCTCTGCATCTGCTCTTGGCCGCAAGCCTCCGCTTCGACGTGGCGGTGAGGATGTGCATTCAACCGCACGACGCCTCCTAGGAACACGGAGACGTGGAGGTTCGACCAAGATCGGCTCCATGATGGTAGAGGAAAGCTGCGATCAGAGATCTGCGAGATGTCACTTTCGGTGACACGAGCTGGGCGCCACAACCGCCGCCGCATATGCATGGGCGGCGTATAATTCATTTAGGCTTATCTTAAGCCGAAGTTTTTCACTATGTCGGTGCCCAATTAATGGACTTGTATTTGTTATAGGATGAAGTGTGTGGTTTAGCTAGGTTTGAGCAAGAACTCAATTAATTTTCTGAATTCACAGTCGGTGTAGAAATGTGAGCACTTTATATATGGACGACGTAAACGCACATGTTATGAAGTCAATATTGTCAGTTCAGATACACTCTGACCTGAGAATTGGAAATTTACAGCTACTACGTACTAATGTGTCCTCACTCAGGCTTGGAAAGATACACCTGCCACTAGTAGCAAATTGAAGTTTCTGTGACATTAAAATGGTCCACTCAAAATTAAATATGCCAGTGAAACCTGTCCTGTTGTTAGTACTATTTGATTTCCCCTTTTATGGTTCTTTTTAAAACCTCCAAAAAAAGATGATTGATGTGGGCTCCTTTTAATTTTCCTTCCCAACACCAACAGTGTTCTCCCCCCTCTTCCTTCTGTGAGGACTGAGGACCTTATTGACAACAGGCAACAGAGTGTTGATGTGGGTTGTCCTCCTGCCCTACCTGTATTTGTCCATGTCCCCTTCAAAGCAGAAGCAGTCATCAGGCCCCTCCCTCTACCCCTCGTGTGTGCACACATTACCACACCAGACCAGATACACACTATCATCTCATCTCCTAGTTCCTACAATTTATATACGTGGGTGGGCAGCGACATGTGAGCCCTGGAGCAACATAGTGCTGGACGTTTTCGCTTCATCTTGGACGCATCGATCGGAGATAAATTCAGGCCATGTAAGAGGAAACAACGTTCCTTGCCTTGTTTGCAACAACTTCTTGCAGGCTTGCTTGCTTGCGTGCGTGCGTGCAGTGCAGCTCACAGGTCACAGCCTCACACTATATCACTGCGTTGTCTGTGCTGTGCACCCATCTCCAGCTCCAGCCAGGCCTTTATAGCAAAGCCTTCCGGTTCCTGGCCCCGTGATAATTCTAGAGAGAGAAGGTAGAGAGGTGTGAGCAAGAGGTGTAGAGAGAGAGGGAAGGCGTGGTGGGCATGGACAGTGAGGAGGGCGCCACAGTGTGTGCCCACGCCCACCAAGAAGAAGCAGCGGCGGCCATGAAGGAAGCAGGAGGAGGAGGGGGCAAGAGGAGGAGGAAGCAGCAGAGGAAGGGAGGGGACGGCGGCGGAGGGAGGAAGAAGTACGTGCTGGTGAGCTACCACGAGCTGCCGGAGTACATGAAGGAGAACGAGTTCATCCTCAACTACTACCGCTCCGAGTGGCCCATCCTCAATGCCGTGCTCAGCCTCTTCTCCTGGCACAACGAGACCATCAACATCTGGACGTACGGACGGGTTCACTGCCCGGCCCGGGCTCGGCTCATCTCCTGAATCATTTCTTTGGTGTGGTTCCCTGAATCTTGCTGTTGAAATTTAATGGTCTCGTGGTTGTGGGTGCAGGCACCTTCTTGGGCTCATGCTGTTCTTCGGCCTCACCCTGGTGCATCTCGGCCAGTACTTCCCCCAGGTGGCTGATCTGATTGGACACCTCTCCTGGTGAGCTACTCTTCAGATTTTGCTACTAAAATCTCATGCCAGTGCAAATTGGTTCATTTGTTAGGAATTAGTAGCGCAACACCATGTTTCAGGCTTTCAGTCATTCAGTGACAATGGAGGACACCTGAGCCGCAAAAAAAAAAAAAAAGAAGAAGACAATGGAGGACACCATGGGCCTCGTTCGCTGGTCTGAAACTTGGCTGAAACTGGCTGAAAAACACTGTTCCGGCTGAATTGTTGTGAGAGAAAAGCACTGTTCCGGCTGAAAAAAGAAGCCGAACAAGCCATTTTTAAGACAAGCGAACGGGGCCATGAGTTAAATATCTACTAGGATTTTACACCATGCTTAGCTTCTGGTTCAAAGGCACACGGTTGTTGTGGGTTTGTACTGAAACTTCTGTGCTAGTAACTTAAGCTGTACTCTAAAGTCTCGTCAATTGAGTTCAATTCCAAAACACGTGAAGTAACCTCGACAGCGATAGTACATATGTTTGCTTCAGCTATGATGACATTGTTGAGTAAAGAAAGTAGTTCTATACTCTATAATTGAGAAGTTGCGTTATTACTTGTAAAAATTCTTCTCTGTTTTTTATTTCTGCAGGCCAATCTCAAAGGTTGCTGAAAATGTCTCCAGCAATATTGGAGATGTCCTATCAGTGAGTAACTTTCACTTCCTGCAACATTTTATCCCATGCGGTAATTCTAGGAGAATACAATGGAATGCAGTGAAAATGTCCTGGTTAGATCTGCATGAGTAGGACATCCTGCCTGCTACTCTGAATGCATCAAACAAAATTTTGTACTAGTTTGTTGCTTTTTGTTTGTTCTGATGTGCTGATGTGCATGATATGGAAGGCAAGGGTGGGTGAGCTTCTGACTGCCTGACTTGATGAACCTTGTTAGATTCAACTTTTTTATGGTACCTGCCTTGTATCTGGTCCCCGTGTTAGAAGACACAAATGTACTGTTGCTTCACATCATCACAATAAGTTAAAATTCATGATGTGTTAGGAGGATTGAATTGTGATCTATGTGATCATCCACACTCTGGCATCATGACCGCCATGACACGACACGGCTCTTGTGTTTTCACGGCTCCTTAAACATTTTGAATCGTCATGGTAGCCTACCTAATCAGTAGAAGAAAGACACCGTATGAAACAATATATCATCATGGATATTGTTTGGAGGTTAGGTGGTGTGGAAAATGTCACGTATCCTAGCATACAATGCAATTTGCGTGATCTTGGAGGCTATGCTATGTTGCCATCATGCCATGTGTCTACCAAGTTATCGTATGAAGCCATGTTTCCTAGAGGATTTCATACCTTCCTGTTTCACTTGATACTTTTAATGCCGATTATTACTACTAGATTGCAACATGATCATGTATAGATGTTATGCCATGTGACAAGTAGTTTCATGCCAAGCCATGTTTCTTGAAGAAATTCCTGCCTGCCAAGTTATTGACCTTCCATTTTCAAAAAAAAAAAAAAAAAAAAAAAATCGCCTCATGGGGTCATGACCGCCCCCACGGTATTGTGATTAAGAAGGTCTTCTCACACAGACCGAGAAAATTCCTGAACCCCCGCCCCATCCATAAACAGGGAGCCACCACCCGTGAGAGAGGGCCGTTTCTTAATCTATGCTTTGGCCTAGGGCGAGCGAGGGGATTTTTTTACCTCAGCTTGAAATTCGCTCCCATGGGAGTTCGAACTCAGGACCCGAGCGGTGCCTCCGGAACTGCTAACCAACTAGACTAGCATCCTTTGGCGACCTTCCATTTTCACACATGATAAATTTCTGTTGACTCTTCTATTCCAACAAGCTGGCACAACGGTGCTTAATAATGGACCATGTATGTATAGCAGACCTTAGTCTGAATTATTAGTGATTGCTGTCACTGTTTGGCCACAAAAGTATTCAATGAATACAAACCTGAATAGGAGGGATATGGTTGGATGTAGCATGCAGCATATTGCTTTCAGACGTTTAATGACAACATCATAGTAGAGTCTAGTTGTTGATTCTGGTAACCTACTAACCTGCCATGAAAAATAATGATGATATTAACTTGGATTGGAATTGTCATGTGTGGTCCGTCCAGGGCGCGGCCATGTTCATCCAGACGAACCCGACGCTGGTGTCGTACGGCGCGGCGGTGACGTCGCAGACGACGCGGTGGCCCTTCTTCGTGTTCCTGGCGGGCGCCATGTTCTGCCTGCTGAGCAGCACCGCGTGCCACCTGCTGTCGTGCCACTCGCACAGCCTGAACCTGTTCCTGATCCGCCTCGACTACACGGGCATCGCGGTGATGATCGTGGTGTCCTTCTTCCCGCCCATCTACTACATCTTCCAGTGCGAGCCGCACTGGCAGGTGGTGTACCTGTCGGCGATCACGGTGGCGGGCGTGGGCACGGTGTACGCGCTCATGTCGCCCCGCCTGAGCGCCGCGCGGTACCGCGCCCACCGCGCGCTGCTGTTCGTCGGGATGGGCCTGTCGGGCGTGGTGCCCGCCGTGCACGCGGCCGCCGCCGTGAACTGGCACGAGCCCGCCCGGAACGTGACGCTGGCCTACGAGGGCGCCATGGCCGCGTCGTACCTCGTCGGCACCGCGTTCTACCTCACCCGGGTGCCCGAGCGGTGGAGGCCTGGCGCGTTCGACCTCGCTGGGCATAGCCACCAGATCTTCCACGCGCTCGTCATCGCCGGCGCGCTCGCGCACTACGGCGCCGCCATAGTGTTCCTCAAGGCCCGCGACGAGATGGGGTGCCCGGCCAGTTAGTGATGACACCGGATGCGGGATGCCCGCGACGACATGGGGGTGTCCGTCGAGCGATCGAGGATTGGGAAGAAGAAAATTAAAAACCATTTTTTTTTTGTTTACACCTTTACTTACAGCAGCAGTAGCAGCAAGTGTGCAAGATTCATCGTTAATGACAGTTGATTGGCGTCAGTCACAGATTCCTTCTCAATTTGTACATAGAAGAAGCTCATCGAGTCATGATTGATTAATAGTACATTCTTTCCATCGGTTTGGAATATGCTAATTCGAAAGTTATTTTTTTAATCAAAACTGAATGCAGGCAATAGATGTTTCGCGTCTGTCTGTCTGCGTTGCCATATCCGACAACGCGAGCCAGCGACGACTGAGCTACTCGTCCAGTACCCGTTGCTTTCAGGCAGAGTAGCCTAGACGCGACGCCGAGGCCGGTGGCCGGTACAGATGGAGCCGTCGAGCTCCAGCCTCCAGGCTACAGCGATCCTCACCGGCCGGGCTCATAAATGGGCGGTCGACCCGTCCAACAACCGGAACGGACGGACCTCTGACCTCTCATTCCGTGCAGCCCGCAGCTGTCATGGCCGGCTGTCGGTCCAGTAGACCGGCCAGCCGTCACGACGTCCCCGTACGTCCACGCGCGCCATTTACACTCGCCTTGTTCGTCGGCCGGCGCCGTCGCCGTCGGCATCATTTCGGCAGCCGGGCCGTTGCTGCCTAGTGCCAACCCAATCATGGCGCGACCGCGAGGCATTCCTGCCACCGGCACCGCCGCCGGGAGACTATTGCGATTTCCTTTTTCTTGTTTTTGTTTTTTGAGGAACAGACTATTGCGATTTGACAAGTCCAAGTAGCATGGGCCGCACTGCTCAGAACACCTGGGCTAACTTGTCAGCAGCACCCCTGATGCCTCCACATATGATGCCGCTGATGGTCGCTGGCCCTCCTTCGCCAAGGCCCAAGAGACAGGCGCGGCCCAACTCCAGGGTGCTCGGGCCCATGTGGCAAGCATAGCTGTGTATATGAGCCGAAGTGCCGTGAGCGAGAGGGGATAGCAAAGAAGTGAACCGAATATTCATTCTTGTATTACAAGCACTTAGCGTACAATACTTCTTCCTTGCCAAGTATACAATTCATAGCTGTGTCTCACAATTGGTATCAGACTAGGCCGATCTGATCCAAGGCCACCCGAACAAGACGAAAGCACTTCTACCGGCTCCGCCCGCTCAGTGTGCCATGGATCCCCACCTAAAGCTGGTCTCGACGAAGCTCAATCACGGGATTCGATTTAACATGATGAGAAGTGGGAGTGGCGCTTCCGATCTGGACATGCGACCACAGGCCGCTTTCGCGACTTCGACGGTCGACGGCCGCCTCGCCACCACTGAGGTCTGCTCATCCGACTGGACTCTATTCGGCTCACCCACACCAACGACGCATGACAATAATGAGTCACGGCGGCTGAGGTGGCGGCCACGACCTCGGACTTGGCGGCGGCGGTAAAGGCGCTCATGGACGATCTCGAGCTCGAGGTGAAGCGCATCTCCGACAACTGGGACCACACGCAGGGCCCTCGTCCACTCGCCAGCTCGGCCCCTCCTTGTCCCCGTCGTCGGCAGCCGCACGGCCAGTTACCGGACTGCCCACCGATGGAACCAATGGGCACAACTCTCCATCGATTCCACGGGGTATTGGATCCGGGGTCGTCACGACCTGGAGCCATATCCCGGCCAACGGTACGACGTCTACTCCTCTCCCTCCTCTGATTTCTTCGTCAGTTGTAGGGTTGGATCGTCCTCCTTCCATTATCGTTCGCCTCACCTCCAATTTGGCTTCAAGACAAATTACCTTTTCACCCGCCTTATCCGTCACGGGTCAATTTCCCCCCACCATAGCCGAATCCACCTAGCTTTCATCCGCCGTACTCCATTTCACCGAGTTGTCCCCACACCAGCTCAATTCACCCCCATTTTTCTTTACCCCTTCCGGCTCCTCCCAATTTTGCCCAACCCAACCCACATCACCCAAAATTTTCTTCTCCACTTCCTGCTCCTCCAAAATTTTCCATTCCTTCTTCTGTTCCACCAATTTTTTCGCCTTCTTCTTCAGTCATTTCGTCAGTTTATCCACCAATTACTTTAGTTTCACTAGTTTTTCCACCACATCCTACAATTCCTCCTAATTTCGCCCACCACAAGCCTTCAGACCCTTATTCTCCTCCTCCTCAGTTTAGGTCGCCTTCCTAAGCTTCCTTCCCCAAATTTGATTTGTGACAATCCTCGCTTGTGGCGTCGTCGTTGTGAAGTATTTCGCTATGTATGGCGTGGAGGAGTCTCTGTGGATCAGCGTGTCTGAACATTATCTGGAAGGCCCTGCAGCACGCTGGTTCTAGTCCATCGAGTCCCAAATTCGTTCTGCCACTTGGTCTACTTTCTGTTAATTGTTACATGATTGTTTCGATCGTGACCAACATGAGCTGTTGATCCGTAAGCTGTTTTCCATCAAACAACTTACCTCTGTCTCTGATTATGTCACACGTTTTACTGGACTCGTGGATCAGCTATCAACTTACTCCAATTCTACCAACCCTGTCTATTACACCATGCGTTTTATTGATGGATTGTTTCCAGAGATTAAAGCAGTTGTGTTGGTTCAGCGTCCGCAAAACCTCGATGCTGCTTGTGTTTTGGCATTATTGCAGGAGGAGGCGGGGGCTGCTGCTCCAACCAAGCAGTCTCGTTATGATGATTGGTATCGTCGTCTAAGTTCCAAAGATCCTACCAGATGCCATTGCCTCTTCCTCCGCCACCCCGTCCTGACAAGGGACCAGCCCCAGCTCCTGGTCCTGTGGTAGCGGCTCCTGCAGGTAAGCATTCCTCCAGTGCTGATCCCAAGCTTCAGGCGGTCAAGGCTTATCGGAAGGCTTTGGGTCTCTGTTACAAGTGTGGTGCCAAGTGGAGTAAAGACCATACGTGCCCTCCTGAAGTGTTGCTTGCCGTGGAAGCTCTTTGGGACTCGTTTGATACCTCTGAAGCTGATTGTTCTGAACTTCAGGAGAAGCCGGTCACCGAGCAATTGTTTGTTGCCATTTCCAAAGCTATTGCTCTTGGTGCTTGTGCTGCTCGTACTATTCGGTTTTCGTGGACGATGTTTATGGCCATCCAAATATTAATTACTTCTGATCGACTCCGATAGCTCATCATCTTTTCTCAGTGAATTGTTGGTAGCCCAATTGTCGTCAGCGGTGCTTACTCCGCAATCCACTCAAGTGCAAGTTGCTGGTGGTGGCCTGTTGCTTAGCTCCGAAATCCTCCGTAATGTGCCATGGACATTAGACAAATGCACTTTCCATTCTGATTTCAGAGTGCTTCCGTTGACAGCCTTCGATGCTATTGTGGGTATGGATCGGCTTGTCGTGATTCAAATTTAATGCATGTTCACCAGCAATGTAAGTGGTTCTCTATTACCTATCATGGTGATTCTGTGCTGTTGCAAGGTCTTGATGAGGAGTCCCCCACTCAGTTGCTTCTTCAACTTTGCCAGGTTTCGGATTCTAGTGCAACATCTTCTTCTGCCACTCAGGAGCTTCCAGTGGAAATACAAGCTCTTGTTGATTCATTTTCGGACTTGTTCACTCCACCAGTGGACTTGCCACCTTCCAAAGCATGTAACCACTCCATCCCGCTCCTGCCTAGTGCTAGTCCTGTATACATCCGCCCTTACCGATACCCACCGAGCCTCAAAGATGAAATTGAGCAACAAGTCAATGAGATGCTCTCTCAAGGGATCATATGACCAAGCTCTAGTTCCTTCTCTTCGCCAAAGGTTCTTGGTCAAGAAGAAGGATGGCTCGTATCGGTTTTGTGTGGACTTTCGTCACCTCAATGCCCTCACAAAGAAGTCCAAGTTTCATGTACCAAAGATTTGAGGAACTGATGCATGAGTTAGCTCATGCCGCTTGGTTCACCAACTGGATCTTCGTAAAGGGTTCCATCGATATTGCTCCAACCGGGTGAAGAGCACAAGACCGCATTTCAAACCCATCTCGGTCAAGATGAATTTCGAAAGGCGGCCTTCGCTTAACTCGGAGCTCCGGAACATTTCAAGGTGCTATGAATGTGACATTGGCTCTTGGGCTTCGCGCTTCGTGATAGTCTTTTTTCGATGATATTTTGATCTACAAAGAGGTCCTCTGAAGAGCACGTGACAAAGATGTTGCTCTCTGGTTTTTCAAGGGCTTGCGCAGCAAAAAATGGAAGATTAAGCTCGAAGTGCAAGTTTGCTCAAAGGCAAGTTTCTTACTTGGGCCATGTGATCGTGGCTCAGTTCGGCCACAGATCCGGCCAAGGTTCAGTCAATTCAGGATTGGCCAACACCATTTTCCGTCCGTGATCTTCGGGTATTCCTTGGGTTGGTCGGCTATTATCGGAAGTTCGTCCGCAATTTTGGGGTCATCGCCAAACCAATCGATTTAATTTGCTCAAAAAGGATTCACTCTTTGTATGGACTTCCATTCATGAGTCTCGCATTTGACCCTCAAGACAAAGACTATCCTCGGCTCCGGTGTTGGCGCCCCGATTTTTTTTCCATCCCTTTTGAGATCGAAACTGATGCCTCTAGAGTGGGTGTGGGTGTGGTTCTGCAACAGCGATGAGATCCTTTGGCTTATATCGGTAAGTCCCTAGGGTCTCGCAATCAGGGTTTGTCCGTCTATGAAAAAGAGTACTTGGCCATTCTTATGGCAAAGGATGCTTACGTCATTACTGCTTTGCGCAATGGAGTTTATTCTGCACAATCGACCGTAAGAGTCTCATTCACCTCAATGAGCAGCGGCTACACACGCCATGGCAACAAAAGGTCTTTACACGATTGTTGGGGCTCTGCTACAGGATTGTCTATCGTCGTGGTGAGGAGAATACTGGTGCTGATGCCTTGTCACGGCGGCCACATCTAGAAACTCTTCTGGCCCTGTCGTCTCCAACACATGATTGGTTGGCTTCTTTGCAACAGTGGTATTCTACAGACTCAGAAGCAACAACCTTGCTTACTCAGTTATCTCTTGATTCTGCGGCCCGACCTCCTTTCAGTTTGCGCCAAGGTGTTATTTTATACAAAGGTCGCATTTGGCTGGGCTCTAATACTGCTTTGCAGAACAAGGTCACCTCAGCCCTCCATGACAGCACTGTGGGTGGTCATTCCGTCTTCCCGGTGACTTTTGCCAAGGTTCGTCAACTTTTCTATTGGCTCGGTATGCGCGCTGCCATTCATCAGTATGTGTAGTCCTGTGCTGTCTGTGCCCAAGCTAAGCCAGATCACAGCAGCTATCCAGGTCTCTTACAACCTTTACCTGTACCCAAAGCATCCTGGGAAGTGATCTCAATGGATTTTGTCGAAGGTTTGCCGACATCTGGTTCTGGCAATGTTATCATGGTGGTTGTCGACAAGTTTTCCAAGTTTGCCCATTTCATTGTTTTGCGCCATCCGATCTCTGCTGCATCTGTGGCACGAGCATTCCTGGACCATGTCTATAAGCTACACGGTTTACCTCTGACAATTATCTCTGACCGGACCGGTTTGTTCACCAAAGAATTTTAGCAGCTTGCTCTTCAAGCGGCGAGGGACAGATCTTCAATGAGCTCTGCGATCATCCCCAAACGGACGGGCAAACCGAACGTGTTAATCAGTGCATGGAGACTTATTTTCGCTGTTTTGTTCATTCATGTCCGCGGCAATGGTCTCAATGGCCGTCGATGGCTGAGTTTTGGTATAATACCTCGTCCCACTCCGTCTTGGGTCGCTCTCCATTTGAGGTGTTATATGGGTTTCCACCATGGCATTTGAATCGATCTTTTGCAAAGCAGACCGGTTCTCGAACTCCAACAATGGTCGACCGATAGAGATCTCATGCGCAACATTGGTTCAAGAAGACCTTCATCGCGCTCAGCACCATATGAAACGGCAGGCTGACAAGCATCGCACTGAGCGCTCCTTCGATATTGGTGATTGGGTATTCCTTAAGCTTCAGCCTTACGTACAGTCCTCTGTTGCTGCTCGCTCCAACAACAAGTTGTCTTTCAAGTTCTTCGGCCCCTTTCGCACCCTCAAACGAGTTGGAAAGGTTGCCTATCACCTAGACTTGCCAATCTGTGCAACAGACATCCAGTGTTCCATGTCTCCCCGCTCAAGCGGTCTCCGTGTTCCCGGCCAAGTGAGTCCGTCCCATTCCATCTCAGACCGATCAATTTCTGTGTTCTGAGAAGTCTGCATTGCGATGGCGTTGGTCATCGGGTGAGCGCCAATTCATCTAGTCCTTGTCAAGTGAGTCGACATGCCGGTGTCCCCAGCCACCTAGGAGTCGATTGAAGAGCTTCGTCGCCATTTCCTTTCAGATCACCGCAGCGTGACACGCCGACACTCAAGGAGGGGATTGTCGTCAGAAAGACCGATGCCTCTGAGATGATGCCGCTGATGGTCTGGCAGACGTTGGCCCTCCTTCGCCAAGGCCCAAGAGACAGGCGCGGCCCAACTTCAGGGTGCTCGGGCCCATGTGGCAAGCATAGCTGTGTATATGAGCCGAAGTGCCGTGAGCGAGAGGGGATAGCAAAGAAGTGAACCGAATATTCATTCTTGTATTAGAAGCGCTTAGGGTACAATACTTGTTCTTCTTCCTTGCCAAGTATACAATTCATAGCTGTGTCTCACATAACCGGGCCGGGAAAGGAGAAGAAGGAAGACACGGAGGGCTTTCACGACCCACGACGAGCGAGCGAGCGAGAGAGGGAGAGAGAGACGGAGAGGGGGGAAGTTCACGCGCGGGGATGCCGGAGCTGCCGGAGGTGGAGGCGGCGCGGCGGGCGCTGCAGGCGCACTGCGTGGGGAGGCGCATCGCGCGCTGCGCCGTGGCGGACGACGCCAAGGTGGTCGTCGCCGCCGCCGGCCGCGCAGCCTTCGAGCGCGCCATGGTCGGCCGGACCATCGTCGCCGCGCGCCGGAGGGGCAAGAACCTCTGGCTCCAGCTCGACGCGCCGCCCTTCCCGTCCTTCCAGTTCGGTCAGTCCGCAAGAACTACTTACTACGTGGCGGCCTCTAAAGTTGGCCAGTCTTTGGTACTGCTATAGCTTCGGTGCCCTGCTAGTGCTGCGTTGCTGCCTTGTGTATTGTTGTTATTCAAAAATTGGTAGTTGAAATGGCACCTTTGGTTTATGCTGCTAAGAATCTGGTCGAAAATTACCGTGATTAGTTGTGATTCAGGTTTAATTATCCTTAGCAATCGCATGAATTCTGCTACTTTGCGTGGGTCTTATACTAAGGAAGTGAGGGGTTATAAGAGCATGCTTTGGATTGCAGGGATGGCAGGCGCGATATATATCAAAGGCATTCCTGTGACGAAGTATAAGAGGCAAGTGACCTTTTTCCGTTTGATACTTTGCAATTTTGTGAGCTCAGCAATCGGTTTCTAGGAAATAATTCTTCGCAAGGCTGCAGATCCGTTGTCAATTCCGAAGAGGAGTGGCCCTCCAAATACTCCAAATTCTTTGCTGAGGTAACGATCCCAAACATAATGTCGCATCAATTTTGTTTTCTAGCGTGGCACTCACGCTCTTGTTGGTTATATGTTACTTTTGCAACTGGGATTGTATGTATATACTGATAAAATGTGATGTCCAGTACTACAAGTTATCAAGTTTAAATCTACATTGAATCCTTGTTCGTGCACACTATTATTGATTAGTACAATAACAGTCAAAAAGCAAGAAATGTCTTCCAGTAAACTTAGTAAAAAATACATCTTCAGATGAGCCAGTAACTAATCATTCAACAAAACCACATGGACAGTGGGTGTGGATGCCCCCCACTTGCTAATTAGGATATAGAAATAAACTTGGGGAACAAATTGTATTGTTGATTAATCTCAGTTTCATCTCTGATGGCTGCTTTAATGGTTGTTCAGTTCAAAGAGTGAAAGGCACATTTAATATTAATCTCAGTTCAGTTTCATACTAGCCCATTTGCGTAAATTTGAAAAATTTGGCTCGTGGGATGTTGGTTTTGAGCCTTGTTATTTCTAACCTTTTGGCTTGATTTATAGCTTGATGATGGTTTGGAGTTCTCTTTCACTGATAAACGGCGCTTTGCAAGAGTCCGTTTGTTTGACGATGTAGGTATTTTTCATAGGTTCTGTTTAAAAATCTGAAGATTTCTTGCCTGTTTCTCGTACAGATTTTCTCACCCAAGTTATATTTGCAGCCTGAAACTGTACCCCCAATTTCTGAGCTAGGTCCAGATGCTCTGTTTGAGCCAATGTCTGTCGACAATTTCTTGGACTCCCTGGGTAGAAAGAAGATTGGGATAAAAGCTCTTTTACTTGATCAGGTGATCAGCATCCAACCAATACAATCTTTCCCATGCAAAAATCTTTTCCCTGCAATGTACACACTTGACTTGTTGCAGTTTTTATAAAATGAGCAGAGCTTTCTATCAGGCATTGGTAATTGGATTGCAGACGAGGTGCTTTACCAGGTATTCGTACATTCAACAGCAGTTGGTGTGGCTTGCATAAAATGTAGCAATTAAATTTGATAAAGGGCAGACCCAGTGCCGGAGGCTCCCACATGAGTGGGGTCTGGGGAAGGGATACACCAAGACAAGCCTTTCCCCCGCAAAATCTGCGGAGAGGCTGCTTCGAACCCACGACCTGGTGACTCAGTGAGACAGCTCTCACCACTGCACCAGGCCTGCCCTTCATCAATTAAATTTGATATGTTTTTTTTTTCAGTCAAGGATCCATCCATTACAGATTGCTTCGAATCTACCTAGGGAGAGTTGTGAAGCACTGCACCGTAGTATCCAAGAGGTGGGTCTAATTGGACAACACTATGTACTGAATTACATTCTACTGAAGTAGCCTTGTAGCATACCAAACTCCTGATTAAGAATTTACTAGGTTGTGAAATATGCTGTTGAAGTTGATGCTGACATGGGCCACTTTCCAAAGGAATGGTTATTTCATCACCGTTGGGGCAAGAAGCCTGGCAAAGTCAATGGTAAGACTTTCCTCACTTTTAGTCATGATTTCCCTTAACATACTTGTGCAAAGCCTTCACTTATGGTGTTTGCTGATATCTGTCTTTTTATATGATGATGTATAAGACAAATCAAACTTGTTAATTCCAATGCTGCATACACACTCGCACCAGACTTTGATTCCTTCTGAGGATTAATTAAGTTTTTGGTCCTTCAGGAAAAAAAATTGAATTCATCACAGCTGGTGGCAGGGTAAGTAATTATCCACTTCAGTACTAGACCTTCAGCTATGGCCAGACAGGTCTAACTTCTGATACTACTTTGTTTACTCAGACTACTGCCTATGTGCCGCAATTGCAAAAACTGATTGGAACCCAGTCCAGCAAAATGATAGCCGCTAACCTGAAACGACTGGAAGAGAACGGTGATACCAAGGATTCAGGGACTGAGGGAGAAGATGCAGATATTTTGAAGCCAAAAAAGCGAGCCTCAACCTCCAGGGCTGCCAGGGGACAACAAAACAAAGATACCGTGGGTGCCATTTCGAGAAAAGCAAGGGGAAATGGTGGTGGCAGTAAGAAACCAGATGCCGATGTTGAGCCAGCTGAACCAGAAACAGTTGTCACTGAAAGCAACGGTGAGCAAGTTTTGGACCAACCCAACAGTAATGCTATCAATAAGTCAGATCAGGTTACAAGAAGATCGTCAAGGAAAGTGAAACCCCGTAAGTAAATCTGAACAAGGTAGCCAGGAATTGGTCCGTTGATTTTCACTATAATTAGCAATCAGCATTTTGGTGTATATATATGTAGTGGCCAGCATATTTTGCGCTGAGTGAAAACCTGGAGGAATGGTTTCAGCACGCTCTGTTTTGGTTGTAGCATGCTCTGTGTAATGTACCTTAGGAACAGAAGATGCCTGGTGCATATTCTCGCGGAATTCAGATCTATACAATATGGTGTTGGTATATACAATTCTTAATTTCCTTCAGTCATCCACGTTTGTTTTGATTAACCTACATGCAAATATGTATATGACACATAATTTCTCTTTCTTTATTATACGGTTATAGATACAAAAAGATTTTGTTCATTGAGAATAACAAACACATCAACCACATGTCTGGAGCTCAAGCAAACAATCACCATGATGATGCTGAAGGTTACTTTTCCTATCGGTATATATTAGGAGGATGAGGAATACCATCAATAGTGGTTAAGATTCCAAAACTAAACAATATGTCACGGGTAGTTAGATTGGACAAGATAAAGGGATATAGACAAAATAATGGCTTAGGTTGAGAAGCCTTTTTTTTTTAAAAAAAGGTTTGGGAAGATCACTAGCACTTCCAACAAAACGATTATTTAGATTGAGGGTACTTTTTCTTTCAAGAAAAAGGATCTGAGAATGAAGCACAAATGATACTGACAAAATGGCTAGCTAGATTAAGAAAGCCCACAGGTCCAATACAATACTACTTGGGTTGGAGCATTGTTTGTTGGCTAGCGTCCATGGTCTGTTTATTTGCTCCCATCTAGATTAGAGGTTTGAAGTTTGATACGGAACTCATCAGAATTAGCGATATGATCTTTGTTTCTCTGGTAGTCAAAAGCAAGGTAGAATAGAATGCAAAACCAGTAAGACCATAATTTGTAATAGTCATGAATAGATGCATCTGTTAAGTAAAGAAGATGCAGTTGGCAAGTTGGGCGAGATAATAGAATCAAGATGAAATTAATGTGTGTCACCTAAAAGGTGTATTTTCTTGAAGTCAAAGTGGAAAATTTGTAATATATTACAAGTCTTCAACACAGAATAAGATGCTTTTGGAAAGACCATGACGAAGCACATAGCTAGATTGTTGACAGTGCATTCGTTTCAACATTTTTTTGTACAATTCCAGTAGAGAGATATTCATACTTGGTAATTATCAGGCACCTAAATTTTAGTAGTATTATATACGCTAGCAAAGATCCCCGCAAAAATATGCAAGCAAAGAAGCACACCTGATGAAGAATACATAATCCCAAAAGGCCACCGTGACGTGCATCATGCGCCAATCTTTGCCGCAAAACTCTAGGATCACCAGCAACACGAAGGAGGACATGGACCAATGCACGTGCATCATGGAGTTCTTTGGGGTTGCCATGCGAGACCAGCGATTGACTATTGCAGGCGACGACCAAGTAATATCATCGGCATTAGCTGACTTGGATTAGCTGACTACATAGTACGTACAGCCTCCGACCGAGTACCTACTTCAGTACCATGAGTCCATGGGCACATGTCACGTGGCTGGCATACCATGATGGCACCTCCACTGCTGGGATCACTACAACCAGCGCTGGAAATGACACGCCGCCGAATGCTAGCCGCATGGCATGGTGCCCTCAGATTGATGATACTAACCTAGGAACTCTACAAGAGCTATCGTAGTCATCAAATCCAAGTCTGCAAATGATGACAACAAGCGGATCTTTGCCCTTTCTCCGTGGCCAGCGGAGCAAGGTACCTTTTCATTCGCCGGTGATCGTCTTTGATTTGGGTGGCATGGCGAGCCGCATGCCTGCATGATGCATGGTGTGCGCATTTGATGCTTTCTGTTCCTGCATGCTGATTTTATATGAGAAAATATGTAGCTAATATATTAACCAAATATGAAGTTTGCTCACAGTTGAGAAGAAAAGCTTCAAACAAATCTATTATTATAATGGCCTAGCAATATCGCCAAGGTGTTCCAAAAAAATATTTCGTTCCATGTAAAAGACATGTACGATACACATCTATATGTGACTTCTATTTTCTACATAATACGAAAAGGGATGGAGACAGCTTAACTTAAAATCAAACATGTAAGCACTCCAACTCACATAATGAACTGTGCATGACTCTCTAATTCTTCTCGTGGACTCCTCTGATAGCCAACCTTGCTCACTACTTCTGTTAAATAAACGTTGCCTATCCATGGCTAATCGTGCAAAATATATTTGTTCAGTTCTGCTTACTTCCTATGGTTGTTTGGACTAAAATAAAGAAAAAAGATAACCTTAATAAAATCTTAATTGAACCTATGATCTATATGCAACCATAATCATGTTCCAATCATAATCTTGTGAGGTTCTCAAATCTAACTCATTATTTGTTAGTTGTGTTGTTTCCGTCGATCTTGCTGCTCGCAACAATCAACTGTTTAGATCGAAGAAACCTTAATCTCTAGTGCCCATATTCATCATAAGATACATAGATAGGGAAAAAATATACCTCCTGCACCGCGGCAATAATTGTTGGCCTGAATTCCATCCATGACTATCACTAGTGTTCTCTTCGTAAACAGAAGTCGTTTATTTATAGCCATCCAGTGGAACGAGAAGTTACCCGTGTCTTAAGGAATCTTTGCATGTCTGCCATATGCCATTTGGTTGTGAATAAAAAGAAGCCATTTGTCATGAAGGTGGACAAAACAAAGCACACATCTTAAGGAACCTTTGCATGTCCACCATGTGCCATTTGGTTGTGGTTGAAAAGAAACCACTTGTCATGAGAAGGTGGACAAAAGAAAACATGCGTCTTAAGGAACCTTTGAATGTCCACCACGTGCCATTTGGTTGTGAATGGAAGAAAGCCACTTGTTATGAGAAGGTGGTCAAAAGAAAATGTGGTGGAAGAAGAAATTTAAGATGTATATAAATAGGTCCTTGAAAGAATGAATATTAAGATAGCCAAAATACCTAGGTAAAATTAAAAATAGACCCCCCCCCCAAAAAAGTAACTTCATATTATAAATACTTCTACTATCAAACTAGTTTCCTTTGCCACCTATTAGATCAAGTCCTTGTTTGCAAAGTTCTCTATTATGATTTTTAATGCATAAGAACACATGTGATCTCCTGTGATAATCTGCTTATGCCACTAAAACTAGAAAATTATGTGACATTACCAAATCTATGATGCTTGTGTGATGAAAAATCAATCTTCACCTCTCGTGCATGTTAAATCATGTTCCACGTCAAAACATGTTTTTGACCATAGATTTTGTGACAATCATTCTTTCATCATTAAATTATGACATTTGATTTCTTGTTAGGTACGAAAAATGCAACAAATTTCTTATGGCCTGTCAAATGCCCACATATCATGCAGCTTATTTGTGGGCTAGAAAAAGTCACAAATATCATGTGGTTCGTCAAGACCCATGTAGAAAGTAGCCAATTTTTGAGCCCATCCCAATTGCAAGCCCTATTCATTTTCCACTAGCTCACGTCAAACAATTTTATAACCACTACACTTTTTGTTTAAGGTCCATTTTTCAAGGTACAACCCATCTTAGGCGTGCAATCTATGTATGGGCCTATGTCATTTACATGTCAAGCCATTTTTGGCCCATGCTACTATAAATTCATTTTTCGCATGATTTTCACTGCCCGTTTGGTCAGAACAGGCAACGATAGTGTTTCATCACCAGCTTAAAAGTCGGTGAGGCATAGTGGACCTTCAAACTAGCGTTGAGAATTCCCACAATTTTCACCACTGGATCATACGATGATCCAACAATGAGAATGCTTTTTACTACCATTTGAAGGCCGCTGCACCACCTACTGTTCAACCATCAAACAAAATAGATTTTATCATTGAAATTCCTAGTTTGGTTTTGGTAACTGAGTGCCTACCATGTGGAAGTACTAATGTTTTCATTTAGTATGATTAGCTAGGGTCCACCTGATGGTGATGGACAAGGTATAGGAGGTGATAAAGATGGTGTTCAAGATCACATACATGCAAATGTTCAACAAATGGAGTGAAGATGGAGCAAAGGAAAGCCACAACGCAAAGGTATTGGTTAGGGCTTTGCTTTTGCCAACCAATGTGCAATAGAGTCGGTTTAGCATAGATAGCCATAGTATAAAGAGGGAAATTTTAGTCGTAATAGCTTATCTAGTGCCACTAAGTGTGAGTCTCATTTGCATATGCATTGCACTTAGTGACGTGGTGAGATGCAAGTGAAAATGTTTTGGAAAACATCTTGAAAATGCTAACTTTGGTCTTAAGTGTTTGGAAAAAAATATTTGTGAGTTGGCACAATTGCTAATTGGTGAAGGATTGCTCTCGGTCTTGCTTTGTTGAGCAGCATCGGATGTGTCCGGTCCTACACCGGACGCGCGTGACCCCTCACCAAAGTCTCAAAACTTAGAGCTTGCGCACATGTATGACCGGTGTACCAGATCGGGTCCCACAGTAACAAGGCCGGTGCTAACAGAGTCTTGCAAAAAAAGCCCTGGGGTGCTCATTGGACATGTTTGGTGAGGCACCGGACTGGGACACCATCCCATTCGAGCAGAGAGGCTGCAAACGTGCAACTTTGAGCATTGAACTCACCGGACATGTCCGGTGTGTGCCGGACCAGGGCACCGAATACGCGCCTTGCAACGGCTAGTTTGAAGAACGTTGGAATTCGACCATTAGGCCTGTCCGGTGGGGGTGTTTGGTGTGACATCCACCTATCCAGTCCGCCCACAATGGCTGAGAAAAGGGGGTAACTGTTAGTTTTGGTGGTGGGTGAAATCCTATGTTTGGTTTTGGATAATTGAGACAACCAAGTGGACTAACTTCTACTCTAGTGTTGTGAATGAGCTAGGTTGGTCCACATCCAAGGATTGAGCAAGGAAGGCACACATTGTGATGGTGGTGGACAAATGGTGAACAAGTGCTCATCTCTTGGGAAAAGAAGAAAGAGAAAACCAAAATGCAAGGGCTCAAAGCAAAGGTATAAGCTAGGGCATTTTGTTTTGCCGGTCAAGACACAAAAGAATGCATGATCGGGTTTATGATAGATAGCCATACTATAAAGAGGGGAACTCGAAGTCAAATACGATTGTCTAAGTGCCACTAGGTGAACTAACTCCTTGCATGTGCATTAGGACCTAGTGAGCTAATGAAAACCCTTTGAAAATGCTTTGGAAAATGCCACAAGTGATGGATAAACTTGGAGCTAGCACATTTGCAAAAGGATTGAAGGGTTGAGCAAAAGGAAGAGAAACATGGGCGTCGAACCCTGTTGTGAGCTTTGGACCATCTCCTTGATCAGTCCGATGGCTAACCCTATCGAGACAGAGAGCATGCGGGGCGTTAGACTCATTTTCAGTGCATCGTTGGATGGGCCAGTCGCACTGTTCACCTGGTCCGATGGGTGCTCAGTAGAGAGGGCACGCGGACGTAGGGGCATCGGACCCTGGACTTTGGTCCGATGATCAGTGTTGGAACCTATATGAGGAGAAAACATGGTTATGGAACCTTACTAGAGTGCGTCAGACTATGCTTGAGCATTAGTCCGACGGTCGTCGGACCCTGATGGGTTGGACCATGAAGTAGCCATTTGAGAGCTCAACGATCGTATTCCCAATAGTTAGGACACATGGTTACTCCTGGAGGTGTCAGACTCTACCCCAAGTTGTCCGACGCCCCGTTAGTGTGGTCTGACGGTCGGCTGGTGGCTGAGAGAAATTGGCAACGACTAGTTTGGCTCTTGGGTGTCTATTTAAGGGTCTTGGCTAGCCTTGGCTGAGCTCTCTCTTAGCGCTTTGACGTGATATACACCTGGTTGAGCACAACCAAGCTTCTCCCACTCATCTCCTTCATGTGTTGATCATCCAAGTGAGATTGGGAGTGATTTCTAGTGCATTTGCATTGAGTTGAGGCATCTAGTGGCACTAGTAATTGTGTTGGCTGTGGGATTCTTGTTACTCTTGGTGGTCGCCACCACCTAGATGGCTTGGAGGCAGCGGAGGATCGTTGATCGGCTTTGGTTATTGTTGCCGGCTTTGATCGATTGATTGTAAGGGGCTCTTGTGCTCATCCCCGTGGGAAATTAGCAAAGAGTAACTATAGTGAAATCAATCGAGGTTTGGAGAGGTCCATAGTGATCTACCATCTTCTATGTGAAATGGCGATCTTTAGATCCACCTCAACGGGGATGCATGTGATGAGAGTGAAACATAGGGGTATGTTATGTCCCCGGGAGATAGACCCTGACCGATAGACCCCCCTGATCGATCCCTCCAGGATTGCTCGGGGGCTATACCCATCAGGTATGCTCGCGTGTACCCTATGGTGGAGACTGGGCAAAGTCCAAGCTCACCCACTGCCCTAACCTAGGGCTTGGGGGCTCGGCAAAGCCCCGAGATCCTTCACCAATGAAAGCCCGAGCCTAGCCACAGCTCGACCGATGGAGGCCCAAGCTAGCGGCCAGGTCAACAACCAATGCCCCGAGCATCGACTAGCCCACCGAGCGTCTAAGGCTCGGGGGCTCCCCAGCACTGCCCCGACCAACGGACGCGCGGCGTTGTTGCCCACCCTTCCGACATAGACTTACAGGAGCCATGACACAAGAAGACAAATCCCTCCACCATCTTCTAGGCGTGGGGTTTCTGGGCCCACTCGTGAGCCCCTCGACCAGATGCCTTCATCACCAAGGAAGCCTCGAGAAGGCTCACCCGGTGAAAGGTCCTAAATGGCTAGGGAGGGGTAAATAGCCTATAAATTTTTTCTACAACACAAAGACAAATGGTTAGAAAACTAAATGGCAAAGCGAGTTTTGCGCTAGCTCTACAAGTGTTGCAAGCCACCTATCCACAAGTCTAGTGTGCTATGATCTCTATGTATCACACGATGGCTAAGTCGCTACTTCTACCACTAGTGAGCAAACTAGCAAGCTAATTACAACTAATTAAGCTACACTACTCACTAGCTACAACTAGCACTACACAAGTATATGAGAAAGTAAATACAAGAGCTTGGAATGATATACCGAGCCAAGCAAGAGATCAATTACAATGAATCACAATGACAAGATGTCGGGTTCATAAACCTAGGGTGCCCGATGGGCCCGCTTCCCAGCAAAAACTCGGCCCAGCAGACGGCATTTCAACAACGCACAACTCCTAGGCTGGCCCAGATACCTAACGACAGGTCAGAAGAGCGATCTAGTCTCCGACCGAAAGGCCTGGCCAAGGAGGGGACGACGCTCGCTTCCAACTCTGACCCGCTTTTTCCGACCGGAAGGCCTGGCCAAGGAGGGGACGACGCTCGCTTCCGACTCTGACCCGCTTTTCTGACCGGGAATACATGAACCTCTGCTTACGGCTCTTCTCCGACCGGCGCGGTCGAAGCCGATTGGGAATGACCGACCGGGGACGCCCGCTCGGTGAGAACCAAAGAATCAGGCGGAGCAGATAAGGCAAGGCGCTCAAGTCAACCGCAATACCGAGGATCAGTACTCACACACCAGTAGGGATAAAGTGCCGCCAAGCCATGCCGTATGGGTACTTTGCAACCTTTCAACATAATAGAACACGAACAAAGGTTGTGGGCGCCGACATTTGTCCTATAGTATGGCAGTAACCGACATTTGCCATACCAGAAGAACACGATGGAACCTGCCACATGCATCTGGGAAACTGTCTTGTATGGCAGGCACTGACATTTGTCCTATAGTATGGCAGGCACCGACATTGTGGGTGCCTACAAACTGTCTTGTACCCGACGGTGTGGGCAAGAAGACTAGGAAACACACACACTCTCTTTCTCTCTCTCTTAACTTGTAAGGCAGTCCCCTTCACCTATAAAAGGGGATGCGCTCTCTCCTAAAGGGAGGACGGTCATTCCGACTCTCTCTGTGTTAAGCTTTAGACATTCTAAGCACTCGAATAGTTCCATAGCTCTAGAACTCTAAAGCTACACAGAGCATACGCTCCAATACTTAGCGCATGTTGGAGCTCCTGTCACTCTTGGCCCTTCATTTTGGAGCCTGACCGAACCTTTAACACCCCCCTTCTTATTCCCACTCGTTTGTAACTCCACAACAAACTTCGAGCACCTGGGCTCAGGAATAAAGTCACTGACCGACTCGAACTGGACATAGGGCACATTGTCTGAACCAGTATAAACCCTGTGTCATTGAGTGCTAGGCCACATCCGATCACAACGTATGACAAAACTACAAATATTTACTTGTTGGTCACTTTTCGCACCGATAGTTGGCGCCGTCCGTGGGGAGAACGCCGTACGTGTCATTGAGTGCTAGGCCACTTCCCATTGTGGTAATTCACTCACTTGGAGGTTCACACGCTAATAGGCATCACACACCTAACCCGCAATCCGGTGCCGCACAACCAACACAAGATGAGGATCCACAAGCCACACACAATGCAGTAGAGTTGCCTTTCATGATCTCCCACGGGGAAGGCACAAGAACCCCTCACAATCCACCGATCGGAGCCGAAGACAAACACCACCCTCCGCTCAATGATCCTCGCTGCTCCAAGCCATCTAGGTGTCAGCAAAAACCAAGAGTAACAAGAGAAATCCATAGTGAAACACAATCACCAAGTGCCTCTAGATGCAATCACTCAAGCAATGCACTTGGATGCTCTCCAAACTCACCAAATGATGAATCAATCAAGCAAGATGAGTCAGAAAGGAGTGGCTAGGCTCACAAGATTGTATTCTCAATAGAAATGGCCAAGAGAGTGAGCCTAAGCCGGCCAAGCTCTATTTATAGAGCCCCCAAACAAATCCTGTCATTATGCCCCTCATTGGGCTGTCTGCGCATCGACCGGACCCTCAGACAGGGTTCAGATCGGACTCACCCGCTACGGTCCGGTCGCCCTGATGTGCACCACGTGTTGTCCTCATTCAATGTTGGCCGCATATCACCAACGGTCGAGTTGCGCGTGTAAAAGTTAGTTCTGGACCGGACTCAGCGAGCCAGGCCCAGTCGCCCTACACCAGCGTCCGAGTGCGCTCACCAACGGCTAGTTCTTCCAGACCAGGGTCCGGTCACTATGAAACTCATGGGTCCATAGTGATCCGAAAAGGATCTAGAGAGCTCCCAGATGATCGGACCCAGTCCAACTTGAGCGACCGGACCCGTAGGATAGCAGAGTCTGGTCGACGCCAAAATCACACTGAGAGGTTTTGGGAGCCTCGGATCAAGTCCGGTGCCCGCAAACAGACCCTGACCCAGGGTTCGGCCCTCCTCATGATGCCACGTTGCCTCCTACGCACAACACCGCCACAACCAAACTCAGCGTAGTGGGTCCAGTCACTCCCAGCGCATAGGTCTAGAGCCAGCACCGTCCCCCCATAGACAAGCGAGAGTCCGGACCAGACTCTAACCTCAGGGTCCGGTCCTGATGAAGGCAGGGTCTGGTCCCTGTTTTCACCTCCAAAACTTCTCCAACTTCTTCACCCTTGCTCTCAAGTGCTAACCACCAAGTGTATCACCAAGGTGCACATGTGTTAGCATTTCCTCAAAGCATTTTCAAGGGTGTTAGCACTCACTAGAATCTAAATGCATATGCAATGAGTTAGAACATCTAGTGGCACTTTGATAACCGCATTTCACAATGAATTTTGCCCCTCCTAATAGTATGGCTATCATCGGGGTTATGATCCCCGAGTGTATAAAGACATCGAGTAGCCGGTAGGCCGGGCGGCCCATGATACCAAAAGCTAAGCTTGAACCCAAACGACCGAGGCCTAGCTAAGCTAAGCGGATCGGGCCAATCACTAAGGCTAGGGTCAGCCACGACCCCTCCCTTCTGCCTTAGCCACACGTTATGCAGCAGCTCATAACCTCTCGCCGTCCTAACCCCTGGTAAGGGGCGGGAGAGACCGAGTCCACCAAGCGCGCCTACTCTAACAAGAGCAAGCACGCTGCACTAACCCTACAAGTACCGAGGGGACAACGGTCACCTCAATCCAGTCAGACGCCATCCCTGTGCCACGCAGCAGAGACAAGACCACTGTCCAAATATGGTCTAACAAGATGTATGTACGATCTCACCCACTATGAGATGGGATCCATGACATTAGCCTTGACTTAGAGGCCGTCCAAGCCAACATGGGCCATGACCCCAGAGCCTAGGATCGTGGCCACCAACTCCACCACAACAAGACGATCAATGACCTAGGGGTGGCTACCGACTCTCGTATGATGCCCCCAGATGATCAGGAGGTGTTGACGAAGACCACGGCGAGGCCACGTCGGGTCGGATGGCTGGCGAAATACCACCATGCCCACAGCGCCACCATGATGGGCACTGTGGCACCACGTCACGCCATGCCGCGACGTGGGCCCAAGACCATGACTATAGCCACACCAGGACATGCACCACAAGATGGCGTTACTTGCAAGCCAAGTTAGCTAGGCCTCCTCCCTCAGGCTCATGACCCTTCGGTCAGGAGAATCTCCTTCTTTGTATGTGACCTGGCCCCAGACTCTATATAAGGGCGGCTCAGGCACCCTTCTAGAGACACCTCCATTGACATTGGACTCTCGATACTCTCATTTAGGAAGTCCATCTCCTAACTCTAGCTCCGTCTCCTACCTCTTCCACCATTCTTGCACCCCCATTGTAAGAACTTCAGAGCATTTAAGCGAGGAACACGCACTCGATCATCTCTGAGACTAGACGTAGGGCTCTGGCCTGAGCCAGTATAAATCCTCATGTCTTTTGGATGCAACCATCATCTTCCTAGAGCAGCGCGGCATTCGTATAAATTTACTTGTTCGGTTTATGAAACACCGACAGTTGGCGCGCTAGGTAGGGGATAGTCGCACACTCTCATTGTTGAGAAGGAAGTGATGGCTCCTCACACCATCGGTGGATTCACTCGTGGAATGGCCCACGGTGGCCACATCCACCATGAAAACCTCGGGTCCATCGGCGTCAAAGGGGCGGCGCCCATGTCTACCTTCGACCACGGCCAGGTCATCCATCCTAGAAACCTAGACCCTGTGGCCTACGGCGGACACACTCTCAGAACTGCCCTCAGGAGCTGCATCACAGAGTTCACCTAAATAGGGGGACCAATGCCCTATCTCTTCACTGGCTAGGGCCAGGACTTCCACCTAGGAAGCTAGGGGCCCATGGCACATGGCGAGCTCACCCACGGAATGGCCCCAATAGGCCACATCCTTTTGGGGAACCATGAGATCGTCCGCACCAACGGGCTAACACCCATCACCAGCCTCTACCCGTCGGAGGCCCAGACCCGGTGGTAGAGCCATGACCTGAGCGGCGTCTCTGCCACTAGCAGAACATGACAAGTCAGAGCGCATACGAGTGACAAAACCAACCACCGCCATGTGACATTGTCGTTAGTGATCACGTGGCTATCCGACGCCATGCCTTGCAAGGACGAGCATAGAATCAGGGGTCAGTCCCACATGGCGGACTAGTCACCCACCACACCATTATGAACTATCAACTTTTACACGGAGGCACGTGCATCCGAGGAAGTAGGGGCCCCTAAGCGCACGCCATGCCACGCCGAGCAAACCAAACCGTGTTGCCCACATAACCCACTTCCGCAGCGATAGGTCATGCCGGTCTTCACCAAGAGCGACAACCACACCCAGAAGCAGAGACACGACAACCACGATGTCGACCCGCCATGGGGACTCATGCACCAGAATGCATGATCCCTCTCGGTCAAGGACTACAATGGGCCAAACATGAAGGAGCCATCCTCGGGGGCTCGTGAGCCCACCGAGGACGTCGAGCCGGCAAGGGTCAAGCCGAGGCCGCCCCAAAGGTTGACCCACGATGGCTATGACCGTTCCCGGTGATAAAGAAACTCACTCACCAGCTCGCGACCTGGGGACCACAACTACTCCACCACGAACAAACGCTTGGGGGCTCACCGTGCCCCGAGCAACGATGGCTTCCGGTACATCAGTCAGTTACATCAACTTTGACCTTAGCCTCTCTACCCAAGCACATCCACATACATGGGTAGGCTCACCTATAGTTTCAAGAGACTTAGAGCCGACCCATAGAGCAAACTAGAGAACACGATGTCCATATATTTCATCCTAGTGATTCAATCCGACTCGCGCTAGTAGCCAGACCCGACTCGCTCGTGAGGGTTACATACGTAGGCGCGTACGCATGATCCACATCATAGCACTATTTGTCATCGTCCCAGCGACTGACTCATTCTGAGTTCCTTCTAATCGTGCCTCGCACTGTGATGAACTAGTGACCCGGGTCTCGACTACTCGTTCGTACTAAAGACGTCACCCTGGCCAAGCCTCATGGACCAGCTCCTAGGCAAGGCTAGGCACCCACGCATGAGCCCAAAAAGAAATGGGACACTCGTTCGCTCGAGGTGAAGGGAACGAAAGGAAAGATAGCCCTCGCCGTTCGCTCGCTTTCTTCTCGCATCGTGCTAGATCTATGACCTATCCTCAACGTCTTATTGCTTCATTGGGTCGCGTACCTTTTTAGCCCTATGGGCTAGCCCCTAGGCTAAAACACGCACCCACGAGCAGAAGACTAGGGGAACGGAGCATAGTTCAATTCGAAGAAAAAGGAAGCAAAAAGGCGGCAGAATGACAAGCGAATGCACCGATCACACACCATATACATAGAGCCTAAGCATGTTCATCACAGTCAAGCTATTCGTACAAACACAAAACATGCACCGAAGAAACCCTCACAATAGAAATTATCAAACACCGAAAGACTAGGAATGGTGACGAATGCAGACGGCCGACATCTTGCTCACAAGGACCTCCGCACCATGAGCAGCGGCATTGCCAATGGCGAGGGCATCGCTCTCGAATTTCCCCGATGCATACCATCATCCAACGGCATCAAAATCGATGCCGCCGTAGTGCAAGCCGACCAATGTCAAGGCGGCATGAGCACCACAATGAACTCCCTTAGAAATCAGGGGATCCACTTGGGGGCGGGCCTCGTCAAGGCAAAGCACCAGCTGGGCATTCCCCTGGTCAGTGCCGAGCACAACGTCACAAAGAGTTCGTCTAGAGGCGGCCAACACCACTAGCTGGTTGTCCATATCTAGCACCCTCTGGCTCGTAGCCACCTTCTCTTCCTGATTCAAGAGTGCCCTCACGCGCAATCCTGAAAAGAATAGCTGGTTCATGACCAGACACAACAACAAGACGGAGAAACAATGCAGAGCAGAAGGGGACCCACCGCTATAGGTGGAACACAGTTTCTGGCACTTAGCTTCGAGGTGCTGACGCCCCTGCTTGGCTATGTCACGAGCAGCACCAGCCGAGTTGAGCTCTGTCTCTTGGACGGCCAACATATCCTTGAGACCGGCCAGCTGGGACGTCAGAGCCTCGATCTAAGACCGAGCCTATGACTCTTGGTGGAACTATTCCTCCCTTGAGCTCTAGGAAACCTCCAACTCTCCGCGCAAATGTTGCACCTCAGCCTCCACTGCATCTAGGCGATAGCAGTCGGCGACACCTCTTGCTTGCGCATGATAGGACAAGCGCAAGAACCAAGACTTCTCCATCAAAGTCTTAATCAGCCCCTACTGAGAAGAGGAGCGATCAGACGATTACAACACGCACAGAACAACCATGATAGAATCAGGAGATCATAAGGCCTACCTATGCCTGGCCACCACTTCGTCGGTCATCTGGCGCTGGGTCTTCGTACCTAGCTGGGCAACCGCGGCAATTGCATCACCCATCTTGGATAAGGTCGCCCAGACATTGCTCTAGGAGGTGACTTCCCTCGCGACTCATTCGACTACATCGTCCACCATGAACAGAGCCTCGCCGGAGTTCATGGGCTATGACCACATGAAGAAATCCTCGCCCAGCTCAAGATCATCCTCCCAAAAGGAAAGAGCTGTCATGTCCAAGCCATCGGAGGCCATCCCAGGCGAGGCGCAGGCAGCTGGCGGCGAGCCTTTGCCCCCTCCCCGACCAAAGGGCCGTGTCTCAGCCCTCTTCCCGACGGTCAAATCTTCTTCCCTATGGCCTTGCTTGCCTCCGCACCAGCGCAAGGGTGGTCCCCTTCCGAAGTCGGACCCCTTTGAGGGGCAAACATAGGGCTGCAATGTGGGAAAGTACGGCTAGTGGCTCAAAAACTACACCACCGCCCAACATGGCTCCAACCACGTGGAAGAGCACACAACACTCACCGATAGCCTTAGGGACGGTGAGCCCCAGTAAGGGGTTTGCTTTGCACCAAAGAGCCATCAAGATTAGATCTGCAAAATCATCAACAACCCCAGCAAAAAGGAAATGGGGGGGGGGACATGGCGTACCTGGTGGAACGTTCCATGAATGGCGGAGCAATGCACCTTTCCACACATGGCACCACAGGCGGTGATGCGACAGGGGGTGCCATCGACAATAATGTGGGAGCAAAAGCTGACGAGGCTCCCCCAGTCATAGCGGTGCCACTCGTGTCTTCTGTATCACGCTCCCCAGCAGCCTCTGCCTCCGTCGTCTCTGACACCTCCAAACAGGGCGCCGGGGATGCAGGACGCTCAACTCCCCCGTGAAGAAAGGGGAGCTAGGGAAGGTCTCCATCCTTCCCTCTAGACTCCTCCGAGGGGGTGCGGCGACACTCGCCATCCACCCTAGGCATGACACTCATCGCTGCGGTATGCTCGGCGTCCTCCCCCCGGACGGGGGCCTCATCCCCCACCAAGGAAGGGTCGATAGGAGCCGAAGACAGATCGCTCCGACCACCATCCGTGGTGGCACGAGAGCGCTTGGGACTCGACCCCCGTGGTGGCGATGGAGCCAGGTGCTTCTGGGCGGTACCTTCGTTCGAGGCACCCATCGAGGCAACCAAAGACCGCTTCGCCTCGACAAAGATCGCCGGACCTCTACGGGGCATCGGGGATGCTCTAAAGAACTGCCAGGTCTTCATCCTCATCCTCGACATCCTCATCATCATCATCCTCATCCGATGGTGAGACCCCACGCTTCTGGTGTGCCTCATGCTTTCTCTCCTTTTCATGACAAAGGTGTTTCTTCTCAGGCATCTGCCTTCTCCCGCGCAGCGCGCTTAGTGCCCCTAGGGCGAGGAAGGTGAAACCGGGAGACGAATGAGGGCACAGGCCGCAAGAACAAAACCAATAAGATTAACGACCCCGGACGAAAGGAAGACATGAAGAGAAAAAGAGAACTCACCAGATCTGGCTGATAGGTGGCCGAGAATGCCTCCACGACGCTCCCCGCCCACAACAATAGTTGCAGGAGTGACCAACCCAAATGAATTCGCTTCATGACCTCATCGGCCTCGAGCATCTCCATGGTCTCTCGGCTCGGATCCTCAATCCTGACATAGTCGCACAGCAAGCGTGCACGCCGCTTCAGAGGCTAAACCCGTCGCTCGACCATGGTCCTTCAGACCGGCCACCACTCGGCCTTCAAGGATCTTCAGGATCGCCAGCACCTTATTCGACCTATTCCTGTCGCACCCCCAACTCCATGACTCCAGCCTCACTTGTGCAGCAACGGAAAATTGAGGAAGGGGGCGACAACGTCATAACGGATATAGAACCAGTTCCTATGCCAGCCGGAGTTCAAACTCCTCAATGGCAGACATGGGTAGCTACGGGACGTGCCATAGCGCATCTAGATGTTTATCCCGCCCATGGGGGTGAGCATGCCACCATCAGAACCATGTGCCTTGCGGGTCTTGACCTCAAAAACCCACCGAAACAGATCCTTGTTGGGCTCGATTCCCCAAGAAGGCCTTGCAGATGACTACAAAGCCTGCCAACTGCAACACCACGTTAGGAGGAAGATGCTGCAGCTGTACACCAAACTCACGAAGGAAGCCGCGGAAGAAATTTGACGCCGGAACCACGAATCCACGCTCATGGAAGTCGGTGAACGACACCACCTCGTCGGGCTGTGGGAACGGAATGACGTCTTCGACAGCAGGCCTCCACCCAGGCCTAAACTTTTTTATGATCAAAACAAAACAGGATAATATCAAGCTTATAAAATTCATAACTAGAGACATACGCATAAAAAAATATGTTCTATCACTATTTGGAAATATTAAGAAAAAACCTACAAGGTTTGTGTAGAGCAAAAGTTCAAATTCTCCAATTATATCTCCTAAATTACCGAGGCTATGAGGGTGATTTTGGTGTCAAAAGAAAGGTATTGAAGTCCTCTACAACTTTGTCCAAAGTGAAAAATTTTATTACAGCTGTTAAGATGCCCTAAAACAACGATGAACAGAACCTGCACTGAAACGACCTGATTTCCGCGAAGGGAAATCCACAGAGTCGAAGTGTAATAAGACCGTTGTAGATCATATTACCCAAATTCCAGTCGAATATCACATCCATACAACGATAATATCAGAGTACAAATAGTGCCTTGTGTGAGACAACAGTAGTCCCTCCTCAACCGTGTCCTCTCTGCTTAACTCTCGGTGAAAGTTGGGACGGAAGGTAAGGTAGTGCTAGCTGGGAACTCGGTACGAGGTGACAATCGGTCCTTCGATTCCTCCTTCTTGAGCTGTCTTCCCGGTGCAGGTGACCTTAACAAGCTCGTCGGGGACTCCTAACGTGACGAGAACTCAAAGAGGAGGGTCTCAGTGCAAACCCCCGAGCTCACGTGAGGTCGAAGGTAAGCTTAGGCGTGGTCCAGAGGTAGCGGTCCTAGAGGCGGCCATTCGATGTTCGTTGCTATCTCGCATGTTTTAAGGAACAAAAAGTTAGCGTGTCAATTATAGATAAGCCTTGCATAGAAGTAAATGCGGTCGGTATATAACCGAAAGAAGGGTTGTTCACGTCCTATTCTATCGTCCATTTCTAAGGGTTTCGTCCTATGGTCAAGTATGGCTCTGATACCAACTGAAACGACCTGATTTCCGTGAAGGGAAATCCACAGAGTCGAAGTGTAATAAGACCGTTGTAGATCATATTACCCAAATTCCAAATAATATCACATCCATACAACAATAATATCGAGTACAAATAGTGCGGAATTACATAAATTATTACATCGCCAGTATTGGCGGAATCAAAAGTAGCATTCATTCGAGCAATGTTTGAAGATAAGATCGCCAAACTTGAGCATAGGAACGAACCCTCAATCATCAAACTCCTCGAGCTATACTCCTCAAAGTACTCGAACTCATGTGCCAAAATTTATCAAGACGATTTGTAATCGCCACTCCCACCCTATGAGCATTGCTTTGTGGAAATTGGATGCAAGTTGGATTTATTCAAAAGGAACCTATAAGGCTGGGGTTTCCTATGTATTTAGCATACCAAGTATATAATAACGGTTGGTCAAGTTTTAACACCATTCCCACACATATTCCACCCCATTCCCATTCCAGAGCTAGGTTTCGATCCTGGGATCGATATACCACCATCTCCACACCATCACCATACCATACCATCGCCACCGACAGCCAACTCCTCTCGGACTATCTCAAGGCCCAGTGAGCCCCGGCTATGTCCGAACACTCACTCCTGTGGGGAGAAGAGAAGGACTCATCTCACTATCTAGTTTAAGCGAAACCCAGGAAAGGTCCATAGCCGACAAGTCGGCATATGTATTGATCGATCAACCATACACTCTGCAGAGGTTTTACATAACCACAAGATCCGCCTTCCTCGTGACCATCGCTAATCTGGGCTGATTCCGCCACTTGCTAGCCTAGGATAATGCCACTCTACCATTCACCCCTGCACACCCCAAGTC
Organism: Miscanthus lutarioriparius; assembly: GCA_904845875.1. Lineage (NCBI taxonomy): Eukaryota > Viridiplantae > Streptophyta > Magnoliopsida > Poales > Poaceae > Miscanthus > Miscanthus lutarioriparius. The sequence continues at coordinate 17,228,112 of CAJGYO010000019.1, forward strand.
TAGTCTGGGGTGGTCAAACTGTGAGTCATGAGCCGGGTCCACAAGGTCTCCATGAAGTCTCGGAAGGGTGTGGGGAAATCCTCCGCGCCTGCACCACCCACCTCACACCGTCTGCTATCAACCTAGCAAGAGTGGCAATATCCTACCAAGTAGTCCGCCATCCCGCACCATATAGGGCGAGTGGTACGTAAGGCTTCTCGGTGAATCTGAGTACTAGTAAGTCCTTAGGGATGACCAAGCCGAATGTCTTCATCGTGGTTTCACACCACCTGCCACCACAAAGACACCTCCACCTGGGCTCCTCCCATCATAGGATCACACCTAGGGCCACCTCATATACCATTTACCCACCACAGTATCCATTCCAGGGGTGCCTAGGTAGCACCCCATGGCAAGACTTGCCCTGTGCTCGTCAGATACTCCAACTTGGTTGACACAACCCTCACCCTCCACGCACCCAAGTCACACACGCAACACTCTCCCCATAGTCCAGATAACACCAGATTCCACCACACATCAATGTAATGCAAGCGTAGTAGAAGTAATAAGCAACGAAATATAGTAGCGAGCGTGTGACTAGCCTAACAGCAGGGTGAGCAGGGGTAAGGTTGCATCAAGGTAAAGGCCATCAAGAAAGCATACTACCATGCAAGTCCTATCATAGTGTGATCATAACAATAAAGTAAAGCAACAACAGTTCTATATTAGCCATGTAATAGGTGCTGCTGAGGTTGGGTGGGATGTGGCACCTTTAGTGTAGTCGCTCCGTACTCCTCACTTGCACTACTCACGATCCTCGTCCATCCGGTTCTCCTCCGAGTCTCGCAACGATCGCATTATAGTCGCGTTAAGCGACGCCTATGAAATAACACAAAGAAGCAATGAAAATTCAAAAAGAGCCAAATGCACTCAAACATGGGTCCATTGCGTAGAGCTTGATTTTAGATGAATTTTGGTCCTAGTTTCGTATTTTTTTGAGGTCATATGAATTAGTTATGAATTTCCAAAGTTTAAATCATTTCTGAAAATGGAAAAGGTCAATTAATCTCGGTCGACACGTGTCACGCCGCGGATCGGTCCACGTGCATGCTGACGTCAGCATGACGTCATCATCTCGGTTTTGAGCTGACAGGTGGGGTCCAGCTGACGTCAGCATGACGTCATCAACGTCATCAATTCCGACAGGTGGGTCCAGGGGCTCTTGGGTCACTAACACGTGGGTCCGGTCAAAGTCAACGTCAAGTCAACGAGCGAGTCACTGACGTGTGGGGCCAAGGCTGTTGACGTCAGCAGCTGACATCACCGTGACGTCAGCATGACGTCACCTCGGCTGTGTTGCTACTGACAGGTGGGACCCGCATGACGTTATCATGACGTCAGCATGATGTCACGTACAGACATGTGGGTCCCATGCCTCTGTGTCGCTGACATGTGGGGCCAGGTCAACAGTCAACGTTGACCGGTCAACGGTCAACCCAGACTGGGTCTCAAACGGGCTCTGGCGGGCTTCGAGTTGGGCCGGCCTGGCCCGGACACGTGGCATGCTGTGACGCAGCCACGTCATAGCCATGGGCCTCCATTGGGCCATGGTCCACGACTCGCGGGCATGAGCGTGGCTCATGGTAGACCAAGACGCGCTGGTCCATGGACCGTAGGCTGGGTCCTTGGTGGACCGAGTCTACCCTTCTCTTCTCTGGCTGGGTCCATGTACACCGGTGCGACAGACGCGCGCGCCGCGAGGGGATTCCTTTCTCTCTCGGCGATTCGCCGACCGGCGAAGCGCCGGGTGAGCCTTTTGCCGGTGATGTGTGGCGTCCCAATAGAGGTGGGGAAAGGCTTGGCCAGGCCTCGGCGAACACGGTGGTCGGTGGCTCGGCGTGGCGGTGCTTGTCGGCGAGCCCCTTCCAACGGCGCGGGTGTTCAACTAAGGTGGGCAACAGCTCGGCCTTACCATGGCGGGTGCCCCGTGAAGCTAAGCGAGGTGGTCGGACGGCTCAGGCTGGTCGGCAGCGGTGGTGCATCGGCGAGCTCCGGCCGAGGTCCCGTGCTCATAAGGCGTGGCACCGGGCGGCTATTGGGGTCTCGGTCTACGTGGCTAACCTCCAGGCGTCACGGCGGTTCCCTACGGCTGTGTCCTAGTCCAGCGAGGCGGCCAGGCGCGCAGGCGGTGGCCGTGCCATGGCGGCGGCATTGCGAGTGCGGCGAGCGCGTGTACTGCTATGGCGTCCAGGGGCTAGGAGGTGGTCGTTGAGGTGTGCGTGAGTGTGCCATGCGTGTGTACCCAAAGGCTGGGGACGGCCTTGGCCTACGCGCTCACGGTGTGGAGCGCCATGGCCGGAGTAGCAAAGTCCAGCGGCGAGCAGGGGAAGAACCGGGGGGGTCTCACCGTTGGTGTCGTGGGAGATAGGATGGCGATGCAGTGGCGGTTCGAGGTCGTGTAGCTCCAGAAGCCGTGCAGCGCTGCTGTAGCCGATCGTGGCGTTGTCCCTGCTCCGACGGCGCCTCCTTCTTTCTCCCTCTCCCTTCCTTCTTCCTCTCCCTTCTCTGGCTCGGTGTGAAGTGGACGGCCACCAAGGTGGCGGCGGGGCGATGGGACGAGCTCAGGGGCTCCCGGGGCCGGGGCTTTTATAGCCGAGCTCCAAGCTCCAATGGCGGACGGCATCGCAAGCGGTGGAGGCGCGTCAAGCATCCGATGGTGGCGCGAGGTTGCGTGGGTGCGCGGCGCAGGGGAGCAAGGCCATGCCCCGCATGACCCGCCTGCCTCTCACCACACGCTTATCGGCCTCCGGGTCATGTGGGCGCTTGAGGCGGGCGAAGAAGATGAACAGAAGGCCGACGGGTGGGGTCCAAATGGCAAACGACAAAGAAGGGAAGGGGAGGCGCGGCGTGCATGACGCTGGCTGGGTCATGGGTCACACATGAACAAAGCTGCTGCGCCTGCTTGCGTGGGCAATGGAGGGGGGAGAAGTGGAGGGTCAATGCGAGTAGTTTGGTCATGTGGGTTGGGCCGACTTATGCCGTGAAGTCAATGTGAGGCTTTTTTCTTCTTTTCTTTTTCTGCTTTTGTTTTTCTTCTCCATTGTTTGAATTCAAATTTGGTTTGAAATTTGAATTTCAAATTGGTGCACCAAATTCATTGGAGTTTTAGATATGAGGCCCACAACATTCTTATATAAATATTAGGAATTTATTTAGCTATTTTGTATAACAAAAATAGGTGTGGTTTTGTTATACAAAAATAGAATTAGTTTTCTCTTTAAACCTTTATTCTTTGGTTTGAGTATTAATTACTTTATGGTGTATTTCTTTAAAGGAGTTGTTAGGCTTTACATAGAACTGACAAGATTCCAAATCACCATTTTAGTTAATAATGTATGCTATGTTTCTTTTGTCAGTATTTAAATAAACATGATTAACATATGGCATGCCATGCTTATGTGTTGTCTTGGGTTGGGGTTAGACCTAATGCATCTCTTAGGTTGGGTTTCTATACATGACACTCATCAACACATGGAAGTTTTGAAGAAAAATTTTGTAGTTGTGATTTTTGGTGTGTGGATTTTTGGGTTGTTACATGCACAGTCTGACGGGATTTTGGAACATGCAGTGGACGAGATTAAGTTCGGGAATTACTCTCACTAAACCCTTTCTAATTAGATTATTCGATCCACAAAACTTGATCGAAAGAAGTGGATTATAATTCGATATCTCACCTAGGACAACCACAGCGAGCACGATGACAATCCCTAGTGATCCACTTCTCGCTTCCTTCCTTCCTCTTCTCCACCTCACGGTGATTCTCGCCACTATGACTGGGTCACCGTTCCAATCTACTTGCATGTGGTACATCTATCATGAACAGCGAGGGAACCAGAAATTGAGGACAAAAACAGGAAGAGAAGATTATGCTTAACCAATTTTTCAAAAAAAAACAGCACCGCAGACGATAACGATGACAAATAAACCCTAACTTCTCTCTTTCATCTTCTCCCTACTCCTATTTCTTTCTCCCTTGCGTGATGTGGTACCAGGTTTAGATTGTGGAAGGATACGCGGAAAACAGAAAAGGAGTAGGACTCTTGTCCGGTAAAAAGAAAAAAAACGCACACTGACAGTCTCCGAAACTAACTAGGAGCTGGTCATGGCAACAACAAAAAATTAATCGGTAATTCTCGGAACAGGGTGTCCGTCCGCTCCGGAAGCTACCGCTGGTGGGCCACGGCCAGCCATGACACCCTCTTATCTGCTCGTCACCGTAGCTTCTTAAAAAAAATACCGCACATAGCGCATGCTCCACCTGCAGCAGCCGGCCAGCGGCCACCAAGCATCATCTTGGCGGGCGGGCGAGGCTGCCTTCTCACCGCACTGGGTGGAGGTCGCCTGTCTACTCACAACAGCCCCCTAAGCAGATCTTAAGCGCTGCCTTCCCAAATTTCGACGTGGTTGGGGTAGAACTCATCCATGCGCATCTCGCGACGGACGGGATGGAACTCGACCACGCACCCGCACAGTGTGGAGACCTGTCGCGGCCTTCTTCACCGGACCTGCCGTGACCTTCTCCACTGGAGCGGCGAGCTCTGCAACGTTGAACTCCACGTGCCAACGAGCCTCCATTCTCCCAAGCAACAAGGAGAAGTTGCATTGAAACCGCATGTTGCAAGCGTATATTTTAAATGTTTCAGATGTTTTAGAGGTATGTTGTAAGTGTTTCATATGGATGTGGCAAAAGTAGATCGAGATGTTGCACATGTTGCAATGGTTGTACACGTATATTGCAAGCGTCTGTTCCAAATGTTTCATCTATTTTTTCATACTATGTTGCAAGTGTATTTACGTGGATGTTACATATGTTTTACACATATCTTGCAAGTGTTTTATCTCGATGTTGCATATGTTTTCTAATGGCTTTTTCAAGTGTTTCTATGTGTTTTTTACAAATGTTTCAGACGTATGTTTCAAGTGTTTCATCTGTCTTTAGATGCATGTTGCAAATGTTCCATCTCGATGTTTCAAAAGTAGATCGGGTGTTGCTGTTGGCGGGTGTTGCTGTTGGGGGCCCCACCTGCCCGCCTATTGTAGCTGCTGGGGCACTGCTAACTAGGCGCAGATGTCCGAGCACGGGAAGCAGAGGGAGCGCGAGTGGTCCCCGCGTGGGGTCGGGCGACGCGGTCGACAATTGGGCGGCGTGTGCCCCCTGTGGTCGTGTGGGCGCGTGTAACAGAGTGCAGGCACAGGCGTCCTGACACGTGCGTCCGTCCAGACGCTATCATTGCCGAAAACAAATAGACCAAGTACCGTACACGAGGATACTGTAGCACTGCGTAATAAGTTCCATTAGATTAACCATTGCATATATTTTTATAATACATTTATTTAGAGATATAAATGTTACTATTATTTTATATAAATTTTAGTCAAACATAAGTAAGTTTGACTAGTACGGAAATCCAAGCGACACTTAAAAAGTGAGAGGAGTAGATTGCTTAATGTCTGCCGAATGAAGATTTCCGAAGATCAGTGAGTCTCTTACACGTATCTACCTCGAGGATGATAGGGAGAGCTAGGCTGGACCGCTGGACCGCTGGACGCTGGAAGATCAATCTGAGACTCGACAAGTTTTAATTTTCTTGATGAAAGCAGTCACATGGTGGATAAACAGAGCCATTATCCTGTTTATCTTGTGGAGTGAGACCACCACCACAAATATACAATGAGTAAATGACTGACAGAGCCCACCTCCAAACTCTGCGAGCGCTAACATATACATTTGAACATGGACTAAACCATGCATGTACTGCACGATATGCTATGTATGTACATGTCCAAGCAGCAGGGCCCATCCAGCCATGCTGATTGGTGTCCAGGACCCCAAAGTTCTTCATATGTTGTGTAAAGCAGACAGCAGCAAGGACAGGCAGCAAAGTAGGGTGTGCCAGCATGCAATCATCTGGTATACGTACGTTGGACCGGGCGCGCTCCCTCCATCGCTCACGGTCACGGGTGACAAAGCGCCAAATGACACATGCTCGCGCGTCACTTTTGCACCTATCGTGGCGTGCCGCCGGTCGGCTGCGTTATGCAGAGTTGCAGACTGCAGAGGCACTCGTCGTCGTCAAACTATTCTCTAGGGTTTCGCGGCCGTACGTACGTACGCGAGCTTAGGTACTTAGCTAGATATCCACGTATATTCATGCATGTGAGTGAGAGATCTCTCGGGCCGAGGGCCCCGGCAGGCGCCAGCCAACAACTCTGCGTGGCTGTGCAGTGCAGTGTCGTCTACTATCTCGTATCCATTCAAATTTCCAATTACAAATGTCAGATACTCAGATTCATATAGGAGTATACACGACAACAAATCGCAGCAATATATCAGTCACCAACACCTCTTACTTTTCAATTTATATTCACGTAGTACTTGTACGAAGCTGCGTGATCTTAGTCCCATCACTTGAGAAATCTAATTAACTAGATAGTTTTATTTAAGATGGACAAGCATAATTAAATTAAACCAGTACAGATAAAAACAAGTGCAACAATTATCGAAGACATGCATGCATTGCTTGCAACAACAATGTTTCTACTACCAATAATGAACTTTCTCCATCATGATCGAGTCCACGGCAAATAACGGGCCGGAATTATTAACAATCAACCATCACCCCTCTTGCAACAAATCAAGCTTAACCAAATCAAGCTGCGAATCGAGAGACCAAACTGAAAACACGTCTAGAAAGCAGAAACCACAACAGACACAAACAATAAACATGGAAAATGGTCGATCCATCCATCGTTGATCGACCTGGTTCCTCCTCCGGAGCCTTTAGCTACGAACAAATTAAGCAGACGACATCCTCTCATGTCGATCTCTCGCTCTTCAAACGAACTACATACCGATGAATGCTAGCTCACTCCAAAATCCCTGCATTTGCACGTATAAACAGTCATCAGAGCACGTATATGCCACTTGCAAAAAATGACTACTTGCAGAGAGATTAACTCTAAAACCACTGTTGTGCAGAGAGATGCATGCATGTGTCAGTCCTGACGACGGCGATGTACGCCGGCAGCGAGGACAAGAGCTCGGTGAAAAACTCAACACAACACAAACACACACGATCACTTGGACTCGAGAGTTTGGTGCTGCGAACAACTGAGCAGCGTTTTCTGTATATTGCTTCTCCTTTTATTCTGTGAATACAAAGAGCAGGAACGCTCAGTGGCCAGCAGCGCATCGCGCTACGAGCACATCCATCCCCATGCCCACGATGCCGCTGAAACACCGGTCATCCCAGGGTCATGTGCGAGCTATTCGCGCCATGCCCTCCTACGCGCACGGCAGCCACGGTTGGTGCTCGTGTGCGCATGCAAACTAACTGAACAGATAAACATGTATGCATCTACCAACTAAAATGTGCACAAGGTTTACTAACAGCATGCATAGCTACGTACATGTTCATGGATTTCAATGTTGAGAGAGGAGCTTCAGACGGTGCAGGTGTAGCCCGGCGGCGGCGTCTTGCCGCAGGTGAGGAGGAGCTGGAGCGCCAGGGGCAGGTAGAGGTTGATGTTGAGGAGCTTGAGCTTGATGGTGGTGCACAGGCACACGGCCGCCTCCAGCTCCACCAGCCAGCCCCTCCAGCACCGGGCAGCATTTGTTCACCACGGGGTCGCCCAGGCCGATGTGCACCAGCCCGCCCAGCAGGTCCACGCACGCGCCCAGCTTCAGCGAGTCCGCCGGGCACGTCGGCGACGACGGCATCGGGGTCGGGGTCGACGGCGGTGGCGGCGGGCACGGCGTCGAGCTGCCCCCGCCTCCGCCGGGCGGGTAGGTCACGGGCGGGCCGGTGACTGGGGGCGTCGTCGAGGGCGGGCCGGTGATCGGAGGCGTCGTCGACGGAGGGCCGGTGATCGGCGGGTAGGTCACCGGTGGGCCGACGACCGGTGGCGTCGTCGGAGGGCCGGTGATCGGCGGGTAGGTCACCGGTGGTCCCACGACCGGCGGACGCGTGACCGGTGGGCCGATGACCGGCGGACGCGTGACCGGTGGGCCGATGACCGGCGGGCGCGTGACGGGTGGGCCTACGACCGGCGGGCGCGTGACGGGGCCCTTGGGCGGGCCGACGACCGGCGGGTAGGAGGGGCTCTTGGGCGGTTGGTGCCCCGGCGCCGGGTACGCGGGGCCCTTGGGTGGCTTGGGGTTCTTGGGCTTCGGCGACGGCGACGGGTGGGAGGGCTTGGTCTTGGGCGGGTGCGAGTGCGACGGCTTGGGCGCCTTGGGCTTGTCGCAGTCGCAGTCTACCTCGTTGTCTGGCTCTGGCAGCGAGAGGATGGGCGTCACGACGGTGGAGAGCACCAGCAGCAGGGTGAGGAGGAACGGCCGGAGCTTCTTGCCGCTGGCCTCCATGGCGGCGGCGGCTGCTAGCTGGTGTTACTACTTACTAGAGGGCAGGATCGGAGTGTGCACTCTAGGGTTTCGAGAGGTAGTGTGGTTTTATAGAAGAGTGAGCTTGTAAGGGACGCCCGTGACTGAACTCTAGTAGCTAGGGTATCGACTAGTAGCCAGCTGAAGCTAGCCCAGAACAGGGTAGTGTATGCTAGTGCTCTCTGACCTCAGACCACTGGATGTGTACAAGTGTGGGAGTCACTGACGTAGTCAAGTGAATGTGATATGTGATATGGAGTAAATTATAAATTTATAATTCATGTGATGGCAGACATCTTTAAGTGGAAACAATCTGCTGTTGGAGAGGATGATCTCTCTGTTCAGGGACCTTCACATTCTCCAGCCCCTCCCCGCCCGCCCTAACGCCCTGACCGACTCCCTCACGGGCGGCGCGCTGGCCACCATCGAGGCGCCGGCGCCCCCCCTCCTCCTCCTCCTCCACCACCCCCCTCCCCCTCCCTCCCCTCCCTCCCTTCCCTCCTCACACACCACCGAGGGCACCGCAGATGCAAGCGCCGGTCCCGGGCCACGCGAACCTATGCGGGGGCCGAACCCCACCACGATCGCCAGCCGCGCCCCGGCCTACCGCAGCCCGCCTGATCTGGCAGCTGCCGCGGCAAAGCCGGATTTGTGGCCCACCACGCAGCAGAAGGGCCGACGCACGCAAGACGCGACGACATACATCGGCGCCATGGGCGGCCCCGCCACCAAATTTCACGGCCGCTAGCCTGGCACCGGCGGCCTCACAAAGCCGGATGCCCCGCCTTTCTACCCCGGTGGAACCCCCGGTCGCTCCAAATCCATGCGTTGGACGGAGCTATCGGACTGCTCTAACTCAGACTGCGAGTCCATCTCCTCTCCGGTGCCGCAGCCATCCTACCTCGACGCCGTCCACTAGGGATCCCCGGCTCGGAGGGCCTTCGCAGATAGGGCGAGGCCCATCTCCCACCCTGGCACCCGGGTCGTCGAAGAGCAGCCGGTGGAGGCGGTCTAGTTCTCGGCTGTCGCCAGGCCACCGGGTACGAAGCGCTGCCGGAGGAGGAGGGGGAACCGCGCTATCGGCGGCGGCCGTGGGGCGAACACCGCAACGCGTGCCAACCAGGTGCGTGTCCCTGTGCACTTGAGGTTGGGGAATCAGGTCAACGGCGGCTCTCAGTCCGGCAATGAGCGTGTCCCCACCTACCTCAGGCTTGGCCACCGTGTGCCACCTCGCGGCCGTCGCCGGATCTCAGCACCCGACGCCAACGGATGGCTGGAGGTCCTGTCTCGTAATCCTGTTGGCCAGTGGAACACCGCCGTCGCGAGAGCACCTCGGCCACATCGACGTCGCCGCATCCCAGACGCGCTACGCGACAGGTGCCTCAACTGCCTGTCATACACCTGCAGGGTTGCCACCTACCGTCTGCCGCCGAGATGCCTGCACTGCCATGAGTTCCAGCACCTGGCCAGGGACTGCAAGCGGCCTCGTTTGCTAGTGAACGACGGCAACAGGTGGCCATAGCACGTCGGCTCTGGAAGCCCGAGTGATGTCGGCGCTTTGGGTCGTCGGCCACGCCCGGTTCGTGCCAGCAACTCCGATGCTCGGCCAGCGACAGCGGAAACCTCCTACTGCTACCGGTACAGGCGGCCGGCCACGACCGCTTGCCCGGGACCTTACCTCGGCCACCCACCCACGGTGGTCCGGTGGAGGCGGGTGGAGCCACGCCTGCGTCGACTGCTCCTGCGTCTGTCGGCCGAAGGCGGCGGCAGCGACGGCGAACGAGGCAGTGGCGGACAAGACACCGGAGACAACCGGTGCTACACAACACCGACTTCCCCGGCGACGCTGCAGCCGACCGCGGCGAGGCCACCGGCACCGCTGCAGCGCACGGAAACTACTGTCGTAGCCGACTGTGCTACCAGGGAGGGTCACAGTGAGCCCACCAGCAACTCCGATGCTCGGCCGGCGGACCACAGTGCTTCGCGTGGCGCTTGTGAGACCGTGCCGGACAGCGTCGTTCCTGCCAGCGGTGGCCAGCGATACCAACGATGAAGGCGTATCGGGAGGTCCGCACAGGCCGCTCCGACGGCACCGGGCATAGCATCTGCCGCTGCTGCTTCCTACTTTCTTGAGCCAGACCCGCTGGTCTTGGAGCCCTGCGCGGCTGCGGGGCCTCCCGCGTGGGTGCACCCGATGCTGGAGGAGATCACCGCCTCGCTCATCGCGACCCGACCAGCGGGACCAACAACGCCATGGTGCCCCACTACTCCGGCGGGCGCCTCCCTAATGACGGATTCGCCCCCGTTGTCCCCTGAGCTGGAGATGCCGCAAGTCACACCTCCACGGGTGGGACAGCACGGCGTTGCGGATCAGGCGGCCGCTTCTACGCCAACGCGGGTTGGCCATCCGGGCGTCGACAACGCGGCACCGCCCGAGGTGTCCTTGTTGGCACAATTGGAGGCGCGGCTTTGCATCCCGCTCGAGACCCCGTTGCTCAGCAAGCCGAGGCTGAGAAGGTCTAGGACACCTTCAATGGTGATGTCGGTGCGTCGGAGTGGGAGGCTGGCTGCTAAGACCAAGGCCTCCAACCCGACTATCCAAGCACAAAATGTGCTCAAGCAAAAGCTAGGGATCGCATATATGCCGCAGGGTCCGAACCCTGTGGCTTTGGACAGTATCAAGGCCTTCTTCGTTGCGCCGTTGTCGCCCTCCAAACAAGAGGCCCTTCAGGCGCTCTTCGCTCCAGACTTCGATCCGGTTGCCATGGAGCTGAACCTCACTGGCTTCGAGCACGACGCTCTTTAGCCGCTGAGCTCAGGGCCTGCTGGTTTTTGTCCCTATGCTTGATCCTTCTCTTTGTCGCTAAGTATTTTCTTTTGTAAGTCACAACTGTGATCTCTCTGTCGGTGTTTGGCTCGGTAATCACAAATTACCATCCCAAATTTTAATTTGTAAAACTCTCCTTCATGCTTAATGAATACCGTGCCAATGGCACGCTCGAGAAAAAATAATTCATGTGATCACGTGAATGTGTAGCCGTTAATAGTCGAGTGAAGTGAGTAGACGGTGATAAAGATGATTATCACCGTCCACTTTCACTGCTTGAACCGCAAAACCAGCGTGTGATAATATTTGCGTAGTACAATGCTATAGTAAGTTATAATTTGAGCCATAATATTTGTCAAATCCATATCATATATCTCCTTTGCCCTCTTGCACTACTAACCTTAACCTGCCCCGACTCCACAAAGCTTTGTGGCTACAATTTGCTACCCTTAGTTGTATCCCATATTTCCAATACCTCAGTGATGTTGTACCCTAACAAAGCGAGCCCTTTCGGAGACCACCACCACTACTTATATTCTCCGCATCACTCCCACTGCCTCAGTTTTCTCAGGTGTTTCCTCTTCTCTTCTCTTTGTCTTTGCGAGAATGCTCGCCCTATACATCATCTTTGACAATGGCAACTTCAACTACACCAACAAATGCATGTGTGATGGTTGCTCCTTCCTCTAACCACGACAACATCGATGCCCTCATTGGCCATGCTGCATTACATCCCTGCCCAATACGTGGCTCCACCCTTGCTGATGGCAAGTGGTGCCACCCCTCCACAACCATGACAATTGCCAAGCTAGATAGAGACCTCCCCGACCATCCATGAACCAGTGGCAACAAATAAAACCCCTTAATAATCCTAAAACTTCGACCTTATTTGGATACAAAGTATTTTTTAGAATTTTAGAAAATGAAATACTTTAGTTTGGAGTGTCATGAAGTGTTCGGGTGCAACAAGCTTTATAGTTTTGAGAACCACACATTATTGCCAAAATTATAGTTTTTTTTTGAGTTTTAAAAACTCCACCGCCTTAATTAGGTGTAGGACCATCTATCAGAGACGTAGTCGACGATGGTGAAGCAGAAAATGATGAAAGCACAAGACTTTTAAATTTGGCCGCAATCGCTCGCTTCGCTCCCATGTACTACGACTGAGCGGGGAACATTAGAAGTACAGATATGTACGGTTAAAGATAACGAGATGTATACAAACTCTAGATAGATAAAGATATAATCCTAGCTAGAGATAGAATATGATTATTAAACCTAGTGGAAAACTTGTCTTATGCTGCTCCAAGTCTCACGCTCATATGTTACGTGTATATACCCCTTGAGGATCGAGATGCAAAATAAACAAAAAATGAATATTGTCGGCGTGCGTGAGTGAGTGATGACGTCCTACTCCGCCGCGGCGCCGCGCGCGCTTCGCGTGATGCACCGCACGCGGTGCATGCCCCCGAATCCTACCATCCTTTGCCGTACCCGGCCCATCCGATTGGGTACACACATTTGCCAGTTTGCCAATGCATGCCAGCACATGTATATATGCGCATGTCGCGCACGCCCGGCCCCAAACTCGTGGTTGTATATGTGGGGGGTTGAGCCACAGACCACGCACGGTACACATGCCATGCCAGACGACCACCAGTCCACCACCACGCACTGACCGGCAGTCGCCGCAGCGTCGTCGGCGCGCGCGCGCGACACCCCGCGGCGCGGCGCACGTACCCGGCCGGCCAGACACACCAAACCACGCGGGGGCGCGGGGCCCTCGATCGTACGTACGTCGTCGCGACCAGCAGCGCGATACGATATAGATACTCTCCTCTCTGGCTGGCTGTGCGCGCGCGTGAGATGACTAACACCGGCAGTTTCATTCGCGGCGACCATCATGCAGCATTGCGCTTCCACCACCGCGCGGTGTACTAGTGTGTACCGCAGCCGCAGCCGCATCCGGCGGCGTGCGTGTGCGTCCGTGAGCTGTGGGCCGGCCGGGGGCGAGCGCGTACACTGTACATGGCCTTATGCGAGACTCGTGAACCCGGGCGGCGGGCGGCGGCCAAATGCAAGCAGCTGGCCAAGGCCACGCCGTAGTACCCTATACCTATCCTCTTCCGGTCGATCATATCGTGCGAATGCCTGACTGCTAGCTGGCGTGCCCGGTACTCCGGTGCTATCTTTTTTCCCTCCTCAGCTCCTCCTCCTCCGTCTCCGTAGCTTTATTACTTGCCTGGCCTGGCCATGGCCACCTCTCCTGTCTTCTTGTCGCCTTGTTCATTCCGGCTGCTGCATGCATGCAGGCATGCAGGTCTCTCGCACTAGTCTGTGGGCCGGCGTCCGATTGGACGAGTGGTTTTGCTTAGGTCTCCATCGCAATAATTTGCAGTGTGCAACATCGAGTTTTTACTCACAGCCGGACCCGGAGGAGCTGTACGTAGGTGCGTATACTCTACTAAGAATTACACTCCACACATCCCATATTATAACACGTTTTGGATTTTCTAGATATATAAATTTTGCAATACACTTAGATATACGTTATGTCTAGATATATACCGCATAGTAAAAATATTTTAGTTAAAAAAATCAAATCGTCTTATAATTTAGAACAGGAGTACAATGCAGACGTATAAATCTCTCTCTCTCTCTCTCTCTCTCTCTCTCTCTATATATATATATATATATATATATATATATATACACACACACACACACACACACACACACACACACACACAAAAAGTTGCAAACCTAGCAGCGAGCTAGTAGCGGTACTCTATCCGTTCAAAACAAATCAACTTTTGTGTTAATTCTAAGTTAAAACTTTCTTAATTAACTTTTAACCAACTTTATAGAGAATACAAAACAAAATAATACACTTTAAAAATATATTTCATGGTGTATCTAGCAGTAATTAATTAGGTGTTATATATAACAACTAGTTTTCTTTTTTACTATTAATTAGGCCAAACTTGAGATAGTTTTACTTACAACAACTTTAAAAATTGATTCATTTCGTGATGGGTCGGAGAGAGCATATTATACATGATAAAATTAAAAAGAAACAATGTTATAGGTACGGTAAAACTTCATGTGCGGCTTATTCTATTTGGTTGTAGCTAACGTACACCATGGATGCGTGCAGCACCGATCTGCATCTCCCATTGGCCATTGCATCGGATAACGTCTATAAAGACATATTTTAATCGCTAATATAAAATAAGCGACTGTAGATTACGATTCCCATAAAAATAACCGCTGTCCCTGCCAAGCTGCTTCACACATGTTTATAATTTGTCCACTTGAGACGTGATAGGGAACATGCATGTGTATTTGGATGTTTGCGTGGAAGTCCACGGTTGGATCTATGGGCTACCTAAACCCTCTTGTCCTCCTGCTAATAGCAAGCTAGAAATGGTGGCGCAGCATGCAGTCCATGTGCGTGCAACTAGTGGCGGAGCCAGAATTTTATAACAGGGTATTCTATATAGAAAGTTACTGTACTAATATACAATATATTGAACCATAGGTCCATAACAATAATCAAAGTGTACAGTGTACTAATACCATAGCAACAATCAACTAGTTCCTCAGCCTGAGACCCTGAGCTACTTTAAGAATTATCAACTTTTTACAAGAATTACCAAGAATATTTTATCAAATACATAGTGCTTCGCTCTAAATTTTATCAATCAAGATTGTGATTCGTTCTAAACTAGAGGAGAAAATTGAATTTTTACCTGGTGCAATGGCGCTTTGCTCAAATTTTATCAATCAAGATTGTTATTCGTTCTAAGTTAGAGGTGAAAATTGAATCTTTACCTGATGCGGTGGTGCCTAGAGGCCTGAAATCTAGAGAATGGATCTCGAGTTAGCCTTCAAACGCTTCACCGCCGGCCACCAGCGACAGCCAACAGCAGTCTGGACGCTTCAGTCCGCCATGCACTGCTGGCCATCGGCCGCTGCCGTCGCGGCGCAGCAACTTCCGGATGCAGATGCGCTGCCGCCACGGGCTTGGAACAGGAGTCGTGAGGTGGAGTCATCTGCACGCACGCAACACGCGAGCCGCGAGGCTGTCAAAGTGAGCTACGCTGGCTGCTTGGGCTTTTTCTTGTGGGCTATTGTGCTGCTAGTTGATTCATGTGTTTTTAGTCCAATTAAACATTAGGTTGTACATGTATACTAGTATATAAATATTTATTTTTTCTCATCAAAATCTTGGGTATTTCATGGCATACCCAGGAATACCCCTGGCGCCGTCCATGCGTGCAACCCATTATCGTCTGTGTCGACCTCTCCGCAGATATCTTTCGGAGATGTCCGAGCTGTTCTTTTGTCATGAGATGCCTGTAGCCATGCGTTCGCCTCCACTCTCCCAG
The DNA here is from genome assembly GCA_904845875.1 of Miscanthus lutarioriparius. Classification (NCBI taxonomy): domain Eukaryota; kingdom Viridiplantae; phylum Streptophyta; class Magnoliopsida; order Poales; family Poaceae; genus Miscanthus; species Miscanthus lutarioriparius. Next base: position 17,243,752 of record CAJGYO010000019.1, read on the forward strand.
TGACAAAATCGAGCTATTCACAGGTGACACGGACAAACTTTATTCATTGCTTGGATAACCGTGTGATGTCGCGTTGTGCAACTTGCTTGCCAATTGGATTATGCTTCCACGGGAGTACTTAAAATATCAGTTATGGCCCTGGTTGTTCTGTGACCAAAATTTATCAGGCTATAGATTTGGCAAGCAAAAGTTGGGTAAAAAAAATTCTATTGGCAAGCCAAGTGTGATTGATTGGCAAGTTCTGGTAGCAAACTAAATAAGGGCAAAAAATCATGGCTTGCCAAATCTTTGCTTACGTATTTTGAAAGCGGATCAAGCAATATGTTCGTGTAGGGGCACGTGAACCCGGCCCAAAAGAGGTCAATTGGGCCACATAAAGATCCTTTTGACAGGACTTGAGCTTCTCTAAAACAATTAAGCCAGGGAAAAGCTACGTTTTGATGATTGGATCAAGCAATATGTTCATATAGGGGCACGTGAACCTGACCCAAAAAGAGGTCAATTGGGCCACATAAAGATCTTTTTGACAGGACTTGAGCTTCTCTAAAACAATTAAGCCAGGGGAAAGCTACGTTTTTGATGATTTTGGTTTCCAGTAAAAATAGCTTCGGCTTCACTGTGTTTGGCTTTATTTTGGCTTCATAAGCCATTCTCATGTTTGCATGTTTGGTACAGTTTTTGATCAAGCTGACAGAGAAGCCTAACAAAACCTAATCCTATATATGTTCAACACAAGGCCGAGCCGGCAAAAATCGAGGCCCTGTACCAAACTCTAAAATGAGGCATACCTCCCTAAAAAATAGGACTATAAATAAGATATATGATATATATCACAATAAGATATATAAAAAACCGTACCTATTCGACTCTTGCTTTCATAATCTTTACTTGAAGTGCTTCATTCTTTTAGTGTTCCTTGAAATGAAATCTTCAATGATATGCTCATAATCAATCTTCTCCAGCACTTCACTCTCAAGTGCTATTGTGGCCAAATCATTAAGTCTCTGTTGTGTCATTGTCGAACGCAAATATGACTTCAATAGTTTCAATTTAGAAAAGCTTCGCTCTGCCGATGCAACGGTCACAAGAATGGTCAACAGAACTCTATATGCAATACTTGCATTGGGAAAACAGTCATGCCACTTTAGGAACTTTAGAATTTCAACAGGACCCGGACCCATATTTTCTTTAGGAATGAAACCTTGAAGAAACTTCAACTCCACGTACAAATCATTGGCATCAACATCAGATTTTCCATCTTTTGTAAGGACAGCCCCAAGATTATCACAAGAAGATTTCAAACTCGTGTCATCCAATGACTGTAATGTTTCAGAGGTAAATAAGAAACTAATTTTTTTTTGGTAACTCTGGTATTGTTTAAATCTTCTTGTAAGTGAGGAAATTGTTTGATCAACAACAAGTACAAAATAGCTGATTCTAAATAGGTTCTCTGCAGATTGTGCAACAGCATTTGTGTCATCTAAGTTCTCATCAAAATGTCTCTTTCTTTTAATTTCTCTTCTTTTAGGAAACGTTGTACCAATATCCATCTCAAGTGCAATTCCTTTGGCAATCTCTAATGCTTCTAAGAAACCAGTTTCCCTATAACCCTTGAAGAAAGAAATCAGCCCTTGCACTTTCTCAATAGCAACATCAATAAGCATATCCTTTGCTTGCAAGTGTTTGCTTACTAAATTAACGGCATATAACACCTCGTACCAAATGACTATTGCCACTATAAATTCATACTCTCCAAGTTCATTGTTTGCCAAGCCCTTAGCCTCGCTGTTTGTTTTTGGATCATTATCAACATCAGATACCTGAAATTGAAAGGAAGAAAATATGTGTTATAATTGGAGATAGCCAAAATAAGTACATCATTATCAAATATCAATACAACAATATTGGGCACCTGAAGTAGAGCCTCTCGAATGTCTGTGCACTGAAATCTAATAGCTTTAACACTTTCAACACGACTCTCCCAACGTGTAGCTGATACTGACTTGAGAGTCAATCCTGATATGTTATCTTTCAGAATCTGTCATTTCTTAGTAGAATTAGCAAAAGTTGTATAGATACGCTGGATGATTCCAAAGAAGTCCTTAGCTTTACCACAAGTCTTAGCCATATCACAAAGTGTTAAATTAAGGCTATGGCAACCACAAGCAGAATAGAAAGCACGAGTATTTACATCCAAAAGTTTCTTTTGTATCTCTTGATATTTTCCTTTCATATTTGACCCATTGTCATAACCTTGTCCTCTCACATCATCTATATCAAGGCCAAGGAGCTTTAGTTCATTCTCTAGCACATCAAAAAGTCCTTGCCCAATTGTATCGTTGACATCCAAAAATTCTAGAAAGGATTCTTCTATGCGAACATCACTTGAAGATGAGTCAACATATCTTATAATTAAAGACATTTGTTCTTGGTGGCTTGCATCAGGAGTATAATCAAGTATGACAGAGAAGTACTTTGCACTCTTTATTTTCTTAATAATTTCAGACTTAATAGCAGAAGCAAGTAAGTGTATCAATTCATTCTGAATCTTAAAATCAAGATAATGAGCTTGAGTTTCCTCACTTATAATACGACGAACATGTTCTTGAATAATTGAGTCAAATTCAGCCAACATCTCTACCAATCCCAAGAAATTCCCATTGTTATCTCATACAGTTTGCTATTAGTCCCACGAAAAGCTAGACTATGCTTGGCAAGAAATTTAACAATGCAAACAATTCTGAACAAAACTTTTCTCCAATGGTCCTTTTCTTTCTCGAGTTATCGTTGAGCGGCTTTATCAATAGTTTGGTCCTTTTGCAATCTACTACGCAACTCATACCAAGTTGTCATACTCAAAACATGATCTGCATTTGTCTCATGCTCTTTAAGTCTATTACCAAGATGTATCCAATTATTAAACCCCCCATTTGCCAACTGACCTTTTCGATGGCCTTTTGTAAATAATTTACAACCAAAGCAAAAGACCCTATCGAGTTCCTTAGAATAGACAAGCCAATCCCTATCACAATGCTCTCCATTTGATAAAATTCTTGTATAGAATAGTGCAGAAAACCTTCTAGAATATCTATCCTTAGGACCTTTCTGAATTGATAAATCTCTTCTAGGGCCCTTCTGTGCTAAAATATCAATTTGTTTATGATCAAGGGAATCCCAATATCTAGGATCAAATATATCAGGCTGAAAGGAATCATCAACATCCGCAATTGGTGAAGTGTTCAAGTTAACACTAGTACTAGTGGCCCCAATGTTATCAGCATTGCTATCCATTTCAATGTTTGTGTTATCAATAAGAACTTCCTCAACCCCAACAATATTTTCTGTCTCTATCTGACCATCTCTAGGATCATTATCATCATTATTATCAAGTGCTGTTCCCTGGACACTTGTGACTCTTTTATAACAAATTTATCCATAGCCCCCTTTTGAGATTGAGTTAAATCCTCTATTCTTTGTTTTTTTCTTATGCTTTTGGTAACCAGATTCATACTTTTTAGACCGGTTTGCAGAAGACATGACTAGAATCTTGGAACACTAGATAATCCAGAACAAAGATAACTGAACACCTAGATGGATCAATATTATATTAGTCATCACCCATCAACATTGATTAAAATATTGAAAATTAAAAATTAAGTGGACCAGATTAGTATACCTGGAGACTTGACGTACGTCTGTCCTGCTCCTGAGTCCTGTCGCTCTGCACTCCTGCGGGCTACGGACCTGGCGAGTGGCGACCGTGGACCGCCGACCTGTAGCAACTCCACACCGCTGTTCGCTCCGACGGCCGCCGTCCTGCGACCTGCGGTCTTGCCGAGTCGACGATAGGGAAGACGGAAGAGCGGAAGACGCGATCCGACGATCGGCTGATCAGGAAGAGTGGAACTGCGGAAGCAAAACTGACGGATGGATGGAATAGAAGTCTGGGCTAAAAACTAGTGGGCTTCCTAGGCTAAGTGCTGGAAACTATGGGCCCCTGAAAATTGGGGGCCTGTTCCGTCGCACGGGCTGCACTCCCATGGGCTCGGGCCTGGTTCAACAGAGCTCATCATTGTCGGTTTCATGAGTCGGCGGTGATATTTGGCGGGCGATGACGAGCTTCATCACCACCGGCTCAGGAACCGGCTGACAAAACCAAATTAAAAATAAATAAAAAGGGTCCAATGACCGTTGCCGCCCGCACCAATCGTCGCTTGCACACGGATCTAGGCCACCATCTCCGTGCTCACTGGGAGGCCACCGCCATTGACTGTATCTAGACCTCCACCATTGTTCCCACTACGCCGTAGAGACACACCTCATCGTTGCTACACGAGACACTCGTGTTGTCGCCCAGAAGGGGTAAAGCTCTAGTTTGGTTTTGGTAATTAAGTATTAACTAGTGTGGACTAATGATTTCATTGGAGATGATTAAGGTAGAGAGTCCACAAGATGTTGTCGAGCAAGGCAAGGAGCATGGTGGAGATGGTGATGACCACAAGATGCAAGTGCTCAACATGAAATTGATGGAGATGGATAGCAAAAGCCCAAAGGCAAAGGTATATGCATATGGTGTTTGGTTTCACTAGCTCCCTGGTGTAGTAGAGAAGTTTTTGGTAGGGTTTAGGATAGATAGTCTTACTATTAATAAAGGACCTCTAAAGCTAATGTGGTTATGTAGTGTCACTAAGCGAGAACTAATATTGCATATGTGTGAGACCTAGTGATGTGGTGAGGAAGCAAGTGAAAACCTTTGAAAAATATTTTGAAAATGCTGACTCAGTGCCAAAGGTGTTGTTGTCCCATGGGACACACTTTGGAATTAGCAAATCTGAAAAGATTTGATAGCTGCACTTAGTGAGATGTTTCTGCATTCACCGGAATCCTCCAGTGGTCACCGGAGGGTTCTTTAGTGTTACGTATTAGTCCGAACGTCTAAGTGTTGCAATTCTGCACTAACTGAAAACCTTTGGTGGCGCACCGGAAGGTGAGTTCGGAGTCTTCCATATCGACATTGTGGGGTCATTGGAAATGTCAGGTGGACCATGGACTTATGACCTCATGATGAACCATCAGCACACAAAAGGAGTTGTTGGGTCGGTCCATGGCGGGATGGGTTCACTCTTTTGCTCTATCCCTGACCCCCCCCCCCCTCTCAGGCTAGAAGGCAGTACAACTGTATAAACAACAAATCAATGAAAACTTTCATCCAACTGTGATATTTTCCAACCATTTTGGCAAGAAATTTGGGGACCATCAATTGTTGAAGTTTAGAGATGACACATTTTCATTTACCTATATTTTGCAAATGGAAATAGATTTAGGGATGTTATTAGATGAGAGCATAATTACTTTTCCTATTTACATCTAAGTTTATAAACAATAAGAAATACACTAGAGTAAATCTAAAACCCCGTAATAACATTCTTCACCTCTAATCCATGTCGTCGTCGATTGCCTAGTTCTTTTATGTTGGAGCTCAGCGACACCAAAAGCGTCGGAGCATCATCCTCAATGGCGGACCTTGGAGATGTCATGTGATCTAACGACACAAGAAATTTTTTTGTGCCATTACCCTTCATGAATCAACTAAATATGAACTACATGGAGAGAGTTACAATGTTGTGGTGCTAAAGAAAAGGTAAAATAGACGCTTGTATAAATGGATAACATTATTTTAATTTGAAAGCAGGAAGGAGCAAGTGGGCCGTGGTCCCCGTGGATCAAATCAAAAGGGATTAATTAACATATGGGACAGTCCAAAATTTGAGTATTGGGCAGAGGAAAACTAACTAGACGTGGTAGTATAAACCAAGTCTAAACAACATATTTTGATAGATGTTTTTATGTGAGTCATTTAGCAAAGGCTCGTATAAGGTGAGGGTCTGTCTACGAAATAAGTGGAAGTTACCAAGACCACTTCTCGCAATAGAAAATAGGAGAGCCTCAACTATAGTTCAGATACTACACATTTTCGTTTAACTATGATTTGATTTGGTAAACTCGGAGAGAGGTTCAATCGAGATGAACTACGAAGGCAGGAGCCTGCGTCAACATTTTCCGAGAAAAACACACACCTCACTAACTGTGCTCAATTTCGAATTTGGGCTGGGAGCTAACGTGACCGGACAGCCCACGAGTGGTGCGCAGTCGAAGCATTCCCCACAGCAGCAGCAGCAGCAGCTCAACCACACTGCCCATTTCGCCTCCTTTAGTCCCACCTCGGGAAACCAACAAACGTAACGCAGCTTAAAGGTTCGGTCCTCGCTCCGCACCTCGCCGAGCTCAGCAGCGCGAGCTTGTAACCCGAGCGGGGGCATTGGGTGATGTGGACGTTGCTGTATGGCTCTGGGCCTGGGCAGAGAGTGCTCGTGCTGGCCCGCCCGTTCCAAGTTGGTAGTGGACTGCTGGGGCTTGTGCGGAAGCCGGGCCTCACGGTCCCTAGAGTGGCAGGCACAGCGTTAGGCTGGCTTTACAGAGCAGCGACAACTGCCCGCTTCCAACGGTGGAAGGTCAACGGGCCGCTGCACACTTGGCCCAATATCAGGCTCCCAGTCTACTACAACGGACCATCACCTTTTTTATTTTTTATTCAAAAAATTCCCACCATTTCTTACCGGAGCTTCTGTCCCCCATGGGGCTAGATTTCATCATGACGCAAAGTAATACAAGTGCCCGTGTGCTCAAAGCGTAAATTCTGTGTGCAGTTTGCTGTGCCTGCACCGCTGCAATTTGGGAACACCAGTTGATTTGCGGAACCAATTTGGGTATACCAGTTGATTTGCGGAACTCGAACACTATCATACATTCTGTAATTTGCAGAAACTTGATTTCTTCATTGTAAATCCAGTTTGTTGTGTCTGCAAAGGTTTTGTAAGAAATAAAAGTTTCCGGAAAGAATAAGAACACAGCTTTGGTGCAATTCATTCACTATTGGATACCCTTTTCGTCTCACAGCTTTGGTGCAATTCACTATTAGATACCCTTTTCGTCTTTATAAGTGATTCAGCACTATTCACTCTGCTAGGTTCCTTTCTCACCGCTGGACATTAGATTGGAAAGAGCTTGAGAGATGGTACGAGAGCGAGATTTGCTTTCGCTATGGTCATGATGAAGCTTACCAGTAGGAAAAGGGGTAAATTTTCCTTCTGGTTAATAAGGTATATTCTTTACAACAACGACAACATAGCATTTCAGTTTCAAATAAATTAGAGTAGGTTAGAGTTGAAACCCACCGAGAACCCCAAGTCATGGTTTAAACACTTCAATAGCTGCTTTCCAAATACTCATATTTAAACATAGATCTCTAGGTATATCTCAAGCTTTCAAATCTCTTGTTATTGTCTCCCTCCATATTAATTTCGGCATTCCTCTATATCTCCTCGTATTATTAGTTTGGCTTAGGACTCCACAATGCACTGATATCTCTGGAGGTATCTTTTGGACATGGCCAAATCACTTCAACCGATGTTGGACAAGTTTTTCTTCAATTGGTGCTACCTCTAGGCGATCATGTATATCATCGTTCCGAACTCGGTCCATTCTTGTGTGACTACAAATCTATCGCAACATACGTATTTCTGCAACACTCAGTTATTGAACATGTCGAATATTTGTAGGCCAACATTCTGCTCCATACAACATAGTCGGTCTAATCGCCGGTCTATAGAACTTGCCTTTTAGCTTTTATGGTACCCTCTTGTCACAGAGAATGCCAGAAGCTTGTCGCCACTTGATCCACCCTGCTTTGATTCTATGACTAATGTCCGCATTAATATCTCCATCCCTCTGTAGCATCGATCCCAAATACTGAAAGGTATCCTTATTAGACACTACTTGACCTTCCAAACTCACTTCTCCCTCCTCCTATACAACTCCGCCAAAGTCGCATCTCATGTATTCGGTTTTAGTTCTGCTCAATCTAAAATCTTTAGACTCAAGGGTCTGCCGCCATAACTCTAGTTTTCAATTTACTCCCGTCTGACTTTCGTCCACTAACACTACATCATCAGCAAACAACATACACCAAGGGATATCCCCTTGTATGTTCCTGGTAACCTCATCCATTAGCAAGGCAAAGAGATAAGGACTTAAGGCTGACCCTTGATGAAGTCCAATTTTAATCGAAAAGTAATCTGTGTTACCATCGTTTGTTCGAACACTAGTCACAATATTATTGTACATGTCCTTGATGAGGGTCACGCACTTTGATGGGACTTTATATTTGTCCAAAGACCACCACATAATATTTCTTGATATCTTGTCATAAGCCTTCTCTAAGTCAATGAAAACCAAGTGGAGGTCCTTCTTCTGCTCTCTAAACTGTTCCATAACCTGTCTTATTAAGAAGATTGCTTCTGTGGTTGACCTTCCGGGCATGAAACCAAATTGGTTTGTTAATATCTGCGTCGTTCCTCGCAGGCGTTGCTCGATGAATCTCTCCCATAACTTCATAGTGTGGCTCATCAACTTAATTCCCCGATAATTAGTACAACTTTGGATATCTCTCTTGTTCTTGTAGATTGGTACTAATATGCTTCTTCTCCACTCAGGCATCTTGTTCGATCGAAAGATATTGTTGAACATCTTGGTTAGCCATACTATAGCTATATCCCCGAGACATCTCCACACCTTGATTGGGATACCATCAGGGCCCATCGCTTTGTTCCCTTTCATCCTTTTCAAGGCTTCTCTGACCTCCGATTCTTTAATCCTCCCCACAAAGCGCCTGTTAGTGTCATCAAACAAGTCGTCCAGCTGAACGGTGGTGTTCTCGTTCTCACCATTGAACAATTTATCAAAATACTCTTGCCATCTATGTCTGATCTCATCCTCCTTCATCAAGAGCTGCTCCCTCTTATCCTTTATGCACTTGATTTGGTTGAAGTCCCTTGTCTTCCTATCATGAGCCCTAGCCATCCTATAAATGTCCTTCTCTCCTTCCTTCGTACTCAAACGTCTGTAAAGGTCCTCATAGGCCCGCCCCTTTGCCTCACTCACCGCTCGTTTTGCAGTCTTCTTTGCCACCTTATACTTCTCTATGTTGTTTGCACACCTGTCATGATACAAGCACTTATAGCACTCCTTTTCCTTAATAGCCTTTTGCACATCTTCATTCCACCACCAAGTGTCTTTCGAGTCGCATCCGCTCCCTTTGGTCACTCCAAGCACCTCTGAAGCAACCTTCCGAACGTATGTTGCCATCTTCTCCCACATGTTGTTTGCATCGCCTTCATCATTCCAAGGGCCCTCTTCAATGACCTTTTTCTTAAAGACCTTTGATGCCTCCCCTTCTAATTTTCACCACTTCATTCTAGCAACCCTAGCTTGTTTGTTCCCATGAGCTTGCACCAGAAAGCGGAAGTCAGCCACCACCAGCTTGTGTCGAGCGACCACACATTCTCTAGGTATCACCTTACAGTCCACGCGTGTTTGTTTATCCCTCCTTGTAAGGACAAAGTCGATTTGACTAGAGTACTGGCCGCTACTTAAGGTCACTAAATGGGAATGTCTCTTATGGAAGAAAGTGTTAGCTATCATAAGATCAAAAGCTATGATGAAGTCTAAGACTTCCTCTCTCTCCTGGTTCCTACTACCATATCTGAAACCCCCATGAACCGCCTCGAAACCTACACTTGATGTACCAACATGGCCATTAAGATCATCTCCTATAAAGAGCTTCTCGCTACTAGGGACAACTCTAACCAAGCTGAAAGCTCAAGTTTGGTTTTGGTGAAATAATGAAACCCTAAGTGCTAACCTAGTTTATCAAAGTGATTATGAGATAGGTAGCACTATTCCAAGTGGTGAAGCAAATGAAGATCATGACATGATGATGGTGTTGCCATGGTGATGATCAAGTGCTTGGACTTGAAAAAGAAGTAAAAGTAAAACAAAAGGCTCAAGGTAAAGGTATAAGTGGTAGGAGCCTGTTCGTTTTGGTGATCAAGACACTTAGCGAGTGTGATCACATTTAGGTTCGATAGCCGTACTATTAAGAGGGGTGAAACTCATATCGAAATGCGTTTATCAAAGTGCCACTACATGCTCTAACTCATTGCATTTGCATTTAGGATCTAGTGGAGTGCTAACACCCTTGAAAATGTTTGTGAAAATATGATAACACATGTGCACAAGGTGATACACTTGGTGGTTGGCACATTTAAGCAAGGGTGAAGAAGATAGAGTTGAAAAGGAGTTAGTCGCGCTGGTCACAGAGTGACCGACGCGTCCGGTATGGTGATCGAACGCGTCCGGTATTAACGACCAGACTCTGGCTCAGTGGAGCGACCGGACGCTGAGAAGTTACTGTTTAGCGTCCGGTCAAAGTGATGTGGCTTGGTACTGAATTACAGAGAGCGACCGGACGCGTCCGGTCGCCATACCAGACGCGTCCGGTGTGAATCAGCGAGCCTCAGGTTTTCAGCGTTAAAGTTGATCGGACTCTGGGAGCGTTCGGTCTAGAGTGACCAGGCGCGTCTGGTCGGCCCAGAGTGGCTGTGGGAGCTCTCTAGACTCGACCGGATGCTGCGTCTCCTACGTTTGGTTAGGTGTGACCGGACACGTCCGGTCGGCCCATAGCAGCTCTGGGAGCTCTCTGGACTCGACCGGGCGCTGAGTCTCCTACGTCCCGTCGTCCACACCGGACGCGTCCGATCATCCACATCGGACGCGTCCGGTCGTAGTTGAGTGTGGTGCTCATGGCAGCAATGGCAACTTCGTTTGAATGGGACACGTGGCGGTTAGGCAGCGACCAGACGCATCCGGTGCACACGATCGGTGCGTCCGGTCATCCCACAGTCAGCCCAATAATTGAGCCAATGGCTCTATTCGTAGGGGCTCTCTATTTATGCCCCATGACCGGTTCAAGCTCACTCTCTTAGCCATTTTGCATTGATATAGCAACCTTGTGAGCTTAGCCAAAGCCCTACCACTCATCTCCATCATTGATTCATCATCTTTGTGAGATTGGCAGTGAATCCAAGTGCATTGCTTGAGTGTTTGCATCTAGAGACACTTGGTGTTCGTGTTTTGCTATGGGGTTCTCTTGTTACTCTTGGTGGTTGCCACCACCTAGATGGCTTGGAGCAGCGAGGATCGTCGAGCGGAGGTTGGTGATTGTCTCCGGCTCCGATCGTGGTGATTGTGAGGGGTTCTTGACTTTTCCCTGGTGGAGAGCCAAAATGTACTCTAGTAAAGTGCTCATGACTTGTGTGATCCTCATCTTATGTTGGTTGTGAGGCACCCTATTGAGGGTTTGGCGTGTGATGCCAATTAGCGCGTGAACCTCCAAGTGAGTGAATCACCACAATGAGGAGTAGCTTGCCGGCAAGCAAGTGAACCTTGGTAAAAATTATTGTGTTCATGATTTGATTCCGAGGTGATTGGTATTCATTCTTGTGAGTGATTGGTTCATTCCTCGACTCGACGGTATAACCATCTTGCTCTCTCTCTTTATATTACCGTAAACTAGTTGTCAAGCTCTTCAGTGTAGCTAGTCATGAGAGCTTGTTAGTTTGGTTAGTGAGGCTCTTTAGTTAGCTTTTCAGAGCACACTAACTTAGTGTAGTGACATAGCCATTGTGTGGATAGAGACTATAGAAACTAGAATTGTGGTAGGTGGCTTGTATTTTTAGTAGGCTAGCGTAACACTCGCTTCGCCTCATATTTGTCTAACTGGTTTGTTAAGTGTTGTTGTAGAAATTTTTAATAGGCTATTCACCCCCTCTAGCCATTAGGACCTTTCAAGTGGTATGCGAGCCGTGGTCACCGTGATTTGAGGCTTAACAACCTTCGGTGTTAAAATGGCTCAAATCAACAACACCAAAAACCACCCCAATTTGATGGCTCAAACTATCCCTATTGAAAGGCTAAGATGACAACTTATATCAAGTCAATCAATAGGAAGGTTTGGAAGGTGGTGGAGACCAAGATTGAGATTGATGATGAAGAGGCTCCCACCGCCACCCAAGAAATGCTTCTCCAAAATAATGACATTGCTCTTAGTGCCATCCATGATGCTTTGAATGAGAGAACATTTGAGCAAATCAAGAACATTGAGAGAGCTCATGAGGCATGGAAGAAGTTGGAGGAATCATTTGAGGGCACTCAAGCCATGAAGGGTGCAAAGGCATACATTCTCAAGGAGAAGTTTGCAAGCTTCAAGATGAAGGAGGATGAGAGTGTGCCGAAGATGTTTCATAGGCTTCAAGTGCTTATCAATGATCTCAATGCACTTGGAGAAGAGGTGAAGGACAAGGACTTCTCCCACAAGTTCTTGAGATGCTTACCTTCAAGATTTGGCACATTGGTCACTATTCTAGTGAGGAGTGGTTTGGACACCATGACACCAAACCAAGTGTTGGGAGATATAATGACCGATGACACATATAGAGATGATGATGAGAAGGAAGAAAAGAAGGAGAAGAAAGATGAGAAGAAGGATGACAAGAAGAAGAGTGCAGCATTCAAGGCCACATCATCCAAGGGCAAGGCAAAGCAAGACACATCAAGTGAAGATGATAGTTCATGGGATGATGATGATGATGTGAAGATGGCTCTCTTTATCAAGAGATTTGGCAAGTTTATGGTGAAGAAAGGCTATCATGCTAGAAGAAAGAAATCTTCATCCAAGAATAAGGAAGAGTCAAGAAGGTGCTTCAATTGTGGAAGCAAGGATCATCTTGTTGCTCAATGCCCATACAATAGTGACAAAGATGATGACAAGAAGAACAAGAAGAAGGACAAGAAGGAAAAGAAAGAGAAGGATAAAATAACCTTCAAGAAGAAGAAGAAGGGTGGTCCATATGTGGTCACTTGGGATAGTGATGCTTCCTCAAGTGATGATGATGATAGTGATGATAACAAGACCACCAAGAAGAAGGCACTTGCAAGCATTGCTATCAATGAGAAGCCTTCTCTCTTCGACACTCCATCATGCTTCATGGCTAAGGCCACTAAGGTACAAACTTGTGATGATGGAAGTGATGAGGAACATGATAATGAAAATGATAGTGATAGTGATGATGATGAACCCACTAAAGATGAATTATTTGACATGCTAGAAGATGCTAAAGAACACTTTAACATTAAGAGAAGGGAATGCAAGAGCTTGATTAAGGAAGTAAAAGCCCTTAAGCAAGCCCTTGATGAGCTCAAAGCAACACATGAGAGGATAGAGGAAGCCCATGAGAAGCTTGGCATGGCTCACAAGAAGCTTGAAAAAGCTCACTCTTCTTTGCTTAATGAGCAAACTAAGAAGAAACATGTTGAAACTTGTAATGTAGGCTTAACTTGTGACCTAATTGATGAATCATTATCTATGCCTATCATTGTTGCTCCCACTAACCCTTCTTGTAGCACTTCTACTTCCACCTCATCTAGTAGTGATGGTTTCACTTGTGATGCCTCACCAATGGTTGAGAATGAGACTCTCAAGAAGGAGGTCAATGAGCTCACTCACACTTTGGCTAAGGCCTATGGTGGTGAGGACCGCTTGCTTATGTACTTGGGTAGCCAAAGAGCCTCTCTCTATAAAGAGGGATTGGGCTATATCCCCAAGAAAGGCAAGGCGGCCTTTGCTCCTCACAAGACTAGTTTTATGAAGAACAATGGTCGGTTTTGCACTAGTTGAAAGCAAGTTAGTCATAAAGAGCATGAGTGCAAGAACAAGAGCAAAAATGCTAATGTATCCTCCATTAAGCTTAGATTCTTTCTATATGCTTACCAAGGGTGCAAATGGTGTAAAGGCTAAGTTCATTGGTAAACCATGGATGGGTTCAAAGAAGAAAGCCATTTGGGTGCCAAAGGGCTTGGTCACTAACCTTCAAGGACCCAAGCAAGTTTGGGTATCTAAAAAGAAGTGATCTTTTGTAGGTCAATTACAAAGCCGGAGGAAGGCATTGGGTTCTTGATAGTGGGTGCAGTCAACACATGACCGGTGATGCAAGAATGTTCAACTCAATCAACACCAATGGCAATGATGGTTATGATAGTATCACATTTGGTGACAATGGCAAAGGCAAGGTCAATGGACTTGGTAAGATTGTAATATCCAATGACATGAGCATATCCAATGTGTTGCTAGTAGAGAGCTTGAACTTCAATTTGCTATCCGTGGCTCAATTGTGTGATCTTGGATTCAAATGCATATTTGGGGTAGATGATGTAGAGATCATAAGTGTAAATGGCTCTAACTTGATCTTCAAAGGCTTTAGATATGAGAATCTATACTTGGTTGATTTCAATGCTAGTGAAGCTAAATTATCTACATGTTTGTTCACTAAGTCTAGCATGGGTTGGTTATGGCATAGAAGGCTTGGTCATGTTGGAATAAAATAATTGAATAGATTGGTTAAGCATGACTTGGTTAGATGCTTGAAAGATGTTGTGTTTGAAAAGGATAAGCTTTGTAGCTCTTGTCAAGCCGGCAAATAAGTTGGAAACACCCATCCTAAGAAAAGTATGATGAGCACTAGTAAAGCATTTGAGTTATTGCACATGGATTTGTTTGGGTCAACTCAATACACGAGCATTGGTGGTAACAAATATGGCTTTGTGATAGTGGATGATTATACTAGATACACATGGGTATTCTTTCTAGGGGACAAAAGTGATGTGTTTGCAATATTCAAATCATTTGTCAAGGGCATTCACAATGAGTTTGAAACAACCATCAAAGGAGTTAAAAGTGACAATGGTAGTGAGTTCAAGAACACTAGAATTGATGAGTTGTGTGATGAATTTGGAATTAGACATCAATTCTCGGCCAAGTACACTCTACAATCAAATGGTCTTGTTGAGAGGAAGAATAGAACACTCATTGATATGACAAGGTCTATACTTAGTGAGTACAACGTGAGTCAATATTTTTGGGCCGAAGCTATCAACACGGCTTGGTATTGTAGCAACCGCCTCTATTGTCACCCATTGAAAGAGAAGACACCATATAAGCTCTTGAATGATAGAAAGTCCAACATTGCATATTTTCGAGTATTTGGTTACAAATGTTATATCTTGAAGAAAGGCACTAGATTGGGCAAGTTTGACAAGAAATATGATGAAGGATTCCTACTTGGATACTTAACCACTAGCAAAGCATATAGAGTTTAGAATTTAGATAGTGGTACTCTTGAGAAAGTTCATGATGTTGAATTTGATGAAACCAAGGGTTCACAAGAAGAGAATGAGAACTTGGAAGATGTTAGAGGCATTCAACTTTCAAATGCCATGAAGAACATGGATGTTGGTGAATTGAGGCCTAGGCAAGTGAATGATGATGAAGATGATCGAGTGCAAGTGCTCTCTAACTCAAATATGCAAGATGATATAAATCAAGCTAGTGCAAGTGGCTCTCATGACAATGAATAAGATCAAGTGGCTAGTGCATCATCTCAACCCAATGATCAAGCAAGTGCAATCAATCAAGTTTCAATCCTCCAACCAATCAATATTGCAAGGAATCATCCATTGGACACTATCATTGGTGATATTTCAAGAGGTGTGCAAACTAGATCAAGATTAGCTTCATTTTATGAGCATTTCTCATTTGTGTGATTCATTAAACCAAAGAAGATAGATGAAGCATTGAAGGATGTTGATTGGGTGAATGCTATGCATGAAGAATTGAACAACTTCACAAGAAATCAAGTATGGGAATTAGTAGAGAGACCAAAGAGACACAATGTGATTGGAACCAAATGGGTCTTTAGAAACAAGCAAGATCAAGATGGGATAGTAGTAAGGAACAAAGCAAGATTGGTAGCACAAGGATATACACAAGTTGAAGGTTTTGACTTTGAAAAAATATATGCCCCGGTTGCTAGATTGGAAGCAATTAGAATCTTGCTAGCCTATGCTTGTGCCCACAACATCAAACTAATCAAATGGATGTCAAGAGTGCATTTCTCAACAGTTACATAAATGAAGAAGTATATGTTGAGCAACCTCCCGGTTTTTGAAGATGGAGAGAAGCCCGACCATGTGTACAAGTTGAAGAAGGCATTGTATGGCTTGAAGCAAGCACCTAGAGCATGGTATGAGAGATTGAGGGACTTCCTACTCTCTAAAGGATTTATGATGGGCAAGGTTGACACCACTCTTTTCATCAAGAAGATTGGAAAAGATTTATTTATGTTGCAAATCTATGTTGATGACATCATTTTAATTCAACCAATCAAGATTTTTGTGAAGAGTTTGAAAAGATGATGGCTAATGGTAGCATGACATGTTTGTGGCCTTATAAACCTAGTGTTTGATCTAGAAAATGAGCTCTAAGTGTTTAACTCAATATGGTACAAGATAACCCTTATTTGGAGGTGTGAAGAAGCTTGTCTTTGGATCAAACCGAGTTAAATATCTTTGGTAAATGATCTAGATTGGACCAAATTTGGAAAATGATCCTCACCCCATTGATTGACATTGATAATCTCAACCTATCTATAGTTTGAACCTTTGTGGTCATTGATGACAAAGGGGAAGAAAAACAAAGATATAAATGTTAAGGGGAGAAATAGTGTACTAAGATAGTTAAAAGACAACAAGGGGGGAATTTGACATAGGGGGAGAAATATTGGCAAAGGAAAGAGATCAATTAAAATTTTGAGCACACAAGTAGGGGGAGCAAGCTCATAAACTTGTATGGTGCATTTGAATGTGCATTTCATATGTTTGCTTGCATGGCACAAGTTTTTAAATTTCAATATCCATGCTTGTGTGGTGTATGCTAGTTGTAGGTTTAAATGATGAAATGAAAAACTAGCATACATAGGTTAAATAACTAGATTCATGCTCACATTATGAAAACTAGACACTTACTTCTAATGTTGATCTCATGGGGTATTCTAGTTTTTATGTATGTCTAATTACTAATGGTGCTAAGGATGGTATATTGGTGCACTCTAATTGGTATCACGCTTCAAAGGTCCATCTTTTATACCTTAGCATCATTTGGTAGACATTGTCTCCTATATTTCCTATCTAAGCATATGTGCAAGCTACAATTCAAACTCTTAGCACATATGTAGGGGGGGCAATTGTTACCATACGGGGTTCATGAAACTTGTCCATATCCTTTTATACATGGTAAATATGATTGGGCAAGCAACATGGATTCAATTAAATTTTAATTCATATCTTTGTGTAAGGGTTGTCATCAATTACCAAAAAGGAGAGATTGAAAGCTCTATTTTGGTTTTCATGAATTGATGAAACCCTAAGTGCTAACCTAGTTTATCAAAGTGATTATGAGATAGGTAGCACTACTCCAAGTGGTGAAACAAATGAAGATCATGACATGATGATGGTGTTGCCATGGTGATGATCAAGTGCTTGGACTTGGAAAAGAAGTAAAAGTAAAACAAAAGGCTCATGGCAAAGGTACAAGTGGTAGGAGCCTGTTCGTTTTGGTGATCAAGACACTTAGCAAGTGTGATCACATTTATGTTCGATAGCCATACTATTAAGAGGGGTGAAACTCGTATCGAAATGCGGTTATCAAAGTGCCACTAGATGCTCTAACTCATTGCATTTGCATTTAGGATCTAGTGGAGTGTTAACACCCTTGAAAATGTTTGTGAAAATATGCTAACACATGTGCACAAGGTGATACACTTGGTGGTTGGCACATTTGAGCAAGGGTGAAGAAGATAGAGTTAAAAAAGAGTTAGTCGCGCTGGTTACAGAGTGACCGGACGCGTCCGGTATGGTGACCGGACGTGTCCGGTATTAATGACCGGACTCTGGCTCAGTGGAGCGACCAAATGCAGAGAAGTTACTATTCAGCGTCCGGTCAAAGTGATGTGGCTCGGTACTGAATTGCAGAGAGCGACCGGACGGACACGTCCGGTGTGAATCAGCGAGCCTTGGGTTTTCAACATAAAAATTGATCGGACTCTGGGAGCGTCCGGTCGGCCCAGAGCAGATGTGGGAGCTCTTTGGACTCGACCAGATGCTGCGTCTCCTATGTCCGATTAGGTGTGACCGGACGCGTCCGATCGGCCCAGGGCGGCTCTGGGAGCTCTCTGAACTCGACCAGACGCTGAGTCTCCTACGTCCGGTCGTCCACACCAGAAGCGTCCGGTCATAGTTGAGTGTGGTACTCATGGCAGCAATGGCTACTTCATTTGAATGGGACACGTGTCGGTCAGGCAGTGACCGGACGCGTCCGGTGCACACAACCAATGCGTCCGGTCATCCCGTAGTCAGCCCAATAATTGAGCCAACGCCTCTATTCGTGGGGGCTCTCTATTTAAGCCCCATGGCTGGTTCAAGCTCATTCTCTTGGCCATTTTGCATTGATATAGCAACCTTGTGAGCTTAGCCAAAGCCCTCCCACTCATCTCCATCATTGATTCATCATCTTTGTGAGATTGGCAGTGAATCCAAGTGCATTGCTTGAGTGTTTGCATCTAGAGGCACTTGGTGTTCGTGTTTTGCTACGGGATTCGCTTGTTACTCTTGGTGGTTGCCGCCACCTAGATGGCTTGGAGCAGCGAGGATCGTCGAGCGGAGGTTGGTGATTGTCTCTGGCTCCGATCCTGGTGATTGTGAGGGGTTCTTGACCTTTCCCCGGCGGAGAGCCAAAAGGTACTCTAGTAAAGTGCTCGTGGCTTGTGTGATCCTCATCTTGTGTTGGTTTTGAGGCACCCTATTGAGGGTTTGGCCTATGATGCCAATTAGCGCGTGAACCTCTAAGTGAGTGAATCACCACAACGAGGAGTAGCTTGCCATCAATCATCTTACCGTACCTGGTAGAACACGGTAAAACCTCCCACATGCGTCTGACATCAACAGTATTGTGGGCGTCTACAATCATCTTGTACCCGATGGCGTGGGCAACAAGACTTAGTAGCTTATATACTCTCTCTCTCTCACTTGTAAGGTTGTCCCCTTCATCTATAAAAGGGGATGCGCTCTCTCCCAAAGGAGGACAATTCAACACACAACAACAGAACCACCAGGTTCAAACCACAGAGCACACATTCAAACACTCAGCGCACGTAGGAGCTCTCTTCACTCTCGGCCCTTTAGACCAGAGTCCAACCGGACCTCTTGCACCCCCCATCTTACTCCCTCTCGTTTGTAACCCCACTGCAAACTTTGAGCACCTGGGCTCAGGAATAAAGTCACCGACCAACTCAAACTGGATGTAGGGCACGTTGCCTGGACCAGTATAAACCCTGTGTCATTGAGTGCTAGGCCACATGCGATCACAACGTACAGTAAAACTACAAATATTCACTTGTTGGTCACTTTCTGCACCGACAGTTGGCGCCGTCCGTGGAGAAGACGTTGTACGTTCACGCTTTTGGTCATCTGATGGCCCACTTTTCCACCATCTTCGCCATGGTGGACACAACCGATACGACTCACTTTGGCTCGCTGGAGTTTCCTGCACTCCCACCTGTTGGGATGTGGGTTCCACCCATCTTCGAGCCATCCTAGACCTTCCTCTTCGGAAGCCTAGACTTCATCGCCGACCGGCTCGGCGTGCTCCACCTCCATGAGGAGGCACCCATCCTGACGCTCGTCGGAGGGGCGCCCTCCGTCGGCTCCGAGACTCCTAGCAACTTCAATGATGAGGCGCCTGCACTTCGTTCCAAGCATATTCTCTGCTCAAACCTCGCTATGAGTAACGTACATACTGTTATTTACTCGCTATTTACTATCTTCTGCCAATTATCCGGAGGGACCCCGTTGTCCGCGCCACGACCGCCATGCGACCGGTTCCCCTATGGCCTCGTGCCCCCCACGTACATGTATGCTCGGGGGCTCCGAAGGGTGCTGGCACCGCCCCCTCTCACCACTTTCATGGGAATGGCAAGCTATGCTCCCACCACTTTCCACGAGCTCCTGGATAACGAGGTTGAGAGCGACGGCTCCAGCATCGGTGACGTGGCACCTAGCCACCATCCGTCCTGGGAGTACGCTATGGTGGACGCTCCAGGATAGCCGTCGGTGGTAGCGGAGTCCTTGTAGACTCACACCCCTCCGTACCCTCGTGCAGGGGCCCTCGCGCTCGCACAAGAGCACGATGAGGAGCTACGACAACGGCAGCAGAACCAGCCACCACCTGCGCTAGCGCGCTCGGTGCAGCACGCTGCGCCCCATGCGCGTAACCCGGCGAGCGGGGCCCGGGCCACGCCCGCCAGGTTCAGCGCAACATCATCGATGGGGGGAACGACCCCCTACAGTTTGCTCGGGCTGGCTAGAACATCACCGCGGCGGTGATGCTTCTTTGCGGCCTTCCCGAGCCGAACAACCCCCAGGAACAGGTGATCCACCGGAACCTCCGGGCACTGGTGGAGACCGCCGCCGTTCAACAAGCGGAGAGGTCCACATCGCAACACCAACTCGCGGCCTCTCTCCCCACCAGGGGAGTGGGGACGCACCAGACGAATTGTTCCATCTGCTCACTGCTACAACCACCGAGCATGGCACAGGAGGCCGTAGCTGCGCCATGGCCTGACCTGGCACCCGCTCCACACCGGCCGCCCATGCGCGAATGCCTCGGGCCGAACTAAGACGCTCAAAGCGTCATCAGCAACCGGCGTCAGGCCCGGCATGACGATGATGTCTATCGAGCAGCAATGAGGGCAGGCAACACGGACCCCAGCCAGACCAACAAGGGGAGCGGTGAAACGCATCCTAGGCATGGTCGCCGACCAGATGACCGGAGTCCTAGCCCAGATGGCCTGGGACCACGGGCCTTTGGCCGACGCATCCAGAGAGCGCCGTTCCACAGCGCTTCCGACCGCCCACCCACATCGCCAAAGTACACCGAGGAAACGAACCCCGGTATATGGCTCAAAGATTTTTGGCTCGCCTGTCGAGCCGGAGGAGTGGATGATGACCACTTCATCATTCAGTACCTCCCTATCTGCGTGGGGGAACATGTTCGAGCATGGCTTGAATTCCTCCCACATAACAGCATCCGCGACTGGGCGGACCTCAAGAGGCTTTTCGTCGGGAACTTCCAGGGGACGTATGTCTGCCCTGGGAACTCCTAGGACCTCAAGAGCTGCCAGCAGGAGCCCAACGAGTCCCTGCGGGATTACATCCACAGGTTCTCCAAACAATGCAACTCCCTCCCTGATGTCGTCGACACGGACGTCATCAACGCATTCCTCTCTGGGACAACCTGTGAGTCCCTGATCCACAAGCTTGGCTGCCTGAAGCCCCAAACCACTCGTGATCTGTTCGACGTCGTCACGAACCATGCCTCTGGTGAGGAGGCCGTTGGAGCGGTCTTCAACGGAGGCTGGGACAAGGGCAAGGCCAAGCGTGAGGATCAGGATGAGTGCCCCTCCACGTAGAGGGGCAAAAAGAACAAGAAGGATTGGCGCCGACCGGCCAACTCCACGTTGGTCGCCGCGGCTGATCGCATGGACAAGCAGCCCCAACAGGGCCTGCCTGACCACTTCGACGAGCTCATGGAGAGCCCGTGCACGAACCATGCCTACCCCGTCAAGCAACTCTACAAGGACTACAAACTCCTCAAGCGCTTTCTACGACAGACCGATGGGCCAAAGGAAGGAAAGGGCAAGGAGGTAGCAGCCAAGAAAGGGGGCGCGACGGGCAAGGATGCGGACGACTAAAAGTACATGTATGGTGACTGAAGTAATCCGACCGGGCGCCTACCAACTGAAGGACGACAACGACAACATTCTCACTAACACTTGGAATAGCGAACAGCTACGTCATTTCTTCCCCTAAAATTCGGTCTTACCGCTTTCTTTTCTTTCAACGTTTGCTCCTACAAGCACCCCGGCCCGAACACTTTTGGCCCGGGTCGCTCGGGGGATCCACGGTGGTGTGGCACCACCTCTCTTTTTTACTATCATATGGTAAATACATTTTTACCCAAACGAAAGGGTAGTCCGTTCCTTTAACTACCTTACGTAACTTTGCTTTAAATATTCCGATTGATCGTACCCCGTCGCTACCTATGGTTACGAGCAGCTGAGCCTCGTGGGCCACGCCCAAGCTCTTAAGGTTGCAGCCTACGGGATGAACGGACAGGTGCAAAAAAGAAAGAATAAAAAACAAAATTATGCTAAGGTAAAAATAAGGAGCGGATGGGACAGGCTTCCTCGAACGAAGTAATTTCATCACAAAAACAAAGTTGTTGTATTCATGAATACACAAAAACACTTTACACAGGGGGCTCCCCCATGACATTATCTTTTACATTTGCTAAAGTATTTCTACTCTAAACTTCTACTATGGCTCCCTGGTGGCATCGACTACCGGCTCGACCGGTGAGGGTAGGGGCTGCTCGTCCTCCGGCTGGGCAACGTTCGGCTCAGTTGAAGGCAGGGTGACGTCCGCTTCCGACCCAGGCTCCACGCCATCCGCAGGCTGGGCGACATCCTCCTGGCGTGCGCCTTCGGCCATGTTCGCACGGTGAGCATCCATCACCCACTGTGCGGAGACTTGCTCGGCCACCAACTGTGTGTGTGGCAGCAAGCTCTCCCCGAGCGAGTGGATGTCCTCCACGGTCCAGCCATCGGTGTACCCGCTGCAGATGATGGTGAAGTCCAGGCTTGGGTGGTGCATCGCCACTGAAGTCAGCACCCCCGACGACCCGTAGAACATCCTATCGGTGATGAGGGCCCAAACCTCATCCAGGACCTCTGCCAATCGGATGGCGGGCGTGCTGGTGCTCGTCGCCGACCCGAACACCTCCGAGATGATGACCTGGGCGACATTGCAGAGCTGGTCAAGCTGCCCCTCGAGAGCATGTCGCTCTTCAAGGGACTTGGCCAGCACCTCCACGCTCCGACCCATCATTGCCTTGGCTGTTTCCAAGTCCTTCTCCAGCAACTCCACCCTTCTGCCCAGCTCTGGAAGAAGGACGACAAGCTTAGAGGCAAGGAAAAGGAAAAAACCGAGACATCAACCACAAGCGGAATAGGTACATACCGAGGCGAGTGTTCTTAAGGATGGAAAGTCCTTCCTCCTACCGAGTCGCCCGCTTGCGCAGCCGAGCGTTCGACTCCTCCATCCCCAGCATCTGGCCCAAGAGCGCGAGCACTTCCTAGCCGACCTCCGACCGGGCCTTCTGCTTCGACTCCAAGGTCTGCAGGGAACTCTGGAGCGCTGCCTCGGTGTCCGCCAGGGACTTTTGCAGCGTCACCTCGGTCTCCGCCTGGCGGGCCTTCATCGCGTCGAGACCCCACTCGGCGGCGATCGCCCGCTCCGCCGCGAGCACTTCCACTGCCCGTGCCTCGGTCGCCTCTGCCACTCGATCTTGAGACTCACTGCGGGCAGACTCCAGCTAGCGCTCGAGCTTGGTGACCCGCCGCAATGCCGTGGCTTCCCGCTCCGTCCGAGCGTGCTCCATCCGGAGGAAACGGGACTTGCGGCTCGACATCTCTAGGCCCTGCAAAATGAGAAGCAAGCATACTAAGGCAACTGACGAAAGACCAAGGATTCAAGGACGAACGCAGAAAACTCACCTCCACGATGTAGGGCAGGTCGACCGTGACCGCCTGCTCGATAGACTTGACCCACTCCAGGGCCTCCTCCAGCTTCACCCTAGTTTTGGCGAGATCGGACTCCATCACAAGTCCTCTCCCCCCAAGCACCTCCCAGAGCTGATCCTCCTGCTCATCCCGAAGGACGAACCAAACCTTCCTTGGGTCCTCGGGGTAGGGCCACACCAGGTCAGTCACCCCCAGCCCGCAGGAAGGCCCAACCGATGATCGGACCACCGCTAGCTCCTACGACGACGCTGGCGGCTCCACCCTGTCACCTTCCTCGCCTTTAGAGGGGATCTCCACTACCTCGATCTCATGGCCCGTCGGCTGACGTTCCGCCTCCGGACTGGCCGCATCGCCCCCTGGCACCTCTAGCTCTGACCGGGAGGGTGAGCCGTG
This sequence comes from Miscanthus lutarioriparius, assembly GCA_904845875.1. NCBI lineage: Eukaryota > Viridiplantae > Streptophyta > Magnoliopsida > Poales > Poaceae > Miscanthus > Miscanthus lutarioriparius. The sequence goes on from CAJGYO010000019.1 coordinate 17,267,631, forward strand.
TGGCCCTCCACCCGGTGAGGCAGGGAGCCCGGTCTCCCTCTCCTCTTCAACCGTAGCTGGTGGGGGAGGGGCCACAAGGGTCACCTCCGACGTAGCCTCCGTCATCACCGGGATCACCACCATCACCTCCACCGCCGCCGCTGTACTTGCAACTAGCTGTGAAGGCACCACCCTTGGAGGGGAAAGATGCGCCGCCACCACCCTGCTCTCCCTGCCACTCATCACAGCGCGCTGCAAGGTGGGCCTCCACACCTCCCGTATGGAAGTTGGGGCAACGCTCAGTCCCATCAGCATCTGGCGGCTGTCGAAAAGAATAGGTCAGTCACACTCCAAAAACTCAACTATGAGATCAAAAGGGAACAAAGAATAAATACTGGGACGCAAGCGGTAGGGCTCTAAAGCCCCGACCTACCGACAATAGGCCCACCGGACGGAGACCTCCCGCGGGATGCGACCCGCACCCCCTCACTTCAACCGGGGGCGAGTCGATCCGGCCGGCTCCCGATCAGCCCACGAATCACCACGACCTCCGGCTCGAGGCACGCTGACTGGAGCAGCTGGCGGGGCATCCTCCCATTGTGGGTCGCGTGCTAGCGCCGGCCCTGACGATGTGCGGGTACGAGCCTGCTCCTCCGACCACCTAGCCTACCTCGCCGCGCCCACAGCAGGTGGGGACAAGGCCGGCGTCACCTCCGAAGAGCGTGGTGACCGCGTCCGCTTCACCTCCCGCTCGCCAACGACGTCCGAGCTCGCCGCGCGCTTCCTTGGCATAGGAACATCGCCGCGCCTCTCTACCTCACCACCGACAGACGCGGTCGTAGGCTCGCAACGCACCATCGAAGTCACAACCTCCTGGCCTCCCTCCTCCTCGGAGGAGATCACGTCGTCACCCATTTCCATGGGGTCCTTTGACTCGAGCTCTGTCTCGACGTCGCTCCTATTTTCCCCGGCCTGTACACGCTGAGCGATATCCTGCTCCTTCTGGTGCCTCCTTCAAGGCTTCTCAGCTCTCTTCTTCCAGCCGTCCGCCGCCTCCTTCAGGGCAGCTTGCCGAGCCACGCCCTCCGGCCCCTTCGAAAGATGCGGCTAAGACTTATAACGCTCGAGTCCCTACGAAACCGATGACACGAAGTCAAGATTACAGGAGAAAGGATCGAAAGGGACACGAAATAAGGAAAGGAGAACATACCAGGTTGGACAGCTTCGAAGCGTTGAGGGCTCCGGGCTTTCCATCAAGGGACTCCTTGGGCCTCAGTCGCAGCACCCGGTCGAGTCGGCTCCAGACCTCGTCCTTCGGCAACTCCTCCGGCGACGCGCGGTCGGGGTCCGTCGGGCCGTTGTACATCCATATTAGCCACGTCCGTTTGGCCAGTGGGGCAACCCGACGGTGGAAGAAGGTGTGGAACACTCGTACCCCATCAAGGCTGCGCTTCACCAGCTTCTAGAGCTCCGCCTCAATGATCTCCAGCTTGTTCTGCCAGCTGGGGGCCCTATGACCAGCTATCCCGCCTCTCCGGCCTCCTACCGGTGAACGACGGGAACGGTGCCTCCACCGGATTCCTAATGTAAAACCACTCCCTGTGCCACCCCCAGTTGGAGTCATAGGGGGTGTACATGGGGTAGGCACCCGACGCACTCGGCTTCTTCTGCAGCGCGAAGCCCCCCAGCGGCATGACTCTGGGCAGGTCCCCCTCCGACAAGGCTCGCCCGAAGAACAGCCGCCGGAAGAAAACCACGTGCGGCTCCATCCCAAGGAAGGCCTCGCACGTGGTGATGAAGCCGGCGATGTGCAGCACCCCAGTCGGGTTGAGGTGATGTAGCTCCAAGCACCACTCGTTGAGGAGCCAGTGCAGGAACCAGTGCGGGGGGTATCCTAACCCGCACTCATGGAAAGTGAGGAAGGAGACAACCTCGTTGTCTCGAGGTCACGGAAAAGCCTCCCCCATGGGAGCCCTCCAGTGCGCTACCTCCTTCGGCGGCAGCACCCCCTTCCGGCAAAGGCGGCCAGCACCGACTCGCCCACAACGGATGACCTCCAGCTCGACATTGCGCTTCGGATTCGCGAATGGATCTATGAGTTTCTCCTCTCCCTTGCTCTCCCCTTTTTTTCTCCTAGGAACCATCGCGACACGCGAATGCTCTTGTCGAGAAGGAAGGAGTTAAGGCGGCAGTTGGGGAATAAGCGAAGGAACAGGACGAAGGCCCTCTCCCTTCCCCTATTTAAAAAGGAGGCGAAGCAGTTAAGGAGAGGCGAAGGATTGGGGCGAGAAACCCTCTCCCTTCCCCCATTCAATGTGGATGGGATACAACGAGATGCGCCCTGACCAATGGGATGCACCTTGCCTGACGAGACGGTGCCTGGTCAGATGAAACGTAGCCTGGGTATGGCCCACCACTACCGCATGCCGGGCGTAGGAAACAAGACACAACCGCACGTAGGTGGCCCTCCACCTTCCCAGGCAAGACTTGGAAGCACCCAACGACGGGATCTTCACCCAGGGGAGACCAACGGGCCTCCTGAGTCGATCGGACGGCTCAGGCGAATACCGAGAGACGGGTAAGGAGCAGAGGGACGCCCCATGTGGGCCATGCCGACTCTATCACGAACGACGAGCACGGATCCCATTCGGACATATCCGATAAAGGACTCCACAAATGCCCGTCACTCGAGTCGTCAAGGTAACTATACCAATCCCCCTTACTTTATTTAATTTTCTGAAAACATAAACAATCATTCATCCATTCTCATACATGCATTCACGCATTCATCCATGCACGCATTCATTCATCCTATACATCCAAAGCAACGCATATGTAGTTAAATGCATCACAACGCTCCATGTTGCATCACGAAGCGGCAGTTACCTCATTCCACATGAGCAACGACCGACCGGGGTTCGAAGGCCAGCCCACGAAGGGCTCGAGGCCACCTCACGTCAAACAGAGCAAGGGGAGAAAACATAGATGAGGCCCGAGCGGCCCTCGCCCAGTTTGCTCCAAAGCAGACAGGGTCATCTCAACCTTCTCATTCGATCCTAAACCTCGAGCCGTGCCCACATAATCTCCATCGAGGGGAGGCTAGCGGGCCACCCGGGTCGGTCTCCAGAATGACCCAGGCATCTGCCAGGACGTAGGTTAAGGAGCAGTGGAATGCCACATGAGGGCTATACCGACCCCGTCACGAATGACGGACCCGGATTTCACTCGAACGTACCTATTAGCGAGCTCACCGAGCGCGTCACTCGAACCATCGAGGCAAGCGATGTTAGCTCATCCCCTCCGATTGCGGAAACCGCGGATGGGGTAACGCACGAAACTCAACCGACCCCTACCAAGCCCAAAGGAGCTCAGGGGTTTGGGACACCCGCACCCTCGCTAGGCATCGTGACTCTGCGACTCTGACTCGCCCGCTGCCTCGCCAGGGACCGCGACTCCACGACTCTGACTCGCCCGCTCCCTCGCCAGGGACCGCGACTCCAACTCGCCCGCTCCCTCGTCGGGGACCGTGACTCGGCGACTCCGACTCGCTCGCTCCCTCGGCTGCGCTCGATGCCTGGGTCCATGAGTCCATCTCGCCTGATCCCTCGGCTGCCTCTTGGCACGCCCGACGCCCTGGTTGACGACTCTGTCTCGCCCAAGGTACACACACGCCCGCTGACAAAACCCCCAGGCGATTCTACCTAAATCACCCAGGGGCTCGGGGGCTACACCCGTAGAACAACAAAAACTCCCGCTGGCAACACGGAAAACCCCCCAGACGATTCTACCCGACTCGCCCGGGGGCTCGGGGGCTACACCCACGGGTGCGCTCACGCGCACCCGCCGTCAAGACAGAAATCCCCCAGACGATTCTACCCGAATCACCCGGGGGATCGGGGGCTCCTGTCGGGTTCATAAACCCGGGGTCCCTAATGGACCTGCCTCCCAGCAAAAGGCTCGGCCCAGCAGACGACGTTGCGAACGACGCGCAACTCCTGGGCCAGCCCAAATACCTAACGACATGCCAGAAGAGCGATCCAATCTCCCACCAAAAGGCCTAGCCAAGGAGAAACGGCGCCTGCTTCCAACTCCGGCATGCCCCTCCAACTGGAAGGCCTGGCCAGGAGGAACGACGTCCGCTTCCGACTCAGGCCCGCCTCTCCAACCGGAAGGCCTCGCTTTTGACTTCGGCCCGCCTCTTCGACCAAAGGCCAGGTCGAGGAGGAACAGCGCTCACTTCCGACTCCGGCCCGCCTCTCCGACCGAAAGGCCTGACCAACACCGCTTACAACTCCGACCCCCGTCTCCGACCGAGAATGCATCGAACCTCTACTTACGGCTCTTCTCCGACTGGCGCAGTTGGGACCAACCGACCGGGGATGCCCGCTCGGTAAGGACCCAGGCAACGGGCAGAGCAAGTAAGACAGGGCACTCAAGTCAATTATAATACCAAGAACTGTACCGTGTACACCTACAGGACAATACCGACATGACAGATCAGAAGGGTGCCCTGCAACCTTCCAGGCATGTCAGAACCCAAACAGTGTTGAGGGCGTCGACATTTACCCTACAGTGTTGTAGGCACGTACCTGGTAGAACACGGTAAAACCTCCCACATGCGTCTAACATCAACAGTATTGTGGGCGCCTACAATCATCTTGTACCCGACGGCGTGGGCAACAAGACTTAATAGCTTACGTTCTCTCTCTCACACACTTGTAAGGTCGTCCCCTTCATCTATAAAAGGGGATGCGCTCTCTCCCAAAGGGGGACAATTCAACACACAACAACAGAACCACCAGGTTCAAACCACAGTACACACGCTCGAACACTCAGCGCACGTAGGAGCTCCCGTCACTCTCGGCCTTTCAGACTAGAGTCCGACCGGACCTCTTGTACCATATCTTACCCCCTCTCGTTTGTAACCCCACTACAAACTTCGAGCACCTGGGCTCAGGAATAAAGTCACCGACCGACTCAAACTGGACGTAGGGCACGTTGTCTGAACCAGTATAAACACTGTGTCATTAAGTGTTAGGCCACATCCGATCACAACGTACGGCAAAACTACAAATATTCACTTGTTAGTCACTTTCTGCACCGACACCCCCCATCTAGCCATTAGGACCTTTCACAAGCGATCTAAGTCTTTCTAGAAAAGCCGCTTAACACTCTCATCATGGCTTACTTGGAGGGCATATGAACTAATTACATTTAATGCCATATCACTAATGACAAATTTAACTAACATGATCCTATCTCCTCCTTGCCTTCTCACCTCCACTACACCATCCTTGAGACTCTTATCAATCAAAACTCATACTTTATTTTTAACTCCGCCTATGATAAGGCGCCTTTAGTGTCCCAGCATAGCAGGTCATAGCAGGTCCAAACCCTGGTAAAAAATGAGGGTTATGTTAGGCTCGAGGCTCAACGAGCCAACGTAAAAATTTAGCCACTTTAATAGAGATAAGGTATATTCTTTATGTTAAAGATTTTTTTTCCAATCCTAATTTCCTAAACTCAGTGCAAAGCCAACAGACTGAATTTGTTGATGACAATTCGATCATTTTATGGCAACAGTCAACGGTAGGGCAAACTGATGCCAAGCATCAGCTTCAACATTGTGGATACGAGATGTGGGCTGCCCAGACAGCAACAGAGAATCACATATGTTCGCAATCGCGCAAATTATGGATTTTATAGTACAATATGACAGCAAAGTTTCCATTAAGTCCACAGACCCCACATGGCAATGCCAACACACGCCTTCAAGCATAACAGTATTTACGAATCTACCAAACATGAGTAGCAGTCCACAGGACACTGGGTAATTGCGGCTCAACAGCATAAAGCATGAATCGCATCTGCAAAAGAGCAGACACCCACATTAGCATACAGAAGTTTGGTTCCGTAAGTCAAAAGCATTTCTAAACATATAGAAGCTGAGTCAAGAAATCAGAGGAAGAGGTCATCCAGCCTCCAATAGTTTACCAAACAGAAGTTGCAGGACATTTGCAGAGGATTTATGACTTGCTATAAACAGAAAAGGTTAACAGAATTAGCTCAAAAGTATGAATTTGAGCCAATACTGCTTATATGCAAGACAAAACCACTAGCAGTGTACAAAATGCAATGTGTGCTTGAGAAATATTCTTGTACACCTGAGTATACAATATAACTAGCAATGCATAAACATTGGGGGCACCTCTGTCAAATAGGAAAAAGTTTTTTAGTGTCAAATAGAAAAAATTCTCTAACAGAGGCACACTACTTTATCACACACTGCAACAGGCTCTGCTTATTCTGTGAACGTGCTATAGATTGATTAATAATATTATGGTAATGGTATAGAGTCAATTTCGTACCAACCTTAACTTTGTGATGCAAACAATAACCTTTTACAGCAAAGAGAAACCATTATCTTTAACACATTTTCTTTGATTCAACACAGTGAGACTAGTCACGTGACAGTTCTCTATTTAATTTTACTACATCTCTACCGAGCTTCATCTCATACTTGTTCATGCCTATATGGTTCAACAAAGTCAGAACCGTGTAACAGCACCATCAACAGTAGTGCTGCAAGTTCAAGAAGCTTTATGCATTTACACTATTGTTCCCACAATATTTTCCAAAGACACACTTAGGCTTTAGCTGGCAGTTGGCACTAGCAACTAACAGAACAATAAGATGAATGTGGAAGAACACAATAGGCGTTCATGTGGTCAGCTCACTAAGACAAACAGAGCTTGGATATTACCAGGCACAATCACATATGTGCATGGTCCTCAGTGTCATAACTCACAAATATATTAATATGACAAGTGCTTTTCATAACATAGCCTTAACACATGAATGCCACTTTTTCGAGATGCTACCTAGAGAAATTTCCATCTATGGCAGTATCAGGTTCGGTTATACTGCAAGTCTGTAAATCACCACTTAACCTCCATGAGAGTGGTTTTAGAGAGTGCTATACTGCTTTAACAATGTACAGACAATAATCTCATTAACACTAACTCTAGCAGTTGTATGGTTATTTATAAATGCAAGATATAAGAAAAGAGCCCACTATATATTTTGTTCTCTTTAGTTGTGAAAGATTGAAGAGAAGGTACCCCATTATTTGCTAAAGCCATCTGCCCTAGAGTACAACTCAACCTCTAAAAAGCTTGGTTCGACAGATAGTAGATATACATACAAAACCACCTTCACTTGCAATTGGGCACAATGCTATCAAGCAACACAATCATGGTAGCAGTTCTTCAACAGTATTCAAAGGCTACCGCAGCAGAGCATAGGTTAAGTGCGCGGGGCTAGGATGAATTTATCATCACCTGAAAAGGCTGAAAGCCTGAAAGGCCCTCTCAGCCGCGGGCCTTAAGCTCGGCGAGGCGGCGAGAGAGGTCATCCTCGTCGACCTTCTCCTTATCCTTGGCGGCAGGGATGGCGTGGGCGGCGGCCTGTGGCAGACCGACGGAGACCTCGAGCCCGTAGTCGTCGGCGACCTGCTGCATGAGGCTGTTGACCTCGGTCTCGGGCGTGGAGAGGGAGGTGGAGCCGGCCATGGCGCCCTCCATGAACTCGGCCTGGACCTCCATGTTGACGAACTGGCGCTCGAAGTTGTCCATGGTCTCGGACATCTTCTGGAGGTTCCCGGTGCCGAGCGCGGAGTCGAGCGACTTGACTATGGACTGCATGGACTTGCCGATGACCTGCATCTTGGCCTGCGTGTCGAGGCGGGCGACGACGGCGTCGAGGCGGGAGGCGAGGCGGAGGTAGTTCATGTGCTCGGTGCGCTTGCGGATGGCGTTCTCGGCGTAGATGCGGGCGCCGTCCATGTTCCCCTTCTCGATCGCCTTCTTGACCTTGAGCTTCTGCTCCTTCTCCTCCTTCTCGCACTTGCGCGCCTGCCGCTGCAGCGACTTGGAGGTGAACTTGAGGTCGAAGATCTGGTTCATCAGTTTCTCTGGGTTCCCCATGGTCGCCGGCGAGCGGGGGTCGCTGGGGCTGGGATGGATCTGGGATTCGGCTAGGGTTTGTGTGAGATTAGGAGGAGATCGAGGAGGGGGATTTGTGAAGGCTCGTGGAGGCGAGGGGAACGAATGGGGATTTTTTGACGACGAGCGATCGGGTTGGGGGGTCGATTCGATTTTGATCTGGGCGAAGACGACCACGCGGTTTAGGGGCAACACGCCAACACGGTTAAGCAACGATGCCGTTTGGGGAGGACGCCCGTGCGGTGGCTGCGTGTGACGGGCTGGCGGCCCTGGCCGTAGTCCGTAGACTGGCCGTAGTCCGTAGATGGTGTGCTACGGCGCGTGGTATAAGCAGAATCACTTCATATGACTGTTTGGTCAGCTCGTTAGATTTGTAACTGAATTTAAATTAGAAGAAATCAGGCATTAGGTATTTTCTGTAACGATAATGATATGATTAAGATGTCCGGACGGATGGATGCTTCCCACCGCTCACTACCGTAGCGCTCGTGTCCCTCCTATTCTTCTCCCTTCGCGTCCTGGCCCACACCCGTCGACGCGGCCATAGATGCTTCCGTGGCCGGCGGTGGCTCCTTCCACCACCCCCGCGGCATCCTCCTCTCCCACCCCTGCGTCTTTATCCACCAGGAGCGTCTAACGCCTGTGGATTCGGTGGCCCTTTCCCCCACCCCGGTGAGATCAAGCAAGCCGCTGACCCTCCCCTACCTCGGTCGGCGGTGCTCTCCCTAGGTCCGGCAACCTCTCCTCTCCCTCGGCCGACGGCGAGCATGGGGGGCGTGCAGACGTACACCATCCAGCGAGTCTGCGCCACCGCAGTTGCCTACCAGGTACGTCATGCCCATGCGGCGATGTTGTGTTTCAAGTGTTTCTGGACGTTTTTTAGATATGTTGCAAGCCCATGTTTCAAGGGTTTCAGTTGTTTCAGATGTATGTTTCATTGTTTCGTGCGGATGTTGTAAAAGTAGATCGGGATGTTGCATATGTTGCGATGGTTCATAGTTGTACACGTATGTTGCAAGCGTCTATCCACAATGTTTCATCTATTTTTCTGTACACGTATGCTGCAAGTGTTTCAGACGCATGTCTTAAGTGTTTTATCTGTCTTCTTTTGTATATTGCAAGTGTTGCATCTGGATATTTCAAAAGTAGATCGGGGATATTGCCCATGTTGCAATGGTGTTTCAACTGTATGTTTCAAATATTTTATCTATTTTAGACGTATATTGTAAATATTTTATCTGGATATTGTAAAAGTAGATCGGGGTGTTGCATGGCGCAGCCTGACCGATGGCCGTCATTGTCTGGTAGGCGCGAGGTGGGCGCGGGGGGTAGTCTTTGGGGTGGGGGGTGGGGACGCGGGACGCAGGGCGTGAGGCGAGATACGGACGCAGGAGCGGCACAGGTGTCGGAGCCGCGTCCGGACACGACGTCCCGTCTAGACGTCCAGACGGTAGGTGTACCATTTCTGTAAACCAGTAAGAAACAAAAATCAATTTTAAATATTTTTAAATAAATGTTTTCTCTTTGTGATGTTTGACAATGATTCTAGTAATTCTATTAAAAATCCGACTTTCTTTTTTTACTTTCTCTTTTCTTCACATATCAGTTGAACCCATGCAAGTCATGATTCGTAAAAGTTTCATCTCGTCTGAGGGTGTCCCCAATAATAAGATAAAATCGACTGCCGATTTTAAAGATGTGAGTAAATAAAGAGATAAAATGAGCACCTGCATATTAAAAGGAGAAATGAGCCCGACAATTAGAGTGTGAGCTTACTACTTACACACTCAAACGATTTTATTTTCCACCTTCTCTCTCGTCCACGTGAAATAAAATATAATACCTACAAGCGATTTGGATGGGCATTGTGGATGGTCTAAAAGTTTGTCCATCATAGCTCTAGCCTCTAGCCATTGTGTTTGTGGACAGACTTAGTGAGTTGTTAGAGTATGACATGGCATATCCTGAGAAAGTCTAGTGGTTCATCTACCACTTAGTAAAAAAACATCTATTGCACTCTTAGTCGCTCGTCTGCTTATAGAGCACCGTGTCAATCCACTATCCACGACACTGCAACCGAAAGCCGAGCAGGCGACCTAAGGCTTTCACCCATCGCCAAACCAATGTACATTGCTTAATCCCACAACTAAGGGTTCTCAATCCGTCCTTTTCTAATCCCCCACGTGCCTCATCTCCAACTCTAATCCCTATTTGTTCTTCCTACTAAATTCATTTTTTATGTTCTAAAATAATCCTGAAATTACATACTTATTCAACAAGGCAAATAGATCCTAAACCAAACTTGTATGTTAATGTTAGAATGTGAATAAAAATAACTACAACTAGAATGGAAAACAGTAGTAATGAAAAGATTGATGTTAGCATACAATCATCAATTCTACAATTCATTTTTAGAGATTTATTCGAATTTTTTTAGAAATCTTCTTATAGATAACTTTATTAAATGAAATTTGTCATTGTACAGGCGTTTGTTTCTTTTATTTATTTTCTAGGCGACGAACAACAATCATTAATCCTAATCCAACCGTTTCTCCGCCTACTGTCTGTCGTTTCTCATCCACGGCGACGTCCTTGCCACGGTGCCTGCCTCCACTACTCCTGCTGCGTTGACCCGGTGTTGCTGGGCCATTTTCCACGACTCTTTGGCCCCTCTCTAGCCCAACCATTGTTCTCCACCGCTCGTGGTCGACAGCAGCCCCGCCAAGTCGCAACTTCGCGCCCCGCGCTTGCCTCGTCTGTCTAACTAGCCTACTTTCCCAAGCTCCTTCCTAGGCCCGCCGAGCACTAGCCCTCTTGAATATGAAAGCTTTGTTAGCGAGGAGAATGGCGTCTAAAATTGTTTTTTCATGCCCCTTTAGTATAGGAGATGTGCTGTTAAATTCTTACTTCTCTTATTTGTATAGACTGCCTACATAAAGTATCTCAAATTTAATTTTAAAATCAGTTCTGTATTTGATAACTCTTTCTTATCTTTCGACTGTTTAGCGGTTAAATATATGGGGAAAGCATTAATGACTAATATTCGCAAAAAACACAAATGGTTCTTCTATTATAAGAAAACCTCAATCACATTTTAAGTTTTTATTTTGAGAGACAATAGGTTAGCACTACAGTCGTGTCACCCGAGCACATACCGCAGAGTCGCACCCGAACTGAGGTCGGACACGCGGCTCCGGAGCGGCATCGCTGGACCTTCTTGCTCACCAAGAAGCCCAACCCGGCCTCCATCAAAAGCCCACCAGGCCACCGCCGTCGCTAGTCGCTACTTCCCCTCCGATCCTCGACGCCGACGCATCCACCCGAACCCTCCTCCTCCGCAGCTCTGGTCATGTCGGTGAGTCCCCCGCGCCCCCCTCGCCCCCCGTGCCTTCCTCGCCTCGCCCCGCCCCGCCCCGCCCCGGATATCGAATTCCTTACGGGTTCGCCCCCTGCCCATCGCAGATCTTCGAGTACAACGGGTCCGCCGTGGTGGCGATGGTGGGGAAGAACTGCTTCGCGATCGCCAGCGACCGGAGGCTGGGCGTGCAGCTTCAGACCATTGCGACCGACTTCCAGCGGGTGTTCAAGATCCACGACAAGCTCTACATCGGCCTCTCGGGGCTCGCCACCGACGCCCAGACGCTGTGAGTCACAGTCGCTCAATTCTCCCCGCCCGCCCCCACGGGTTGTTGTCTTCGGGTCGGTTCGGCGGCTTAGGGTTTTTGGGTCCCTCTGCAGGTACCAGCGGTTGGTGTTCAGGCACAAGCTGTATCAGCTGCGGGAGGAGAGGGACATGAAGCCTGAGACCTTCGCCAGCCTTGTCTCTGCGCTCCTCTACGAGAAGAGGTGGGGATTTTGCTAGCGCACTTTTGGTGGAGTTGTGTAGGATACTGGATAGACGTACTGGGGTAGTTGTTATTTTAAATTTTTAATGCCCTGCCAGACCGTGAACTCTGCAAAGAGATGCAAAACTTATTGGTTATGTTGGTTGTTAGTATAGGCTCATGCTGCTGGAGGATTTGGTCATAGGAAGCTAGTGCTATCAATACCTTGTACTGTGATAATATTTGGTGATGCAGAACTTTGGAGCTAAATCTTTATATAATTCTTTGCCTTTTGGACGGACCATTCCTCTAACGGAGTGCTTCAGATGCACCTTATATACTACATTTACTACTTATGCAATAAACTGTTTAGCTATGAGATATCATCTATTTTCTATTAGCCATGATGTATCCAGAATTAGCTGAACATAAACCAACCTCATAGGCTATTTAAAAAAAGGGAGTCTTGTTACAATTAGAGTATCATGTTGCAAAATTTTCTTTTCTTCAAGGAGCAAGAGGAAACTAAATCATTATCTGGGGAACTGTGGTAATTATGCTCATGTGCACAAATATTCTGTTTGACAAGGACTGGTTTTCAAGTGTTTCAATTCGTAGTTGCTCCAAATTAGCTTTTATGTTCCAATACTGTAATGGCAATGCTTGTCTAACTTTTATCATGCCACATGAAACTTTCAGATTTGGGCCATATTTCTGCCAGCCAGTCATTGCTGGACTTGGAGATGACGACGTACCATTTATTTGTACCATGGACTGCATTGGTGCAAAGTAGGTATCTGTTTATGCTGTTTTCTTCTTGAATAAGTGCTTTGGTTTGTTTTCTGCTTGGGATTATTGTGTTTTAGGGTCTTAGTGAAGTTGGTCTTTTTGGCTAACAAGTCTCATGCCGCTAGTTCATCAATGTTGTCCTGGAAATGGCACTGGTCTCTGGTTTGTAAATTTTGTCCTTAATATGCTGCTTATTTGCAATATTGTCCTGAAAGTGGGCAGTGATACTGTGCTAGAAATTTTAACCGGTGGCATAAGACCATTTTTTTGAAATAGTAGTTGAACAAGGAAAGTGCAATTTTCTCAATGGCTTGGAATGAAAATTCCCCTCAGCTTATCATCTGCTTCCATTTTACTGTATTGAGCAATATGCCTATTTTTAGGTTTTGTTCACCTAGGGACATATTTCAAAAAAAGAAAAGCTACAAGGAAAGTAAATGCAACATGTTATTTAACAAAAAACATGAAATAAAAATAAAGCCGCACTAAGATCAATTTTCTGAATGCTCATTATTGTTCATTTAGTTGTCCCTCCTGATGCAAATAAACACAACACACACTGACACATAACCTGTTCTTCATCAACAATGCATGATGTTGGTCACAAAATTTTTGGACAAAAGAAATTATTGATAATCTGAGTATTGGCAACTTGCTACTTATACCATATACAATTATATACAATATAGTTCCTCTGGTTCCGAATGGAACTTTAGGACATCAACGAACTATCGCAGTATTGCCTCAGTCCGATTTTGGCCATGAAACTCCAAAACCGGATATCTTTGGCCATTGGAGTATCAAAGCCAGCGACTTTGGCCCTGATTGGTTTCAAAATTCAAAGGAAGTTTTAGCCTATATATATGTTTTTTTTTCTAAAAATAATATAATATTGTTAAATCTCTAAAAATCATAATTAATTCATTTTAATTAAATCCACAAAAAATAGAAACCAGTACCATTTTTTTTCTAAAATATAATTTGTCTACTGGTGTTTGTTCTATTTATAGTTCCTTGGATCTTACTTGTTCGTGTTCCTAGTGCTTAATTGCTCATAGTCGTGACCTTTATTTATTTAAATGATCATTTGTGGTTTACTATGCAGGGAACTGGCCAAGGATTTTGTTGTTTCTGGGACAGCATCAGAATCTTTGTATGGTGCTTGTGAATCCATGTACAAGCCAAATATGGTATGCTTCGATGCACGTTGTCAACCTATTTCCTTGACATCCACTTTTGTTTTGGGTCCGCATCTACCATGTTTTATAAAGTTCTACTTTTGGATGTACATTACTGTAGTTTGTTCTGTTAGTGAAATGACATCATTTTGTTATTTTTCATGACATAGGAACCTGATGAACTCTTCGAGACTATATCCCAAGCTCTAAGTTCATCAGTAGACCGTGACTGCCTTAGCGGGTGGGGTGGCTATGTTCTGATTGTGTAAGTTCACTCGCAGTCATCCGTTGTCACATTCAAGCTATTATGACACTTCATTTACTTGAGCATCAATCTTCCCATGACATGCTTTTGTTGGATTCAGGACACCGACTGAAGTCAGGGAGCATGTGATTAAGACCAGGATGGACTAAATCATGGCCACTGGAGTTCTTAGCTTGTTTCCAATGCTTAGACCAATGTTGTGTTTGGATTCTAAAGTAACATTGTATCATCACAGTTGGTATGAGAAGGAACGTTTGTTTTCTTTACCCCCTGTTTCATATGACTTCTGTCTGGGTTTCAGCTGAATGGTGGAATACTTGAGTTGATAATATCCTAGATTGAGGAATATTCTCGTGCAGAAGCGTGAATGGGGTTAACATGTGCTGTATCGCATTCTATGGTTGCGTATCGAAGACACATAGATCCTCATATGCTAATACTCTGAATAAACGCTACTGGTTACTTTAACTAAAACGAAGAGGTTCACACGAAATGTGTATGGGTTGTCTGTTAACATTAGTAATGTGATGATCATTATTTGGTAGATGTAGAATAAAAAAAAAGTTTTTGAGTTGTGTGGCAACATCAACTCGCATGATGATGCATAAGTTGCCTTAGTTTTGAATCTTACCACCTCTCTCTCTCTCTTAACCATGTAAAGATCCTACGTGGCAACCTATCGTACCATTGACGTGTGCGGCAACATGCTTTCCCTTACTAGGTGATATAAGTGACAACTATGTATGCATCATTGAATTAATGAGAAACTTCATTACTAAAGTATTTCGCATGTTAGATCGTCTCTTCTGGAAGTAAGACAATGCACCCGATAGTTTGTACTTCTCCGTTTTGTGTTCTAAAATATGTGGGTTGTTTTAGTTTCTCTCTAGTTAATTGCTCTAATTGTTTATTAAATTCAAAAACGTCCATGAACATTAACATTGTAAAATTAGTCTAATTAAATCTACGATAAGTTGTCCTGATAACGCATTTATTTAGTATGTGAGGTTGTTTGTAGAGTTTTTCTAGAAACTTGTTTAAATTCAAAAAGTTTGACAGAGAATAAAAAACGTATTACATTTTGATACTGATGGAGTGTTTTCTACTACCTATGTCCCGAAAAGCATGTAATTATAGGATTGGAGGGGTGTCCGGAAAAGGATACAATTTTAAGCCATAGGAGCTAATAATAGTGGGACCCATTGACAAAACAAAAGTCTGCTCCTGATGAATCCACCTTTTCTCTTTCTACTACTAATGCTTATGGGCTCGTTCGCTGGTCTGATAGAGACCAGCCAGCCGGCTGGTTCTCCTCACGTGTTACTGTTTATCAAACCAGCTGAACATTATTTTTCTCTCACAACAAACCAGCTGGAACAGTGTTTTTCAGCCAAGTTTCAGACCAGCGAACGGGGTCTATGTGGAGTTCATAGGTAGAGAGAAAGCTAGAGCATACTTGCAATGCATATATTATAAAGTCAAACATCGGATAAAAAGAGTTGAGTTATACAATCAAATCAAGATGTGCATGTGGGTGGATATATGGTGGATATAAATGGTGGCTAACCTAATTCTACTTTGCTCCTTGAAAACATATCTCTCTTTTGAAACTCGAAAATATTTGCTAGAGAGCAGGAGCTATTTTATTCATCTTTTTTTTCAGACGGACATCTAAGTACCCATTGTTTTAGATATCTCGGACACTTGTCCATTTTTTTAACTTCTTTTTTTCTCTTTTTTTATGAATAGCTTTTACATAGCCTCATGTCTCTTTTCTGCAACAAAACTTTGAAAGATAGCAACAAGAACTTTGTAGCATTTATTTGGTGGATAAACCTATCAAGCATGCTTTTGTATTCACCCCCAGTATAGGAGTAGAATATTTTTTGGTGGATCTAGATAGAAGGCATGTTTTGCGTACTCCTAGTGTAGGAGCAGCAGGTATATGTGGTGTGTATATAATCTTGATTTTAAGAGCATAACAAACCTCTCATAAGGGTCAACAAAGCTTGACAAAACTAAATGCAAAAGCAAGCAGCATATATGTAGAAGTTTTCCTATCCTAAATAACATGTATGGCTCTGGTGGGAATTTAAGCTTTGTCATACAGGAACTCGTCATATAGCATTTTTGTGTTTTTCAACAGATAAATCTCTGAAACTTTAGTGTCACTTGGAACAAGATAAATAGAAGCTCAGACCATCTCATATCATATCCGTCAATTATCTAGACTTAGATCAAGCATATGCTACCCACGAGTTTCAAATTCAGAGTAAATCTTTATATCAAAATAATCTTATCCAAAACTCGAGAATTTATGGCTGAAAGCTAGGTACTTGAAAGAAATTACAACATGGCAACTATTCATCATTTTTATTTTAAGAGATTATTCTGAATTCTCTTATTTTATTCAACTCTTAAAAATAAATTAAAGCAAACTACACACACCTTTTTATTTTTTTTAATTTTACTAGATCACACATTATTACTATAGATGACTAATGTAAAGATAAATTTTTTATTCACTATTTTTAACTATTAAAAAACTAAAATTAAAACAAAAAGGGAAAATAATACTTACCTGGATACATGAGAGTGCTTCTCCCCCAAACTAACTCTTTTAGTGAGGGTTTGGTATTGTAAGTCCTTCGAACCGGATTTCTCCCTGTGAAGTTCATTGACCAAATACCATGGTTTCTTCTAAAGATGAAAATTCTTGAGGTGGTGCCTCTAATGATGATGTCACCTTCTTTCGCCAAATCTGTCTTGGTTTTGTGTTTTGATTTTGGTTTGACAGGCTCAGAGCTTTCACTTGTGAAAATTGGGGAATTAACTAACTCCCCCACACTTTGCTTGAAGTGTGTCCTGCTTATAAGACAAGGTAGAGATCAAATTCATGGGCTCTATTGGTGGGAAAACACCAACAGAACTAAAAACTTTATTTATTCTTTTCTAACCTTAGCCATATAGGACAAGATGAAGTTGATATTATGCGCTTTGTTTAATTGTAACATGGGTGGTAAGATCAGAAGATTGAGCATGAATATAGCATTTAAGTATATTTGGCCAAAAGGGTTAAATTGCTTAACCTACTGAAGGATTGTCTTTTTCTACATAATGTATCAATCATTACATGATTATGACTATCATCTTTCAGAGATAAGATGTGCACTTTTTAGCTCATTTGGTTAAGACTATGAGATCAAGAAAGTGGTGCTAGGAACAAGCTTAACATGTTGAGTTAATCAGGTTGAATCAAGTAATGGAGTTGTAACCCAAACATGTTTGGTTCTTATTTATGTGCCTACCAGAATCAAGAAAAATCTTTTTAAATAATGACTATTTACCTTAGGATGTTACCTTTGTCATTAGAGCGTGAAGACACCATATGACGAAGGGTAGATGACTCGTGATGGTTCTTCTTTTTTGCTTGAAGTTTTTCTTGCTCGGCAAGTCTCGCATCTTGAACTATTCATGAGCTTCTTGTTTTCTATATCGCACCTTTTCTTTCTCATCCTTTTGTTATGTCATCTTTTTGCTTCTTTGATCTTGCCACTTCATTGGTCCTTCCGCCTCACCCTTTGTTTTATGCACTCGTCTTCCTCTTTCTTCCGTAGCTGTAGTGGTGGCTAAGTTTGTAGATTCATGCCAAACCATGAATAGGTATAGCTCATATTCATTCATCTAGTTCTTCCATCCATCATGAATGAGCCGTGTCTTCTTTGCACAATGTTATTAGAGTTCATCATGTGCCTGGCTTCATCTCCGATTTAAATTCATCTCGTGACTTACCAATATTGATGTGAGAGTTTTCTGTAGGGGTTAGTCCATAAAATATCCAGTGCCTACTAAAGCATAATATCGGATCAAAAATCAACCTAGACACCGAGTCTAATTTGACTTAGTAAGGCATTTTAACCTAAGCACCACGCTTAATTTAAAAGCCTTTAAAAGTAAAATCAGCACACCTTTTGGTTCAAGAATTAAATTATACACCATGTCTAATTTAATTCAGGAAAATAATTTAAATTAAGCACCATGCCTAATTTAGAAGATATAAGATCATACTCCAAACCTTAAGCATACTATAGTAAACAAAGGTATCATGAAAGCATTATAGAGATTTATTCAAATAGAGATGAAAGAGAATGATTGTTATTTAGCAAATTGAGCATGGCTTAATGATAGAGACAACCAAGATAAATTAGCAACATGGCATAATATTTTTCAGAGAAGTTCATCCCCACACTTGAATTTTGCAAGGCAAAATCAAGTTTGGATGGATGTGATTCAATGTTGCATGGTGATTAGTTGGACATACCTTGAGTCATCATCGTTCGTACTTTTTGCTTCTAAACCTAGAATGGTTAGTGACAATAATACCCGAAAGAATATTTTCACAATTATGTTTCTATGCTTATTTCACAAGGGTATCACAACAGAAGGTGAAAACTCATATTATCTTTCAAAAGTGCATGTTTTAAAATAGAAGCTTGTCCTTGGGAAACCCTTTGAATTGTGTTTCTAATTAGTGAAGTGGTTTCCCCTCCAACACCAACCTTTGGGTGCCTATCTCAAGATTCATGCTAACGAGATTTGGAATATTTATGATAAACATATGCATCTACAACCACCCTTTTTAAAGTCTTTATGAATAGAAAGTATGAGGGGTTGAAGATCTTGTGTGTGGCAATGTTGGAAAGACCAATTGATTCAGGAGATTTCTCTTGCAAGCATGGATTTAATGATGTGCTCATGAAATAACTTCCATGCTCGTCTATGTCATCTTCCTTTTCAAGCTCTAAGGGTGTTTCTTCATGAATGTCTATAGGCGAAAATATTATCTCATCATTCCATGCCTATGACATTCATTGGTCATTTTATTGTCCAAGACTTCCCATGGATTGGTAACTCTCGGGTTGATCTTGGCTAAAACCTCCTCCAAACTTGGATGAGTCATGTTTATTAAGGAGATTGATTTAAGCTCACTGTTTGGATCTAAACCAAGTTTGGATTCTACCCATAAGGCTTTGTCATTGTCCATCCATTCTTTAGCAATGGCATATGCGTTCTTAATATCCGCCAGCCATTGTCGTTGCTCTTCTTGGTCATCCTTGTGGTCTTCATGACTCCTATACTTTAGTTGTCTTAGTGGATTTCTAGGGTCATCATGAGACTTAGGAGAAAGAGCATCGGGGGATTCATTAGGGTTAAGGATGGATTGAGAGATGGGTTCAGATAAGACATCTAATGTGGTCATAGAAGGGGAGAGGATAGGAATGGTTTCTAGATGGCTCAGCTCTTCTTCTATGGGTTAACTAGACATGCCACCCTTGAATTATTCCCAATGTCCCACATGGGGATTTTGGGGTATTGATAGTTCGGGATTGATAGCTAAATCTTGGGATTGGAGTGGTTGTGATTTGGCTATCAAAACTTCTTATTCTTGTTCGGGAGATGATTCCTTCTATTCCTCGGGGAGTTCATTATGAATGCTAGTGCAGGGAGTATTTTCACTAATTCTATCAAGCATCGATCTTGCTTCACTAACAGACAAATGAAGGAAAGCTCCACTAGAGGCTTGATCAAGGGTTTGCGCAGAATTGTTGCTAAGACCCATATAAAAATGTTGAAGGAGCATCGGGTCTAAAATAGCAAGGTCCGGGCCAGTGGTAATAAGATCATTAATACATTCTCATGATGTGGTAAGAGATTCTTCTTCTAGTTATCTAAAATTTAGAACCTCTTTTCGAAGGCTTGATTGTAGATGGAAAAGATTGTAAACAAAATTTAGAGCATAGCATTTCTCAATCTCCTTGCATACTTCCTACGGTTTGATTGTACCTATATTTAGCTCTTCCCATCAAACAGAACGAAAACAACTTCCATCTTAAGGTCTCGTCAAACATGCCAGTGATACGCAAGCATGCACAGGTCTACTCAAACTCTCGTAGGTGTGAGTATGGGTTTTTATCGCCTTCTCCTAAGAAGGATTATTCCCGAATCAATTTTATAAAACACGGGCACAGCTCATAGCTAGGTGTTAGGATAGGCTTTGAAGATTTTGGTGGCTCTAGGCATGCGCTCGTAGGTGCGGCGTATAGGTAGATAGGAGTGGAATCCATGATAAAAAAGAAAAGAATAAAAGAAAGAAGATAAAAGATAAGAGATTAAGCTAGGCTCGTAGTTAATTCCGCAACCGTTTCTCCAGCAACGGCATTAGAAAGCTTGTTGGTATATTTAACGCACACAGATAAATCCGCAAGCGCACATATACCGCTGTAGCTTTCACCCGGAAGTATTTCAAGTATCATATCCACATAGAAACGTGTGAGACTAACTATGATCTAACTTAACTAGGGGTAGCAACAAGGTTAAGATAAATAGGAGCATAGAGAGAAAAACTAAGATTATCTAGTTCTAACTTGGGTAAGCTATATCTTCTACTATTTAACTAGGGATATTACTTAAGGAAAGACACCAGCAGAGGATGCTTCCCATAGTAACCGTGTCCTACTTGCCCTACAAACGAGAGGTGGACTACAGAGGATTCAACGAGGCTATAAGAGTCATCCTTGTGAGCTACCACCGGTCTGGAATGCAGGATGCATCCACAAGTAACCAGAGTCTAAGCACCATGCTTACACTACAATTACTATTTTACTCTTCCCGGATAAAGAATAAAGCACTCAAACAAGTTGTGAACCTAATGAATAATACAAACAAGAAGCTTACTTGAATCGGATAGAACTTGGATTCACCAAGGTACAAGCCTTAGAGAGGGCACCGACAGGCCGGCACCTCCTCCAAACTCTTCCCTCACTCTCCATCTCACTATTTCTATTTATAAGACTAGATCATATGGAGGACTAATCTTCTCTTGATAGCTGGCTTTGATCCTGACGAGGAGAATATGAATTAGGATTTCAGGATGGCTCCAGGGAGGGTGGCAGGGGCTGGTATATATAGGCTAGAGCATCCAACGTGAGCCCTTGGATCAAACCGACTTAATGGACGGCGTAGATGCAACCTAGGAAGCGGTGGAGAACCGACATTGTGACATAGAGACTGACAGGTGGGCCCAGGGGCCAAGCGGCCTGCGGGTGGGGCCGGCCAGCCCCACATGGCAGCCCCTCAAGGTCTGCTTTGGTGGAGAGCCTCCTGAAGTCTTCTAGAATCTTCCCACGCCGTTTACGTGGTGGAATTCCATAATTTCCTTTGACGAATAGGTCCCTCTTGATGGTTTTCTGGATAAACCTTGCTAAAAACATAGATTCACCAAAACTCATGGAATTTATTAATTTAAACCCCTATACCTATGTTTGGTGATGAAATTAAGTATAAATGCAGGTTATGTTGACGGTTTATAATTGGTGTTAGTGGCCGTCAACAATGTGTCTTTTCTCTCCTCCACTAAGTTTGCCTTGGGAACCTAGATTTGCATGTTTTAGCGGATGGGGGGAGTAGATAACACTATTTTGTCCATTTTTGTAAAGGGATATAATAAATGCATAAGACGTATTTTTTGGTAAAAAAAAAGGAAAACATAATGGTCCCTTCAGAATTGTGTGATTGGAGTGGACCGTCATATGTTCTGTATGGAAGATCAATTTGTTTACCTGACATTGTAGATGATCTTAAATAGATTCATGTGCTTTTATAGTACATACACAATTGGTTTATTTGGTTGTGCTTTTTTGCCAAACCTGACTAGCAAAATAAGTCCAACCCGTCCAAACCAACATAAGACAATGCAAGATTTATTGTTTGGTTTACCTATACTACCAAAGCCTAATGATAAAAATCTTGTTTGGTTTCCTGTATAATTTTGCAATAATCACCTCATCACTATAAGGGTGATTTTTAGCTCCATCACCATCGACATCCACTACCAGCTCCTTCATGCTCATCGACACCAACACCATCTCAGGAGGTAGAGCTTGTGCACGCACGCGTGGGGTGTGTGTCTAGGGGGAGATGAGCAAGGTTGTCGTGGGGGATGTCAAAATAACAACTTCGAGGCCCCTAGGAGCGCACTGAGCAACTCCTCTTTAGGATCAGGTTGAGTGGCACATGGTATTCCAATTATTATTCCAACATCAAACTAGTAGATGAAACTCAATTAATACAATTATATACAAATTAACCAGACTACTCATTACAAGTTTTACATCCCGCTCCGTTCAATGGATGCGGTCTCTACTCCACTAAGGTCCACTCTCATAGTCGCTCCGTCTAGGATTCTGGACACATTTGGAGTCACGCCCATTCCAAGTGCTACTATGCAGCAGCGGTCGAGCTATTGCTCAACACAGTCTATGACGTACCTACAAAACAACTTAATGGCTGCACCGTGAGTACATTGTGTACTCGCAAGACTTAATTCCAACATATAGTATTTGGTGGATGCATAAGGTGATTATCAAGCATTTGTATGAGTGCGGAAAGCAATGATGTTCATGAAGAATATGTCATGTCATGCTGATGACTCGCACACGATCATCACAAAATGAGACATCCGGGCCTGAAAGGAGAGATTCCAAGGATTAGGGACAATCGCACGATAGATAAGGAAACTAGGAATTCTACTTAGGATTTAGAGAGAGGCATCTACTGTGATGTGACCCTATTGCTGCTTTACAAGCTACGGGTGTGAACTAATGGTGGTGACCCTTTGAGTGAACTTACTATCTAACCTCACCCTCTCTGTGATAGTCGGACACTCCATCCTACTCATGGACACTCCGCTGTACCGAGTGTCGAGGTGGGTTATCTCTAGTTTGGCTCTATACTGATTGGTGGACGCTCTATGGGAATCACGGAGACTCCGATGGGAACTATGTGCTCTCGGGTTTTTAGGTTATTAGTTTGGTATAATTCATCGGACACTCCACCAAGGTGATGGATGCTCCGATATTCTCACTTAGCGAGAGACCTAGACTGTTGATGACTATACTTTAGGTTTGGCGGACACTCTGACCTACCGTTGGACACTCTGTCAATCGGGCGACAGAACCTATGCTCTTGGGTTCTTGGGTGAGAGCTTGGGGATTCATATCTAGATCTCGGGTAAAGGCTTCCATGCATGTGTTGGGTATTTCTATGGTAACTTGGGTGACTTAGCTAGGCTCAAGGTAGCTAGGTTCGGCTTAGGTTAGCTAGTGTAACTAGTGATTCCTTGACCAAGGTAAATCCTAGAGATAAAGAGAGATTGAGGGATAGCATACTTGATCCTTACTCTTGGGGTACTTTTCCATCAAGCCATCCTCATGATCCATCCATGCAAGAAAGAACACTTAGATTAGGGTTGGAGGATTGATCTCAAGATAAAGAGAGAAGAGAGCTCTTGAGCTAACCATGAGATGAGAGGTTGTTGAATCTCAAGTGCTTGGCCTAGGGTTGATCTTGTTGCCTTCTAGCATCCTGATTCTCTTCTCCATCTTCTTCTTATTCTCCTCTTCTTCTCTTCTTCTCTTTCTCTCTCTAGTTCATCCTTTCCCTCTCCTTGTTCTTCCTTCTAGAGAGAGTGTGTGTGAGGGAAATGAGGAGAGGATGAGTGAAGCTGAGGATCTAGGGTTGGGAAATATCTCCCACTCGTGCTAACTTGTGGGCCATGCCCCATAATGAATAACAACTCACTTCCCATTCCATCTGCTGTCTCTACATCTTTATCGGATGATCTGATACAAGTGACAGATTGTCTGGTAGTCTCTGGATTTGCTTAACCAAACTTAGAAACCTGATCTCATAGCTCTTGAATCCAATTTATAGCTTAGTTAAGGGTCCTTGTGTGGTTTTAGTAATTGAGTGACAACCCTAGGTGGACTAATTGTGTTTATGTGAGATACATAGGTGATTAGTCCATAGGTGCATGTGTGTGAGCAACATATCCCATGAAGGTGGAAATGGCTCGGAGATGTTGCAAAACTAACACATGTGATGATGAAGGATCTCATTGCACATGAGACATGACATTGAGTCATGTGATCAAGGTGGAGAAGATCAAAACAAAACTTGGCTTGAAGGACCGGTTGCAAGTGTGAAGGGCAAGTCAGAGGCTTTGGAGCGATGGGCCACGTAGCGGTGAAGCTTGAGCAAGACTTGGCGCCGATGGACGAAGGCAACGGTGAAAAGCAAGTGAAGTTAAGATCGATGAACCAATATGATTACGTGATGATATAAAGTGGATCATATCATTGTTGATCGTGTTGGTGCATGTGTTGCATCGACATTGGAGGAGATGGAATGGAATGCACAAGGCAAAGGTATAACCTAGGGCATTTCATTTCACCAGTCATAGGTGTGTAGAGAAGTTGATGACTAGGTTTAGGATAGATGGTTGTACTATAAAGCGGGGCAAACTTGTTTGCATATAGGTCATCTAGTGCCACTTGAGTGATCTAACTTTGCATCGTCGCTAGGATCAAGTGGCATGGCATGTTGAGTGGCTAATCCTTTGGAAAATGTTTGTGAAAAGCTAACACACATACACATGGTGGTGTTGGCACATTTGCAAAAGGAAAGCTTGGTGAAGAAAACATTATGGTGGTGGTCATAGAGTGGTGGGACGTTCCGGTATGGCACAACACGCAAAGGAGTGAATCGAAGTGTGGTGTTCAGAAAATGAGTTGATCGAATAGGGAGGGCGTCTGTCCCGGAAGTGACCAGACGATCTCGATCGCCCAGGCAGCAGCTCTGGGAGCTCTCTAGACTCGACCGGACGCTGTGTCTCCTATGTCTAGTCCGGAGTGACCGGACGCATCCGGTCGGCCCTAGGAGCTCTCTGGACTCGACCGGACGCTGCGGCTCAGCGTTCGGCTGTTTCTAACAACGCGTCCAGTCGTAGGTGAGTGTGGCAGCAACGACTACTTCATTATGAAATTGGACACATGGCGGTCAGGTAGCAACCGGACGCGTTCGGTCACCACACCAGACACGTCCGGTATACACGACCGGTGCGTCCGGTGCACACGACCTGCGCGTCTGGTCATCCCGAAATTTGCCCAATGAAGGGGTAACGGCTAGTTTAGCCCATGGGGCTATAAATAGAAGGGTGTCTCGGCCATGGCTGGTGTGGAGCACCTTGGGGGACTTAGTGTCCATGCTTGAGAGTGCTTGGGAGCCCTTCATCTCACATATGCTTGATAGTGATCATTCGATTGTGTGGGAGAGCGATTCTAGTACGGTTGCATCGTGAGGTTGCATCGAGTGGCACTAGGTGATTGAGTTGTAAGCTGATGGTGCTTGTGAAGGGTCGAGATGGCGGACTAGAGGGGGGGTGAATAGTCTTTCCTAAAAATAATCGCGTCGGCTAACCGATATAAATGCGGAATTAAAACAATCGGTCTAGCCAAGACTACACCCCTCTATATATGTTCACTAGCACCTTGCAAAGATACTAATAAAGCAACTAAGGTGCCGGGCTAGCTAGAGCTCTCCTAAATAATTCTAGGAGCAAGGTCACACAAACCTATGCCACTAGTACTTTAAGTAACAAGGGAGCTCCTACACATGCTAGTAAGCAAAAGCACAAAGCTAACTAAACTCACTAGCAATGCTCAATAACAAGGCAACCAACGTCTAATTAGAGAGCGCAAATACTTAGCTACACAAACTAAGCAATGTGACTAACAAGGTTACTAAAACCAAATTAGCCACGCAAGGGAGCTACTTCTATGCTACACAAGCAAGAAGGTAATTAGCTAGCTACACAAGCTATCTAATTACAAGAGCAACTACACAAGCTTAAGATATATATAAAATTGCAAGCTTGTGTAATGGGGAAACCAACGGGAAGAACAAGGTTGACACGATGATTTTCTCCCGAGGTTCACGTGTTTGCCAACACGCTAGTCCCCGCTGTGTCTACCGCTCTCACTTGAAGGTTCGGCTCTTAGCATCACCATGGCCGCACGTGGAACTTGCATCCGCACCTTGGAAAATAGGCATTCTTAGTGTCCATGCTTGAGAGTGCTTGAGAGGGACCCAAACCCATCCCATCTCACCTCTACAAACACCACCTCCTTTGTAAATGTGCCAACACCACCAAGTGTACACCACTATGTGTATGTGTGTTAGCATTTTCACAATCATTTCCCAAAGGATGTTAGCCACTCAACTTGCCACGCCACTTAGCGACAATGCAAAGTTAGATCACTGAGTGGCACTAGATGACCGATATGCAAACAAGTTTGCCCCTCTTGATAGTGGCACATCTATCTTAAACCCGGTCATAAACTTCTACACACCTGATGACCGGTGAAATGAAATGCCCTATGTTATACCTTTGCCTTGCATTCCATTCTATCTCCTCCAATGTCGATGCAACACATGCACCAACACTATCAACAATGATATGATCCACTTCTATCATCACGGATCATATTGGTTCATCGATCTTGACTTCACTTGCCCTTCACCGCTGCCATCGAATCGCGCCAAGTCTTGCTCAAGCTTCACCGCCACACGGTCCATCACTCCAAAGCCTTCTCGACTTGCCCTTCACGCTTGCAACCGGTCCATCAAGCCAAGTCTTGTCTTGATCTTCTCCACCTTGATCGCATGACTCAATGTCATGTCTCATGTGCAATAAGCTCCTTCATCATCACGTGTGTGAGCTTTGCAACATCTCTAAGCCATTTTCACCTTCATGGCATATGTTGCTCACACATGTGTACCGACTAATCACCTGTGTATCTCACATAAACACAATTAGTCCACCTAGGTTGTCACTCAATTACCAAAACCAACAAGGACCTTTCAGCTTGTTACTCTTGGAGGTTGCCACCTCCTAGATGGCTTGGTGGTGGTCTCCATCGAAGCCCGCAAGAAGCTTGTGCGGTGCTCCGGAGAAGAGCTTTGTGAGGGAATTGTTGGTCACCACTAGAGAAACTCTAGAAAAGTGAGACCGGTGACAAGTGGTTAGAAGTGCTAGAGGTTGTGGTAAGCACTCCATGTGGGAGAGTGTGATTTGTGGGTCACCACTAGCAAGAGGACCGGCGGCAACCTTAGAGCTTGTCTCAACGGGGACTAGCCACGTGAACCTCAGGAAAAATCATCGTGTCATCCTTGTATTCCCATTGGTTTGCATCCTCATTACACAAGCTTGCAATTACTTTCATATACATTGTGCTTGTGTAGTTGCTTTTGTAATTAGTTAGCTTGTGTAGCTCACTAGTTACCTTCTTGCTTGTGTAGCATAGAAGTAGCTCCCTTGCGTGGCTAATTTGGTTTATGTAACCTTATTAGTCACATTGCTTAGTTTGTGTAGCTAAGTATTTGCGCTCTCTAATTTGGCATTGGTTGCCTTGTTATTAGCATTGCTAGTGAGATTAGGAGCTTTGTGCTTTTGCTTTCTAGCATGCGTAGGAGCTCCCTCGTTGCTTAAAGTATTAGTGGCATAGGTTTGTGTGACTTGCTTCTAGAATTGGTTTGGTGAGCTCTAGCCAGCCCGGCACCTTAATTGCTTAATTAGGATCTTTGCAAGGTACTAGAGAATATAGATAGAGGGGTGTAATATTGGCTAGACCGATAGATTTAATTCCGCACTTGTTTCTATTAGTCGGCGCGATTAAGTTTTAGAAACAACTATTCACCCCCCCTCTAGTCACCATCTCGACCTTACACTTAGGGTGACCTACTTGAGATCGTTAGGGAATTCCATTTAACAGGAACTTGGGTGACCAAAATGGGAGTTTATGGTGTATGGTAACTTGGGTCATTACAACTCCCCCACTTGAATTCAAGCTCATCCCCGTGCTTGTCAAGGGGTTGCTCGAAAGCTTCCATGAAATATTTTCTCCAAAATTCCTTTCTTTCATTTTTGGTAGGTTTCGACCTTTGGGGCTTCCACTGTTTTACTTGATCTGATGGATGATTCGGTCGTTGTTACGGATTATCTGTTGCACCGCTGAATCTAACTCCAATTGTTGGGCCTAGTGACTTGGCGGACGCTTCGCCATTCTCATGGGTGATCCGATAGGTTTTGGTTATATATATGGGCCGACAGTCCATGTACAAGTCCTTTTGTTTTCTCCACCCGCCGGTCCCCCACGCACATGCGCCCATGCTGCCGCCCACTCCGCGATGACAACTCTTGGACGCTTCCTTATCGATTCCTTTGGTGACGTGTGAACCCAAGCGCCTTTCCAAGATGTACCGAGTGAGTTCCTTCCCTTTTTGCCTTTCCCCATTTCATCATGATTGAAAACTAGGGTTTGTCCGATTTAGGCAATGGCTAGGGCTTTTCCAAATACTTCTTGAGGATCTTGTAGAGCATGCTTAGGAGTACTTCTATGCAAATTTGTAACTGTTGACATTGGTTAAATCTTTAGATTTGTCGATTGAGCATTGATAGGCCACTATGTCATCAAGATCTCATTGGATGATCCGTGACTGTGTCGGGTGCTTCCGCCATTCTCGAGGAACTTTAGTAGATTTTCTCTGTTTGATTCATTCTGCTAGTTGGAATGATGGATGGTCCATGAACTTCATGGTTATTCTATCGATCAGTTTGTAGCTGGTGAATGCTTTGTGTCAAGAACTATATGTTGTTAGACGGTTCTGATGTCCTGATGGAAGGCTCCAATAGTGTCTAAGTTCTCTCTATTGGATTCATTTTTGTTCTTGGTTATGCTGACGGACGGTCCGTGTCCTCGACGGACACTCCGTCAGTTCTATCCAGTATTGACTTAATTTACTTTGAATTATCCTGTTGTTTCAACACTATAGGTGCCTTTCATACGTAGTAGTGAGTTTGCATACTTGCTATAGGTGAACATTGTCACTGGTTCTTTTGTCCGTGTTTGCACTACTCCAATTTCTCTGATTCTATTCTCCTTTATGCAATATCCTTGTTCGTTTGTTCTTATTCAAGTCTTTACCAACTCTAGCTATTTCCTTTCATTGCAGGCATCTGGTTCTTCGTCTTCGTGGTGGTGGCTGAGAGAAAAAGAGGTCAAGGAGAGAGATTAGCAGTGGCCAATGTCCTATCCCTGACGATGATGATCCTATGGACAGTGACTATGATATTGAGGAGGAGATGGGGAGCAAGAAAGCAGTTCCACACAAGAGGAGGTACAAGAATGCCTCAAATGCTCCAAGCCATCAGCCATCAGCCATCTCCACGCAAATGTTGCCATGAACCGTCACCTTCATCGCCATCTTTGAGCTCAACTCCACAACCTTTGTCTTCTTCTTTAGGTGATGGTTGTGATGATGATGACAACAATGGGGTGAGGAAGAACAAGATAGAGATGAAAGTGATGATGAAGTTGAGGAAGAGGAGGAGGTAATGAGGAGGTAGAGTCCACTAATGAGGGGTTAGAGTACAACTCGAGAGTGGTTGTGTACCCCATTGATGTGATGAGCGCGCCTAGAAATCAAGAGTTGGAGGGAGGATCATTTCAGGGATTTCCATGAAGCTTGTGACTTGAAGTAGTTTAGTCAGCCACGGACTTCTCCATATCTATTTTTCCACACTCAGGATTAGTATGATCTTTTCTGGGGTAGATTCGAGCAAGCCTCAATGTGTACCAACCAGAAGTGGACTAGGTGGGATAGCATGAGCAAGCAAGCTATTCTTCAGGGGCTGCTATCCAAAATTGAAAATGTTGGGTTGAAGAACATCATGAGGTTCCACCATAATTGGAATGAAACCGTGGTCTGACAGTTCTATGCCACTCTTGAAGTGGACCATGAGAAAGAAACTATCAAGTGGATGACTGGGAGAGGCAAGTACCGAGCTTCCTTTGCTTAGTTTGTAGATGTGGCCCAGCTTGACTATGATGTTTGCAAGCAGGGAGAGGTAATGGGCAGTCTTCCCAAGGCCAACAAGAAGAGTGAAGTGGCTTGATTCTATACAAATCCAAACTTCAAGTACGACAAGTCTAAGTATCTGGCATTGGAACTAATGGTGCTGAACAAATTGCTTCGCTGTACCTTGTTGCCTAAGATAGGTAACACCGACGCTATTCGGGAGAAGTAATATGTGACCATCAGGAGCATTCTAGATGGTACCAAGGTGAATTGGATTGACTTCCTTGTTGTGGAGCTGATGTGGTGCAAGCATGAGGTTAGGGGTTCCCTAGGTTACCAGCCCTACATCATGGCGTTGGTAAAGCGCTTGGCAGCCCTAGAGGGCATTGAGGGAGTGAGGCACAAATCGTATGGTCCTCACTTGTACGACCCAGGTTTTTCTACTAAGGACACGCCTCAGCATCAAGCTTCTTTAGCCAAGGGAGGTGAGCCTTTTGCTTGAGGTGGTGCTCGCGGTTGTAGGAGGAATGCAGATGCCGCTGTCTTAGGTTGGGTGCCTCCAGCTAGTTACTTTGAGATGTTCTTTGAGGGCATCCATGCTCAGGTCCAAGTGACAGTAGCGTCAGTGGCGGGAAACTTTGACCAAAGGTTTGAGAATGAGTGAAGATTCTTGCAGGAGAGTGTCATTAATCCGCTGCAGAACTCCATGAACACCTTGGCTATGAAGATGGATTCGCTTGCCACCAAAGAAGAGTTGTAGAAAGTCCGAAGTGATGTGGTGACCAATGCTTAGAACATCGAGCAGATCCAATAGTCATAGGTCAGCCTTGCCGCATACCTCTACCAGATCTTCTAGCCGACGGCTCTAGGTATTCCTTCGTTGCTCGCTGCTCAAGTTATGTCTCTTGTGTGTTTCATACTCTAAGTTCCTTATTACCTTCTTCCAATTCAATCTAGACTTTCTTGTAGGTGTAGCTCCAACGTTCCATCCAGCATCATACTCTCAAGGATATGCTGCATCAGGCTCAGCTCCAATAGGTATTAGTTCAGGTCCTGCTTCACCTTCCTAAATCCTATGATTTACTTAGTCCTAACTTAGAGAGCTTAATCCTAGCACTTGTTTCTTGTCATTGTATGCGTATCTCCAACCATGCCTCCCTTTCCTCAGGCACACCAGCAAGCGCCTCCGCCACCATATTCCTCGCAGCAGCCACGGTAGCAGCAGCCTCCGCCGCCACAGCCGTGAAGCTCATCGTTGTCTTCTAGTCATTCTGTTGTGATGGTTCAAAAACCTTACGTCGGTCATTTGCTCATCGCCCAACCACATCGGGCATGATACTTGTGTTGATACTTTTGCTACTTGAATGGTTGTGTGGTCATTCATCGAGGTGACCAAGTTGCTATAAAGGTCATGGTTGAACAGTTGAAAACATGATGAACCTTCATGTTATGTTGGTGAACCATGTCTGTAGATCTCTTATGCTAGCGGTGATGTAGGTCGATAACTTTGCTTATGTGCATACTCGTCTGCTTGTTCTATGATTGGGAGATAAGGCTAAGGTATAGGGGAGATTTCGCCGAAACTTCCAGACGAGATAAGGGATAAAGGCTACCTTCAGAGATGAAAGATTGGGGTTACTACCAGCTCTCGGTTATTTTACCGTTGCAACGTACTATGCGTAGGGTGATCACAAAAGACAACTCCTCGCTTAGATGATCCTATAAACCCGTCCCATGTCAGCATTCTCAAGGTTACCGCATTTTATTGTTTTTCTCCCAAAAACTTCCAAGGTGCTTAGCATTTCACTGGGCATAGGAGAAGGGCTCGAGTATTGTTGGTATATTTAATACACATAGATAAATCCGCAAACGCACGGATATCGCTGTAGCTTTCACCTGGAAGTATTCCAAGTATTGTATCCATAAGGAAACGTGTGAGACTAACTATGGTCTAATTTAACAAGGGGTAGCGACTAGGTTAAGGTTTAACTTAACTAGGAATAGCAACAAGGCTAAGGATAAATAGGAGTGTAGAGAGGATAACTTAGGTTCTCTAATTCTAACTTACCCATATTACCTTCAATCATGGGGCTTCTCAGCCTTCACTTGGGTCTTGAACAATTGAAAGACAGAACGATCAAGTCAAGCACTATATCCCAAGTTCTTTGTTCCACCATTGTTCTAGAGTTTTTATAAGTTTTCAAAATAAAACTCAGAGATCCCATTGTATGACACTCTCAAGTCTCTCAATATATGTGGTATTTATGGATCCTCACCAAGGCAATGAAGATGTTATGCCTTTTTCTCTTCCTACCACTAAGGCTTATGTGGAGTTCATAGGTAGGGAGAAAGCTAGAGCATACTTGCAATGCATATTTTGTAAAGTCAAACAATGGATCCAAAGAGAGTTGAGTCAAACAATCAAATCAAGATGTGCATGTGTGTGGATATATGGTGGATATATATGGTGGCTAACCTAATTCTACTTTGCTTCTTGAAAACTTATCTCTCTTTTGAAACTTGGAAACATTTGCTAGAGAATAGGGGCTATCTTATTCATCTCTTTCAGGCGGGCATTTGAGTACCCATTGTTTTAAATATCGCGGACACTTGTCCATTTTTTCCAACTCTTTTTTTGGTTTTTTTCTTCTACTCCTCTTTTTTTATATGAATAACTTTTGCATAGCCCCATGTCTCTTTTCTGCAACAAAACTTTGAGAGATAGTAACAAGAACTTGGAGAATTTATTTGGTGGATGGAAAACTTATCAAGCATGTTTTTGTTGTTCACTCCCAGTGTAGCAATAGAATATTTTTGGGTGCATCTAGATGGAAAGCATGTTTTTGCGCCAACCCCCAGTGTAGGAGTAGTGCATATTTGGGTGGTGTGTACGTGATCTTGATTTTAAGAGCATCACAAATCTCTCATAAGGGTCAACAAAGCTTGACAAAACTCAATGAAAAAGCAAGTAGCAAATATACGGAGGTTTTCCTATCCTAAATAACATATATGACTCTGGTGGGAATTCAAGCTTTGTCATATAGGAACTCATCATGTAGCATTTTTGTGTTTTTCAAAAAGTAAATCTACAGAACTTTAGTGTCACTTGGAACAAGATAAACATCAGCTCAGACCTTCTCATATCATATCTGTCAATTACCTAGACTTAGATCAAGCATTCGATACCCACGAGTTTCAAGTTTAGAGTAAATCCTTATATCAAATCAGTCATATCCAAAATTCGGAGAATTCGAGGCTGAAAGCTAGGTACTTGAAAGGAATTACAATAGAGCAACTATTCATCATTTCCATTTAAGAGATTATTCTGAGTCCTCTTTATTTTGTTTTCAATTTTACTAGATCACACATTATTACTATAACTATATTTATTATATAGATAACTTTTATTTTGTTTTTCATTCACCATTTTCTTAACTATTTAAAAGAAACTAAAACTAGAACAAAGGGAAAGCATACTTACCTATATACACGGGAGTGCTTCTCCCCCAAGCTAGCTCTTTCGGTGAGGGTTTGGTGTTTTAAGTCCTTCGAACTAGACTTCTCCTTGTGAAGTTCATTGATCAAGTACCTCGGTTCACTCTGAAGATGAGGATTCTTGTGGTGGTGCCTCTAATGGTGATGTCACCTCCTTCTGCCAAATCCATCTTGGTTTTGAGTTTTGCTTTTGGTTTGATAGGTTCAGATCTTTGTAGAAATTTGGGGAATTAACTAACTCCCTAACACTTTGCTTGAAGTGTGTCCTGCTCATAAAGACAAGGTAGAGATCAAGTGCATAGGCTCTGCTGGTGGGAAAAGACCAACAAAACCAAAACTTTATTTATTCTTCTCTAACCTTAGACATATTAAACAAGATAAAGTTGATATTGTGTGTTTTATTCAATTATGTCATGGGTGATAAGACCAAAAGATTATTCAAGTTCATTTGGCAGAAAAGATTGAGTTGCTTAACCTATGGAAGGATTGTCTATCTTTACATAATGTATCGAACTTTACATAATTATGACTATCATCTTCTAGAGATAGGATGTACAATATTTTAGTTCATTTGGTTAAAATTATGAGATTAAGAAAGTGGTGCTAGAAACAAGCTTGAAGAACTAAACATGTTGAGTTATTTAGGTTGGATCAAGTAAATTTGTAACTCAAACATATTTGTTTCTTGTTTATTGCATACCAGAATCAAGGAAAAACTTTTTAAATGATGACTGTTTATCTTAGGATGTTACCTTTGTCATTGGAGCGTGATGACACCATGTGACGAAGGGTAGATGACTCGTGATGGTCCTTCCTATTTGCTTGAAGTTCTCCTTGTTTGGCTAGCCTCGCAGTACGAGTTGTTCATGAGGTTCTTATTTCCTAAATTGCACCCTTTCTTTCTCATCCTTTTGTCATGCCATTTTTCTGTTCTTTGATCTTTTGACACCTTGTTAGACCTTCTGCCTAACTCATTGTTTTATGCCTGCAAAGGATTAGTGGACAACACATACCCAAAGGAAAATATAATTTTGAAACATGGGTTGTTTGTCCAGAATTCTATAATTTCCCTCTATGCTATTGAAAAGATAGTGTTAGAATTATTTTAGCATAGTTTTTGTTTATCATGTTCTAAACAAGCATGGCTTTAAGGCAAAGGTAACTTGCAGCTAAGGATAAAATGAATGATCTTTGATACTTACAGTTCTTTTATCCATGATGGATGAGTTGTGTCTTCTTTGCGCCATGTTATTGGAGTTCGACATGTGCCTTGCTTCATCTCTGATTTGAATTCATCTCGTGATTTACCCAAATTGAATTGAGAGTTTTTTGCATGGGATTAGTCAAACAAAATATCTAGTATCTGTTAAAGCAATTTTTAGTTCAATAACCAAACTGGACTCCATGTCTAATTTCATTAAGGAAGGCATTTTATCCTAAGAACCTTGCTTAATTTAAGTAAAACCTTTAGAAGTATGTCGAGTACTTCCAAACCAAAACTTACTATGGCAGACAAAGGTAACATGAAAGCACTATAGAGATTTACTCAAACGGAGATGAAAGGATATGATTGTTATTTAGCAAATTGAGCATGTCTTAAAGGTAGAGACAACCAAAATAATTTAGCAACCTGGCAAGAGATGTACTTTTAGGGAAGTCTATCCTCCAGCTTGAATTTTGCAGAAAAATCAAGTTTGGATGGATGTGATTAAATGTTGCATGATAATTGGTTGGACATACCTTGCGTTGTCATCCATCATTCTTTTTGCTTCAAACCTAGAATGGTTAGTGACCAAAAATATCCAAAGGCATATTTTCACAATTATGTTTCTATGCTCACTTCACATGGGCATTACAGCAAAAAGTGAAAGCTCATGTTATCTCCCGAAAGTGTTTGTTTTAGGACAAAAGCTCATCCTTGGGAAACCTTCTAATTGCACTCAAGTTGATGAAGTGGTTTCCCCTCCAACATCAACCTTTGTGTACCTATCTCAAGATTCACACAACGAGATCTGCAATATTTATGATAAATATATGCATCTACAACCACCCTTTCAAAGTCTTTATGAATAGAAAGTATGAGGGGGTTGAAGATCTTGTGTGTGGCAATGTTGGAAAAACCAATTGATTCAGGAGATTTCTCATGTGAGCATGGATTTGATGAGGTGTTCATGAAATAACTTCCATGCTCATCGATGTTATCTTCCTTTTCAAGCTCCAGGGGTGTTTCTTCATGAATGTCTATAGGCGGAAATATTGTCTCCATCATTCCATGCCTATGACATTTATTATCTAAGATTTCCCTTGGATTGATGACTCTTGGGTTGATCTTATCTAAAGCCTCGTCCATCCATTCAATGGCAACGGCACATAAGTTCTTAATATCCTCCAACCATTGTTGTTGCTCTGCTTGGTCTTCCTTGTGGCCTTCATAACTCCTATTCTTTGGGTGTCTTAGTGGATTTCTAGGATCATCATTAGTCTTAGAAGAGAGAGCATAAGAGGGATCATCGGGGTTAAGGATGGGTTTAGAGATGTGTTCAGATGAGACATCTAATATGGGCATAGAAGGGAAGAGAAGAGGAATGGCTTCTAGATAGCTTGGCTCTCCTTCTATGGTTTTACTAAACATGCCACCCTTGTGTTCTTCCCAATGTCCTATATGGGAATAAGGACGCTTTCTAAGAGATCCCTTCTTGAGAGAAATTGAATTATATTTGCTCGAAGGTCTCTTGTGGAACTAGAACTTTAAGCTTTTCCCAAAATCAGCATAAAAAAGATCAACCTCACAAGAAATTTCAAAAGGTTAAATTTCTTCTTCCCTTGGAGGATTTTGGGGTATTTATGGTTCGGGATTGACAGCTACATCTTGGGATTGGAATGGTTGTGATTTGGCTATCAAAACTTCCTCTTCTTGTTCGGGAGGTGATTCCTTCTCTTCCTTGGGGAGTTTATTATGAATGCTAGTGCAGGGAGTCTTTCCACTAATTCTATCAAGCATAGATCTTACTTCACTAAGAGATAAATGAAGGAAAGCTCCTCTAGAGGCTTGATCAAGGGTTTGCGTAGAATCCTTGCTAAGACCCATATAAAAATGTTGAAGGAGCATCGGGTCTGAAATAGCAAGGTCTGGACCAGTGATGATGAGACTATTAATACGTTCCCATGATGTGCCAAGAGATTCTTCTTCTAGTTGTCTAAAATTTAGAACCTCTTTCCGAAGACTAACCACTCTAGAGATGGGAAAGAAATGTAAACAAAATTTAGAGTATAACGTTTCCCAATCTCCTTGCATACTTCCTATGGTTTGACTATATCATTATTTAGCTCTTTCCATTAAAGAGAACGGAAACAACTTTCATCTTAAGGTCTTGTCAGACATGCCAGCAATACGCAAGTATGCATAGGTCTATTCAAACTCTTGTAGGTATGAGTATGGGTTTTCGTTACCTTCTCCCGAGAAGGATTGGTCCCGAATTAGTTTTATAAAACACGAGCGCAGTTCATAGCCAGGTGCTTGGATAGGCTCTGAAGATTTCGGTGGCTTTAGGCTTGAGCTTGTGGGTTTAGCATATTGATAGATAAGAGTGGAATCCATAGTAAAAAGAAAAAGCAAAAAGAAAGAATAAAAGATAAAATGTCAAGCTAGACTCGAAGTTAATTTAGCAACGGTTTCCCCGGCAACGGCGCTAGAAAGCTTATTGGTATATTTAACGCACATAGATAAATCCACAAGCGCATAGATACCGCTGTAGCTTTCACCTAGAAGTATTCCAAGTATCATATTCACAAGAAAACATGTGAGACTAACTACGGTCTAACTTAACAAGGGATAGCGACTAGGTTAATTAGGAGTAGCAACAAGGCTAAGGATAAATAGGAGCATAGAGAGGATAACTGAGGTTCTCTAATTCTAACTTGGGTAAGCTATGTCTTCTACTATTTAACTGGGGACATTACTTAAGGAAAGACACCAACAAAGGATGCTTCCCTTAGTAACCGCGTTCTACTTGCCCTACAAACGGGAGGTGGACTACAAAGGATCAACGATGCTATATAGTACGAGGCTATATAGTATTGATGTCATAACCGTGATCTACCACCGATCCAGAATGCAGGGTGCATTCACGATTAACCTAAGTCTAAGCATCACGCCTACACTCATGATTAATACTCTACTCCCCCTAGGAAAAGAATAAAGCACTCAAAAGAGAGTCATGATCCTGATGAACAATATAAACAAAATACTTACTTGAATCAGAAGTTAATTACCAGAGAAATGTCAGAAGCAAGCTCAAGTAGAATTTGATTTTGCCAAGGTACAAGTTGTAGAGAGAGCACCGACAGGCTGACATCTCCTCCAAACTCTTCCCTCACTCTCAATCTCACTATTTCTAATTATAAGACTAAATCATATAGAGGACTAATCTTCTCTTGATAGCTGGCTCTGATCCTGACTAGGAGAATACGAATTAGGGTTTCAGGATGGCTCCAGGGAGTGTGCCAGAGGCTGGTATATATAGCCCGGAGCATCCAACGTGAGCCCTTGAATCAAATTGACTTAAAGGATGTCGTAGATGCCACCTAAGAGGCGGTGGAGAACCGACATTCGAAGGAGAGGCTGACATGTTGAAAGATCCTTGTTTGGTTTTGATAATTGAGTGACAACCTTAGGTGGACTAATGTGTTTAAGTGAGATACATAGGTGATTAGTCCATAGGTACATGTGTGTGAGCAACATATGCCATGACGGTGATGATGGCTCAAAGATGTTGCAAAGCTCACACATGTGATGATGAAGGAGTTTATTGCACATGAGACATGACATGGAGTCATGTGATCAAGGTGGAGAAGATCAAGACATGACTTGGCTTGATGGACCGGTTGCAAGCGTGAAGGGCAAGTCGGAGGCTTTGGAGGCATGGCGGTGAAGCTTGAGCAAGACTTAGCACCGATGGACAAAGGCAACGGTGAAAAGTAAGTGAAGTCAAGATCGATGAACCAATATGGTCACATGATGATATGAAGTGGATCATATCATTTGGTAATTGGTTCATGCATGTGTTGCATCAACAATGGAGGAGATGGAATGGAATGCGCAAGGCAAAGGTATAACCTAGGGCATTTCATTTCACCGGTCATAGGTGTGTAGAGAAGTTTATGATCGGGTTTAGGATATATGGTTGTACTATCAAGAGGGGCAAACTTGTTTGCATATTGGTCATCTAGTGCCACTCGAGTGATCTAACTTTGTATTGTTGCTAGGATCGAGTGGCGCAAAGTTGATTGGTTAACTCCTTGAAAAATGTTTGTGAAAAGCTAACACACATGCATAAGGTTTTGTACACTTAGTGGTGTTGGTACATTTGCAAAGGAGAAAAGTTGGTGAAGAAAAGGAGTTGAATGCGCTGGTCACGGGTGATTGGACATGTCCGATATGAGTACCATATGCTGTCTGGTATCTGACTCAGGCGACAGTGTTCCCGACCTGACCGGACACGTCCGATATTCTAGCCAGGCACGGGCAGAGTTGCCGAGGTGACCAGACTCTGGCTCGTAGCAGTGATTGGATGATGAGCAATCACTGTTTAGCATCAGGTCGGGGTGACATGGGGCGCGGTGTTGGTCCAGAGAGGACCGGATGCAGGGGCGCATTCGGTCGGCCACACCAGACATGTCTGGTCATAGTTGAGCGGCTCTAGGAGCTCTCTAGACTCGATCGGACGCTGCCCCTCCTGCGTTCGGTCGGCCACACCGGATGCGTCCAGTCGCAGTTGAGAGGCTCTGGGAGCTCTCTGGACTTGACTGGACGCTGCCTCTCCTATGTCTGATTGGCCACACCGGATGCGTCCGGTCATAGTTGAGCAGCTTTGGGAGCACTCTAGACTCGACCGGACACTGCCCCTCCTGCGTTTGATCACTTCGCTACAGTGCGTCCGATGCGTCGTGTTAGAGCGTGTCAGAGAGGGCTATTTGGCGGCAATGGCTACTTCATTTGAATGGGACATGTGGCGGTCAAGCAGTGACCGGACGCAGCGACCTGACGTGTCCGGTCACCACACCGGACGCGTCCGGTGCACATGACCTGCGTGTTCGGTCGTCCTGAAAAATGCCCAGTGAAGGGGTAACGGCTATTTTAGCCTGTGGGGCTATAAATAGAAGTGTTGGTCAGCCTTTAGCCGAGAGATGAGCACACTAGATCCATGGTGGCTTATGTGGTGGTGCTTGGGAGCCCTCTAACTCACTCTAGCTTGATAGTGTTCATCCGATCGAGTGAGTGAGTGATTCTAGTGCGATTGCATCGAGTGGCACTAGGTGGTCATCTTGCAAGCTGGTGGTGCTTGTTACTCTTGGAGGTTGTCACCTCTTAGATGGCTTGGTGGCGGTCTTCATTGAAGCCCGCAAGAAGCTTATGCGGTGCTCTAGAGAAGAGCTTTGTGAGGGGCATTGTGCTCACCCCGCGGGAGCCACGAAGAGCAACTCTAGTAGAGCGAGACGTGAAGGGCAACAAGTGGTCCGACCGGGTCAAGTGCTAGAGCTTGTGGTAAGCACTCTATGTGGGAGAGTGTGACTTGTGGGTCACCACTAGCAAGAGGACTGGTGGCAACCTTGCAGCTTATCTCAATGGTGACGTAGCGTGTTGGCAAGCACGTGAACCTTGGGAGAAAAATCACCGTGTCAACATTGTTCTTCCTGTTGGTTTGCAATCCCCTTACACAAGCTTGTAGTTACTTTTATATACATTGTGCTTGTGTAGTTGCTCTTGTAATTAGTTAGCTTGTATAGCTCACTAGTTACCTTCTTGCTTGTGTAGCATAGAAGTAGCTCCCTTGCGTGACTAATTTGGTTTGTGTAACCTTGTTAGTCACATTGCTTAGTTTATGTAGCTAAGTATTTACTCTCTCTAATTTGGCATTGGTTGACTTGTTATTGAGCATTGCTAGTGAGCTTAGGAGCTTTGTGCTTTTGCTTACTAGAATTATATAGGAGCTCCCCGGTGTGCAAAATACTAGTGGCAGATGTTTGTGTGATCTTGCTCCTAGAATTAGATAGATGAGCTCTAGCTAGCTTGGCGTCTTTTTGCCTAATTAGGATCTTTATAAGGTGCTTGTGAACTTCGATAGAGGGGTGTAGTCTTGGCTAGACTGATTATTTTAATTCCGCATTTGTTTCGGTTAGCCGGCGTGATTTAATTTAGAAAGGACTATTCACCTCCCCTCTAGTCCACCATCTTGACCTTTCAATTAGTATTAGAGCTAGGTCTCTCATTTGTGGTCTTCACCGACCCAGGAGGATGGCGTCTAGTGGGCCAGATGTTTGTGAGACACACATTTTTTATGGCACAAACTTTGCACTTTGGAAAATCACATGCTTGATCATTTTCGTGTAAAGGGACCTAAGTTTTGATGGATTGTCACTAGTGGTCTCAGTCATGTCTTGGACCATAGAAATCTAACCGAAGCTCAAAAGGTTCTCTTTGAACTTGATGCACATGGTTGTTGTTATCTAATGGATGCTTTGAGTTTTGATTTAATGAAAAGGATAAACTATGTGCGAACCGCTCATGAAATATGGGAATCAATCAAGCACAACTTCGGTGATTCCTTCACATGGGATGATGGCAAGTTCAAGAAGGAGGTGCCCAAGGAGGAGGTGCATGAGTGTGTTGAGCTTGACCATAATTTGGTGATTGTGGAAGATTGCCCCACCTCATGGTCAAGTGATGATGATGATGATCTTACCACAAGATCACTTAACAAGATTGATGATGATCCCACAAGTGATGCCAATGATGATGCTACTCCATGCACACTTGATGGTGATGATGGTTCATGCTCGGGCCATGATTGTGATGCTACTACAAGCCCATCCACTACACCACATTGTTTCATGTCATAAGGTGACACAAAGGTATCAAATGCTAATGTGGTTGATCATATTGATTCATATGATGAGCTTGTTAGTAGACTTGCTAGCATGACCATGTCTTTAGAAAATGAGAAAGCTAAAACATTGAAATTGGAAATTGAAAACTCATTTCTAAAGAACTCATGTGAAGAACATAAGTAATTACTTGATGTTCTTAAATCTTCACATGGTGAGCTAAAATTGACTCATGAGACACTACTTGCTTCTCATGAAGAATTATTAGAAGAATATGCTTCTCTCATTAAAGTGTTTTCAAAGAAACTTAAAAATAATGAGAGCTCATCACATGAGTCAAGTGATCAATTGCAATATGTGACTAACTCTTATGATATAGGGAAAAAGCATGTATCCACCTCTTGTGATGATTTATTAGCTATGCCACGTTCTTCACAAATAGATGCTTGTTCTACTTCCTTGTCTTGTGAGACTAACCTTTTGAAGGAGAACAATGAACTCAAAAGTGAAGTGAAAAATTTGAGCAACAAGTTAGAGAGGTGCTAAAACTCAAAAGTCATCTTTGAGCACATGTTGAAGGCTCAAAGAAACTATGATGACAAGTATGGCCTTGGCTTCAAGAAGAAGATGATAAAGGGCGAAAGAAAGAGAGAAAGAAAGATAAAGAAGCTACAACAAAGAAAGCTCTCTCATACCATGTGCTACCGGTGTCATGAAGCGGGACACCTTGTAAATGGTTTCCCAAACATTGAGAAGCTCAAGAAGATGAAGGAAGAAGAGAGGATAAAGCATGTGTAGTGCTTTAAGTGCTGCACTTGGGGTCATCTTACCTCAATGTGCCCAACTAAGCAATTGGTGAAGCAACAAGTGAAGCCTCAACCAAAGCCACAAGTTGAGCAAGAAAAGACACTCCAAGTTCAAATCAAGATCAACCATGAAGATGGTGGTGGCTTGATGATGAAGAAGAAGACAACAAGAAGGGTGGAAGAGCAAGGCATCCAATGCTTATTCAAGATGCCAAGATGACGAGCAAAGATCAAGAGAAGAGAGATTTGACTCACATCAAGTGATATACATGTGAAGATATGGGACACTTTGCCTTGAAGTGTTCTACCAAGCTTGAGAAGAAGATTCAAGCAAAAGAGAAGAGGCAAGGCAATGAGAAGCAACATATGAGCAAGGAAGAAAAGGCTTAATCAAAGAGAGTTTGCTACTCATGCTGGGAAAGGGGACACATGGCACATTCATATACCCTAGGTAAAAATTCTAAGCCCATTTTAATTGATGATCATGATGTACTTAGAAAGGATGGTAATGATACATCTATGGTTGCTATTGTAAAATATCCCACTACTCATACTAAGGCTATACCTAAGTATGTTGCTCCTAACTTGAGAGGACCCAAACTTGTTTGGGTACCATCAAAAAGTGGATGATTGATTATAGGTACCATCGGCATTGGAGACTTAATTCAATTGATTTCATATTAATCATCATATGTTGAGTCAAGATATGAAGCCTAGTGCACATCCAAACCCAATGCCATGATAATTGAGTGAAGTCCAAATGTGCTACATCAACAAGTGCTATAATTCAAGTTGTTGGTGATTCATTGGATATATTTGATGGCTTGCAAATAATTGAGTTGAAGCTTGCTAGTTGGATGATCATGAGCTAACCAAGGTGCATATGAGTTGATTGAATTGGATAAATATGTAATGTTGCTTGCTATGAGATGTTTGAATGGATAAATAGCTTAGTAATCAAGTTTGGATTGATTTGTGTTGGATAAGTTCATAACATTTAGTAAGTGGATTGAATGGATCTATGTCTTGTGAAAGTATTCAAACAAGTTGATTTTAAGTTTGATTCACATTTGATGAAGTATAGCTCAAGTGATTGAAATATGTCCTATATTGAAAATCTGAGCTAGCTGTGATCTTAGCCATGTTTGAGTGATCAAAACTTATTGTATTGGCATAAAAATTGGTGTACATTCTCTAGACTTATGGTATAAGATGCTATACAAATTTCATGAGAATTGCAGAAGAGATGCTTTGGTTTTGGAGTGGATCTTGTCAGCTATAGTGCAGGAGTTTTCAGCATGTAACAGTGGTGAAAGAATTGAAATCTGGTAGCAATCTAGAAGTCAAATGAAGCTCAAATTTTTACAGCTTCTTGATAACTTAGTTAAGCACATCTCCACCAAATTTCATGGTATTTGTATTTGTACATTGGGAAATATGCATTTTTCTTTGAAGAGTACAGAATCTGCTAGAAAAGTGACAATTATTGGATTTATTTGGAGTCACTTTGATTGAAAGGTCCTCAAATTGGAAATATGTTTATAAGTGGTTGAGTTACCTAAGTTTGGTCTTGAGATGATCTAGAAGTATGACAAGCAAAGAGTACAAGGGCATTTGATTATAGAGTGTACTTTACACACATTCAGCACTCAAATTGGAAGATCAAGATCAAAACTTAAGATGAAGATGAAGTTTAAGTTCTAGTGACTATTGGAAATCATTTGGTAGAAAGAAAAAGACTTAAACAAGTAGAAAGAAAAGGACTTAAAGAAGGAATCAAGGTTACTCATCAAGTTAAGTCCATCACTTGGATCAATCAATCAAGTTATTTTAAGTGAGTGTCAAGAATGGTTCTTTGGAGAGAGGTCACTTCTCCCTAAGTGTAGGGGCTTGCCGCCTATGTGTAGGTAAACCAAGTATGGTACTTGGAAGGCTAACATGGAAGTGGTGATCCTAGGGACATTTGAGATGCTTAGTTGAAGCAATCAAAAGGGTTGATCAAGGAAAGCAAGTAACACCTAAAAGAGAGCTAATCATGGCAATTCAAGTGGTATTCTAAATAGTTCTCTCATGCAAGCATGGATCAAAAGATAAAGCAAGCTAACCACAACAAGATAGTGCACT
Source organism: Miscanthus lutarioriparius (assembly GCA_904845875.1). Lineage (NCBI taxonomy): Eukaryota > Viridiplantae > Streptophyta > Magnoliopsida > Poales > Poaceae > Miscanthus > Miscanthus lutarioriparius. The sequence continues at coordinate 17,311,734 of CAJGYO010000019.1, forward strand.
TGATCATAAGTGGTATTCATTTCATATGGGTAAAGAATGGAATTCAAAATGGTATCTATTGGTCTTTACCAAGCTTATAATTGGAGTTCACATTGCTATTGGAGTAATAAATTGGAACCTATGTGACTATCCTCTACTCCAACATAGCAAAGGTATCATTGTAATGTGCATAATCATTTCATCCCTTACTAGTATGCAATTAGTGCATATAGTACATGCTTCATAGGATCATGCATAATAAATGAAATGTTTAAATTCATAGCCTACCACTATTGCTTCAATGATTAGTTGATCTAGTGGTTAGTATATGAATTTATTCATGAGCTAGTGAACCCAAGTACTTGATTTGATTTGGATTGCCAACAAGTGACAAGTACAACCTCGATAAGATAACCTCCAAATGAGTGTGAAGAAGCTTAGAGAGGGTTCAAACCGGACTTAGAAGCTTAGGCAAATCAATTTAGTTCAAGTCAACCATAGAAGCTCATGATAGTGATAAGAGTACAAGCATAAGATAACAATGCAAATGGATATCTAGTTTTGTTTCAAGTGGTATCTAGAATCAAGTATTTCATCAAGAATTCAAAAATGATGTCTAGATCAACTCACAAGTGATATCCTATAAGTGGTACTCATGAAGATAACAAAGGTTCAAGAAATAGTTTTTATTGATAAATCCAACAAGTGGTTCCATACTAAAAAATTCTTTCAAGTGGTATCACATCTACACGTGGTATCAATCATACAAGATGATGGTTCCATAAGTGATCCTCAACTTTAAGTGATCATCAAATAAAGAATGCATCCCTCACCTACAAGAGCTCAAGTTTATCATATGAATGACCCATGCTATGACATAGGGGGAGGTGTCCCACAAATTGGTATCAAGGTCAAAGATCCTATGAGTGGTATCTCAAGGACTACAAGTAGTGTCATTCTAACAATCAAGTGATGTCCATAAAAAATACAAGATTCAAGCATCAACCATCTACCCCAAATGCAAACCTTCGCATCAATGAGAAGCACACCTTTTATGGAAATTGATGACAAAGGGGGAGAGATTGTACAAAGATATAAAAGCTTTGGGAGAGATTGAGACAAAGAATTAGATGTTGGACATGGACATGGACAAAGAGGGAGCAACATTGAAGAAAAGAGATAAAACAAAATTCTTAGACAAGAGAAGCACACAAGTAGGGGGAGCAAGCTCATGAACTTTGATTGGTTGCATTTGATATGTGCATAGTCATGTGCTTGCTTGCATTGCATAAATTTTTTAAATTTGATATGCATGCTTGTGTGGTGTATGCTAGTTGTAGAACTTGAATGATGATTTGATAACTAGCATGCATAGGATGGTAGCTAGATTTGTATTTTTACACGTGGTACTAGAACCTTGCTTATAATATTGATCTCATGGGGTTTTCTAGTATTTTTATTGTCTAGCTACTCATGGTGCTAAGGATGGTGTTAAAAGTGCAACTCCAATTGGTATCACACTTTAAAGGTTTTATTCTATATACCTTAGCATCATTTGGTAGTAATTACTCTCCCACAATTCCAATCTATGCATATGTGCGAGCTTCAAACCAAATACTCTAGCACGTATGTAGGGGGGCTAATACTACCAATTCGGATTTGTGTTATTTGTCCAAAATCATTTACACATGGTAAAATTGATTGGGCAAGCAACATGAATCCAAAAGAGCTTAATTTCCACATCTTTGTAGAGTTGTCATCAATTACCAAAAAGGGGGAGATTGAAAGTCCTTATTTGGTTTTGATAATTGAGTGACAACTTAGGTGGACTAATGTGTTTAAGTGAGTTACACAGGCAATTAGTCCACAGGTACATGTGTGTGAGCAACATATGCCATGACGGTGACGATGGCTCAAAGATGTTGCAAAGCTCACACATGTGATGATGAAGGAGCTTATTGCACATGAGATATGACATGGAGTCATGTGATCAAGGTGGAGAAGATCAAGACATGACTTGGCTTGATGGACCGGTTGCAAGCGTGAAGGGCAAGTCGGAGGCTTTGGAGGCATGGCGGTGAAGCTTGAGCAAGACTTAGCACCGATGGACGAAGGCAACGGTGAAAAGCAAGTGAAGTCAAGATCGATGAACCAATATGGTCACATGATGATATGAAGTGGATCATATCATTTGGTGATTGGTTGGTGCATGTGTTGCATCAACAATGGAGGAGATGGAATGGAATGCGCAAGGCAAATGTATAACCTAGGGTATTTCATTTCACCGGTCATAGGTGTGTAGAGAAGTTTATGACCGGGTTTAGGATAGATGGCCGTACTATCAAGAGGGGCAAACTTGTTTGCATATCGGTCATCTAGTGCCACTCGAGTAATCTAACTTTGCATCGTTGCTAGGATCGAGTGGCGCGGCAAGTTGAGTGGTTAACTCCTTGAAAAATGTTTGTGAAAAGCTAACACACGGGCACAAGCTGTTGTACACTTAGTGGTGTTGGCACATTTGCAAAGTAGAAGAAGTTGGTGAAGAAAATGAGTTGAATGCGCTGGTCATGGGGTGACCGGACACGTATGATATGAGTACCGGACACGTCCGGTATCTGACTCAGGTGGCAATGTTCCTGACATGACCGGACGCGCCCGATATCGATATTGGACACGTCCAGTATTCTGGCCAGGCGCGGGAAGAGTTGTTGAGGTTACTAGACTCTGCCTCGTAGTAGTGACCGGACGATGAGCAATCACTATTTAGCGTTAGGTGGGGGTGACGTGGGGCATAGGTGTTGGTCTAGAGAGGACCGGACGCAGGGGCGCGTTCGGTCGGCCACACCAGATGCATCCGGTTGTAGTTAAGCGGCTCTGGGAGCTCGGACTCGATGGGATGCTGCCCCTCCTGCGTCTGGGCGGCCACACCGAATGCATCTGGTCATAGTTGAGCAGCTCTAGGAGCTCTCTGGACTCAACCGGACGCTGCCCCTCCTGCGTCTAGTCGACCACACTGGATGCGTTCAGTCATAGTTGAGCAGCTCTAGAAGCTCTCTGGACTCGACCGGACGCTGCCCCTCCTGCGTCTGATCACTTCGCTTCAATGCATCCGATGCGTCGCGTCAGAGCGTGTCAGAGAGGGCTATTGGGCGGCAACGACTACTTCGTTTGAATGGGACACGTGGTGGTCAAGTAGTGACCGAACGCAGTGACTGGATGCGTCCGGTCACCACAGCGGATGCGTCTGGTGCACACGACCTGCGCGTCCGGTCGTCCCGAAAAATGCCCAGTGAAGGGGTAACGGCTATTTTAGCCCATGGGGCTATAAATAGAAGTGTTGGTCGGCCTTTGGCCAAGAGCTGAGCACACTAGAGCCTTGGTGGCGTATGTGGGGGTGCTTGGGAGCCCTCTAACTCACTCTAGCTTGATAGTGTTCATCCGATCGAGTGAGTGAACGATTCTAGCGTGATTGCATCGAGTGGCACTAGGTGGTCGTCTTGCAAGCTGGTGGTGCTTGTTACTCTTGGAGGTTGCCACCTCCTAGATGGCTTGGTGGTGGTCTCCATCGAAGCCCACAAGAAGCTTGTGCGGTGCCCCGGAGAAGAGCTTTGTGAGGGGCATTGTGCTCGCCCCGCGGGAGCCATGAAGAGCAACTCTAGTAGAGCGAGACGCGAAGGGCGACAAGTGGTCCAGCTGGGTCAAGTGCTAGAGCTTGTGGTAAGCACTCTACATGGGAGAGTGTGACTTGTGGGTCACCACTAGCAAGAGGACCGGCGACAACCTTGGAGCTTGTCTTAACAGGGATGTAGTGTGTTGGCAAGCACGTGAACCTCGGGAGAAAAATCACCGTGTCAACATTGTTCTTCCCGTTGGTTTGCAATCCCGTTACACAAGCTTGTAATTACTTTTATATATATTGTGCTTGTGTAGTTGCTCTTATAATTAGTTAGCTTGTGTAGCTCACTAGTTACCTTCTTGCTTGTGTAGCATAGAAGTAGCTCCCTTGCGTGTCTAATTTGTTTTGTTTAACCATGTTAGTCACATTGCTTAGTTTGTGTAGCTAAGTTTTTGCGCTCTCTAATTTGGCATTGGTTGCCTTGTTAATGAGCATTGCTAGTGAGCTTAGGAGCTTTGTGCTTTTGCTTACTAGAATTGTGTAGGAGCTCCCCGGTGTGCAAAATACTAGTGGCAGATGTTTGTGTGACCTTGGTCCTAGAATTGGATAGGTGAGCTCTAGCTAGCCCGGCATCTTTGTTGCCTAATTATGATCTTTATAAGGTGCTTGTGAACTTCGATAGATGGGTGTAGTCTTGGCTAGACCGATTATTTTAATTCCGTATTTGTTTCGGTTAGCCGGCGTGATTTAATTTAGACAGGACTATTCACCCCCCTCTAGTCCGCCATCTCGACCTTTCACATGTGGGCCCAAAGGGCCGGCGTGGCCTGCAGGTGGGGCCGGGCGGCCCCACTTGACAGCCTCTGCCCCTTTGCTTCGGCGTGGAGTCCTCTTGAGTCTTTTAGAGTCTTCTAGAGTCCGTTTCGCTACGGATAAGCGCGATTAAATCTGACATGTAGGTCCACCTTGACGGTTTTCTAGATAAACCCTGCAGAAAATACATATTCACCAAAACTCATAGAATTTATTAGTTTAAACCCCTATACCTATGTTTGGTGATGGAATTAAGTATAAATATAGGTTATGTTGACGGTTTATAATTGATGTTAGTGACTATGAACAAGTATCTAATTAGAGAAGGGTTACTTTTATCCTTTAGGGTTGGGTCCTAAGAAATAGAAGTCCAGATTTTAATTCCATTTTTTCCAAGTACAATGCACTAGCTAATGGAGGTTTAATAAATGGATTGTACAAGCAAGTCCACCATTGCTCTGATACCCCGGTCTATCGCGGGGGATGTCGAAATAACAACTTCGAGGCCCCCAGGAGGGCACTGAGTAACTCCTCTTTAGGATCAGGTTGAGTGGCACATAGTATTCCAATTATTATTCTAACATCAAACTAGTAGATGGAACTCAATTAATACGATTATATACAAATTAACTAGACTTCCCATTACAAGTTTTATATCCCGCTCCATCCAGTGGATGCGGTCTCTACTCCACTAAGGTTCACTCTCATAGTCGCTCCATCAAGGAATCTGGAGTTAACTTGTAGCATGCTTGGAGTCATGCCCATTCCAAGTGTTACTATGCAGCGGCGGTCGAGCTATTGCTCAACACAGTCTATGACGTACCTGCAAAATAGCTTACTGGCTGCACCGTGAGTACATTGCGTCCTCGCAGGACTTACTTCCAACATATAGTATTTGGTGGATTCATAAGGTGATTATCAGGCGTTTGTATGAGTGCGAAAAGCAATGATGTTTATTAAGAATATGTCATGCCATTCTCAACATTAGAAGTAAAGGTATTCATCATTATAACAAAGTGCTCATAGTCTATTGTTCATGCTATCATGGGTATAGAAAGAAAGAACAACTGAATAGTTCCGTCCCAAAGGACTCCATGCTTTTAAGACTCTGCAGAGGTGTACAACTGTACCCACATGGAAGTCGGGACTAACCACCATAACCGTGCCCGGGTAAGGGTTGCCTCACGCCTTCCAACCTTTCCCTAATCCGGCCCAAGTGTCACATGAAAGGTTTGGGCGGTTGCCCGATCAATGTCCCGGACATTCCCTACAGATGCCAACCCCCTTGCTAGTTTCACAGATAAACAGGTCACAATTAGTTACTTGGCTTGTCGACCCCATCCACGACATGTGGTCTGTACGGGTGGTTACTCAGACTTACGTATCCCAATACACGATCCTTACTGCTCCACGAGCTACGTCATCTGAGATCCCACACTCACAATGACCTACCCCTCGCATGAGCAAGATATCCAAGTTATCATCAAGATTACCATATTAGAGATATTAGTTCTTAGCCAGATTAGTTAGGTAAGTCAAGTTGTACCCTCATTGGTTTTAGTGGTTAATTATCCAGGTGTAGCATCCTACACGCGCGAGTATGAATTCCCTTCTCATGCTTGACTTCTACCGTTGCCTAGGCAACTAAGCAATAAGCATTACATGTTCCCATTCCCATTGTTTAGATGAGAGACTTCCACAGATTATTAGACTACTCTAGGTGTAGTATAAGAGTGATCATTATCCAAGACTATATGAAATGCATGACTCATAATGCAACTTGATAAGTATCCAAAGTAGGGTTTATAATAGTGGGGTCCCTGCTTGATAGTGTTGCTGATCCTGATGACTCACACATGATCCTCACAAAATGAGACATCCGAGCTTGAAAGGAGAGATATCAAGGATTGGGGATGATCACACGATAGATAAGGAAACTAGGAATTCTACTCAGGATTTAGAGAGAGGCATCTACTGTGATGTGACCCTATTGCTGCTTTACTAGCTATGGGTGTGAACTAATGGTGGTGACCCTTTGAGTGAACTTACTATCTAACCTCACCCTCTGTGATAGTCAGACACTCCATCCTACTGACGGACACTCCACTATACCAGGTGCCGAGGTGGGTTATCTCTGGTTTGGCTCTATACTGATTGGCGGACACTCCGTGGGAATCATGGAGACTCCGATGGGAACTGTGTGCTCTCGGGTTTTTAGGTTATTGGTTTAGTATAATTCATCGGACACTCCGCCGAGGTGATGGACACTCCGATATTCTCACTCAGCGAGAGACTTAGACTGTTGGTGACTATACTTTAGGTTTGGCGGACACTTCATCCTACCGACGGATACTCCGTCAATCGGGCGATAGAACCTATGCTCTTGGTTTCTTGGGTTAGAGCTTGGGGATTCATATCTAGATCTCGGGTAAAGGCATCCATGCATGTGCTAGGTATTTCTATGGTAACTTGGGTGACTTAGCTAGGCTCAAGGTAGCTAGGTTTGGCTTAGGTTAGCTAGTGTAACTAGTGATTCCTTGACTAAGGTAAAACCTAAAGATAAAGAGAGATTGAGGGATAGCATACTTGATCCTTACTCTTGGGGTACTTTTCCATCAAGCCATCCTCATGATCCATCCATGCAAGAAAGAACACTTAGATTAGGGTTGGAGGATTGATCTCAAGATAAAGAGAGGAGAGAGCTCTTGAGCTAACCATGAGATGAGAGGTTGTTGAAGCTCAAGTGCTTGGCCTAGGGCTGATCTTGTTGTCTTCTAGCATCCTGATTCTCTTCTCCATCTTCTTCTTCTTCTTCTCCTCCTCCTCCTCCTTATCTTCTCTTCTTCTCTTTCTCTCTCTAGTTCATCCTTTCCCTCTCCTTGTTCTTCCTTCTAGAGAGAGAGTGTGTGTGTGTGAGAGAGAGAGGGAAATGAGGAGAGGATGAGTGAAGCTAAGGATCTGAGGTTGGGAAATATCTCCCACTCATGCTGACTTGTGGGCCATGCCCCATAATGAATAACAACTCACTTCCCATTCCATCTGCTATATCTGCATCTTTATCGGATGATCCGATACAAGTGATGGATTGTCCGGTAGTCTTTGGATTTGCTTAACCAAGCTTAGAAACCTGATCTCATAGCTTTTGAATCCAATTTAAAGCTTAGGGTGACCTACTTGAGATCATTAGGGAATTTCATTTAACAGGAACTTGGGCGAACAAAATGGAAATTTATGGTGTATGGTAACTTGGGTCGTTACAAAGGTAGAGGCCGAGCTCATGTGGTGGCCGACTCAGATGGGAGGGGAGTCTAGTGGAACTCGTGAGGTGGCCGAAGGCGAGCGTGGGGCCGGCACACTCACACGGGCTCGATGAAGCTCGCGTGTGGGCGGTGGAAATCAAGGCGAGGGCAGAGGTCACTCATGGAAGGGTGTCCAGCAACGAGCGACACACGAATGATTGTCCGACGAGGAGTGCGGTGCAAGTGAGCTTCTGAGGTAGTGAGGCAACACACGGTATGGGTGGTGGCTTACCAAGCCTGGCTACCTAGAAATGCCCCACTTGTTTCTAGCTAGCCAGCCTCCTTTCTCGTTTTTGGCTTTCTAGAGCCTAGCTTAACAGTTAGGCAGGCATCCAAACATGAAGGGGCTACATTGCACTAGCCTAACTTGTCCCTAAGCTGTCCATCCAAATAGCCCCAATGCATGACTCGATGAATGAGAGTACTATTAACCAAAGAAACTTGTAAATAAAAACTATGTTCACAAGACATCGTTTTTTCATGCTATGTGTTAGAAAATCATGATAAGGTATGCAATTTAGTTGGTTAAGTCCTTCGACACCATGACATCTGTAATGACTTCGTTAATTTAAAGATATGTCAAACTAGTCTTTTGAAGGTGCTAATAAAGGTAGAATTCATGCGCGCGCACGCATGCAGGTCATACACGTTTATAGAGGTGAGTGTGCATATATTTACATGGATGTCTGTAACGTGTTTCAGCCTTCCAGGAAAAAAACCCGCAATATCTTATAAGATCTACCAATCACGATAAATTTAGCTCTATCTTGAAAAAAATGCCTATTAATTAGCCAGAAGATTAAGACACCACTTGGATGGCCAGACCAGTTTCGATTCTCCTTGGAACCCGAAAAAACGAGACCAAACTATAACCATGAAACAATTCTACCCCGGAATCTTTGTGTCATTTTGTGCTTTTTGCTTGTCGAAACGGCTCCACCCTGGTTTTACTAGATTTTGTTTCTAGCTTCTCCTGTGCATTAGCGATAATATTTTTGTCTAGTTATGCTTTTTAATGGCAACAAGTTTTAAGTTATTATTCGTCAAAAAAAGTATGAATTTTTTAAAGAATATTTACTTATATGATTTTTTATGAAAAATATTTTTTCTAGCCTACTAGCCACGGATAGTGATTCTAATTCATCACCTGAGTTTAGTGCGAATTCTGATCTAAAACATTTTGGAGAGCGATTTCGGATCTAAAACGTTTTGGATCCTTGCATCTAAGATACAGTTAGCCAGACTAATTAATCGTTTATTTTGATGAGGATGGTTAATCTCCTACTAGGTTGCACAACATAATAATTTTTTTTGAGGAAAAGTTGCACAACATACTCGTGGCCATGGGCCGAGAGATCCAGATCCAACCGCATCGCTCCAAGTGACCACTCCCGTCCAGCCGGCCTGCCTAGCTCGCACCACGGTGGTGGAACCAAACGTGGAAGGGACGGTGAACCGAGCCTAGCTCGGGTGGCAATTGCCCAGGTGGTGGGGCTTGCTGGCCGGAGTTCGATCCCCCGAGGGAACAGATTTCTGGTCTCGCACCTCGGAGATTTATTCTCCGTTAATAATTTCAGTTGCCTCTCACACAGATATGCTACAATGGTCAAGTGACGTGCCCGCTACGCTCGAAGTCTGCTGATCTTCGAGTATCACTCAGCTGCGTTCGTTATCTAGTATTTTTTTTAGAGTTTAAGGGTGGCCCCCGGCCTTTATATTGCAAAGACCAAACCGTTAAGCTCCTTACAACATTTAAAGTTCAAAAACTCCGACAGAACCTCAAAAGGCCTCAACAGGCAAACAAACTCCCAGAAAACCGAACTAACTACTGACATTATTACATCTCCCAAGCTTCCACAAGACCCGCAATGCTAACCCAGTTTCTTTCACGAGCCAGCCTTTCTAGATCAACTTCATTTGTCAGAAGAGCTTTAACTTCATCAGCTGTATCGATCATCCATCCATTCCCAGGTTGAAATAAGCTACGATCCCATTCAACATTCACCTGACCAAGCCAGGTAGGCGGTGAGGTCTTGTGGCAAAGCTTTTTAGCTTGTCCAGGAGATCCAAAAAATCTAGGATTTTCTCCTTCGGACATAGATAACTCCAATTTTGTAGCATTGCTGTTACCTTCACTATCAGCACTCGCACATCTATCCAGAGTGATCCCTGAAAACACAAGCTGTTTCTTAGTTTCCAAAGCCCCCACAGGACAGCAGCACAAAAAAAATTTCCACTATGAATTTCCTATTACTAATCCACATAGTCTCAACAGAAACAAAATATGTGCCAACTTGTCTATTGAAGATCTCAGAAAGAATTGACCTAAGCTGTTTAGCTACTACACAGTTAAAAATAAGTGATTTATAGTTTTAGCCTCTGAACAAAACAAACAAGTAGAATCCTGGATTTTCTTCCTGAAACTCAAATTATCCCTAGTCAAAACCTTGTTTTTAGATAACAACCACAGGAAGAAATGGACTCTAGGTGGAACCTTCAGTGCCCAGAAAACAAACATAGGAGAAATACTCCTAAAATTAATGACTTTATATAAGGACTGTGAAAAGTATACACCATGAGAATCAAACTGCTATATTAGTGAATCTTCCTCATCAGTAAAGCTAATAGTAGAAGTTAACTGGACCACCTCTAACCAAAGATTTATAATCTACCATCGACACATCTTCTCAAAGTGCATTTCAAATCAATACCATCCCACAGGGATGCAACCGTAGCATCCTTCTCATTAATTAATACGTAGATCTCCCAATATTGAATAGCTAGACTAGAAGTACCTAACCAATTATCTTCCCAAAACTTACACTTCTTCCCATTTCCTATATGCCATCTATATCCTATTTTTGCTACAGAAGCAGCTATCATCAAACCTTTAAAAAACTCAGAGGCTCCAAAGGAGGAGCTATAAAAGATGTTAGGTCTATCAGTATTGTACTTGAAGTCTAAAAACTGTCTCCACATCTTATCACCATCTAGATTATACCTTTTAACCCAAGAAGCTAAGAGACACAAATTTAAATCTCTCAAGTTAGGAACACCTAGGCCTCCATACTCTTTCATCATACTGACACTCTCCTAGTTGGCCAAATGAAATTTACGTCCCATAAGAAATTACCAAGATGAGAGTGTATAACTCTAATGGCCCACTTAGGAAATTTAATAAACGAGAATAAGTATACAGAAATACTAGCTAAACAAGACTTAATGAGAACTAGTTTTCCTGCATAGGACAACAACCTACCTCTCCAACCAGCCATTTTCTTCAACATTTTATCCACTAGAGGCTGAATGTCCTCCCTACTAAGCTTCCCATAATGCAAAGGGACCCCTAAATATTTGATAGGCAAGGTACCAACCGGACAGGAGAACAAATGAGCAAGATTATGAACTACTTCAGGTTCAACATTCATCGAAATTAACTCACTTTTATGAAAATTGATCCTCATACCAGACAACTATTCAAACTAGATGAGGATACTTTTTAGGTTCCTAGTGTATTCCTCCTCAATCCTAGAAAAAAGTATGGTGTCATCTGCATACTGTAGAGACACAATACCGCCTATCCTAAAGTTTTTAGCTATCCCTTTAATGATACCTTTTTTAGCCCCCTTCTGGAGTATTTTTGTAAGAACATCACCTACTAGATTAAAAAGCAAGGGAGATATAGGATCACCCTGCCTTAACCCTTTCCCAAGTTTAAAAAACTACTTTCATCACCATTAAGGTTGACTCTCACAGAGCCTCCAACAACTAAATGTCTAATCTAAACAATCCAAGTGTTACTAAAACCTCTAGTCCTAAGTATTTCAAACAAAAAATCCCAAGAAACTCTGTCATATGCCTTCTCATAGTCTAATTTCAGGATTATACCAGGATCACCTGATTTATTAAGACTATGTACTAATTCATGAGCAACCACAATACTCTCTAAAATATATTTACCTTGAATAAAGGCACTTTGTTGAGGAGAAATTAATCTATCCATAATTTTTCTAATCTAAGAGTTAACACTTTAGAAAACACCTTAAAACTGCAGTTAATGAGACTGATAGGTCTAAAAAATTTCATGGATCTAGCTTCGATCTACCTTAGGGATGAGAGAAATCATAGCAAAGTTAAGTCTTTTCAAATCAAGATTCCCTCTATGAAAATCATTGAACATATCAACTAAATCAGCCTTAATCAAATCCCAAAATTTATGATAAAACATAAATGAGAGCCCATCAGGCCCAAGTGCACCATCAGCATAGCAACTCTAAACCGCTTCCTTAATTTCTCCTTCCGAGAAAGGAGCAGTTAGTAACTCATTCTCACTACCACTCACTAAATCCTCATGTCCCCAAAAGTCTTGCCCTAAAGAGATAGGGGTTTTCCTCTCTTCTAAACAAATGTTTGTAGAAATTTAAAGCAATGTCCATCATCCCCTTATGGTCCTCAACTAGACCATTAGGGCCTTCCAGAACCTCTATCATCTTCTTTCTACTTCTCTGATTAGCTACAGCATGAAAATAAGTTGTATTCCTATCCCCTTCTAGGATATTCCTGTCCCTAGATCTCTTCCTCGCCTTAATCTCCTCTAAAGCCCAAATCTTCTCTAGTTCCTTAGAAACAAAGTCCATTCTATCCCTCTCCTTCTCAGATAAAATCCTAGAATCTAACTCGGCTTCCAAGTCATTATACTCCAAAGCAAGCTCATTCTTATACTTATTCAGCCTAGCTACTTCATTCAAAGCCCAACCCCTAACAAACCTACGAAGCATCCTAATTTTAAATTGCCATTTATCTAAACTATTAGTCAAATCACAAGGAGTGTTCCAAGCTTTCTTGACAATATCAGAAAAACCATCCTGATAAAGCCACCACTTTTCGAATCTAAAACGTTTCTTACCAAAGAAAACATTAGAACCAGTATCCAAGACCAGCGGGTTATGATCGCTAGGAAATCTATCTAGACATCTAACATATGCTAAAGGAAAGCAACTATCCCATTTAGTAGATACAAAAATTCTATCTATTTTGGCCATAACCAAATTATCTTGGTTATTAGTCCAAGTGTATTTTCTATTAGATGCACTGAGTTCCAGCAGAGCCTACTTATGCACCCAATCATTAAAAGCATCAGTCCATCTATAATTAATCCTAACATTATTTTTATCAGAAGCAAATCTAATTAGATTAAAATCACCACCTAGGATAACAGGGCCCTGCCATGACTCCATAATAGAATGTAATTCCTTTATGAAAGATTCCTTCCCCTCATCATAAGGAGAACCATAAACTACTACCAATTTCCAGTTAAAACCTATCTTTTTTATCCTGCAACATAATGCTAATAGAGAAATCTAAAGTAGAAACTAAAGTAGCCAAAAACTTATCACTATTACTTCCAACCAGAATGCCACCAGCAGACTTTTTAGCAGGAAGATAGAACCACTCAAAAGACAAATTACCAGTAAGAGATCTAAGATAGCCTGGAGTAAAAGACTCCCTCTTAGTTTTCATGATCCCTACAAAATCAGCTCTTGTGCTCCTAATCCTATTAATTAATGCAGGTAATCTTCCTATTTTATTCAAACCTCTTACATTCCAAAAGAGACCTTCTTGCTTTTCCTATTAACTACTTTAGACCAGGCCTTTTCAATCTCAGCCTCTAGAATATTCAAATCATTATCTTCATACAACTTCCCATCAGGAGTTGTGGGATCTAAAGTCCTAGCATCTTTTCCAGAAGAATTGTGACAACTAGGACCAACAGTCCTACTGCCAACAAAGAAGTTTTCATTTCCTACGGAAAGACTACAACCTACCTGATCACAATCATTTCTCTGTTGACTTCCATCAGAAGTCATCATACCCTTTGAATATACTTTAACAGGGCAATCTACCTTACTACAAGCTGCATTAAAACTATTATTTCTTTCTATCTCTAATTCTAGAACTTGATCAACTACCTTTTGCTTAGACAGTTCCTCAACTGGAACATATAGATCAATACTAGCAGCTATATCTAAAAGAAGAAGAAATTTGTTTTGAAACTTTTTTACCTTTCTCAAAATCCAGGTTGTTCTTTTTTAAAGCTTGAGCTTTTTCCAGCATATTCATCCCATCCAGAGGAACTCGTTTACTCTTCCTTTCTAGTTGCACAGGACCCCATCCCCTCTTTCTTGGTTTTGACTTAGCCACCCCACCATCTTTTCCTTGATTCACATCTCCAAGGGTAATATTAATAAGTGGAATATCAGATCTATCAGCATTACCCTCCGTACTCATTTGATTCATTAAAGTCTGATCTGGTCGATCCCTGCTATCAGCATACCCATAGAGTCACTCAGAAGGCAAATTCAGACTCTCTTCTTCTGGTTCAAAAGTCTCACCAACATCCTCTATCCAAACTTCCTCTCTATCCCCAATTTTCATAGCCTTAAGGAGACTGATGTATGAAGATTCCATCGCCTCTCTATTAACATCATTAGCTAGCATTTCCATAGCAAAGAGCTGACTAAGATCCCTAACTGTCTTAGTTCCACTAGGCATAGACTGCTTAAGTTGTTTATACAGAGGCTCATCTATTTTCTTCCCTTGGTTAGTAGAATCAGATGGCTTGTCGGTTTTAGGATTGGTAGAACCACCCTCCTTCTCCTTCTCTTCATCTGATAGCAGGTCATCCTCATCCAGATCAGTATCACCATCACCACCATCTCCACCATCATCTCCATCTTTCCTAGTCTTCTCAGATATCTGCTCAAAGCATTCTATCTTAAAATTGATCACAAAGAGCTCATCCTGCATTTCCATGACCCTCTTCAGGGGAATCTTGATTAGATTCTTGCATTTCACTTTAACCCTCACCGTGGCAAAGAAACTAGCAAATAGAGATTGCCAGTCCATCTCCACTAATTTCCCAATAGTAGAAGCCACTTGCCTAAAGGTAACTCAATCACACCATTTAGGAGGAATACCCCTAACTTGCACCCAAACCTCAATCAAGCTACTCACTGGCTCAATATTTCCATTCCACACCTTTAAAGAAGCCATCATTGTACCCTTCTCCAAGTAGAAATATGAAATCTTATTGATCACAATCTTATCAACTCTCTATTCAGGAGGAAATCTCACCAGATAACTGAACTCATCCATACTCCTTAACTGCCAAGGCCAATCTGCATCAAACAATTCTCCAAGATTCCTCAGAATAGTCTCCTGATCCATCTCACCTTCTTCTATTGTGAAAATTCCGCAGTTCTCAAAACCATTCCACAGCTTAAACCTATCATCATCTGGAGAAACATTGACATGGAAGAAACCCAGACCCTTACAAGAACTACCCATAAACTGCACCACTTGTTCAGGCTCACTCCACCGGGGGCACTTTTCAGCTATGTGATCTTGGCGAAAACACACAAAATAAACTTTGGGTTTGGAACACGTGGAACACAAAGTGTCCTAGCTTCCCATAATTGTAACAGACCACTTGAGACGCCCTGTTATTTCCAGACTTTTCACCCTCTATCACCTGACCAACAATCTGATCCACCACTTGATGAGCAAAGGTATTATGTTCTTGAGTAACTGATTGTTGTTCCAAAGCTTTGGGTTGTTGTTGTGGCTGTGGCTGTTGAGGTTGCTGAGGTTGCTGACGACCGTGTTGCTAGCCTGCTGAACTCAACCCCCAATTACCTGCAACACCCCTACTACCAGAACGAGGACCCTGACCTCTCTGCCCAACAGCATTGAACTGATTCTGTCTAGATTGCTGCCCCTGATTATAGTATTGTTGCTTGTGTGGTGGTGGAGGATATGGTCCCATCGGAGGTCCCATCGGTGGTCCCAATGGTGGAGGCCCCATCGGCGGCTGGTAGTAAGGAGGTGGATTCTAGACCCAGCCTCCCTCACCCCAACCCCACTCTTTCTTAGGATTCCTCGGCCTCTATGGACCTCTTCCACCTCTACCACGACCAGCCATCCCGAGCTTCAGCTTTGACACGAACAAGTCCTTCACGCCTTCCCCAAATATCTGAGGCAAAGCAAAGCTTCTTCGGAGAGATACCCAGAGGTCACCTCCTCTCACCGGATGACAATCACTTGGCTCAAAATGTTTGGAGTCCCATATATTCTTATGGATCCAAACTAGGTTTTCCCCCTTGCAAACCCTAGCCCGACCGCACGAGGAAGGGGAGGCGGAGGGGATAAACAAGAGCTGGCCAAAGATATCCTCTACTTCTCCTTCCTCAACCTCCAGAGCTCCGAGATCCAAGCCGTTAGTGCCACTTACCTCTCTCCCAGTTCGTTATCTAGTATAGCTGTAGGTCTGTGTTGTATACCGTGTGTGTGAGATGTGCGTGTGTGGTGGTGTGTGTATGTATTCGAACATGATACTATAGTTGTAGTTAGATGAGAGGAAAAAAAAACGTGGAAGGGACGGCCAAGGGCGGACGCTGCCTTGGCTGGCGTTGACAGTTAGATGCGACCGCGGGAGCGTCCGTCCGACCGCCACCGCGTCCGCCTCAGCTCCCCCTCGCCTCGCCTCGTCGGCTCCCTCTAATCTCGAACCCAGTAGTGGAAGACTAGAATCGTCGGCGCGACGCCTCGGCAGATTCGCCCGCTCCGATCCCACCACTACCGTGCCCCGCGGGCGACGTCGGGCGGCGGCGATGGCGACGTCGTCGTCGTCGTCGGGGGCGGGGGCGCGCAAGAAGGCCCCCAGCCCCCCGAAGCACCGCCACGACGGCAACTCGCCGCTGCCGCTCGGCATGGACTGGAGCCCTCCCCCGAAGAGATGGGTAAGCGCCCGCCGCCCGTGACCCCCTCTCGCATCTCTACTACCCAACCCCCGTCGAGCTGCGCCGTCCGGCTCGTCATGATCCATGTCGCGCTATGATCTCGGACTCGGAGGCAGATGCGGGTCTCGCCAGCTGCGTTGCTGCCTACTGGGGGACCGGTGATCCCACTTCTAAGGGCTAGATTTGGTGCTGGTTCGGTCCGTTCTGGGGAGGTAGATGTGTTTTAGTGTATTGGGGGTTGTCGATCATGGGCAGGCGTTTTCGACCTGGATTTTACTGCAGCTGAGTAGCGTGTGCTAGTATTGGGTCCAGGTATCAAATGTGCGGGTTGGGATCTGCAGTAAAATTCGTCAAAGTAGAGCGACCCGTTGTGCATAGTTGCTGATTCAGTAACTTAGAGCTTTCCTTCAATTAGGGTTTTAGATTTCTCATGTTTAACTGACAAACAGTAGAATAATATGGACTTGACACATTAGTTTACTCAGTGTAGGATTGGATGAGTCAATTTCATTTTTCTTCTTCACTTTACTAGGGTTTTGGATTATGTCTCTCTTGCAAGGAGTTGATTATGTGTTTCATGGTGTGCTTTTACTGAGTGGGATTGCAAAAATCAGATATACCCCAGCTTCAAAAGATTGATTGCCTTGTTAGTCAGTAGCTGTCTTCTCTTCTGTGGAGTCTTGAGTGTAGCTTTGCTTACCTGGAATATAGGTGTCAGTTGTAATTTAGCTGGTTGATGGCTTGATCCTTTCCGTATTATCATTTAAATTTCTTCCTATGCTATGCCAATGATCACTATTTCTGGCTGAAATAATTTGCATGCTTGATGAGCAAAATTCACTAATGCACATGCATATGTGGCAGAATTTCCATGAAAAGCTGTCCGTTTCTTTTTTTGAACGTAAAAAAGCTGTCCGTTTCTAACGGGTTTCAATTAATTAAGAAACATTTCATCTACTCACTATAGTATTTGTTTCAACACAACTCTGAAACTATCTATTGGTCAACGCATCTCATGAGCTCATTGTCTATTGACTGCATACAGGAGGGAAGGAACACCATATGGCCACATAACCCTCAAACAGGTTGGAGTTACTGTGTGATGATGCCTTCTTGGATCACGCAAACACCTGAAACTGGTGTGACCGCTGATAGCTTTTTGAAATCTGTCGTTGTAAGTATTGTTTATCTTGTATGTTTTTTATTTCTCCCATCTTTGTCTATCCATGCCACAGATGACTCGAATACATTAATTTTAGTTGCATTCCATATGCCAATTGGAAAATGCCATGTTTCAGGTATTCTCCTTGTTATACAACAAACAAAATTTTTATGTACCTATAGAAAATAGAAAATGGATAAAAAAGACCATTCCGCATTTATGACACCAAAAAAATTGAAAATTTTCTTTTAAAAACATCTCCATTTCTAGAAGGGCGAGCCTGATGCAAGCGGTAGAGTCTTACCTCCTGTGACCGGAAGGTCCCGGGTTCGAGTCGCAGTCTCCTCGCATTGCACAAGCGAGGGTAAGGCTTGCCACTGACACCCTTCCCCAGACCCCGCACAGAGCGGGAGCTCTCTGCACTGGGTACGCCCTTTTTTTTTACATCTCCATTTCTAGCATTTACCTCTCCGGCTATAGCTGCAGCTATAGCCAGAGATCTCCGCTGGACATGGCTGCAGCTAAGATATTTAACTTTTAGCGCTAAGTGATGGCACACGCTAATAGCCGGATTTAGCGCCCGAAATCCGCTAAATATGTCGTGATTTAGTGCCGCTAAGCTGTCGCACCTCACCGTTCCGCGCCGGCCATCCGTCAGAGTGCTGCCAGGAGCCAACTGAGACCTTCCCCATTGTGCATCGCAGCCACGGAGCACCTCCTTGTCCAACGTGGCCTGATTCAAGCTCCCCACCTCCGCGCGGAAAAGCAGCAGCTGCTCCGGTCGTTGACGGCTCTCCGCCTCCGCGAGCAAGCAGAACTGCAGAAGCACCAGCAGCTCGACTCGGCGAGGTGCTCAGGCCACCGGAGATGCGCCGGAGCTGCTCAGCCGTGGCGCTCCACGAGTGAGGCCGCGTGGACGTGCGGCGGAGGGAGCAACATCCTCCCCGGCGGCAGTGCAGCAGAGGGCCAGAGGCGTGTCGCAGTGGAGAGAGAGAGAGAATGCAGCAGGCCAGAGGAGTCACGAGTTGGACCTTGGACAAGGAAACTAATAAATAAAGAGTGCAGCCTCGTTAGGAACGTGTGGACGAGGATTGACCAGGCTGTGATTATTAGTAGATAAATAGCGGTGATAATAGCAGCTATAGCGGATCGACCAGGCTGCCGCTAAACCTTATATCCGGAGATTTAGAACACTGATTTAGACATCTTAATGTATTCTCAACTATATTTTGGAATGCCAATGTATTGCTAAGGTGTTGCATGTTCTGTCATTCTTTTTTTTGTGTCATGTGATTAGTTGCAATCACAGGAAAAAGGCTCTTATCATTATATCATGTGAATCTTAGTTTTGAGTTATGTAAACTTTGCCATTCTTGTTTTCCTGTATCTAAATTTAATGCCCATAAAGGACAGTTTTACAGGATACATATCGGTGTACAATCTCCAGAAGGCTTTAGCTCTAGCCATGGAATTCTCAGAAGGTTTAGTGACTTTCTGAAGCTATCTTCTGATGTAAGTTGAGGCAGTTGATTCAGATATCCCAATTGTTGCCATTTGCTCTTTCAAATATTGAGCATCTTTAACTTGCAAGTTGCAGCATTTTTCTTCCGGTAACTCAAAATGTGCTCACGTTATCTGAGGGCACAATTGTTAGTTAGCAATAATAATAGCTATGGTTGTGCAGTTGTTCTATGGTTTAAAAATATTGAACAAGAAATAGGGAAAACACATTTAATTTTGCAAGTCTTGAATAGCATTGACCTCTTTTAACATAGCAGACATGCTCCTTTTGAAAAGTAACGATCCTTTGTTTTGACCTCAACTGGCCTGTGTACTACTCAGGCTGACAGAAAATTTTAGAATGCAATCATCATGAAAGAATCACTGTGTAGCTCTAAGTATCCAGTTGTGTTGAGAATGACTTAAAATGTGCACTGGCGAGCTGTTGGCGGTAAGTTTTAGAAATGCAGTCAACTGTAAGAATCACTGTGTAGGTAAATGTAACTTGGTAATAACTTGAATGCACACCACACTGCAGAAACTTACTGATGTAGCTACTTGTTACAGTGCATTACATAGATATGCAGTGATTCATCTTCAAGCACTTTTAGTTACAATGTTCCATGCCTGTATTGATGCTAGTTTGCACAATCCTTTAATGTTTTGCCTCCCCGTTGGCCTCAAAATAATGATCTATGCTTTGTTCTGATGTAGACATGTTGGGTCATTTGCTACTTTATGATTTGGTTTTGATGTAGAACCTTGTGTTATGCAACTGGATGATTTCCTGAACATGATATACCAGTATACCACCGATACTGTGCTATTCCATATTCATTTGCCTTTGATATATCATTTGTAACCATTTGCTTTTTTTGTAAGTTCAATATTTTTTTTCTTATACTACAATACTCCTGTTCTGCAGCTTAAGAGCGCGTTTCCCAGAAAAGATGTCCCATCGGCTCCTCCGAAGCATGCTTTCTTAAGAATAAATTCAAGCAGGTTGCTTCTAGAAGAGGTAAAATGTATCTTAAACCTCAATGTACTTTTGTTAATTTCCCCTTTTCCCTGTGTCAACTGGATGCTTTACGTGTAATACTATTTCGTGTTCTGCTTCTTGGACCTATCTCAAACTGTTATGCTTTCAGAGAAGGCATGCATTGGAGGAGTGGATGCAAAAGTTACTTTCTGACATTGACTTGTCAAGAAGTGCTCCTGTTGCTGCTTTTCTTGAGCTTGAAGCTGCTGCACGTTCATGTATGTGCTACTTTAATTATATTTTTCTCTAACTGTATATTATCCACTGTCTTCATTGTGCACGTTAAATATGTTAGCAGAAAATTTAATACTGTTATACTAAATATAGATTTCCAAGAACGGAATGGGCGTCCTTCTGAAGTAGGTTCTTCTGCAGAGAGCAGCAGTATTGACTCTTCTCCACATTCTGATGGACCTGCTTCTGGTTCTCTTGCTGAGTCCAATCAAATAAATCAAGCTCTTACTCGTGGTAGCAGTCTGACAGGAGCAACTGGTAATGGTGTGCTTGGAGAAGCTATCTTAGATCAGTCTGATGAGCATGTTAGTAGTGCCTTGAATCACAGGAAAGGGAACCTTGTATTGGAACATGATGGTAGAAATGGTTCAGTAGCGTCTTATAGGGGAGTTGTTTCAGAAGAGGACCGTGATTCTAATCCCGGACATGCTCGGAAGGACTCTGCTGAAAGTATTGGGAGTGATTTGAGTTCTTTAAGAGGAAGTGAATTATCTGTTCCAGGGGCTAGTAGTTCACTTTGGGATGGTGCTGTGGTGGATGGACATATTAGTCAAACAGAACATCTTACTGGTTTGGATATGCATCTTTTGTATGATATGGATGCACAAGTCATCCTTCCAAATGATCAAAAACAGAAGTTGACTAGACTTTTGATCACAATGCAACGAAGAATAGGGACAGCAAAAACTGATATGGAGGATCTCATAGCACGACTAAATCAGGAAGCAGCTGTTAAAGAATATCTTACTACAAAGGTATTGCTTTGCTTTTCATGTTAATGACTATGGCATCTAGCTCTACTTAGTAATTACAGGTTCATGCTTTTTTTTCTCGAATACGCAGGAGAGCTGTGTATCATTGTATTATAGAGAGGAATTACAGGTTCATGCTTAATAAAAACAAAATGCACTTTCAATTTCCATGTTGAGTTTAAGATTGTATGGTTCTCAAGTTACATTCTTTTGTTGTTTTGTGCATTCTTAGTTGTACACTCAATGGATTTGCGTGTATCATTACCATTCTCCGGATTCTAGGCTCTCTGTTTGATAATTATGATTTGTAATGTAGGTTAAAGATTTGGAGGTTGAATTGGAAGCCACAAAACAAAAAGGTAGAGAGACACTACAACAAGCTATCCTGGCTGAAAAAGAGAGGATTACCCAGATGCAGTGGGAAATGGATGAGCTCCGTAGGAAGTACTCTGAGATGGAGTCAAACCTGAAGACTGAACAAGTCTGTTATTCCCACTGTTCTTGTGGCTTAATTATTTTACTAGCCATATGAAGGTACTGATTTTGTCTCTTTATAATTTGCAGAATGAGAAAACTCGTGCGGAGTCAGAGAAAACAACTGCTAGTGGTGAAAATGAAACACTACTTGAAGAATTAGAAATTAAGCAAAAAGAAGTCGAGAGTTTGAAACAGCGTCTTGTAGAAGCTGAGGCAAAGTCTAAAGCAGATAAGAAAGTTCTTGTCAAAGAGGTCAAGTCTCTTAGAAACTCCCAAACAGAGATGAAGAAAGTGTTGAATCAGTATCTTGAGGAGAAGACTGATTTAGAGGTATAGTGATACCTAATGCCTATCAAATTATAATGCCCCGTTCCAGCTGTAGCAGTATCTGTTGTTTCTAGGAATACTTGTTTACTCTTACTGGCAGTATATATTCAACATTATTAGTGGCTTGCTAGACCAATTTGGCTAACTGCTCTTCCTCTTTCTTTTGTATCCTTCATGCCACCTACCCTTGGACTTTAGCTTAAAATCCTACTGAACCGTTGCTATGTTCAAGTTTGTGACCTTTTGATACTGTTACATCCGCAAGACTTTTGTGATGATGCAAGACATCCTGTCCTTTTACCTTTCCACGACGCTTATTATTCATCCAACAGGCATTCTATTTGGGAAGACTATCATAAAACATTATGTTTGCTAGCTGATAAGATGCTCTAGCATTAAAGAATGTGATTATTATCTTAACCAACAAACACATGAGCTATTGGTTTTGTGTCAACATCTCCATGTGTTTTGTTTTGTCAAACTTGGATGAATAAAGTTCCTTCTCTGAAGCCAGGAAGAGCAATAAAGACTGATTTGTACCTAAGATCATCAAGCACACAATCAATTTCTTTTTTTTTATTTTAATATTTCCATATCTCATGTCAAACTTGGATGGATAAAGCTTGATCTGTTTATGCAAGCTATGATGTAAAATGATTTCTCCTTATATATGCACAACAACAACAACAACAACAACAAAGCCTTTAAGTCCCAAACAAGTTGGGGTAGGCTAGAGTTGAAACCCAATAGAAACAATCAAGGTTCAGGCACGTGAATAGCTGTCTTCCAAGCATTCCTATCTAAGGCTAAGTCTTTGGGTATATTCCATCCTTTCAAGTCTCCTTTTATTGTCTCTACCCAAGTCAACTTCGGTCTTCTCTGCCTCTCTTCACGTTACTATACTGACTTAGGATTCCACTACGCACCGGTGCATCTGAAGGTCTCTCCTTATATATGCACGGTTTTGGGAATTAGGATTTAGTGCTGCTCCTTCAATTAACTGCATGAGCTAGAGCCTGGAGAAAGGGGATGAGTCTTTTTATGCATGCTAACATATTCAAATCAATTAATCGCTTATGATTTTATTTTCACTCTTCGTAAATCCATGCTTCTGTCTGTGCACTCAAAATGCCTGTACTCCATAATTCAAATTCTATGCAATCAGTTTATTTTCCTGATTTTTAATGTTTTTTTTTTGGTTTCAGAGAGTTATTAATAGAGAGAAACAGAGGTCAGCACGTACAAAGTTATCCCGATTGAAAATTCTTCATGAGTGTCGACTGCTGCGGGAGCGTCTACAGGAATGCAGTGCTAAATTTCTAGCAGAAGAACAAGATAACTTTACTATTGATCCATCATCCTTGCCTGATGCATTAGATCTTCTAGCAACATCAGACAATAGAATACGCCTACTTGTTGCCGAGGTAAACTTGAAATGTTATGGTAAATTAATATCATTTTTTCCCCAACGGGCCTGCTTGGCCAAACTCTAGTTTTTATATTCTTAGAGAGCAGCCAAAGTTACGTGGTACAGCTCCTACTCTAATAAATTTGGAGTTTGAGCAATTGAGTTGTTTTGGAAATAGTTGCTCCTTTCATTTCTTGGAAATACAAAAAAGAAGTGTCCTACGGATAATGTAAAATGCTATGCAAGATCACGAGATTTGTAATGTTGGTTTGTCCTAACACAGAACACTACCTCTGGTTGTTAATACTTGATGCTCCAACAGCATGTTAATACCTGCAGCTAGCTCATTATCCTAGTCAGGAAGATCAACTATTCCTGACTGGGGGGAGTATTATCTAGTTCAGTTTTTGTTGTCAATTGGAAGATCACTTGTATATTCCCTACTTTTGCATTAGAAGCCCCTGAACTCCTCTTCTCAATTTATCATTTTTATCTTGGATCTGAAGCTGGGGCAGCCTTTGTAATAATATCATTATTTCACATTCTCTTCTTGAACCTAGACTGTTTTTAGTGTTGTAAAGTTAAGGGAAGTTGGAGAAAACAAACCCTACCAAGGTCCCAACTTTAGAATTATTAAGGCGAATGACAAGTTTACGGCACTTAGTTCTGTAACCAGGCTTGCACATTGTGTTGGTAGCACCTGTTTAGAATTATTGCCTCCTATGAATCCCTTCTTTGTAGAAGTAGGGACAGACTTTTTTTTTCTTTGGGTTCAGCTAACATATCATTTTACCTTGGTAGTTACAGTGCATCTTATGTTTTGATTTAGAGAGGAAGAATATTGTTCACACTGGAATGCAATTTTCATGGCTCCACTTCAGTTTTAGATATACTTTCTATTAATTCTACTACTTTTAAATGTGGATATCTCTACTAAATCTATGCTCTGCATTGGTCTTTCCAGGCTCAACTTCTAGCACGAGATGATGAACAAGGCTCTTCTGATGATGGCGACAATTCTGATAGTAGATCCTCATTAACTATGAGCAGTGAAGATGCAAAAGTTACTGATGAAGATACAACAAAAATGCTTTCTGATCTGCTCATTGACAATGCACAGCTGAGGCTACGCCTCAATGCTGTCATCCGCAACGCTGTAAATACTGCCGTGAAGCCAGAGAAGGAAGGTAGTGGCGAGGTTCTCCCCAAAAAGACAGTCCTTAACTGGTTGTTAGACAGATGAGAAAACACCGATGTATATTCCTGTGAATTAGATCTTCAGACTTATGCGGCTTGATCAAAATTATATGATGAGCATACCTATAGTGCCAGAGTAGCATCAGGATAAACATTCCCTCCATGAGGGAAGGAGAGCCTGGAAGCGTGCGTGTGTTGCTGTTGTACGATTGTTTATTTATACATGGAAGTCATGGAAGATAGTATATTTAGTGGGGTTATCACATTGCATTACAGTGGCTAGGGCAGTCAAAGCTTGCTGAGCTATGGAGTAGCTTGCAATCGGGGTTAAGACTGATGGAGAGCACAATAGCCCCCGGTTTTGCACCATATATATGTAATTAAAACCTGATGGGATACCCTATATGTAGACTTTTTCTGGCTCTCAGCCGGTGAATCTCTAGCATGACTGTACACAGTGAAATCACTCTAGACCAATCTTCTCCCATGGACGGTTCAAGTGCCAATTCTCTCTCTCTCTCTCTCTCTCTCTCTCTCTCTCTCTATATATATATATATATATATATATATATATATATATATATATATATATATATATATATATATATATATATATATATATATATATATATATACACACACACACGTAAATGCACGTGTGTTGCAATGGGAACATATAATACCACGATAACATGTATGTATGAGCGTGTTATACTGTTATCTAAAATAGATACCACGATTATAATGTTTCAATCAATATTACATAAGTCTTCACGAAAGATAGATAGTTAAAATATAACTCTAAATTTGAATGCAAAACTAAAACATCAACTTCAATTGTCGCATCACTTCATACCTATGATACGCGAAAGATAAGCTTACACTTTTTAGAAATCAAGTGCTACGGAAAGATAATCATAACAAGTTTGTGTTTCATAATATATGTTTTATAATATATTGTACAATTAAGAATCTAATCTCTCAATAGTTCGACTAAGAGAACGTGCTTTGCACGAATACCAAGCTGCAGTTGGTCACCGATCAATGATGATCCAGAAGATTTTCTAATCCAAGATGCGACGTCTAACTTCTTGCAGCTAAAGCATGCAGATGGCTGAAGCTGTAGTTAGAAGTATCCTGCATATAAGTTGTTTGTTAATTTTTAAAGTTAAATTACCATTTGATATCTAAAAAAATATATATCGACGTGTGATGCATTACCTCTTTTATGGAGTTAGAATCTCTTTATATACGATATTCTTTGTAAATATATCATTTGTCGCTTTCTTCTTCCCCTTCTTTCTCTTTCCCTTTCCCTTGTTCACGTCCTTCTCAGCAGCCGGCGCGGCTAGAATCCTAATGTTCGATTTTGCCGCACGACGCTCCGCAAGCCTTGCTCTGTCCCTTTGCCTTTTAAGTTCCCGAGGATTGGAGACTTGTGTAAGTGGATTAGATCCACTTTCAACGCCTTTTTTTTTAGAAGACAGACTTAACATCATTAATTATCAGATGTTAAAATTTTCATACCTTCATTTATCTGGTTTGACAAGTCTCTCAATGGCATGCGACAACTATGATTTTCATTAGGCTCCATGCAGGAAAGAGGTCTAAAAATACATGAAGACAATCTTTTTTTTAAAGAAAATAGTCTTTTAGATAAAGAAATAACGATCTTCTAAAAATGTGATCGTTCTTACAGTTGTAAACAATAAACTGTGAAACCAAAGCGGCTATAAATTATTTCATGCTAGCAAGTTAAACAAAATGATGACATATTTTCTCAAACGATAAACAAAATGATGATATACTCTATTTTGTTAAATTAGAAATAATATTTTATGCATGTACCTATGCACTCATATGTACATGTGATTAGTCTGAGAATTGTTTAATACTCATAGGTTTAATACTGTACCTCTACACATTTGAAACACGTAATTTCTGATTCCGGTTAGATTGAAAAAAGTAGGTAAAAATATAAATATGTGCGGTTATTACATTAAAATGGTCAAAAGGCGAATGGATCATATATCGAGAACCTTTTTTTATCTTCAGTATAAACTCCCTCTGTTTTAGGTTTAGAAGGGTTAGGGGCAGAGAATCGAACTTCCTTGTCTTCGAAACAAAGTAACTTTAGTACCTAAAAAAGTTAACAAAAAAATTGAGGATCTAAACAACACCATAGATTTCAAACTTACCCATCCCCAATCATAGAAAAGCATGACTGAATGTTTTGTTTTTTAGAGGTGGTTGTAACAGTTGGGGCAGATGAGTTATATTAACAACTACCAATTTGCCAGTGATCACAAGTTTGGATTAAAATCAATTTCAGCAAAGAAGACTTATTACAGTCATCGGAGCCTTTCCCTAAGGAGAGGCCTCAACAACCAGTTTTCTATCGTGCTTCGATCATTAGGTGTTGTTTGTGGCCGCTGTCCCAACGGACCTATCAAGATGACACGAACGATCCGTATTTGCATATCATCAAGGCAACTGTATAAACTTGCAAGTAAATAGCAATAGGTGTTCAGGAAAAAAAGTTTTGTTTCACTTAGTTTTTTCATACCCAATACCTATGTACGAGCAAATTTTGTGGGCAAAAGAAATGAAATGTGGTTTACCTGGCAGGATGAGGACTGAATTGACAATCATCGGGCAGTGCAAAAAGCTCAAAATTCCAACCAAAATGGATGGACTAAAACCAAACAAACTCACTGTAAATTACCCAAACAACACGACATATGTTCTTGTTCAAACAAATGAGCTCACTCTGAACTATCCAAAATGCACTAAATCTAAAGCATTGCCATATTGCAGAGATAAAAAAAAAAAGAAAAGGAGCACATTTAGCTTCCAGCTGAGTAGTTGACCATGGTGTAATGAAAAATGTAATTATAAACATTATGGTCTTGATAACCGATCATGCAAAGGGAGACTATTCTAGTTTCATAAACATCATCAGAAAATTATCAACAACTAACAGGATGTTTATTAGAATATCCACATAAAAAACAAAACACTGACAGGTCCATGAACCATGGATCGACGGTGTGGTGTGTGGACGGTCCACCATGGACCGAGTCCATGCTGAAGGGTATGGGTCCTTGTATTTTCAATGTATTTTCTCTTTTATTCTTCTGAAGGAAAACGACAAGAAAGTGTGGACATGTCATCCTGATGTCATCAAGCTAACAAGCTAGGAACGCTCGTGCAAAGCAGAGCATGGAACAGAGCACGACCAGTGCTCGGCGGCCATTTCCCAGCAACGCGAGCTTGCGGTTACGCAGTGTGCCTTGCGCGCGCGTGCATGGAGAAGGAGCGCAGGGGTGCGGGGAAGCTCACCTATGTCTTACCAAGGGCAGAGAAGCAAGGCTGGGACTGGCTGTTCCCCGGAGCGAGCTCATGCCTAGCAATGGCAGTGCGGCGCAGGAGTTCGCAGACGTGATGCTTGTGCTGCCCAGCTGGTAGTGGTGGGCTGGTGGTTCACGCTAAGGAGCTCGGCCGCTCGCCATGATCACTAATCTATTGCAGGCTCCATGGACTGCAGGTGACGAGATCAACAATCTGTTGCAATGGACATCGGAGCGGCGTCCTAATTCCGCGTGCCTGGCGTGTGTCAGCGGCGGTGGAGACTTGAGCCCGCGGCGGTGCAAAGCAGCAGCGTCAATGGGGAGGGCGCGGCGCCACGGAGACTTGAGCGGGGCGATTCGGCGACGGCTCCGCTGGTTGTCGTCGTCCGTGTGCTTCTACTAGGATTAGCCGTGGTCGTCTTTGCCCACATGCTGTTAGGATTTGGGTTTGGGTGTTCCGTTTCGCATAGCTGGAAGGGAAGACAGATGGGGATATAGGGTCCTAGTTACGTACCTGGTGGGTGCTCGTCGCTAGCTCGGCGTCGTGGCGATGTGGTACGCCAAATGCGCGGCGGCGGCGAGGCGCGGGCGCGGCGGCGACGGCACGACGGGACAAGACGCGCCGCGGGCGGGCGAGGACGTGGGCGGTAGCGCGATTGAACGATGGCGTTGATCGGCGAGACGGCGTGTGCGCGATGGCGAAGGTGGCGCGAGGCGAGAGGCGAGCACGAGGGGTGAGGACGCGGTGCCATGCGATCGCAGAGTGCCGTGGAGGTCGCGGTCGCGGTGACGGGCGCGGTCTCGCGTGATTGGCGGCATGGGGTGATCGCGGAATTGATCACGATTGTTACGGAAATTGATTTTTGCCTTCCTGATTTGCTGCGGTTATGGGGATTGAGCTGATCGCATGGAGCGAGTGCACGTTGCCTTCCTGATCTGATCGCATTGAGCGGCTTTGATGTCGCACATGTGGACGGAATAGTTATGAATGTTATATATATATATATATATACATAATTTAAATAGATCTTGATACGATCATGAGACTTTACAAATCGAGATTGTGTGGGTGTTCAGTCACCCAATCTCCTCCTTTTTTGTTCTGGCTGGTTAGAGCATAGGACTGAAAATCCTCTTTTGCTTAGCGCGTTGGACTCCAAATCCTAACAGAGTGGTTCGAATCCACCTCAGAACGAGAGCGAGCCTGAACGAAACCTAACGGAAGCTGCGCTTGACTGGGAAGACTGCTGCGCTCCCTGTGGGTAATAGCAAGAGAGTGAAGAGCGAACGATCCTCAAAACTCAAAAGTCAGCCGTGAATGAGTCTGACTCGAGTTCGTGAGTCAAAGGCAAAAGGCAGACACACACGTGCTATTCTACACCATAGGTGTAGAATACTATTCTACACCAAACTGCTAGAATTCAATATCGTTCAGTAGTCGCGTTTTAGTATTGTTCAGTATTTCGTGGTGCTGGGTGTAGTACTGAGTGATCCTAAACACAGTTCAGTACTACTTAGTATTTTTTCTAGTCAGTTTTGGCTATTATTCTACATCTAGGGTGTAGAATAGCGCGGCGTGTGTGTATATATATATATATATATATATATATATATATATATATATATATATATATATATATATATATATATATATATATATATATATATTGTTTAAAGGAGTGTTCCACGTTTAAAAGCGTGTGCTCGACCATTCAAAATAGCCTGGGCTGGGAAGGTGAAAATTTCCAGATTCCTGTGAAATTCGTTCTGTATATTTTCATTGAATTCTTGCGTCCATAGATCCAATATCCATATGTCGTTTTTTCGTATCTTATCCGTGGTCCTTAAAACAAATCATGCAGAAATTGGCATGGATAACAGAGTCATATATGGCTTGATGAGCCAAATGGCTTTTGCTTTTGGCGAGGGAGGCACTCTCTATATTAACATCACAATTTTCTAGACCACTTTCACGAAAAAGCACGCGAGTGGGACCGCCGGTAGTAAGGCAAAAAGTCCAATCCGGGCCCACCTGTCGGCCAAACAGCGCACAGCAAAAGCAGCGGTGTGGACGCACACGCACTCACGTTCCACCGCCGAAAAAAGGACGCGCACATCACACGCAGCGAGACGCCAACGGGAACACGTAAAACGAGAGAGGGGAGAAGAAGGCAAAGTGCGCGATAAACCCCATAGAAATAACCCTTGCGACTGCGAGGACGAAGGCGTCAGGAACCCAACAACCCAACCCATCAGCCCGTCAGAACCGGACCAGACCAATCAGGACCCACCAGCACCGTCGCGGCGGCGACCAGGGCGCGGAGGCCGGAGGTTGGGGGGACCGGGACCCGGGACCGGCGGTCGAGGCCCAGCTGCTGCGGATCGCGTGGGGGAGGGGAGGGGGAGAGGCGTCTGTCTGCCGGATGTCCCGCGGCGGCGGGGAGTAGGGCGACGGCGGCGGCGGGGATCGGCTGCGGCAGCGCGACGAGGCAGCGGCGGCGGCGCGGGAGGGCGGCGGCACCATGTCTGCGGTAGTCTGTGGCAAGAGGTCCTCCTCCATCTTCGCCGACGAGCTCCTCCCGCCGTCCCCTCCCTCCCCTCACTCCTCCTCCCACCAGCCGGCGGCCAAGCGGTCCCGCCGCTCCCCCTCGCACCGCGGCGGCGGCGGCTCCGACGGACGCCGACGGGAGGCGCTCGTCCACCATCTACTTGCACTCTTCCCCGACATGGATCCCCAGGTCTGCCTCCACCGCCGCCTCACTTTATCCTTTCCTGATTTCCTCCCGTCCCATTTCCCCGTCGGTGGTGGTAAATCACAAGATGTGATTTTTGCTCCCTTCTACGATTTACTAGTGCCACCATTTTTTTTGGTGGTAAGCCGACGAGGATTTGTTGTTCTCTGTCCGTAAATATGCGATCCCAGTGTAATTTCCGATCTGTCCTTGGGTGTGAAATCGGATAGGGCTCTTCTCAGTGAATTAGTTTCGTTTACTGCCACGCTTGATATGAATCTAGATGTCTCTCAGTTGTCGTTGTATTATCCTACCATGCTTATATGCTTGCTTAGCCTGTTCGTTTCGGCTGGATTGGCTTATAAGCCATGGGCTGAAAGTACCGCTGGCTGGTTTGGTGTGAGAGAAAAACACTATTGGCTGGCTGATAAGCCAAGCCAGATATGGGCTGCCGACAGGCTGCCGAACAGGCTGTAACCTGTATTGAATTGTAGCATGTCCTACCTCTTTTACATTTGATTTTATTTCAAACATATTGGCAATGGAAGAAATGGTCTGTTTCATAGGATTTCATTTACTGTTAACCTGTATCTGTTTTATTAACTATGCAAAGGATGGTTTTATTAACTATGCAAAAAGGATGGTCGCCGAGAGATGGATGTGCTGTAGTTTTTGTGGCTCCTTTCTGTGGTAGCTATGCAAGTTGTGTATTGTAGCCAGTCCGAGCCTGTGATGTCCCCAGTAAGTACACAAAATGAATTTATTGAATATACAGGATTTCCTTCATAGATGGAAATTTAACCTCCTGTTGGATCCTGATAGATTGAATTACTTCTATGCAGTATGAGCTAGTTCCTCATTTACTCTACCTTCTAATATAACATA
Source organism: Miscanthus lutarioriparius (assembly GCA_904845875.1). Lineage (NCBI taxonomy): Eukaryota > Viridiplantae > Streptophyta > Magnoliopsida > Poales > Poaceae > Miscanthus > Miscanthus lutarioriparius. The sequence goes on from CAJGYO010000019.1 coordinate 17,343,302, forward strand.
TGTGACACAGCTAACTATGCTTGCTCTAAATAACTGTAGTTGCTTGAAAAAGCTCTGGAAGCATCTGGAGATGACTTGGATTCTGCAATAAAGAGTTTGAATTTGCTGCGTTTAGAGTCAGCAGAAAATGGTCAGCATACAGCAATTCAGCCTTCCGTTGAAGGTTAGTTTTGTACCAGAGACTACTGCTTTCCCTGGATGCATTCATATAGCAACAGTTATGCATCCTCATCCATGTAGTTCTAGCTGTACTTATAATAGTCACCTGTCAATGATTCAATGGGAGTGTGGTTCTTGGTGCCCAATTGAATTTGTCCACCAATTTTATTCAGAGCTATATTATTTCATTATTTCAGGTTTTCTTAATTCATAAATTTGTTACTGTTATATATCTACACTGTCATAAGCTGTTCAATTTAAACACATATTTGTATCCGATTTTGGTATGGAATTAATTATATGTAGAATTGGATCATCAAATATCCTACATTGTCTCTGGCTTTGCTTATAACTTCATCCTGATATGACATCAATCCCGCGTTGTATTTGGTGGTAATTGGAATTTGTGTCATCTAGGATAGTGTTACTACCATAGTAATTGGGTGTTTGGTTTGAGGGATGAGTTAGTCCATCATCTTCTCATTCCTCACTTTTTGTTTGGTTTGTGGAATGGAATGAGCTGATCCATCATCATCTCATTCCTCACAAGCTATAATAATTACTACTATGAGGAATGAAGTCATTCCACCAAATTTGAGGAATGGGCTTATGATGCACCACCTCATCTAGAATAGAGTGATTCCTCAAACCAATCACTCTATTTTCTAACGTGTTATATTTTTTTTTTGGAAAGCAATGAAGCAGTTTCCAGATTGTATTGCTGACGGTAGCATCAATTTTGCATTCCTTGCAGGTATTCCTAATGGTGGCGTGGATACGGCTACAGAACATCCGCCTACTGTAGATAATTACCAGACAAGTAATAATGGCTCTGAATGGGTCGAGATATTTGTCAGAGAGATGACAAATGCTTCTGACATAGATGATGCACGGGCTCGTGCATCAAGAGCTTTGGAGGCTTTGGAGAAATCGATTGTAGAGCGTGCAGGAGCTGAAGCTACACAGAACCTGCATAAGGTACCCATGCGTCACTCACTACAACTTTTGGTTCCCTGTAGTATTGACTAATTTGCAGAATGATAATAGTGATTGATTTTCCTTTGTGGTATAGGAAAACATGATGCTCAAGGAGCAACTGACTGTTGTTCTGCGAGAGAATGCTGTGCTGAAGCGGGCAGTTGCCATTCAACATGAGCACCAAAAGGAGTTTGACGAGAGGTCGCACGAGGTCCAGAGCTTGAAGCAACTTGTTTTGCAGTACCAGGAGCAAGTTAGGACTCTAGAGGTGATATTCCTAGTCCTGTCTTCAACTATGCTTCTTTTCCTGTGTGATATATCAACTGAAGAAACGTTTGGTGTCTGTGACCATACATTTGCAGATAAACAACTATGCCCTCACAATGCACCTCAAGCAGGCTCAGCAGAACAGCTCCATACCTGGGCGTTTCAACCCGGATGTCTTCTAAAGCATAGCTGCTGAACGGTCTGCCCCAGATTAATACCTATGAAGATATTCTGTTTTACCAACTGCCCCAGAAATGGGGATACGGGATAAGTGGATTCACCGCCCATGGGTCCAAAATTTTCAAGTTACGGTTTGATTTAAACGTGTTGCTTTCATGCAATTGGCCACCAAATATATTGTGTTTCCACTTTTCCGTGTTTGGTTTATTTGATCCATGGCTAATATATTCGTCACTGAAAGATTACTATACCTCGTTGTAGGTCAGTTTTTTTTTTTTTTAGAAAATGGAAAAAAGTTTGCTCCCTACGACTGCACTTAGCCAAGTTCTTACAAGCTAAGGTCCCGTTATGCACAACTTCACTTCACCGGTGAAGCCGTTTCTTCGGCTTCAGCTCTGATTGGGTGAGCTAGAGCTATTTTAGTAAATCGTTTAGCAAATAACTTCATATGTAGAGCTTCTTAAAATATGCTCTCACATATGGATTGAATTATGTAAAAGCTTATTCTCTAAATAAATTCAAATATAAGCCATCTGTCTTAAATAATCCACATAATCACCAACCACCTTCGTTTTAAAATTGATTCCAATGTGAGTTTGGCATCCTTGCTTTGAATTTGATTTGGATGTGTAGAGTTTTGTGATATATAAACCTAGTGAGAATGTTAAAAATAATCCTTAGCCACCTTCATTTAGACTTAGATACTCCATATGATTTGGTTTACAAGACGTAATATGATATGATACGATCTCTTAAATTACATTTTAACTATTTATTTATTTATTTTATATTGTATTGCCTATAATTATAAACTTATGATTATTGGATATTATATTTAATTGCAAATCTAATCTAATTTTATACTCTTATAAAGTAAAACTCTACTACTATATTTCTTTGTGATTTCGTGAGCCCAGCTCATCAGTAGAGCCTCGCCACCGTCTTATGAAGCCACATCACCATCTAGGGCCCACTTCTGTCCACCTACGTTGATGCAGCAACGCCTACTCCACTTCTACCGTCACCACTAGGCCAACAAGAGCCCGCGCCAGGAAGCTAAACTGACAGCCTTATCCCCATGGCAGGCATTCGCAACCATTCGTCTTTTCGATATTGGTACATGCAAATATTTCAATACCTATTTTTGATCTTCTTCAGCAATAAGATCCAAAAGACAATCCTTTCTGCAAATGGGTCTTCAGAAGAGAGGATACTCAGATTTAGGTTATGCCTCTCCTGACATTTTAAATTAGTCTTTCATATAGGTATTCTGTTGGAGGCTATATGTATTGTGTTAGAGGCCCATTTTGGATTTGGGTTCCGCAGCTGGAGACAGGCTAACGCATACAAGAATAGGACAGCATGTAAATTGCTTCGATCTCCACCACTGGGCCAACCAAATGCATGGCCTTTCTTTGATGTTCTTTAATTCCACGCATAGCTCAACAGGCAGCATGCAAATCCATGGAAACTGAAAATCACCAATTGCTTACTAGCAGTCATGCTTGACAGGAAGATTATACAATGGCAACTGATATGCACAGGTAGGACTATGCCTGCAATATTAAATTTTTAGTTCTGTTTTCCTTATCTCCTCTCTTCACTTTCACCCTAATAAGTAAATAAAAAAAAGTCATGCCAAGTAGCATTATTAAATCTTCAGGATCATGTACATCGTTCCCATCAAATTATCTAAGAAAATGATGTCACCATCCATCATATATACTGTAGAGTATCATTAAATATATCATAAAATTTGATTTCATCTTGTTAGCAATAGTTTTTGGATTTTCTTTTGTGCACATTCCTGTATAGTGGTGATCCATGCAAATCCCGCGGCAATATGCAAGGTATTCATCTATTAGTATCAAATTTGTATTACAATAGTTACATTTTGTTTTGACCAAACTATTGGTCAAAGATTGTGCGCCTTATACACTGAATTGGAAGAAGTATATTGGTATTTGGTAGATGTGGCATTTGTATTCTTGTATCGATTATAAGAGTTGGTGTGTTTGTTTTATCTTCATCTTTAACAGGTTGAATCTTTTATCAGGAATTTGAAACAAATACCCTCTTAGTCAGCCTTTTTTTAATAATAATAGCATGAAACCTTCACCTCTACTCCCAAATCCCAAAAGCATTCAGAAAAATCTACACATTATGAACAGGAACGCGTACGGTGGCTTGCAGCCACAGGTCGTTCTTCCTCCTCGCCGTGATCCCGAGCCCTTCGGCCATGCCCAGCTCCTCCGGCGCAGCGCCACCGGGGAGCGCCCAGTCGAAGTGGAAGAGGAGGCTAGCGAGACCGAGCTCCATGACGGCGAGGTCAAGCGCTATGCCGGGGCAGATCCTGCGTCCGGCGCCGAACGGCACGAACTCGAAGTCCGTGCCCCTGAAGTCCACCTCCGCCCTGGAGCCGCCGTCCTCGAACCTCTCCGGCCTGAACTCGTCGGGGCCCCAGCTCGCGGCGTCCCGGCCGATCGCCCAAGCTTGACCCCTGGGCACGTCGTACCCGAGGACGCCGCGCGTCTCCTCCTGGCACTCACGCGGGAGAAGCAGCGGCACTGCAGCGTGCAGACGCAGAGTCTCCTTAATGACCAGCTGCAGGTAATGCATCTTTGGCAGAGCGTCCTCCGGCACGCGGTTTTAGCCGGCGAGCACGCGACGCACTTCGGCCTGCGCCTTGCGCAGCGCCGCCGGGTGCCGCATCAGCTCAGCCATGGCCCACTGCAGCGTCGTCGACGTCGTCTCGCTCCCCGCGCTGAAAAGATCCTAAGTGCTGAGCTTACGATGATCACGGCGCGGATGATGCCCATGTCGAGGGAGACCTGCAGGCCGCCGTCCTTCTGGATCCTCAGCAGCACGTCTAGGAGGTCGTCCTCGTCGTTTCCAGCACCGGCCGCCCGCCTCTCCTGGTGCTCCGCGATGACGCCGTCCATGAGCCGTGTCATCTCGCGGTGGTGCGCTTCTGCGGCGCGCGCCCCGCTGAACGCTCGCGCGAGCCTGGACGATGGGAACACGTCGGCGAGGCTGAACCCCGCGGCCACCCTGACGCCCTCGTCCAGCTTCTCCAGGAACGCGTCGCGGTCCCTGATCTGGCCGCCCACCACGGCGCGCACGACCGCGTCGGTGACGTACGAGGCGAGGAGGGCGCTGACGTTCACGGGCTTGGACGACGACGACGACGATGCGACGGACGCGACGAGGCTGGCGGCCTCGGCCTCGCGCCCACCGCGGAGGGACCGCACGTGCCGCGCGCTGAGCAGCTCGGTGACGCAGAGCTTGCAGAGCTGGCGCCAGTGCTCGCCGTGCGGCGCGAACGCGACGCCGAGGCCGTCCCGGGTGAGCTCCCTGAGGGTGGCGGTCCGGGGCCGCGTCGCGAACGCGGCGTCGTGTGTCCTCATGACCTCCCGGGCCGCGTCGGGCGACGACGCCACGACGACGGGGAGCTCGCCCAGGCGGAGCAGCATGAGCGGGCCGTGCCGCCTCGCCAGGTCACGCATGGCGCGGTGCGGGAGCGCGCCCACGAGGTGGTGAAGGCTGCCGATGACCGGGAGCTGCCATGGGCCGGGAGGTGGTTTATAGCCGTGTTTGCGCCGCCGGAGCTTGACGGCGAGGAGCGGCAGCAGCAGGATCGCTGCCCAGAAGAAGTAATGGTAGGATGGTTCGAGTTCTTGGTCCATGATTTGGGTTGCATATCTGATTGTTCCTCGAGGTAAGTAGTACATAGTAGAGTTCATTCTAAGTGTAGTGCATAGACGATTCAAGTCGGCAAAACAAAATTCCATGAAATGAGATGCCGCGTGGAGGAGCAGGTGAATGGCGAGTGAACTATATAATATGGAGATTTGCATTCAGATCTAGAAGCAATGTGGTAAATAATGCGTGCACGGAGAAGATAGAGCAATGTTGAATAAAAATACAAATTGTTTATTATGCGCTCCAATGCTAAAGGTGCTTTAGTTGGTTGCTAGCTGTAATTCGAAACCCACAAGCGCCCATCAAAACATTTCCAATGGTGCTGTTAGTACCAATTCTCAACAAATCATATCTGGGACTGGGAGTAAATCCTTTCTCAGTTAGGGGGAGCTTTGATGGGGAACAGTCTCGATTCGATCGATAAATTAAAACAAATCGTACATGAATGTTTGAACTCCGTCAAATTTTGCTCGCTTACATCAAGAGCAACTATAATCTAAAGAGAATCCAGACTAACACAAACTAATTGCAATAACACATGAACATGTCCTTTGATTATCTCCCTCTACAGACAATCTTAACATAAACTAATTGCAACACCACATGGACATGGCCTGTCTTTGATCGTCTTTCTCCTTCGATGGAAGAGAGAGAAAATATATTTTGCAGTTTCAGGATCTTGTGGATTAAGCTCCAAGCTTGACTCGTAAGTTGTAGCAGCAGTATGTAGTGATTAGAGGACATGTCCTTTCTGACAACCGTATCGATTAGAAGACATCTGGATTGCGATGCCAATAGGTGTTTCTGCATTGGTTCACATTTTGAAGATGAAATGACAAGGCATTGTTCTTCTCCTGGATGGTAAGGATGAGAAGGTTAGAGTAGGTAGATAAAATACAGGTTAAGCATTATAGCAATGATTTCACAGAACCTACCTCTAACGACTTGATCTGCTTCTGGTACTTCTCGAGAATCTGGTTGAATTGAGATCGCTCCTGCACCATCTCTTGATACTCCTTGAGTCGGTTGTGCTGTATGAGGAATGCACGCTTCAGAACGCCGTTCTGGTGAAGCAGGGATCCCAGCATCTGCTTCACTATCTTGTGCTCCTGGATTGACAACAAAAATTCAGGTCAGCTTGGGAGGAAGGAGAACTATAAGCATTATTAAACATGGTTCATAATAATACAATAAAGAAGTATTTAACTTTAGGCAATCTTGATACCTTGTTCAATTTGCTTTTTTCATCTGGGCTACTACTAGCAGCAGATTTTTCCAACAGGTTGAGTATCTTGAAGGCGCGATTCTTGGCATCAGTCAAATCTGAAGCAGAGGACATCTCCTTGACAATGAGCTCTGCCCATCCAGAGCAATTGGTGGGAATGGTTTCCACTATCAGGTCAACTGAAATAGCCATTGATGCAGTAAGGTTTATGTTAACGGTAGCTGATTTTAAATGATTAAATAAATTTGGTTGCATGAAAGTATGTTGAGATATTAAACATGGCCGCATACCATCGGATTCAGATAGGATGCTATCGCCTTCCTCGTTGTCAGATGGAACATGGTTCATGGCAGAAGCAGATTCTGTGCTTCTTTCTGCCAAATAATCTTTGTATGCTCTGATTGCAGCATCCAAGACATCTCCTGACGCTTGTAAATAGTTTTGTAGAACCTGTAAATTAACGGAAAAAATGATTTTAGGTGCACAAATCCTAACTAATACTAATTTGTGTAGGATAAGAAAACACATGACTGAAGATATTCATTGGTACAGTACTGTAGTACCAATTGGTAAGGACACCAATTTATGTTCGATGCATCGACTGAACTCCAAAAGAGGACAGAATTTTCGAAATCAAGTTTATTTATATATCACGGTAGCTAATGGCAGGACCTCATTGGCTTGACCTCTGGCCTATCGGCGTACTCTAAGCCTGTTCGCCGTGATTGATTATTAGGACTAATATAAACAATCCATGTATCAAATAAATTAAACGCACACGTACGTACATGGACGCACCTGCGGATCCTCGCCGGGGAAGATGAGATGGAGCGCCTCGACCGGGTCGAACTCGAGCGGGAAGCTGAGGCCGAGGTCGGCGGCAACAATCGACGACGAGCACCGGCCGCGCTTGGTCTGCAGGAGAGGCAGGTCGGCGGCGGGGAACGAGAAGGGGTCGTCGAGGAAGGCGGCGGCCGTCCCTCGCTTCCGGCTTGCCACGGCTGTCGCCGCCATGAGAGGGTGGAGGTAGTAGGGATAGGGTTCCGCCCGCGACGGTCGGGATCGCCCCGCTAGCTCCTTGGATTTGTTCGGATTGAGGATTCAATTGAAGGTGTAGCGGAAGTTGTGGAGTGATTTCACGGCCGCGCGCGGGGGGCGTGGATATATATAAGCGGTCGCGGCGGTCGGGCTCGGCCGCTCGGGTCGCGCGGAAGGCGGAGTCTTGGAGGACACGGCCGGGTTGCCGACTTGCCGTGCGATGGGACATCGACTCGATCGCGACCGTCCATGGGTCCCACCAGCTCGGACTTTCGTGAGTTTCTTTTGGAATGCAGATCGGAGTTTCCTTTTTCCTAGACTACCAGAGGTGTCCAAAGTTAAGAAAACTTAATATTCGGCGTCGCCTTTCTTCTCTCTTCCCTGTAGCCGACCAGCGAAGGCACGGCCGCCGTCGTGGCATCGTCCCGCCCGGCGGCGGCGCCACGACGTCGCGGACTAGCGAATACGGGTGCACCAGCATCCCCGTGCGCCGTGCGCGGCATGTACACCATGCCGTCGCCCCGGCGGCCCGGCATATTGCCGAGCGGATGGCATGCGGCCACCAGATCCGCCCGTTAGACCTGTTTCTGGTCCAGCCCAAGCCAGACATCAGCCCAAGCCAGCAAACAGCAACAGTACCACGTTGGACCCAGCAAGAACGAACCGAACTGGGACGCATCAGCACCAGCGCTGAGTAGCCACGTCCCAATGGAAAAAAAAAATCCAGTTCATACTGGATGCACACACAGTCTATGCAAACTGCCATCCACGCCATATAAACAGCTTGTTCGTTTGGTCGTGTTTGGCTTATAAGCCGTATTTTTTTAGCCAGCGAACAGTTTTTTTTCTCTCACACCAAATCAGCCAACAGTACTTTCAGCCATGACTTATCAGCCAAACAAGCCCAAACGAACAGGGCGAAAGCTGCCGACCAACTACATGCGACGCCCGCGGGCCGCCAATCATGTACGAGAGAGCCTAGACGCGGGAGCCGAGCACGTGTGCGCTGTTGGATGAAACTGGACACGTGGCAGCTACGGCATGTATGGGTCTACTAGTGCGCCCCACTCATCGAAACCAGACCTAGTGTTGGCCAAGTCAACGGTCAACGTTAACCATTGATTGTGTGATCTACTGTGGGCCTCATCTGTCAGCCAATCCACACCGTTAGCATCAGCATGATATAATCTTGCCACTTATCCTATCACAGGTCACCACGTGTCCCTCTCTGGTTCTGCCACGTTTCATCATAGTAGCGTGCCACGTGTCCTTGTCCTTTGCCATTTTATTTAAAAAATTGTTAGTGTTCATAAGTTATTCAATGATGTAGCATACAATTTAAGCACAACTATTAGGAGAAATTGATGTGAAGATGTTACATAAACTTTTTTGAATGCAAAACATTTTACTGGAACTAGCCAAAACAAGGCTTTCTGCTAGCACCATCCACTTCACACCGCACAAAGAAGCACAACCCACATAGGCACATGGTATGTGAACAACACTATACACAACCATCACAACTATCCCAAGAAAAGCATTACTTGACGCAAGGGAGGACGCTTGCCATCCCACGTCTCCTGCTACTATGCAAACCCCAAGCACATAGGGGCGCAATAGGCGAATGCAGCCACATGTCAAAGGTGCAAAGCGGCAAAGGGGAGGCCCCAACCACACCGAAATGTATCTGCCACCGGGTCATCGGTGCCATGTGTTCACATATGTGGCCGCCACCGTCGAACCTGAGTAGCCTCTGGATTCCCTAGTTATGCCTAGCACCACAGGTGGAGCTACATAGAGGCCAGAGTGGGTCATGGCCCCCTCTTGGCATTGATTTTTCTTAATGATGTTTATGGTTAATGCTTAAGGAGTCTTAGAAATTTGCACACTTGAAAGAACTTAAATATTGTTGGCCCCTTCTTAAATCCTATTTAAGCTCGGCCGCTAGGCTAGCACCCACCCTACCTTGCCATCTCTGATGTGAGAGAATCTAACTAGGGAACCTGCAATCTAGGTTGCAGCCTGCAAGGATCCAGATCTGCTGGCCCAAGATCGGGAAGTCTAGGACAAGTCAACGTCCCTAGGGCCTGATCTCAGCCGATCGTTGCGGATCCAAAGGTAACCTCACCAAAGTCACCGTTGGTATTTCTTAACGAATGCAGAAAGATTCCGCAAGCGCACGGAATTACCATTTTAGCTTTCACCCAGAAGCATTCAGGGTATCGTATTTTCCACAGGGAATGGAGGTACTTCTTCTAGCTAATTCGTCCAATGACAACACAAGGGTAAAGTTGGAAATGGTAGAAATGGATTCCTATGGCTTTTGGGTCTAAGGACAGGTAAACTCTACTTTCACTTGCTTACTTCGGGCACCGAAGCTTACCTGGTCTACCAGGTGACACCAGCATACGGCTCTACGCCGTATCCGAATGTAGGGGATTACGAAGGACGGACATGGCTGTCACCACCTACCGCCTACCCCTCAACCGGAGGATACGAGGCAAACGAAGGTAGCCTCTAGCCTAGACACCATGTCTACGCTATCGACTACTACTCTAGTGTTGCGCAGGGTTATCCATCTTTATCAGGGCCCTCTACTAGAGTATCCGCCACGAGGACGAACGACAAACCCACAAACAAGTAAGAATAGAGCTTAACTAATCAAAAGACTTATAACCATAAGAAACATGAACACTCACTTAGTGAAAAGCTCCATTGAGGCACAAGTGCTCGTCGAGGTACAATCTCGGGGAGATACCGACAAGTCCGGCACTTCCCTGTACTCTTCCCTCACATCTCTCCCAAATACTCAACTCTACTAGCTATGGCCTAAGCCTTGGAGTGATGCTCAAGTGTGGTGCTCTTTCCCTTGGTGTGTTGTTGTTGAAGGCGGAGAGGAGAGTCTCTCTTTATAGGTGGAGAGGAGGGGGTCATGTGAAAAATGATTCATCCCCTCATGGAAGGCACCAAACCGACCTCCAAGTACATTGAACCTAGGCGACACCAGCATACCGACGTTGGGCAAGGCGGTAAGAAGCAACTGACTAAATTCTGGGCCAAACGGGGCCGGTGGGGGTGCGGCCGCACCATGGCCTGCTCTGAATTAGTCCATCTTCATTGGGCTGCCTCTTGTTATCTTCTGGACTTGGCCCATCGTGGTGTTGCGCAGAGTTAAGTTGGTTTGGCTTGCTTTTAGGCTCATCCTCCACTTGTTTTGGGCCCGGATTCATTTAGCATTGGCCTTCTCCCCCTTGAGCTCTTTTGCCTTGCGCAAGGTGGCGTTACGCTTTGTCTCTTTGCGCATTTTAGGGTATGGTTTCCATGGTTTTCATATAAGTCCTCCAAAAAGATAATTCACCAAAACTTGTGGAAAGATGTTAGTTTTAAACCCTATCACTAAGTTTGGTGTTTATTTGGTTGGATTTTATGTAAAGATTGATGGTTGAAAATATGAGTTAAGGACCACCAACAAACTCTCCCACACTTAGCCCTTTGCTCGTCCTCGAGTAAAGTTAAGGACTAAGATGGGTCATCTCCTTGATATGACATCTGCATACAAGTTATTCCAAGGTTCACCAGAACCTGTGAACTTTGGAGTGTCTACCACATTATCTTGGGTGATTGAATAATGGAACAGCATGGATTCAAATCCCCTTGTATCAAAAAGCTGAAACTTGGGTTTTCATGTGAGTTTGAAAATGTAAACATAGTTTAGTTCCTCAAATGATTCTCTCAAATCGCTCATATATGTGTTTGGTTCCTTACCGAGGCATATCATAGTGTTGCCTTCTTTCTTTCCTACTTCTAAAAAGCTTATATGGATCTTTGGGTAGGGAAAGATATGAAGGCATACTTACTCTGCATATTTTGTTGAGTCAAAGCTTGGATCGAAGGAGAAAGATGTTGTACCCTTAGATCAAGAAGTGCTTGTGTGTGGATAAACATTTCTAAATCTATACTATACTCCTTTTGTAGATATGATTTCTCTCTAGCTTTTTATTTTGAGACATGGCTATCATTATTTCCTTCTTTTTATGAGCCTTCATGTGCTCATCTCTTTTTTTCAATACCTTGGGAACTTCATGTGTCCCTTTTTATACTTTGGGACCTTTATGTGCACCTATTTTTTTAATACTTTTGCATAGCCTTTATGTCTCTTCTTTTAAAGCACATATTTAGAGAGATTATTATCTTATAGAACTTGGAGTATTTTCCTATCAAATATTTTTTGTCTACTTTCAGTGTAGGAGCAAAGTTTTGGTGGATGGAAGCATGCTTTTGCGTACTCCCAGTGTAGGAGTAGCATGTATAGGTGGGTGTACGTGATCTTGATCTTGGGGGGCATGACAACTTTCTCAACCAGGGTCAACGAGACTTGACAAAACTCAATGCAGAAATAAGCAGCATAATTTTGGAGGTTTTGAGCTCTTATCACTAGATATGGCTTTGGTAGGAATTTGAACATCATTGAGGAGCATGCTATTTGAATTTTTATTTTGTAAAATAAATCCAAGTTCTTTACATGAAAGAGCAAGGTTCATTTTAATCCTACTATATCACATATTTCAATTACTTAGATAACATGGAGTCCTTATCATAATTTGTTCACAAGTTATAGGAATATTGGAGAGGAATAAGAGTATGCAAATTTAATCACAAGATAGCATGGAGATTGAGCGATATTTGCTTTGCATTTTAAATTTGTTCAATGTTCTAATCTTCAAGACTTAGGAGAGTTGAGGGTAGAGTTGCACAAACCAACGTTGTAGAGGAAGGAGTTAAGGGGAACCAGAGGTGGTTCAATCAATCCTCTCTGAGCTATCTGCCCCATCCTTCTGCATGATGTACTGTTCGCTGTTGTGCAACATATTGGTGGGAGATCTCTAATGTGCATTTGTCGTACTTGAGAGATTTCTCCCACACTTATTTTTGTACCTACTTTATTTTCAACAAAGAAACAAAAACAAAAGAAACATAAACAAGCAAGGGCTCTACTAGCTTGAACACCGAGGAGTCTAAATTTAATAATAATTATTATTATTTATTATTAATTATAATAATAATAATTTTTTAAATTTTGTTTTATTTGTTCACTCAACTTTTTATCTTTTTTAGCTTAACTCGAACAAGGCTAAGGGTAAAGTTTGCAAAATAAACCTAGCCTTGATTCATCTCCATCATAAATTACTTCCATTGGTTATGAAAACAATTACTCAAAGTTCATTAATCAAAATTTAACACCATGTCTAATTTTGATTAAAGAAGACCATTTTAACCTAAGCGCCATGCTTAATTTAAAAAGACCTATGGATGTATCATGCACGATTGCATTCAAACCAGAGCATATATCATAAACAAGGAAGGCATGAATTTGCATGATCAAGATATATCCAAATGAAGACAATCATGAGTTAAAGAACTAGGTAAACATTTATCATCAATTTTTTTAATAATTTTTTTATAGTAAGGTAGAGCTAACATCATCAAATCTGGGTATCCCTTGGTATGAATAAAATATGTAGTGATGTTCTCACCATCCTCCCCCACACTTGGACTTTTGTGTAAAAGTCAAGTGTGTAAGGTCAGAATCTCTGTTTGAGTTTGTTCCATCACCAAGGAGCATCATGACGTTTATTTGATGTAGCTCCCACGTTCTCGAGCATCATATGTCCCTTGCTCTTCTTAATCTTAACCAGAAATGGTTAGCAACCAAGAATACCCAAAGGTTCATACTAACCTGACAACATGTTTTTGCTTTTATTGATAGTAAAGTTTTTTTTATAATAATCATATATATATATATTATGATGAACCGGGGTATCTCCCGACAGTGCTTGATTTATGGTCTTAAGCTCGACCGTGGGAACTTCGTCTTACAGCTATCAATGGTGGTATAGTTCCCAGCTTTACCACCAAACATTTAGCAATAATGTTCAAGCTGCAAGGTTAGTACCATAGTGCTACAATAAGATTTGTAATATTTGTGATAAATGTAGGCATCCACAACCATCCACCTAAAAAGTTTTGAAACGAGGATCTGAAGATGGTTGGAATCCTCGTAGGGGCATAGGGCACTAAGCAACATGTCCATGGCACAAAAATTTTCATTGTGTAGGATCAATGTTGAATCTTGACTATTATCAAGAACAACGTCCTGACGGCCAGGGGGACATGGCTTGGGTTCGAGTGAGGGTGATAATGGATGTTTTGTTTCATAAGATAGTGAAACGAACAGGGAAATAAACTTCACCTCCTCAAACTGGTCATGATTGGAATGCTGCTTTGCCATTGGATTTTCTGGGCAAGGGATAGGTGTGGCGAAAGCAGTTTTTTCAAACTTTTTGTGTAGGCTCCCTTGGGAGGGGTTTTCTTAGAAAAGATTGTCCAAGGGGTGGCCTATGAGAAGCTCAAACTCGAGGATGGCAAAGATATGGAAATCTACATGAACCTCATTTTTGTTAATTATGACTGGCACGGCCCTGGAAATCCCACAACACTCGAAAAATAGTCCCAAGGGACTTTTCAAGAGTTTATTGGTCGAGACTAGCGGCATATTACCCAAAAGGTTTTTCACTAGGAATTCTAACATGATACTAGTCCCAATTGTGGGTTGTGTAGGGACATCTATGTTTGTTCCCCTTAATGAGTAAGGTACGGTCATGGAAGGTGAAAGAATCTGAATTGCTTCAGAAGAACGTTTCACTTCCATTAACCATTCCTTTGACGGTTCCATTCTAGGGGAAACTTCCTTTATGTGCTTTTCATGCTGTGATAACTTTGAGGTATTGCCATAATCCTCGAATTCGATCATGAACTCCAAAGGGTGAAACACTCTTTCCTTCGGTGTTCGTGGTTCGGGGGAGGGCTCAACAGTTGAATCTAAGGATGGAACGAGTTTGGATTCGGCTGATGAGGGCTCCTCAAAGCTTGACATGCCCTTCTTTTGGAGGGGTTTGGGTTCTATGATGGAAGAAGCATGTTTTTCTAGGATGTGAGCAAGGATTTTCTTTTGTTCCGTCATAGTTTTATGTGTAAATGACCCAACGATGGTCATGTCAAGGTATAGGGCAGCTTCTATGTTGAGACCCGAACAAAAGAAATGCAACAACACGCTCTCGGGTAAAGACAAGTCTAGGCCGGCATGTATTAACATTGAAAACCTAGTCCAGGCTGCACCTATAGATTCCCTCTCATACTGCTCGAAATCAAGGATTGCCCTTGATAGGGAGTCGATACGGGACATAGGGAATAATGCAAGGCAAAACATGTCTTTAAGTTCTTCCCAAGACCCATTCATACTTCCTATGGCATGTGTGTACCATTGTTTTGTCTTCCCTATGAGAGAGAAGGGAAACAATTTCCACCTTAGAGTTTCTTGTGTCATGCCTGAGATGTTCAGGCACGAACACATCTCCTCGAACTCATGCAAGTGATGGCAAGGGTTTTTGTTATCGTGCCCTGAGAAGGTGTCGATGAAATCTGGTCGGTAGTCTACCAAGGGGTATATCTATGGTAGTAGATGAATCGGTGGAGGTGCGCGTGAGAAAACTAAATGGTGACACAAAACGCAAGAGACAGTGATTAGATAGGTTCGGGCCATCAGCTTGACGTAATACCCTACGTCCTGTGTCTTTGTGTATTGTATTGCATGTATTTAGATGAAAATGAGGGGGTCCCTACCCACCTTATATAGCCTAGGGGTAGGGTTACAAATTGGTTGTTTCTATCCTGATCGATTTACAAGATAGGAAGTTACAGATATCACGTTAATCTAGCATATCCGAACAGATTTCCTAGATCACCGAGGATCTTCACGCAGCCTTGCGAGGCATGCTGACTTATGCCATACTTCACGCGTCGTCGTCATCTTACATGCTGGGCCTCGACTGGTGGCCGAGCCCCTACGCGGTATCATGGGCTGGGCCTCCCCTATTGGCTTGGCCCATGTGCAACCCTATGGGTATTAGGGGTTATACCCCCACAGCTAGTCTCCGAGCGCCTTGTATTCGTCGAGCAACGCCGTCTTGAGCTTGTCCGAGTACTCCAGCTAGTTGCCGATTGTCAAAAGCAGGCATCTGTCTAGATTGACTGGCAGCTGAGCTGTTGAAACAAGCGTCTGAGCTGTTGAATACATCATCTGAGTTGTAGAAATGGATGTCGAAGTGTTTCAATCTGGGAGCCGAGATCGAGCTCACTTGAAGCTTCAAGGTTTGCCTACAGGATGTAAGGAGCTCAAGTAATTTTTTTTGAAGTCTCAGCCAGTGAAGTGTACACAGTTAAGTGCCTATTGTGATGGCTCTAATGACTTGGTCATCAGGGCAGAGTGGAGGCATCAGATGGCAGACTTGATGAAGTCAAAACACCATGGGAAAAAGTAGTACATGCACCGCAAGGTGCATTGTACATAATGTAGTCCCCTAGCCTGCTGGAAGATGATGAAGGAATCTTGTAGTAGGGTCAAAGAAAAATATCCAGACCAGGCAATTAGTACATTCACTGCTAGGTGAAGTGTACACACTTAGTCCCCAAGCCTGGCACTAGGTGAAGCAGTCTCGTGGTGCTAGGATCCAAAGAGGCAGTCTACGGGTGCTGAACCCATTTCTATCTTAGCTGAGAAAAACAGTACAGTCATCACAAGATGACATGTACACATGTAGTCCCTAAGCCTGCTAGAGGATGATCAAGTAGGGTTAGAAAATATCTTGACTCCATTGAAACGACGCGTAGCATTGTACTCCGTTTCATCACTCTGCATTCAACGCAGTTTGACGCGGTGGCCTATAAGGCCCACTCAATGGCCCAACGATGCACGGAGGTTTCAGGGGAGAATGCGGTGGGGGAGGCACGGTTTCCCAAAAGTCCTAGAAGGAGAAGGGTCAGGGGTCGAACCGTTATAAGAGTGGCTCAACCCCGGCGCACATTCCTCACCTTTCCTTGACCACATCGTCTTCTTCCTTGCGCCCACACCGCATCACTCGGTAACTGCTCCACCATCAAAGTAACCACAAGCTCGTAGTCTCCTCCAGGCCACAGATCTGTTAGATGGTGCCCAAAACAAACCACAACAGCTCAAGTAGGGCATCACACGAGCTCAATCGCACCGAGGAATGGGTGAGCTCCATCAGCGATGAGGCGGTGCTCAACTAGTTGGTGGTGGATGGCATGCTGCTCGATAGGGTGACGGCAAGATGGCGTCTAGCTCATGGTGAGAGCTTTCCTACCCTCCGTGGTGATGAATTAGTGGTTTTTGAAGATTACTTTTATCACGGATTTGGTGTTCTGATCCATCCATTATTTGGTGGGTTGATTGAATATTATGGGATTAGTCTCTATAATCTAGGCCCAAATTCCATCCTTCATGTTTCTGTCTTTATCCATTTCTACGAAGCCTATCTTGGCATTCTTCCACATTTTGATCTCTTCCACCACTTCTTCTGTTTGAAAGCTCAAGGGGGATCTAGATCTAGGATAGTAGGTAGCACGTACTTGCAGCTTTGGGATGGGATGGTTGGCCAGTACAATGCTACCCCGTTGAACACAAACGTGAAGTATTGGGCACAGCGGTGGTTCTACAAGCCATAGGGGGAACACCATGTGGCATGTGACATTGATCAAATTCCCATGAGCAACGCCAAGTGGTTGAAGAGACCTGGTGTCAATGGAATTGAGCAAGTGAAGGATCTCTTGACATTAATCGACCGGGGAAGGGTGGATGGGTCATAGTAGCAATGAATTTCACTTTTTGGTGATGCCAGCCTAGCAAGGAGAGGGCACATCCCGCGTTTGAATTTCATGGGGATACTGATGGGACCCGAGAGGTGCCCAAGCCAATTGACCGAGATGAAGTCATGCGGTGGGTTGGGGTGTTGTTTAACCATGCGGGTCGTCGTAATATCGATGACTAGCAGAGGGCCTTCAGTGTAGGGAACCTCCCACCATGGGTAAGTCTTATTTCTAGTTTTGTTTGATTCCTTTTTATTGCAGCATAATCATTCGTGCTCTTGAAGATTCATGGGTAGGACCAGGCGGTATACTTCTCGACAGTGCCATCAGCTGACTGGCCGAGGGGTGTTGATGCTCGGCTGAGTAGTCCCCAGCATCGGGCCAGCTCGGAAGCTGGTGGGGACAACTCGAATGATCACGATGATGGAGATGGAGGTGAACAGACGTCGCATGTCCATGAGAAACTTTGGGGGAAGTGGCCTGTGGGTGAGGAGCCATCCCTCGAAGAGAAGGAAAACAGGAGGTCGTCCCGTCGAGAAAAGCGGCCGGTGAGCATCGGTGCTCCCACTCAGCGCCGGAGGCGACAAATGGTGGTTTCGAGCTCATCGGATGATGATGGGCCAGTGGCACCACCTTCTCTGAGGGTTGGGATGCCCCTGCCAGCCGCGCCAGCTGGAGTAGAGATGCACGAGATGCCATGGATGGGGGAAACCACGACGGTGACACCTGATAGTGTTCAAGCGACTTCGGCGGCAACAACTCATGTGGCACCAGAGGCTACTGCTCGAGTGGCTGCTGGAGTCCCCAAGACCATAGTTATGCCCCCTATGGAAGCAGCGCGGGTGACCACCGCAGTCCCCGAGACCACCCGAGCGGTTCCCGTGGCGGCGGTGGAGACGCCGAGCAATTTAGCTACTAGACAGACTGGTTCCAGGCGGGGGCGCCGGTTTTGATCTGCGCAACGAGAGTCCCAATTGTGAGTGCCTTATCTTATTTGCCATATTTCTTCAGCACGGTGGTTTATTTCTTGATGAATTTTTGTTTGTTGAAGTGTAGAATCGACGAAGGACCTGTAGCCTTCTGTTGCCGATGACGAAAGGCGCGTAGAGGAGCCACGAGCTCCTCACACCGAGCCAAAGCAGGCTAGAATGGATCCGGTTGCCCCCACCGTGGAGCAACCGATGGTTGCAAGGCCGACCGCCCCTACTATAGAGGATCCCTCGGCAACTAGACCGACCTCGCCTAGCGATAGATTGCATGACAAGGGCAATCCTGGTGTGGAGGAGGTGCGGGGTGTGGCGGCAACGTCAAGTGGCCTTGCTAGAGTAAGTACGGAGCCTGCAGGTGATGCGCCAAGCAGTGCGGCATGAGGCCCACCTATGGTTGCTGAACAAGTGGTGGCGACAGCGGAGGTGGTGCTCGAACACCCTGTCCGAGCACAGCAGTAGCTGAGGAGGGCGCCTTTGCCAGTGGCCGCCGTTGAGGTCAAAGAGATAGTGTGGGAGCGTACCCCTCCTCCCCAACTTCTCCGCACGATCATTCAGCGTGGCGAAGAGTTTGAGATGTTGGAGGAGGGGGAGGCGAGCGTAGAAACAAAGAAGCTACAGGCCAATCTGACGTCAATGATTGGCCGTATTGAGGTAAGCTTGAAGAGATCTTTTTTCTCCCTTGAAGAGTGCAGTCTGTTAATCCATTTGTCATCTGCAGAATGTGATGAAAGTGTGCGAGCGGCGCCAGTGGTAGCTGGAGGAGAATAAGAGTTTGCAAGCGTCGGTGAATGACCTCCAGGCACGCCTGCTTCGAGAGCACCACCATAGGGAGGACCTGGAGGTGAAGGTTCTAGCATTGGAGAAGGAGCGTCAGCAAATGGAGGCGGAGGGCCATTGATGGCCGAACAGCTTAGCCATAGCATTGATCGGCAAAAAGGTATGTCTCGTAACTTTGGTTTGCTAGTAGTCAGCGTTGTGAAATGTCTGTCAATTATATGCAGCACTAGAGATGGAGCTCGGCCTTTCCTAAGAAGCCTTCGGCCAGCTTCTGGAGGCGAAGGAGAAAGCCATTGAAGATCTTCAATGTGAGTATTTTTTATGCTATTTTGACTTGTGTGGTGTTAGGCGCATGCTTAGCATACAGCTGTGTTGTTTGTAGAGTATGACCAGGCCCAAGCACAGTTCCAGGTGCTCATGGAACAAGTGAAGGCACATGATGATAAGCTGGAGATGATGGTCATAGGAATCCAGCCCATGCTGGACTGCGTCGGTCCTGAGCAACCTAAGGGGGGACATCTGCTCGGTGATGGGCCATACCGATCAGTCGTGAATCGTTGCCGGACAGCGTGGATGGACTTCAAGGAGTTCATGTGTAGCATGGCCCATGGAGCCATCGTCCACGTGCTTGCGTAGTTGAGGTCACACTACCCTTCGGTGGATCTCCAACGGGTGGCAATTGGATACGCGCAGGGTACGAACGCGGAGAAGATTGCCAGGCTGGAAAATGATGCGGAGGAGCCAGTGAAGAGGTTGGCCAAAGATGTCGAGCTATTTGTTGAGGGAAGAGCAGTGCTCTGTAGATTAGGAAAAACTCGTGTTGGGTACTTGACATTTTTTGTTGAACACTTGTAGTTATGGTATGTTTATGTTTATATTTGATATAAACCATCCGATCAGTGGTGTATTGCTGAGTCCCCTACCCTAGCTAGCCTGTTAACCATAACATGAAGCGTTGGGGCCATGTGCATGTGGGAAGAATAGGGCGTCACTAAGGAACCGCTGCCGTCCACCAATGACCTAGAGGGCGGATGCTCATGCACGTGCAGGGAGAAGTCGGAGATAGGGTCGTTTCTGGAGGCGTCCGAGCGTCAACGTGTTTGATCGAGTATTTGTGTTAGTCATTATTGGCATGTCATCTTTGAGATGTTGTATGCAAAATTAGAATCACTTAGCGAAAAAGTGTGGACAAAATAATATGGAGAAACATCAGTGTAAAAAATTTTATTGATTACTTAAATATGAAAGGTACATATCTTTGAAATGAACGCTTTAGGGGAAGAAATGTCTTGTCAGACCTCCTGGACACCATTGGCCTTCCTGCCAAACATATTCTTCCTCATTACTTTCTTCTTCATAATCAGCCCAGTCTTGATCAACAACTCATTTTTCAAGCCGATCATGAACATTTTTATTTTTTAAGCGCTGATCCATGTTATTATTATGATACGCATCTTGAGCATGGATAGACCGGCGGTTGGCTTGAGATTGCCTAAACTCCCAATATTATTCGTTGCACTTTGGACAGTTATTTCTAGTAGGCAATTTCAAACCTTCGTTCCAGCAATGTCTGAAGAAAGGACAATTTCAATGTGATTCAGCTTGCTTTCTTTCATACCTCTCTTACTCCTATTGACGCTGGTGTTCTTGCTCTTCTAACCAACGCTGATAATCCTTTTCCTTCTGTTGCTGTCATTTATTCAACAAAATTTGAGATGTAACACGTGGCTTTGTCGCCCCATCTTTTGACGTTTCTCCTTGCTCATATTGGCTCTTTTGCTTGTCGTGATGTCTTCTAATTTCTCTGTATTCGTCAGCCGATATTTGCATCTCGAGATCGGCTGTTCTGGTTTCTCTTGATCTGGTTGATGTCAGGACCTTAGTCTTCCCTTTGAGCAACCTAGCATCGACCATGTTCTGATCTCCTGGAAAAGGATTATCATCAACTTTCATCTTCCGAGGCATATCGAATTTGAGCCTTCCCTGCTGAATAGCCCTTTGTATATGCTATCGGAAAACTCTGCATTCATTAGTAGAATGACAGGTAGCGTTATGAAACTTGCAGAACTTCTTATTCTTCAACTGATCGGGATGCAACATAACATGATTATCGGACAACTTGATCTGCCCCTTCTCAAGCAAGAAATCGAAGAGCTTGTCTGATTTCGTGATGTCAAAGTCATTGCTTTCCTTGACTCCTCTTCCCTAAGGATTTGGCACCATTACCGTCTTCTTACCCCAATTCCACTTAGCCGCAGCAACCTCTTCTTCATCGTCTTCATAGCTGTCATCGACCGAATATGGATTACAGGCTTCGGCCATTGTGGTACTCTTCTGGAATCGGGTATCTCTGCGCATATTCTGGAATTGGCTATTGAGCGCTGCCACTCATTGAGCCAATTGTCCCAAGTTATTAAATTCTTGTCCCAGCAGCTTCTCTCTCCATGTTGGCAATATTCCTTGAATGGCCAAAGCAGCTAGCTGATCATCAGCCCAGTCTACGAGAAGCATAAATTTCTAGTCCCTCGGAACCTCTGAAGAAACTCGATGCCTGATTCATTAGTTTTTTACCTTATAGTTTTCAAATCGGTAATCTTCTTTTCTCCTGTCCCAGTATAAAAATATGTATGAAACTTCTTCTCTAGGTCATCCTAATTAGCAATGGAGTTAACTGGCAGTGATAAAAACCATGTGAAGGTTGGCCCTAGCAGGTACAAGGAGAAGAAACGAACTCGATGGGCCTCTTCAATGGATGCTTTGCCCAACTGTGTAAGATACTAACTGACATGTTCTATTGTACTTGTGCTGTCTTGGCCAATGAACTTTGCAAACTCTGAGAGCCTGTAATTTATAGGAAGAGCGACCAAATTATACCATTCTGGATATGAACATTTGTACGAAAAGGTCTGCCCTTTTGCCTTCAAACCGAACTGATTCTTTATCATCTCGGTCACTCTTAGCAACAACTCATCAGCATTTGAATTTGGATTTCTCTGCACCTGCTGACCCATTTGTGGATTGAAATCCCGTGTACCTTGATACCCTAGATTCAGAATCATGTGAAGGGTGTTATAATCTGTGCCATAATGATATCCTTGTGGAATCTCTATCTGCTGGGTCCTTTGCTGGTTTGTTGCTTGAAGTCTCTGGTTATAGACACTAGGATCTATATCTCTACGTATCCTTTGAATTGATGGCGCTATTTTTTGAGCCAACGACGGTATGTGGCCTGATGTGCCAAAATTAATCATCTGGTTCTGACCTTGCCTCACTGGCTGTTGCACATGCTGCACTAACGATCTAGGATCATACTATATCTGATTCGTAGTAGCACCTTGAGCTTGCTCAGATGAACTCTGAACTACCTGGACATCATCATTACCAGTTGGTGTTGCTTCTTGATGGCTGGTACCGGCTTGATTAGTCCCTTGAGTCAACGGATGTGTAATGTTGTAAAAAGCCAGCACAACCTGATCAATTGAAAACCCACGAAACACCTCTTTCATGGTGTTGTGGAATGTGTTCAAGAAAACTTCATTATGGCTCGATATATCATCACGAACAGATTTATTTATAGCTTTCGTGAAGAAACATCTGTCTTTAGCTTCATCTGCATCTATCTGCCCATGCAATAGAACTCTTGGTAGTGGATATTTCTGAACAATTATATTGTCACGTGTTTTGGTGTAGGACAACAAACACTTGTTCTGAAATTCTTTTATAGCTTTGCTGATGACATCTTTATCTCCATCAGGTACGTCTTTATAAGGTACCATGAGGATGTCGTTGTTGTTGTAAGCCGCCATGACGATTGTAGTGGTCCCACCGGGCATGCCAGAACGTGTGTCGGCACGAAAATACGTCTCGTGCCGGGCACACGAGCAAGCTGGAAGGGTCCGCTCGATGGAGCTAGAGATCCACCTGGCTTCAATGCAGGGATGATCGAATCCTACGTACTCCTCCCGAGACGTGCCAATCAATTAGACCCTGCAATTGACAAGGAAAGAAAGTTTATCAGTAATTTAAGGTGGAACATGCCGGTCTATGCCCAGACAGTTCCAAGTGTGCCGTTTCGGGAGCAGCCCGATGTAAAAATCGACTGAATAGCCGATCCGCACATAAATCGACTGTTACAGACTGTAAAGCTCGTGGTTAGGGATCAATTTCATTATTGATAGGTACAGTACTCGGATATGTAAATATAATCATCAGCTAGGTGGATATTATCAATCTAAATCATTGAGCCGATGAATCTAACAAGAAAAGATATGGCATACGAATGAATCGACTATCTGATACGAACGGATCTACAAACGCTCTGAATCTAATCTGTTACCACCAACAGTGAGGTTCGACCGGATCGATGGCAGCTATGATGATAGTAACAAACTAAAACCGAAGATTCTGCTAAAACATCCGTACTTTGATAGGCTTTTCGGAAGACATGCCATACGTGAAAGCTAGGATGAATCGGCTAAAATAGCCGATTCAGGCGAAGAGGACTACAACGTGTGAACAATCTACTATTTTGCATAAACAAACCTATGGGCTCCTCAAACTTAACCCACTATCTCTAACAGTGGGGTTCGACCAGATCGATACAGCTATGAAAAAGACAACGAATCAAACCCTCAAAGTGCACAGATCCATTCACGCTTAGCAGAATCATGGACGCACACCGTAGGCACTAACGCACAGGTGATCGGCTAATTAGCCGATACAGGCATAGCAAACAGCTAAGGTTACACCTAACCAGGAACAAATCTACTAACTAGCATCCGCCACTCTAAAGTGCTATCAATAGGAATCGACCGGATCGTTATAGCCATAATAGTGAACTGTAGATTAGATTTAACTAGTGTCGGCACGAAAACGTGTACCGTGCCGGGACACACGAGCAAGCCGGAAGGGTCTGCTCGATGGAGCTGGAGATCCACCTGGCTTCAATGTAGGGATGATCGAATCCTGTATACTCCTTCCGAGACGTGCCAGTCAATTTGACCCTGCAATTGACAAGAAGAGAAAGCTAATCAGTAATTTACGGCGGAACATGCTGGTGTTGCTAGACAGTTCCGAATGTGCGGCTCTGAGAGCTGATATGGAAGGAGATCGACTAAATAGCTGATTCCAGCATACTCATAAGAATAAATCAGTTAAAGCTCATGAAATCATGGAAGAAAATTCGGTTATCATTCAGGATGAATATCATTATTTAGACAAATATTTGTCCATGGTAATATGATGTCAACACTAATCAGTTTATGCTAAGCCAATGACTGCAAGTAACCGAATCTCTTTTTATATAAAAGCTTTAGAAACAACTCATCATCATTTAACCATTTTAATAGAGATAAATCTAATGAACATATTATATCTCATCTATCGCTATGACCAGTGGGGCATGAGGCAATATCATACAGGCCATAGAAACAACAATAGATTCGACGACCCTAACTTATTACTAATATCAGTGGGGCATGAGGCAGAATCATGCATGCCATAATACAAAAATAAGATCATGGGGCTAACATATCTTTCAACCTACCCTTACTTCAACGGTCTCGTGGCGCGAACTGTATATGTGAAAGCACTCGATATCGGCTAAAACAGCCGATTCAGGCATAGCATAATTAAGGTCATGCCCTGTCAGGAACAGATCTACCAAACAACGTTCCCTGCTCCATGGTGCTAACAATGGGGTGTGAGGCAGAATCACATAGACCATGATAACGGGCCATGGATCGGTTTTTGTTAGCCGATAGATCTATTCAAGACCCGGCATGCCTTAACCGCACACTATGCACGATCAAGATTGACATATAACAGCCGATAAAACATAACTCATTGTTTATGGTGCAGATTAGATCAGTTTAGATTAATAAACGATGGGTTAAACAGGATATAAGGCCAATCTAGATCAATCCCAATCGGGCAAAGTGATATTGCTGTAATTAAATAAATAATGAAAGCAATAAGCAATATCGGTAACTTAATGAATCTACTTGAAGCACGCCACCCTTAGATAGAGCCGATAACTTGACCTTAATCTAGTTCGAGTAGTGGAGGTTGACCAGATCGATGCAGCCATACTTGAACTAGACAAGAGTCAATAACTAGCTTATACCAGAGTCGCAGTGGAGGTCGACCGGATCAATGCAACACGGGCGCTTGGATCCATCTTTCTAGGCCGACTATAAATTGTCTATCCGACTTTGGTGAGGGCAATTCAACAATTCAGCTATGTTTCTCTTCTATCTGCTTCCTCGAGTACCTCTGACTCCGCCGGACTCTCCATGGTCTATCTTTTTGCTATGAAGATCTTGAGTGGTTAGAAGAATTCTTATGCATAGGGTGATTGTGTCGCTCATCTTAGCGCCTTGTCGAGCAAGAGGATCAGCTACTGTGGTTAGAAGAATTCTTGTGATATCACCTGAGTCTTCTCTCCATGCTCGTAGAGCTGTTCTAGTGTTTGCAAGGGCTAAAATGTGTGGACACCTTTCCCTTGTCCGCTCCATCAAACGCCCATCGGGAAAGCCACAAACTTCTTTCCCACAGTTTCCCGATCATCGAGAAATCAGCTGGGCATCTGTTAAGCAGGTGGCCTTTCCCCTTCTCCTGGCATAATTTCATCAACGGGCCGATGTGACTTGGTTCATGATGACCTTCGGCCTTGTGGGGATCTAGACTCCCTTCAATCCAAAGAATCCTTGGTGGGTTGATCACCGGTCAACGTAAACCTTTCGTAACCATCCCACGATATTTTGTGATTATGGGAAGCAATAAGTCTGAATCTGTTATCTCTTCATTATCCGTCCCCTGAATTGCCGGGGTGCTGATCCGTTTCTGTATTTGACTTCAATTCCATAACCCCAATGAAATCTATCTTTTCACCTTCCCGGGCTATATATACGGGCCACGGCTGTGGATCGAAAAACAATCTGCTCTGTCTCAAACCTTTCGTGTCCTTAGTGCGGTTTCTGCTTTCCCATAGGTTTGAGATCATGGAGAACAGCAAGAGGTTTGCTGAGGAGGCCCTCAATGGATCTGCGTCATTACGCCAGCGCTTTCGTCGTCAGGAGGGTGCAACTCGGGATGCCCCTACCATCCCGAAGCATCGGGCCGACTCTGCTCAGCCTTTAGGGTCATCTTCAGCACCGATTCGTCACCAGCTCCCCTACTATCTGAGGAGGTGGATCGACAATGACGATCTGCTTGCCTCCATCGATCGGACTGATCAGAATCTAGCCAACTGTCTCTCCCTCACAGAGTCGGCTCTGGCCATGATTCAAGGCCGATCACCCTCCGAGGCCGATCTGGTGGGGGAAAGGTTGGCCAGGGCTGAAGCCAGAATCATAGGTGAGACGTCTACCACAATTTCTTTTTGCCTTTTCTTAACTTTTGCCTTCGAGATTTCTGATCATCCCTTCCTTGAATCTTTTAGATCTAACTGCTCAGTTGGAAAGCCTTCGATTAGATGCGGAGCACGCAGACGAGATTTGTCAACGCCAGGGGTGCTGTGTCGGTCGTCCGCTTGCACGACATTCCAAATCGTGTCAGAGAGGTCGCTCTCCATAGCGTTCGTCATGGTGCCGCTATGGCTTTGGCTGTTGCGCAAGTCCACTCTAGCCACAATCTTTGGCTTCTTCCCCATGGCTTTCCAGTCATGGCACACTCTAGAGATCATGAGCGCTTAGCTGAGGATTTCTTCAACGCTGCCAACTCCGTAGCTCTTACTACCCAGGCCGATGATATAGTAACCAAAGTGTTTTCCGGTCTGTAGCTTGTAATTGGTGACATTAGCAAACAATCTCTTCGTCTTGAGTGATTTTTTCTTTTGCCTCGTACTTCACATGCATCAATCGATCCGTGTTTGCTTTTGCTCTTTATAGGCGATACATATTGTACCGGCTTTTACTCTCTCGAGCTTATTTTTTGAACTTGAGGCGATACGCTTCCGGTATCGGCTATTAGAGCCGACGATCAAACAAATCAGTTGTTAAGTATTAATCCAAACGCTAGGATAAGATTTCTTTAGATATTTTCCATTGATTGCTCTGTCAAACTCTTCTTCTCCCTCTAGTGTTTCCAAAATATAAGCATTGCTAGGCGCGCAACGTTTAATCCGATAAGGTCCTTCCCAATTAGGTGACCATTTGCCGAACTTGCTGTCTTTTGACCCTATCAGCAATTTTACTTTCCAGACTAAATCTCCTTCAGAGAATTGCTTGCTCTTGACCTTTTTATTGTAATACTTTGCAATCCTTAGTTTATTGGCTTCAATATTCTCAAGAGCACGCAGCCGATGGCAACTTAAGTCCTTAGTAAAGATTGGCGGTTGAAAATATGAGTTAAGGACCGCACGTAGCTGGCCAGTTTGAGCGGCCCATTCTAGCCCACAGCGCCCATAAACAGCGACGATCGTCTCTTTTCACTTCTACCATCATCTATCCCCATCGTCGCAGATGCACTCTGCCTCTGTCCTCGCCGTCACGGTGGTCTGACCCACACCATCCGCCTCCCTCCCCTCGTTGCGGCACAGAGGCGTGGCCCTCCCGGTGGCTACAGCCCATAGCCGACGCATCAGGTGCGCTCCCATCTAGGTTGTCACACACGCGGCTGCTGCTCGTCATCTGCCGCAGGAACTGCCACGCTTAGGCCATGCTCGCTGGTGAGATGTCGACTCTCCCCTCCATCGCAGACAAGGTGGAGCCCCTTTGGCGCACGAGCTCTGGCTATGGAGATCGACTTGAGAGGCACAGCCCCCTCTAGCTGTTGTTCAGCGGCACCCATCTTAGAGTATTAGCACTTTATGTTTTTTTATAGGAGCACTTTATGTTTGTAATCCACAGCTGTGTAAGGATTGTTTCTGTATTGGAAGCATATAGGAAAAAATAGCAATTTTGTGTAGGAAATTTGTGCAGGAACTAGCAATTTTGCGCAAATATCTAGTTTGCTCGAAGTGAGTTTTATATGAGAAAGTGTAGTTGATTTCAGTTCAGTAACTGTAATGGAACTGTAGTTAATGGTGTTTAACTCTTCTAGTTGCATGAGTTATAGTTCAATCTTCTATGTCTTATAAATTAATGCATGAGTTGATGATGAAGTTACATACGTTGGTACAAGTGTTGTTGGACAATTAACCAGTGAGAGTTGTGACCTTCCCGCCCTCGTTGAGCAAGAATCAGGGCCTCCAACATGACCTAATTTGTTGCACACAGTGGCTCCATTGGACTTGCCCATGGAGAGTGACACATCTTTTGAAGATATTGTTTTGGTCGAAGATGCATCCGATGAGGAAGAAGCTGAGATTGGTATGGGTGTGACATTTGAGGACCCTATTGATATCATCATCCCTTTGAATGGATCCTCTCAGTCTATTGATGAGACCAAGGCAAAAGAGCCCAACCTGCCAAATAATCCTTTGTTGGAGGGGCCACCCAACTGGACGTCGACATGAAGATTGAGGATTGTGCTGGTCCCCCGATACATCACCCACCACTGGTGACACCACCGATGAGACGCCGACGCAAGTCTTATGACAAATCAATGGTTCGCCAAAGCACCCGTCTTGCCAAGCATAAAGTTCTAAAAGACTTGGGGATTGTTAGGAATGACGGGAAGCTCAATGAAGATGCAATTCAAGAATATGCAGAGTGCGTGAAAGAACTATTGCCACTAGATCTCCTTGAGTCACTCATGCGTACAAAAGGTCGTGCTTTTCGGAATCTTGTCGCAGGGATCTCTTTGCCTCTTCGCTTGGCTTTGTTGTGGTGTTGTCAATTTAGTTGTTGCCTTGTTGTTTACCTTGGTAGTTGCTTTCTTTGTTGTTGGTTTCGTCATGGTTGACTTGTTGTCTTAGGATTGTTGTTGTTACGTTGTTGCTTTGTTGTATCACCGATCTGGGCTTTTTTTTTTAATATAATCAGCAGGTCCCCTGCTTGATTCGTATAAAAAACATATGTTGGTACACGGTGTGAGGGCACTCACAATATAGACTCTATCATAATTTCTATAGCTACTGCCTCTCTGTTTATTGATTTTTGATGATACGACACCATATTTACTGAAGAAAGAATGAGAAGGAAAACACAGTAAACCGAGGCTCGACCTCTTCACGCGCAACGAGGCCGTCGAAACCATCCAATACAGCGTTGGGGGAGGAGCGCTCGGTTTCCATCTGCGATTGTGGATCCTGTGCGCGCCGCCGGTGAAGCACCGCTCCCGCGGCTGCCGCCGTCACGGACCTCGCGCGGCCACCGGCAGGATCTGGCGCCCCGCTGTCGCGGACCCTCGCGCGGCTGCCTCGCACACGCGGCCGCCGACGGGAGCTCGCGCGCGGCCACCGCGGAGCCAGCTCGCTCGCGTTGCCACCGACGAGATCTCGCGCGCCGCTGCCATGGAGTCTCGTGCGGCCATCGACGTGCCCGCTCGGTGGCGCGGCGGCCATCGACGTCATCATCTGGGAGGCGTGCGCCTTCGCTGCCTTGGCCGCGGTGCTCATCGCCGGCGTCACCTGGTGCCTGAGCGTCGCGGCCGCGGTTCGTGCTGCCGGCGGCACGGCGTTTCCCACCGCCGCGCCAGCAGGCAGAGCCAGCGGAGTGTGCGGGCTTGCCGAAATAGACATCAGCGCGCTGCCCAAGTCCCCGTACCAGCACCGCCTCGGCCATCGACGTGCACCCCGCGTGCCGCCCCGCGGCGCTTGCGCGGCCACGCCTCGTCGAGGAGCTTGCGCCTCGCGTGGCCTTCCCCTGCTACTACGAAGAGTTCACGTCGTCGAGTATGCGGCGGGGTCCTAGGCTGAGGTCCTCACGGACGAGCAGCAAGCAGATAAAGATTTAAAGAAGGCTTCAGCCACTCGGGCACTCGGCCACAGGCTTACTTGCCCGCACAGGATCTGAAGAATTGGGGAAAGATGATTGGTTTGATTTTTTTTTTTATGAACCCTGTAACCAAATATGCATTGGCGAGTATAGTTTCTACCGGCAGTGTCTCGTGGCCCAGTCTGGACCACGCAAGGCTGCTGACACTGCCCCGGCAGCTGCTCTTCGGTGAACCACTCTCGGTCTACTGGATCGCACCGCGATGGCGACTGAGTTTTTTTTTTATTTTCTTTTGCAAAAAGTATTTGTTGATATATCAAAAAAATTGTAAAACTGCACTACTGCCGCAGATTGAACCTGTGGGAAGTAATTACCGCTGGTTCAATTGGCGAAATTTTCTTATTTTTATATTATTAGCTCATCTTTAAAAATATCATAACTTTTATACATGAACTTACGTGCACTACCGGAAACAGCAGATTTACCAAGTGCAAACATATTTGCCGAGTGCATTCTATCGGGCACTCGACAAACAAGTTTTTTTGCCGTGAAGATAAAATGTACTCCATCCGTTTTAAATTATAAGTCACTTTACTTTTTTTTTGATACATCCATTTTGCTATGCATCTAGATATAATAATATGTCTAGATACATAATAAAATGGACGAAACAAAGAAGTAAAAAATGACTTATAATTTAGAACGGAGGGAGTATATATAAAACTTCTCGAAAAAAGAGGTATATTTTGGAAGCCCGCGCGGATTCGCCGCCTCCACCGCGTCTCCCGCCTGAACTCGCGCCTCTCGCCGCGGCCGCGCTCCATCCACCTGTCACGGCCACTGCCGAGGTTCTTGCTGCCGATGAGCTGAGCGCGGGTGACCTCCGTGCCACTTCGTGGGATCGAGCTCTGCGCCAACATCGAGCTCCCCGGCAACTAGCCTCCATTTGTCCGAGTAGCAAGTAGATGAGCATATATTGGAACCGTATGTTTCATGTGTTTCAGATATATGTTGCATATGTTTCATCTGAATGTTGCTGTGTTTCATCTGGATGTTGTAAAAGTAGATCTAGTGTTGCATATGTTGCAATGGCTATACATGTATGTTGCATATGTATGTTCCAAATGTTTCATTTGTTTCAGACATATGTTGCAAGTATTTATTATTTGGATGTTACACATATATTGCAAGCGTATGTTCCAAATGGTTCATCTGTTTCAGACGTATGTTGCGGCAAGTGC
Source organism: Miscanthus lutarioriparius (assembly GCA_904845875.1). Classification (NCBI taxonomy): domain Eukaryota; kingdom Viridiplantae; phylum Streptophyta; class Magnoliopsida; order Poales; family Poaceae; genus Miscanthus; species Miscanthus lutarioriparius. Next base: position 17,374,401 of record CAJGYO010000019.1, read on the forward strand.
TTCATGTTGCAAGTGTTTCATGGGCAGGCGCGAGAAGCGGACACAGGTTGAGGCAGTCCCCACAGGCGCAGGCAGTCCCCACGTGCGCATGGGAAGCGAAGCGGGCACGAGCTGCCCCCGCGTGCATGCGCACGGGAAATGGAGCGGTGCGGGCGGGCGGGCTGGCAAGCGCAGTAGGCGCGGGCAAGCACAACAGGCGGGCAGGCGCGCAGCACTGCAGCAAATGCGGGCGTCCATCCGGACGCTAGCCATGCCATTAGCGCTAGGTCACATAAATTTTGTTTACTAGTATAGTGAACCCTCTATATGGAAAATTGAATATTTTTTTTCCTAGATTTCTGAGATTTCATATTTATTTCTAGGGTTTGAAATTTTCGAAGTTTTGTAATAGGAGGCTCCTATAACAAACGCCCGTAGCACAAAAACTCACAAACATAACATTAACTTGAGCCGGCCAGTGTCTGGCACTAATCTTATCTCATGATTTATATCTGTAAATTAAATTTAACCCTACAGAGTAGTCTAACTTTCAGATAGTATTGAGAGTTTGAGACCCATTTTAATTTGTTGCTGTTGAATGATCACGTGCTCGACATTATTTGAACGCCATATACATGGTTGACGCAACTTAACAAATACAGCAGGACATGGTCGTTGTCAAAACTACATGACAGAAGCGATCTAGAACGGTCCTGTTATGGGTGTTTTATGATCATAGTAGCCCACCGTATCAGGCCCTGGCGCGGTAGGACCCTCCGCCTCCACCTCTTCTTCCGGGACTTCGAAGGTGATCTCCGTCGTGGGCGAAGAGGCGACGGCCGCCGGTAGGTTCACGTGCTCCACGGTCTCCAGGGTGCGAGCGCCGTGCGCTGGCGGGATGGACGCCACGGCCACGGCGATCAGGAGGACAACCATGAAGGTGGCGAGCTTGGCCATTGTTTCTCCAAATCAGTGATGGTGTTTGGAGTTGCTTGGCGTAGAATTGTGTTGGAGCTTGAGTCATGGGTGTGGGTTTTATATAAGAAAAGTGTAGTTGATTCCAGCTCAGTGTCTGTAACTGAGCTATATAGTTAATGGTGTTTAATTTAATTCTAGTGGCATGAGTTCTATAATTCAATATTGCATGTCTCATAAATTAATACATGAGTTTTTTTTATAGAAATTAATACATGAGTTGATGAAGTTACGTGCATTAGTATGGTGTTACTTACATATATATTTTTATTATTATTACTAGCGACTATGTTGGTACGTTGCAGCAGTAGGAAAAAATGTTATCAAACCTTAATAAAAACGACCATAGGAATTGTTATATACTCCCTCCATTCTGAAATAAGTGATGTCTTAAGTTTATCCTAGACACATCTTTAAAACTAGCTAGAGGGCTAAATTTATCCTACTTCTGTAGTTTAATGGTTAAAGATATTCTCTCTTTTTTTAAAAAAAACTTGGATGACTAAATCTTACTCCGGTGATATTCCGTGCTCAAAATTGGACCTTAAGAGATATGGAGTCACACCTAATCGTGACAGTGATGACTCGCATATATTAAGTGAACAATCAACGCAATGCTCTGCATGCTTAAGGATATCATAATGCCGTTGGGACTTAATAATGTCTTTGTCGCCCGGAAAGAGCATCTGTTTGGTCCAATATTCGTTGCGTCCAAATCCTGTCAATGCTCAAACACACACACACTCTCTCTCTCTCAAAAGTGTCGTTTTCACATTTCTAGAAGTTAAATTAAATGTTTTTAACTTTAACTAAATATGTAAAAAATATTATTAATATTTATGGTCCATAATAAATGTTATTAGATTAACTTATTAAATATATTTATGTAATATATTTATTTAGAGATACTGATGTTTACTAATATTTTCTATAAACCTAGTAAAATTTAATAAAGTTTGATATGTACAAAACTCTAGACTACTTTCTCATACTAGTGACTCTTCAAGTTTTCGTCGTCATTTTTATTTAGCTGATTTGTTACTTCATATTTTGTTTCGTGTACACAGACGTATTTGACTATGTCCACAAAATTTATCTGTTTGATTCCTGAACAAGGTGGCCCTTCCCTGTCACAGCTAAAATATCATAAACGAATAAGGAAAAAACACTATATAATTCAATAATTCCTAAATACACCATGTATAATCATAAATATTTGATGCTCTTGACGTTATTCCACCAAACTTTTAGTTTAAAACTTGAACCATCATTATATAAATTCTAAAATATCTAGTTTGGAAATGGGAGAATTTCACATTTGCAGTTTTTGGCTTGGAAAATGCTTTTATAATAGCTCTATATAAATTTATTAGATTTTATAAGCATAGTTTAATAAAAACTATGATTAACTAGATCATATCATAAATTTATATAGGATTTAACAGCGTTGTTTTTTTAATGATAGGCAATGTACTCATCGATAGCAAGGCATGTGTAATAACTTCGTCAATCTCAAGATCTATTAATTCATTGTTTCGGATGAGCTTATGGGGGGTGTGTGCATGTGTTTACAGGACAACTGCGCCCTAGATGTATGAATCTCTACGTATTGTATTTTGCCAAAAAAAAACATCATCAAATAGCGCTCATGGGTAACAATAAAACGTTGGAAGCGTAGTACTTTTACCAGATGCATCATTATTTCTTTTCTTGTAAATTACTACCTTTGTTCTCTATTCTCTTTTATAAGAGACAAGTTAAAATATTATAACATAGTCTCTCAAACTTTGATTATTTATTTATTTATTTTATATTATTATTTATGCCTATAAACTTGTGAATATTTATGCTTATAAACTTATGATAATTGGAGAGTACTAACCATATCAATTTTATGTTATAATAATAATAAAAATATTAATTAAATTATTAGTCAAAGATTTTAAAGCTTGAATTTTAATATAGGAAAAAGTCTACATAACCCATTTTACTATTCAAGGTGGACTACTTCACTCCCAAACTATAAAACCGAATTTTCTACCCCTGAATTTTCTAAAACCGGTCAAATAACCCCCAAACGGTTTTGGACGGTGGTTTTATTCTTTTCTTTTTTATTTATTTACGCTGAATCTTTGAGAAATTATAGTAAATCATAGAAAAACTATAAAATAGAAAATCCAATTTTGTTGGACTTCACATGAGTAGATCTACACAGTGAATATATAATATGGTAATCTTTAGTACAAAGTTTTTGTTGTAGCTTTAGATCTATGATTTTCTGTAATTAATTGGAATAATTCATAGCTGCAGCTTCTATGGTCCAATTGTGGTAAAAATTTTATGGTGGTCTAATTATTGTATACTTGAATTATAGTAAAAAATTCATCCTCATCGGATCATATATAACTTAGTAATAGATAAAACATAGATTTAACAAGCATAAACCTAAATAAATCAATGAGGGGCTCGCCTGTAAGGCTAGCACGGCGCCAAGCTCGGAGATCCACGGCGCCAAGAACTGTGGCGCCGTGCTAGCTGCCATGTCACCGCGACGTGTGTGTCGACGCCGACGTGGCCCTAAGACCTAGGCGCCAATTGTTCTAGCGTCTAAACGTGTAAGCTAGATTTTGAAAGCATACCTCTAGGGACGTATTTGTGAAAAACTTTCAAAAAAGTTAAAAAAATAAAAATTCGGCGCGGCCAGACGCCCAAGCAAGCCCTGCGCCAGAGGCCACTCAGAGGCGGGCGCAACCAACCAACGGGCAGCGCGTGGCCGGTCAGAGGCTGGTGCGGCTTGCCACGGTTGGACGTCGAGGGGCCATGGCCGGCGAGGGCTGCGGGCCGAGAGGGCCATGGTCGGCGCGTGGTCGATGAGGGGCGCGCCCAGGGCAAGGGTGTGGCCGGAGGTGGCGGCGCGAGCAGGAGCTCACGCAACGGCGGTTGGGGCGGGCAAGCAGGCATATGCGTAGGAGGAGGACGCCGGGAAAGAAAAAGAACAAACTGTTCTTGTGTAACGAGTGACAATGGTGGATAATTTTTCTAACTCCACCAAACTTGGATCTGGTGAGTGTTCCACCAGATTCACTAAATTAGTGGAGCAGATCCACTAATGGAGCTGATGGAGCTATGAGTGTTTGGCTAAAAATCAGATCTGAATCTAGAGCTGGTGGAGTTGTTCCAAACGTACCCTAATTTAGCCGGTTCACGTGCTCTTGATTTGTGAACAACATTTCTTGCCATACTCGTAAGCTATAAACATAAGTCAGTAGCAACGTGGTCGTTGCGCTTGGAAGGAATAGCATCGTCCCGTGCGCACACGCCAATGGGTGGCCACTACTATGTCTACCTTGGATTGGCTCTGGTGTCGCTGCTAGTCGTGCTCGTGAAGCGCCGGCGCGGCGCTGCGGACGGCCATGGCTTGCGGCTTACGCCGGGGCCGTGGCAGCTGCCGGTTATCGGCAGCATGCACCACCTCGCGGGCCAGCTACCGCACCGCGCGATGCGGGACCTGGCGCGGCGCCACGGGCCGGTGATGCTGCTCCGCATCGGCGAGGTGCCCACGCTGGTGATCTCGTCCCGGGAGGCGGCGCGCGAGGTGATGAAGACGCACGACACCTCGTTCGCGTCGCGGCCGCTGAGCGCCACGGTCCGCGTGCTCACGAACAACGCCGGGACATCGCCTGGGCGCCCTACGGGTAGCACTGGCGCCAGCTCCGCAAGATCGCCATCACGGAGCTCCTGAGCACGCGCCGGGTTCTGTCCTTCCGCGCCATCCGCGAGGAGGAGGTCGCGGCGGTGCTGCGCGATTGCGCCGCCGCCGCGGCGGAGTCGCGCCCCGTGGAGATGCGTGCGCGGCTGTCGGCGCTGGTGGCCGACTCCACGGTGCGCGCCGTGATGGGCGACCGGTGCAGGGACCGAGACATGTTCCTGCGGGAGCTCGACCGCTCCATGGGGCTCTCGGTGGGGTTCAACCCGGCGGACCTGTGGCCGTCCTCCCGCCTCGTCAGGCAGCTGAGCGGCGCGCGGAGGAGTGCCGCGACACGGTGTTCGGGATCCTCGACGGCATAATCAAGGAGCGCCTGCAGAGGATGGACAGCGGCGGCGCCGGCGAGGCCGGCGAGGACCTTCTCGACGTGCTGCTCAAGATACACAAGGATGGCAGCCTCCAAATCCCGCTCGACATGGACGTGCTTAAAGCCGTTATCTTTGTAAGTTCTCTTTGCTTATTAATCCTTTTAATGGTTTGTTACTTCAATCATAGAGTTTAGATGCCACACGGCAAAACCGCAAGGATCTGTCTCTTTCTCGCGGCGTATCAGGAAATTGCAGGGTGTGTGAGCTTGACACAGCTGTGACAGTAGATTTGCTGCAATATGCACATCATTTGTCCCTGAAATGCTCAGATGCATGTTCACATCTTAGGGCCTGTTTAGATTCCAAAATTTTTTGCGCAGTATCTATCACATCGAATTTTGCGGCACATGCATGAAGTACTAAATGTAGACGAAAAAAAAACTAATTGCACAGTTGGGTGAGAAATCGCGAGACGAAACTTTCGAACCTAATTAGTCTATAATTAGACACTAATTGCCAAATAAAAACAAACGGACTACAGTACTCAAAACCAAAAAATTTTGGCATCTAAACGCGGACTTATCTTCGTATATCTTCTAATACAGCCTGTTCGCTTGCTCGTAAACGATCGTAAATTTTCAGTCAGGAACAATATTTTTCTCTCACACTAAACTAGCCAGCAGTAAATAATCTACAGATACGATACGGCCTCCCGAACAGGCTGTATAATAACGAGACAACTAACTCTTGTACTATACATTTACTTCAATGATTCGCGTACTTGATTTTGATTTGTCAGGCGTCAAAACCAACTCCAAGAACGCTATAAAAGTTTAACAGTAGGCTTTGCGTCCCTTTCCACCACGTGTGTTCGTGGACATGTCGTACTCCATGCATTAATGACGACCAGACTCTGCCTGCCTCTGTGCAGGACATCTTCGGCGCCGGCAACGAGACGTCGGCGACCACGCCGGAGTGGGCCATGGTCCTTGTTTAGTTTTACCTTAACTTCTAAAAATTTGCTATAGTATCTGTCACATCGAATATTTACGGTCCGTGTATAAATATTAAATATAAAAAAAAAAAACTAATTGCACAGTTTGATAGGAAATTGCGAGACGAACGTTTTGAGCCTAATTAATCCATGTTTAAACACTATTTACCAAATAAAAACAAACGTACTACAGTAACCCAAAAACCTAAATTCCTACGACTAAACACAGCCTAATAAATAGCGGACAGCAGGTGTGTAGCGAACTGACGTCTCCGTAGCGAATCGGGGATAGCAGGCAGCGACGCTAAATTCCAATAATATTATATAATAATCTTATGTAATTTAGGTATATTTATTTCTTAAAAATGGCTTTGTTACACATTAGAAAAATCAACCAAATACAACATAGTGTAAATAGATATTTAATTGTATTATAAGAGTTGGTTCATGATCAAATATATTTTAGATTAAGAATAAACTAGCTATGTTTTCGACTTAGGCCGCTATAACAGACTCCTACATCAAATAATGACCGCTATAGCGACTTACGTCAAATAGCTGACGCTAAGTTCCAACCCGCTATATACAAGCCTCTGCGTCTTAGCGGTAGCGGCCGCTACGAACGTTATTTAGTACCTTGTCCGGAACCCAAGGCGATGCAGCGGGCGACGGCCGAGGTGCGCGAGACCTTGGGCGCGCGCGGCGCGGTGGCGGAGCACGCTCTGGGCGAGCTCCGGTACCTGCACCTCGTCATCCGGGAGACGTTCCGGCTGCACACGCCGCTGCCGCTGCTGCTCCCGCGGCAGTCCCAGGAGCCGTGCCGCGTGCTCGGCTACGACGTGCCCGCGGGCACCACCGTGCTGGTCAACGTCTGGGCGCTGGGCCGCGACGGGAGGTACTGGTCCGGCGACCCCGACTTCGAGCTCCTGCCGTTCGGCGGCGGCCGCAGGATGTGCCCGGGCATGTCGTTCGGTCTCGCCAACGTCGAGATCGCGCTTGCCAGCCTGCTGTTCCACTTCCACTTTGACTGGGAAACGCCCGGCGTGTCCGACCCCGCGGAGTTCGACATGACCGAGGCGTTCGGCATCACCGCGAGACGGAAGGCCAACCTCCTCCTCCGCCCCATCCTCCGCGTGCCTCTTCCCGCCACTGTCTAATCGCCGCTAATGGTTTGCTCGTTACTTGTGTTGTGTCAGTGTGCATTCACGTGAGAAACTGCTCTGGCCGAGGGTTTGGCCACCGGCGGCGGTGGCCATGGTCTGTCACTCTGTCTGAGGCAAGGAGCGGTTTTCTGTATCTTTGTGTTTTTCTCCTGGGCTCTACTATAATCTATTATTAGTTCAAGAACCCATGTTTGATATGAGGCTACTTGTTAGGTCCAAGCCCATCTACATTATGGGCCTACTTGTTTGATGTGAGATTTCAAAGAAGGATAAAACCCATGTTTGGTAGTGCTCCTAGAGAAGACCCTGAAATCCCACCAACTCGAGGTGGAGGGCACGGCCGCAGATGAAAAAACCAGCTTCCTCCCACCCTTGGCCAGACGTGCGCGGGTGAACGCGGCTGCCCCTGCGGCCCTGCCCACCGGCTCCTTTTTGGCTAGATGCTCTGGCATGGCGCGGGCAGCGAAGGCAGCGAGATGGCGCGACAAAGAGGGCATGACGGAGAGGGCTTGAGCATGGCATAGATGGTGAACGCGAAGTCACGAACGAGATCCGCTTGAAGCGAGGACAGGAGCGGAGTTAGGCAATAACCATGAGGGCGGCTAAGTACTAACTGATGAATTATTGGAGGGGTACTCCACGAATTTGGTAAATTTGGGATAGATCCACCAAATTGGTGGAGCAGATCCAGCAGTGGTGTGGGTGATGTCTGGCTAAAAAAAATTAGATCTGGATCCGAATTTCGTGGATCTGAAACTGGTGGAGGTATTCCAAACATGCCCTTAGCGATAGGGATTTACGTTTAGTTGGACCCGCATGCATTGACCAATGACTAAAAGTAGTAAATTTGTCATGAGAAAAGGTATTGAGTTTTATTTTGTTCCATATAAAGGGAAAAAAAGCAAAAAGAATTAGAAGGCAATAATCACTTCTTTTGAGAAATTTAAGTAGAGACGCATCTTTAAAACTAGCTAGAGGACTAAATTTATCCTACTTCTGTACTTCAAAGGTTAAAGGCATTTTTTTTTACTTGGCTGTCCAAATCATACTCCGGTGATATTCCGTGCTCAAAATTGGAGGCTGTTTGGAACGCAGGAATGCAAAACAAAGGAATGGAACAAAATGCAGCAATAGAATAGAGTGAAAAATAGAAAACTACAGGATTTGAAAACACAGGAATAGAAACTTTGCAATGTTTCGATTGCAGGAAAACAAAAATATCACATGTGCGATGTGCCCAAGAAGCAAGGTTCCATGCTTCAGAACTTAAGAAAACATTGTAGGAATTTTTCCATTAGGTTTCCTTGAATTCATTTTTTTCCTATGTTTTGTGAAGCTAGGTTAGCCTTCCCTTGGAAAGAAATGCAGTTTTCCTTTGTTCAAAACACCAAGTTGAGAAAACTTTCCTATGAAATTCATTCATTTGCTTTTCCTTTTGAAATCCTCCATTCCAAACAGGCCCGGACTTCTTGCTTTGAAGAGATATGGAGTCAGTCCAAATGGGACCAGCCAAAATACCAAGAAAATCCCATGCTTATATTTTTTTCAAAGGCAATGAAGAAAATGTCAATATCAGAGAACTGTCCTAGTGAGAAATCAGCTTTCATTTGCTAGCTTACAAAGGTGAAGGTGGGGCAATACTTTTTGTCTCTTGGGATAAATAGTCAAAGCTGCACTTGACTACTTGAGTCTTGAGTGAGGTGCTCCTTCCTTCCAGCCACTCATAGTTGGAGCACCAAGCCACCATGGAAATGGCGGCGCTTCCACTCCTCCTCCTCCCCCCCCTGGCCGTCGTCTCCTTCCTGTGTCTCAGTCGTGGAGCTTTGTACCGTCGAGGCGGTGGCCCGCGGCTGCCCCCGTCGCCGTGGGCGCTCCCGGTGATCGGCCACCTGCACCACCTCGCGGGCGCGCTCCCGCACCATGCCATGCGTGACCTGGCGGCTCGCCACGGGCCGGTCTTGCTTCTCCGCCTCGGCGGGCTCCCCGTCGTGGTGGCCTCCTCCGCGGACGCGGCGCGCGAGGTGATGAAGGCGAGGGACATCGAATTCGCGACGCGCCCCGTGACGCGGATGGTCCGGCTGGCCATCCCCGAGGGCGCCGAGGGGATCATCTTCGCGCCCTACGGCGACGGGTGGAGGCAGACCCGCAAGATCTGCACCGTCGAGCTGCTCAGCGCCCGGCGCGTCCAGTCCTTCCGGCCCGTCCGCGAGGACGAGGCCGGGCGGCTCCTCCGCGCCGTGGCGTCGGCGGCTACGGTGGTGAACCTGAGCGAGCTGCTGGCCGTGTACGCCGCCGACTCCTCGGTACGCGCCATAATCGGGAGCAGGTTCAAGGACCGGGACACGTTCCTGGCCATGCTGGAGCGCGGGCTCAAGCTGTTCGCTAACCTGAGCTTGCCGGACCTGTACCCGTCGTCACGCCTCGCCATGCTCGTCAGCCGGATGCCCGGCCGGATGAAGCAGCACCGGCAGGAAGTGGTCGCGTTCTTGGACGCCATGGTCCGGGAGCACGGGGAGAGCAGAGCAGCTGACGACGACAAGGAGGACCTGCTCGACGTGCTACTGAGGATTCAGAGGGAAGGTGACCTGCAGTTTCCGCTAACCACCGACAACATCAAGTCCGTGGTCGGAGTAAGCACTGCAGTTTCCAGATCCACAAAAGATTCAAATTAAATGCCACTGCCATGGTGTTTCGATCTATTAACGAAATTGGCTATCTATGATATATGTGCCGTGCAGGACATGTTCGCCGGAGGCAGCGAGACGGGTGCGACGACACTGCAGTGGATCATGGCGGAGCTCATGAGGAACCCAAGAGTGATGAAGAAGGCGCAAGACGAGGTCCGACAAGCGCTCGCCGTCGCCGGCCGGCAGAGAGTAACAGAGGACGACCTGAGCAATCTGCACTACATGCACCTGGTCATCAAGGAGGCCCTCCGGCTGCACCCACCCTTGCCACTTCTGCTTCCACGAGAGTGCCGTAGTTCATGCCAGGTCCTAGGATTCGACGTGCCGGCGGGCACGATCGTGTTCGTGAACGCCTGGGCGATCGCGAGGGACCCCAACTACTGGGACAAGCCTGAGGAGTTTGTGCCTGAAAGATTTGAAGGCAGCAGCGTCGACTTCAAGGGGACGGACTTCGAGTACATACCGTTTGGGGCTGGACGAAGGATGTGCCCGGGCATGGCGTTTGGGCTTGTGACCATGGAGCTTGCACTCGCTAGCCTGCTTTACCATTTTGACTGGGAGCTGCCGCCTGGGATGTCGGCCACGGATATAGACATGACGGAGGAAATGGTGGTCACGGCTCGACGGCTCCACGACCTCTTGCTTGTTCCCTTCGTCCGACTACCCGTGCCCATGACCATGACCTAGCTAGGTCCAGGTCCAGCACCAGCACCAGTTTTTTTTTTCTTTTCGATTTCAGATTCTGTAAACTTTTGTACTCCTATGTATTACTATGTGCATGAAGACCTAAACTTTACCAATATAATAACAAGGTAATTTTTTCTGGGCATCAGTGAAGTCCTTGCAAGAACTGCTGAACAATTTGTGTTTGGATCACTGGTCCGAGTTTAGAGGGGCTAAACTTTAGTTCTGGGCTGTTTGGATTCATGGACTAAACTTTAGTCCTCTAATCTACAATGACTGATTTGCCCTCATTTAGTCATCCATGCACAGCCATGCACGCGAGCGACAAGGGGTATGGGGTGTCCAGCGCCCGATCCAAGGGAGTTTAGCCCAGTTTAGGGCCTCTTTGGGAGCAAAAGATTTTAGCCCAGTGTCAGATTCATAAACCCGAGTCCCTAATAGACCCGCTTCCCTGAAAAAACTCAACCCAACAGATGGCGTAGCGACAACGCGCGCCTCCCGGGCCGGCCCAGATACATAATGACAGGCCGGGAGAACGATCCGATCCCCGACCGGAAGGCCTGGCCAAGGTGGAGACATAGTCCGACTCCAACCTCCTTTTCTGATCGGGGATACGCCGGACCTCTGCTCGTGGCTCTTCCCCGACCGACACGGTTGGGGCCGACTGGGAACGACCGACCGGGGACGCCCGTTCGATGAGGGTCCGGGGATCAGGCGGAGCAGATAAGGTAAGGCACTCAAGTCAAACCGTAATACTGAGGACTATACCCTGCCATACCCTGCGCACCTGCAGGACGATGCCACCAGGCCATGCCAGATGGGCACTATGCAACCTTCCAGGCATGTCAGAACACAAATAGTATTGTAGACGCCGACGTTTGCCATACCAGGTGAACACGGTAGAGCCTGCCACATGCATCTGGACATAAACAGTATTGTGGGCGCCGACGACCGTCTCGTACCCGATAGCGTGGGCAACAAGACTAGGTAGCACACGTATATATTCTCTCTCTTTCTCTGACTTGTAAGGCCATTCCCTTCGACTATAAAAGGGGATGGGATCTCTCCTAAAAAGCTCTCTGGCTCTTTGGCACTCCTAAAAAAAGAGAAGCTAGACGATTCGAGCACTCGAGGATCTGAGAACAAGAATAGCTCAATAACTCTAGAACTCTAAAGCTACACATAGCATATGCTCCAATACTTAGCGCACGTTAGAGCCCCCGTCACTCTCGGCCATTCGGTTCAAAGTCCGACCGGGCCTTTAACATCCCCCATCTTATTTCTACTCGTTTATAATCCCACAGTAAACTTCGAGCACCTGGGCTCAAGAATAAAGTCTCCGACCGACTGAAACTGGACGTAGGACACGTTGCCTGAATCAGTATAAATCCTGTGTCATCGAGTGCTAGGACACATCCGATCACAACGCACGACAAAACTACAAATATTTACTTGTTGGTCACTTTTCGCACCGACAGTTTGCGCCGTCCTTGGGAAGGACGTCGTGCGTTCACGCTTTTGGTCATCGGATGGCCCACCTTTCCACCATCTTCGTCTTGACGGGCTCAAGCGATACGATTCGCTTCGGCTCGCTAGAGTTCCCCACGCTCTCACCTGTTGGGATGTGGGTTCCTCCCATCTTCGTGCCACTCCAGACCTTCCTCTTTAGAAGTCTGGACTTCGTCGCTGACCGGCTCAGCGTACTCCGCCTCCACGAGGAGGCGCTCGTCCCGACGTCCACTGGAGGGGGAGCACCCTCCACCGGCCCCGGGCCACCCAATGACCTCAACGTTGAAACCCTCACGCTTCACCTTGAGCCCATGCTGGGCTCAAACTCCACGGTGAGTAACGTAAATGTTGTTCTTTACTCATTATTTAACACCTTCCGTCGACTATCCGGAGGGACCCCATTGTCCCCACTACGACCGCCGTGCGACTGGTTCCCCTATGGCTTCGGGTCCCTCGGGGACACGTACGCGAGGGCGCTCCGAAGGATACTGACGCCGCCCCCTCTCACATCCGAATTCGTGGGGATGGCGGGCAATGCTCCCGCCTCCTTTCACGACCTCGTAGATGACGAGGTCAAAAAAAGCGACGACTTCAGCATCGGCGATGTCATGGCACCTGGTCACCCTCTGTCTCGGGAGTGCGCTATGGCGGACGTCCCGGGACAGCCATCGGTGGTAGCGGAATCTCTATAGACTCACTCCCCCTGGACCCTCGTGCGAAGGCCCTCACGCGTGCGCAGGAGCACGGTGAGGAGTTATGACAAAGGTGACAGAGTCAGCCGCCACCTACGCTGGCGCGCTCGGCGCCACACGCTGCACCATGTGCGCGTAACCCGGCGAGCGGCGCTTGGGGTCGCGCCCACCAGGTCCAGCGTAACATCCTGGATAGAGGGAATGATCCCCCATAGTTTGCTCAGGCTGACCAGAACATCGCTGCTGCGGCGATGCTTCTGCACGGCCTTCCCGAGCCTATCGACCCCCAGAAACAGGCAATCCACCGGAACCTCCTAGTGCTGTTGGAAACCACCGCTGTTTAATAGACGAGAGCTCCACATCGCGACACCGGCTCATGGCCTCTTTCCCCACTTAGGAAATGGGGCCGCACCAGTCGAATCGCTCCATCCACTCACCACTACAGTTGCTGGGCATGGGGCATGAGGCCACTGCTGCACCACAGCCTGACCCAGCGCTCGCTCCACACCGACCACCTATGCGCGAATGGCTCAGGCCAAACCGTGACGCTTGCAGCATCATCAACAATTGACGCCATGCCCGGCATGATGATGATGTCCATCAAGTGGCGGTGAGAGCAGGTGGCACAGGCATGGCGGCCGACATGCATCCTAGGCATGGTGGCCGACCAAACGACCGAAGCCCCAGCCCGGATGGCCCGGGGCCATGGGCCTTTGGTTGTCGCATCCAGATAGCATCGTTCCCACAGCGCTTCCGACCATCCACCAACATTGCCAGATACACCGGGGAAACGAACCCCGGTATATGGCTCGAAGACTTCTGGCTCGCCTGCCGAGCCAGAGGAGTGGATGATGACCACTTCATCATTCAGTATCTCCCCATCTGCGTGGGAGAGCATGTTCAAGCATGGCTCGAATTCCTCCCGCCCGACAGCAACCGCGACTGGGCGGATCTCAAGAGGGTCTTTGTCGGGAATTTTTAGGGGACATATGTCTGTTCTGGGAATTCCTAGGACCTCAAGAGCTGCCAGTAGGAGTCTAACGAGTCCCTACGGGATTACATCTGTAGGTTCTCAAAGCGGTGCAACTCCCTTCCAGATATCATCGATGTGGACGTCATCATCGTGTTCCTCTCTGGGACAACTTGTGAGTCCTTGATCCACAAGTTCGGCTGTCTGAAGCCCCGTACCACCCATGACCTGCTCGACATCGCAACGAACCACGCCTCCGGTGAGGAGGCGGTCGGGGCGGTCTTCAGCGATGGTCAGGACAGGGGCAAGGACAAGCACAAGGACCAAGTCAAGGGCCCGACCATGCAAAAGGGCAAGAAGAACAAGAAGGATCGGCGCCGACCGGCTAACCCATCTTTGGTCACCGTAGCCGATCGTGCGGGCAAGCAGCCCCAGTAGGGCCAGCCTGACCACTTCGACAAGCTCATAGAGAGTCCATGCACCAACCACGCCTACCCCATCAAGCACCTCTAGAAGGACTATGAGCTCCTCAAGCGCTTTCTGCGATAGGCCGGCAAGTCGAAGGAAGGGAAGGGCAAGGAGGAGGCGGCCAAGAAAGGAGGCACGACGAGCAAGGATGATGATGGCTTCCCCAACCCTAAGGAAATGCCTCATGATCCTTGAGGGATTCGACGCCATCCACTCCAAGCGCCAGCACAAGGTACGCTATCAGAGAGGCATGTGTCGCCAAGTCGAGCGTCCCTTCTTTCCTTATCTGGTCGGACTCCCTGATCACTTTTGATCAGAGAGACCATCCTTCCCACATCGCCTCGACCGGGTCACTACCCGCTCATCGTCGACCCCATTGTCCGCAAGAAGCATCTCACCAAGGTACTGATGGACGGAGGTAGCAGCCTCAACATTCTCTACGTCGACACCCTCGACGCCATACGCATCCCTCGGTCGGAGCTTCACCTAGTGAGCTCTCCCTTCCACGGCGTGATCCTAGGGACGCGGGCATACCCACTCGGGCAGATCGACCTGCCTATCATGTTTGGCGACCGAGCCAACTTCTGCTCAGAGGTCCTCACCTTCGAGGTGGTGGACTCTCTAGGGTCCTACCACGCCATCTTGGGGCGGCCATGCTACGCCAAGTTCATGGCGATCCCTAACTACACATACCTCAAGTTGAAGATGGTGGGATCGAACGACGTCATCACCATGGGTAGTACCTTTTTGCACGCCTACACATGCGATCGCGAGCATTACGAGCTCGCCACGGCCATCATCAGCTCCGCCGAGCTCCCAGAGCTTGGGAATTCATCAACTCCAGCAGTCTTAGACTGCAATGAGCCGACCTCCTCGGGTGCCTTCCACCCGACCGAGGAAACCAAGGCGGTGGGGATCGACCCTCGCCGACCCAACCAAGACGGTGTGGATTGGGACCAAGCTCCCGGCCAAATAGGAAAGCGATCTCGCTGACTTTCTACGAGCCAATCATGATGTCTTTGCGTGGAAACCTTCTGACATGTCAGGCATACCAAGGAAGGTCGCTGAGCACGCATTACGCCTCGTCCCGGGCTCGAAGCCCACCAAGCCACATTTGTGTCACTTTGACGACGAGAGGCGCAGGGCCATAGGTGAGGAGTTTGCCAAACTCCTAGCAGCCGGGTTCATCAAAGAGGTATACCATTCTCGACTGGCTAGCTAATCCCATTCTTGTGAAAAAGAAGACCGATGAATGGAGAATATGTGTTGATTATACTGGCCTCAACAAGGCATGTTCAAAGGACCATTTTCCTTTGCCACGCATAGACCAGATAGTTGACTCCACCTCAGGATGCGAAATCCTCTCCTTTCTGGATGCCTACTTAGGCTACCACCAGATCACGATGAAAGAGTCTGACCAGGTCACGACTTCATTCATCACCCTGTATGGTTTCGTACTGCTACGTAACCATGCCTTTCGATCTGAAGAACGCCGGCGCCACCTATCAACGGTGCATGCAGCGATGCTTCGCCGACCAAATCAACCCGCCCAACCAGCCTGACCAAAGTCGAGTGGCCAAAACCAACAATCGCCGTCTATGTAGATGACGTAGTGGTGAAAATGGCTCAAGCTAGCGACCTGATCGCAAATTTGGACGCAACATTCGTAAACCTCCGAAGGTTCAATATCAAATTGAATCTCGAAAAATGTGTTTTCGGAGTTCCAAAGGGGAAGCTCCTTGGATACATCATGTCTGAGCGCGGCATCGAAGCCAACCCTAAAAAAATCACGGCCATCTCCAACATGGTCCCTATACACAACGTTGAGGGCGTATAGAGGCTCACCGGCTGTTCGGCCGCCCTAAGCCGGTTCGTCTCCCAACTAGGGGAGTGGGGGATGACTCTTTATAAACTTCTCAAGAAGACAGACGCATTCATCTAGACAGAGGAGGAACAATAGGCTTTGGAAAGCCTCAAAGCATCACTATCATCGGCCCTAGTCCTCGTCGCTCCCGAACGGGGAGAACCCCTCCTCCTCTACATCATGGCAAACAACCATGTTGTGAGCGTCACCCTCATCGTCGAAAGGGAGGAGCCGAGGCGCCCCCTGAAGGTTCAACGACTAGTGTACTTCATCGGTGAGGTACTCACCGACGCCAAGGCTCGATACCCCAGGTGTAGAAGCTTCATGCGCCGTGTTGATGGCGACCCAGAAGCTCCTGCACTACTTCACCGACCACGAGGTCATGGTCGTCACCTCGTACCTGCTGGGAGACATCATCCACAACCGTGATGCCGCAGGACGAATCTTCAAGTGGGCTCTCGAGCTCATGGGTCACGACATCAGGTATGTCCCTCGCACCGCTATCAAGTCTCAGGATCTCATCGACTTCATCGTCGAATGGACGGAAGTGCAGATCCCGACCCCAGACGTCACTCACGAGTACTGGATAATGTACTTTGATGGGTTAGTTATGGCACCCGGCTCGAGGGCTAGAGTGGTTCTGATCTCCCCAGATGAGAGCAGGCTTTGCTACGCGATCCGTCTCTATTTTTTGGCCTCAAACAATGCTGTGGAGTATGAGGCCCTCATCAACGGACTACGCATCGCCATCGAGCTCGACACTACGCGGCTGTACGTCCACGGCGACTCAGAGTTGGTCATTAACCAAGTCATGAAGGAGTCCTCCTGCAAGAGCCCTCTCATGGCAGTATACGCCCAGGAGGTGCGCAAGCTTGAGGACAAGTTTCGAGGGATCGAACTACATCATGTCCCCTAAAAGGACAACGATGCCGCTGATTTTCTCGCAAAATTGGCTGCCAGGCGGGTTCCATCTCCAGATGCGGTCTTCATCAATGATCTCCACAAGCCGTCTGCCCGCATTCCGAAGGATCCGATCCCGACACACTTCGACACCAATCTGGCACTCGGGGGCTTCGACCTCCCAACATGCCCCAACCTCGACCAAGTGCTCGGGGCTCTGACCTTGGTGCCTCCATGACAACGTAGCCCACCGATGTCGCTATGGTGGCACTCGATCAGGCTGACTAGAGAGCACCACTACTCTCCTACCTCCTCTAGGAGGTTCTCCCATTGGAAAAGGACTGAAGCGTGACAAATCACTCGACGCATCAAGACGTTCATCGCCATCGGTGACGAACATTACAAGCAAAATCCGTCAGGAGTACTCATGAAGTGCATCCTGACCGATCAAGGGAAACAACTCCTCCTCGAGATCCATGCCAGAATCTATGGACATCACGTGGCCCTAAGGTCGCTGGTCAGGAAAGCCTTTCGCCAAGGTTTTTACTGACCCACTGCGCTGTGAGATGCAGAGGAGGTTGTCCGCAGGTGTGAAGGATGCTAGTTCTATGCTTGGCAAACTCATCTACCAGCACAGGAGCTTCAGACCATCCCCATCACCTGACCATTTGTAGTCTAGGGCTGAAAGGATCAAGATGCCCAAGAGGGGGGGTGAATTGGGCTAATTCGAAATTCTCTTGCAATAAACAAATCCTACTGATAGCCCAATTAACCCCTTGTGCCTAGAAAAGTGTTTCTATCAAACTAAAGCACAACGAACTCACCACCTATGTTCCAACCTTACTCAAGCAAGCAAATTCTATGGATGTAAAACAAGTATTGAATTGCTCAAAGTAAATAGGGAGAGAAAGGAACGCGGCGATGTTTTGCCGAGGTATCGAAGAGTCGCCACTCTCCACTAGTCCTCGTTGGAGCACCCGCGCAAGGATGTAGCTCCCCCTTGATCCGCGCAAGGATCAAGTGCTCTCTATGGGTTGATTCTTGACACTCCGTCATGGCTTAATCACCCAAAGCCGCTCACAACTTGAGTTGGGTCACCCACAAGCTCCGGCGGGTGAACACCAAACTCCCAATCACCACCAAGCCGTCTAGGTGATGGCGATCACCAAGAGTAACAAGCACGAACTCTCACTTGACCACGCGAAGCCTAATGAGAAGATGGATGCACACTTTGCTACTCTTGATTTGCTAGTGAGGCTACTCTCTTGGATTCTCAAATCACAAACACCTCTCTAGGACCTTGCTCTTCTTGGCACTCACAAACGTGTTTCTCAAATTGGAATGAGCAAAGTTCCTCCACTCACGAGTGGAGCTTCTATTTATAAGGCAAACTGAAAAACTAACCGTTATGAGCTTCTGGGGACGACCGGACGCTCCGATCGTGATGACCGGACGCCCGTCGGTCGGTTCAACCCATGAACCAGATTCAAGTGATGACCGGACGGCGACAGGGTCCGGTCGAGTACACACCGGACGCCGTCCCGGTCGCTCTTTGATGCTTATCAGAAACGACCGGACGCCGGATACTCGAGGTCCGGTCATATTGACTCTGACGCGTCCGGTCACTCTTTTCAAGTCTGGACCCTTCTCGAGTCGACCGGACGCTAGCCCTCGGCGTCCGGTCACACGACCTTCCAAATAGTCCGGTCTAGCAGACTTAACCACCTCAGTCAAACGAATCGACGGGCCGGACCTGCGGCCGTCGTCGGTCGCATTGCCGGAGAGCCGTCGTCCGGTCGGTGTGTTTGACCCTCCATTCACTTCTAACTTACGAACATATGTGAATGAAGTTTGCTCCAAAGGATCTTAGGCATTCATAGGAGCTACCTAGAGCTAGTTTTAACAAGTGTGCACCACACCTAACTCACTAGACTCAACTAGGTCAAGCTACCCGTTCATACCCCCCTTTATAGTGCGGCCAAAGGAAAAACAAAGTCCTAAACTACTCTAAATGTCTCTCCAACTCCAATCGACACTTAGAACTAGTTATCCTTAACCTTGTCGTCCATCCTTTGAAAAACCAAAACGATTTCCATCGTGAGGGCATGACAACCTCGATTGCCTAATCGATCTCCATTACCATGACCTAACTTAGTTGCCTCTCGCAAAACACGTTAGTCATAGTAATCTTGTATTGACATTAATCACCGAAATCCAACTAGGGGCCTAGATGCTTTCAATCTCCCCCTTTTTGGTGATTGATGACAATACCACCTCGAGTATGTTATGGAGTGAGGTTTTTTTTTTTTTTTTTTTTTTTTTTGACGGGCTTGGTTCATATAAGCTTTTGTCAATAAGAACAAAAGAGTTAGTCAAGCTTATATGACCCAAGCCAACACAATGTACTCAAAGGATATGAATTAAGCATGAGTACAATTAACAAAGCTCATTTGCTTCGAAGTATAAACGCGGAAGCAAAAGCAAATGAGCATAACACAAGTGATATGACATATAGAAAATGCAAAGTAGAAGTCACACATGTCAAATATCACAGTCACGTAGATAGCACTATCACATATATATAATAGTATGCATGAAAGTAAACACACGAATGCATAAGTAATAGTGTATCACACAAATAAAACTCCAAATGTATATAAAAAGCTAATACTAGATAACTAGCTCCCCCTAAAGCTCGCTCCCCCTGAGTCTACATACTCAAAACCCTCTCCCCCTTTGGCGTCAAACACCAAAACCTAAGGGTCGGTCGGCGGGGCTGCAGCGGACGAGTCGGGCGCTGAGGTACGTGGAGCAAGATGGAACTGGGCGCCATCATCATCTCGACCACTCGAGCTCAACTCGACCGACCCTCACAGGCGGGGAAGTGTCATTGAAGCGGTCTGGTGCAGTGGGGCTGGTGCTTTGCACTGTGATGCTGCAAGTATGTCCGTCGTAGGATCTGACGAGGCGACAGACGAGGGGAGCTTCTGAGTAGTCACGATAGCTGGAGCTGCTGTAGACGGACCGGCAGTATGCATGTGAGACGGAGTAGGCATGCCGGTCAACTCGCTGAATGATGCTCCAAGACTCCTGGAGACTGACGACTCAGGCACGAATAGGGAGGAAGACTGCTCTGGTGAGAAACCCGTGTGATAAGGAGTGAACTGCGGGGCTACACCAGGTGAAGCTAACCATCGGGACACTGATAGGAGGTGAAGTGAATCTGAATCGAGGCTGTCCTCGACTACGAAGCCCGATGGGCTGTCTTCTTTGAGTCGTCGAAGTGGTAGGAGGCTGTGCAACTCGGGCGAAAGGGCGTGGCGGTGGGACCCCAATAGTCGCTACTACATGCCGCATGAATCCCATGAGCTTCTTCTTTGCATAAGTAATCTTTGGTCTTGAAGGAGCCGCTGCCGACGCTGGAAACTCGCCTGACGAGCTGGCTTGTCTGTGAGCGGTTGGCGGTGTCTCCTGTGCTCGCTGTCGATCTGCTGCATCCGCTCAAGAATAGCTATGAGAGCGGGTCTGCATGCGTGGAGCCGGTGGAGCGTAACTAGAGCTACCGCCTCCTCGTGATCGTGTCTCGCGTGGAGGCATCTCGAGGTATAGGCCGGTAGTCGCCGCCGAGCTGCCATCTTGTGTACTCACTCACGCCTCTTGTGCCTCTAGCTCCTCCTCCTCCTCTGTGGTTGCAATCCCTCGATGATCTCATCCCATCGAAGCTGCGGGACTCGCACGTCGGGACGACGGCTAAGTGGCCCAGGTGCCCGAGGAGTGGTATGTCCGATCCATTGTGAGAGGTTGTAAGTCGGGAACTCTGTAGTGGCACCTGTATACTCATCCATCATGCCAGGGGGCTTATCCATCACAACTCTACGGATGAGGAAGGTGATCCAGTGAGCATAGGGAAGCTGCCTGCGACCCTTGAATCCCTCAGCTATAGTATCCTCCATCTCTGACAGAAGGAGGTCCCAGATGTCAAACACTGTCATCTGCATGATGGCATTGAGAAGCCAGAGTCAGAAGCTGCGAGTTAGGCCCTCTCTGTATCCCAACCTGGGGAGCAGTGTCCTCCTGATGATGGCCTCTAGAATCCTCGCTGTAGGAGTCAAGTCACTGGGGTTCCTGCTCGACCCCTCACCAAACGGCTCCTTGAAGCAATGCCGCACTAAGTCTGTAGGGGGCACCAACCCTCCATGAGGACGCCTGGGGAGGTCCGTGCTTGACCATAGCAAACCTCATGCATCTTTACAGGCTGCTCCTGTAGTCTCAGTATCTCCCTGGCTCTGCCACTGGTCACTCTGTGGTCTTTGCCGTTGAAAGCAAAGTGAATGTATCTGTGATGAGGATCAATGTAGAGCGAGGCATAAAACTGACGGACCCAAGATGGTACATATATCCCCCCCGCCAGTCAATCAGATCTCGATAGCCCTAGCAAATATGACAAGTGTTGCGAATGCTCTCTCCGTTTCTTTGCCACAATGGACTCTATCTGGCAGACCCTCTGTGATCTGAACACTGCCCCACTGTTAAGATATGCATTGTAGAAATCCTCATGCAGTGGCGTGTAGAACCCCTCAGCTGCTCTCTCATCCCTCCTCGGAGGAAACCAAACCTCAAACTCGACAAACCGCAGCCGAACACGCTCGGTCAGAAGCCCTCAAGTCGAGGTGAACCAACGAGGCGGACCACGTGGTGCAGGCGGGGGCGTGAACCCTGCGCCGTAATCGCCTGCCTCGGTGGAATCTGCAGAAGAGACTGAGTACGACTCGAGCGGCGTAGCTGAGGTGCCGGCTCGGTCTCCTGACTCTCCTGAGTCTCCCAGGCTGGGGAGGGCTCTACTGGTGGGGAAACATTGCCTTTGTCGGGACCCTCCTCAATGGCGACCCGTCGTCCTGCAAACGTGGCAGTCCCAGCTGGACTACCATGACGACGCTCAACCTCCTCAATCGCAGCTCATCATGCGGTGAAATCGGCCGATCTGCAATGACAACTCCTCTGCGGGTACCACCTCTCTCGGCACGGTCTGCGGCCTCTGCAACAGCTGCTGCTCTCGCTGTCTCGGCGTCGGGGTACTTGCGCTTCTTGGATGTCAGCTGCTTGGTTGACTTGCCTTTGGATCCGGCTGGTTGGCGAGGCGGGGGCCTCCGATCATCATCACCTGGGTCACCACCAACATTCTTGGTGCGAGCCATCTGAACTGACAAGATGGTGAATCGTCATTGATGAAGATCAAGCATCAAATCCGCTTTTCGAGGCTTGGCTCGATCCTTACTCATGAAGCTTGGCTCGAAGTTGATAGCCAACCGCCAGATTTAAACACAACGGAACCGACTTCATTGCACGATAGAATAGATGGATATACAAATAAATACCATATATCTAATAGATGCGAAATCCTAATAGAGAAAGCAATGGAGATGCGAATTTGAATCGAGTGGCTTTCTACCCGATTTAACAAAGAAACCAAGAATAGATAAGATGTTACGAGGGGATCTCGGAACCGGCTAGGGTTAGGTCAAATGCCCAATGCAATTGGAAATCGATTGCATTTAGAATTTGATCTAGGTCACAGCTTGGAGATCAAGATTGAAAACGTGAAAGTTCGTCTTACCAAACAATGGGAGGATAGGGCAATAGCGGCGAAGATTGGCGGCCACTCAGCAACGATGAAGCAACGAGCTAGGCGCGAGGAGGCCGGCGAGGCAATCGAGCGGTAGCAAGGCAGGCCGAGCTCGGCGGCGCTTAGGCTGCGACGGGCGGTGGTGGCGGCAGGACAGCGGCCTTGAGGCTCGATGGCCTTATTAGGCGGGCGCGAGGCTCAGCTGCTGGCTCGGGAGGCTGCGGAAGGCAGGGCACGACAAGCCTGGACGCTGAAAGTGACCGCCAGTGGGCTACTGGCGGAGATCTGCGCGGGCGGCTCGGGCTAGGGTTCGACGGAGGCGCTGGTTAGGTCAAGGCGAGGACGGGTTAAGTAATCCCCAAGAACGTGTGATGTAAAAAGGAAGCGGGAAAAGAGACTTGAAGTCACGCGAGATCCATTGACCGGACGCTTCCGGTGGTAGCGACCGACGCTACCACCAGGCGTCCGGTCGATTCGAAGAGGTCCAAATCCTCTGAATCGCGACCGGACGCGTCCGGTGGTCCATGACCGGACGCAGGTGGTCCGGCCAG
This sequence comes from Miscanthus lutarioriparius, assembly GCA_904845875.1. Lineage (NCBI taxonomy): Eukaryota > Viridiplantae > Streptophyta > Magnoliopsida > Poales > Poaceae > Miscanthus > Miscanthus lutarioriparius. The sequence continues at coordinate 17,397,534 of CAJGYO010000019.1, forward strand.
AACAACTTGACCTTCCTCCATTGACCGGACGCTGAACCCTTTTCGACCGGACGCCGCAGACGCAGCGCGTCCGGTCACTCCTTCAACATCAGTTCACCTCACATGAACCGGCCCGGACGACTGGATGAGACCAATGGCGTCCGGTGCAAGCGTCCGTGCACCTTTTCCAAAAAATCTTCAACCTTCCTTCACACTGTTCCCAATCAAGTCCCAACTTGAATAAGATCCAAATAAACACCAATTGGGACTGATGTGAGTGACCTCTCTCAAACCCTCATATTTTTCAAAGTATTTTGCCTTAGGCTATAATTCTTTTTAAGAAAATAGGCAACAAGAGGGCAAATGGAACAAAACGACAAAACAACATTCATGCATGTGTAATGTTTGTAAGTAAATCTAGTTGCTTGTCAAGTTTGATCCAAGGTTAAGCTTCTTCACACGCTCTTCGGCGGTTATCTTAACCATGTTAGACAAGCCCTATTTGCATTGCCACAAATTAAACATGTTGTATATTACAATGAATGCAAGGGACAACACAAGCTCAATTTTGGTGAAGTTACTAAAATCAAGTACATTGAGCTCGTTCATAATCTACAAAATGTAGCCTCATCTAGTGGTTTAGTGAAGATATCCGCTAATTGATCTTCGGATCTTACACCTTCTAGTGATATATCATTTTTAGCTACATGATCTCTTAGAAAGTGATGGCGGATATCTATATGCTTGGTGCGAGAGTGTTGAACCGGATTATTTGCAAGTTTTACCGCACTTTCATTGTCACACAAAAGAGGTACTTTCTCTAGAACTACTCCATAGTCTAGTAAAGTTTGTTTCATGTATAATATTTGTGCACAACAAGCACCCGCGGCAATGTATTCCGCTTCGGCGGTGGACAAGGCCACACTATTTTGTTTCTTGGAGGACCAAGACACAAGTGATCTACCAAGCAAATGGCACCCTCCGGATGTGCTCTTTCTATCAACTTTGCATCCGGCATAGTCCGAATCGGAATAGCCAATTAATTCAAATAAAGCTCCTTTGGGATACCAAAGGCCAATGCTTGGTGTGTGCTTAAGATACCTAAGGATTCTTTTTACGGCAATTAAATGTGTTTCCTTAGGACAAACTTGAAATCTAGCACACATACACACACTAAACATGATGTCGGGCCTAGATGCGGTTAAATATAACAAGCTACCAATCATAGAACGGTAGAGAGTTTGATCAACCGAGTTACCTCCCTCATCTAGGTCGAGATGTCCATTTGTAGGCATTGGGGTCTTGATTGGCTTACATTCATCCATCTTGAATCTCTTGAGAAGATCTTTTGTGTATTTCTCTTGAGAGATGAAGATGCCTTCTTTCATTTGCTTGACTTGAAAACCAAGAAAGAATGTAAGCTCACCAATCATTGACATCTCGAACTCCTTAGACATCAATTCACCAAATTCTTTGCATGAGTCTTTATTTGATGATCCAAAGATGATATCATCAACATATACTTGACAAATGAAGATATGCCCATCAAGCTTCTTGGTGAATAGTGTGGTGTCGACCTTCCCAATGGTGAAGCCCTTCTCAATAAGGAAATCCCGAAGGCGCTCATACCAAGCTCTTGGGGCTTGCTTAAGCCCATATAGTGCCTTGGACAACCTATAAACATGATTAGGATATCTAGGGTCTTCAAACCCGGGAGGTTGATCAACATAGACTAGTTCATTAATAAAGCCATTTAAGAATGCACTTTTTACATCCATTTGATATAGTTTCATTTCATGATGTGATGCATATGCAAGGAGGATACGGATGGCTTCTAATCTTGCAACCGGTGCAAAGGTTTCTCCAAAATCTAAACCTTCAACTTGAGAGAACCCTTTGCAACTAGTCTTGCCTTGTTCCTCACAACAACACCTTGATCATCTTGCTTGTTGCGGAACACCCACTTTGTTCCAATGACTCTTGCATCTTTTGGTCGCTCTTCAAGATTCCAAACTTCATTGCAGTGAAGTTGTTCAACTCTTCATGCATGGCATTGATCCAATCCGGATCTTTAAGAGCATCTTCTACCTTGGTAGGCTCATAGCAAGAGACAAAAGAGTGATGAGCAACAAATGAAGTAAGTTTTTGAGATCTAGTCATCACCCCCTTTGTTGGACTCCCTATGATGAGATCTTGTGGATGATCTTGTAGGAGAGGTGTATTTCTTCTATTGACCACTTGAGGAGGAGGTTGTGGAGCATCAACATCTTGTGCTTGTACCACCATTTGCTCATGGGAGATATGAGTATCTTCATTTTCTACTCTCCCAACTTTTTTCACCATCTTGTGGTACATTTGATGAAGAGGGTTGATTAATGACTTGTACATCATCTTCATCATCTTTTGGCTTGATGTCTCCCACCGGAATATTCTTCATAGCCTCCCTCAATGGTTCATCACCTACATCATCAAGATTCTCATGTGCTCCTTGGGAGCCGTTAGATTCATCAAATTCCACATCATATGTTTCTTCAACCAAGCCGGTGGCATGATTAAATACTCTATATGCTTTGGACTTCAATGAGTAACCAACAAGAAAACCTATATCACAACGCCTTTGAAACTTCCCTAGGTGTTGCCGCTTCTTGTAGATGTAGCACTTGCAACCAAACACCCTAAAGAAGGAGACGTCCGGCTTCTTCCCATTGAGCAACTCATATGGTGTCTTGACAAGGAACTTTTGAAAGAAATAGGCGGTTGGATGCATAACATGCGGTGTTGATTGCTTCCGCCCATAGAGCTTCGGGAGTGTTGTACTCATCTAGCATTGTTCTTGCAAGAGTGATCAAAGTCCGGTTCTTCCTCTCAACTACACCATTTTGTTGAGGAGTATAGGTTGCGGAGACTTCATGTTTGATTCCAACTTCATCACAATAAGCTTCTATGTTTGTGTTGTCAAACTCTTTGCCATTGTCACTTCTTATCCTCTTGAGCTTCACTTCAAATTCATTTTGAGCTCTCTTGGCAAACTTCTTGAAACAAGATGCAACTTCGGATTTGTCATGAAGGAAGAACACCCATGTATATCTTGAATAGTCATCCACAATCACAAGACAATAGAGATTTCCTCCCAAACTCTTGTATGTTGTTGGTCCAAATAAATCCATGTGTAGGAGTTCTAGCACTCTTGTGGTTGACATGAAAGCTTTGGTTGGATGAGTGTTTGCAACTTGCTTGCCGGGCTTGACATGCACTACAAAGCTTGTCCTTCTCAAACTTCACATCCTTCAACCCTCTCACCAAATCATTCTTCATAAGCTTCTTGAGTGAGCTCATCCCAACATGAGCAAGTCTTCTATGCCATAGCCACCCAAGTGTTGTTTTGGTGAATAGGCAAGTCTTCAAGTTTGCATCTTCGGAGGTGAAGTCAACTAGATATAAGTTGTTGTATCTAAATCCATTGAATATCACTTGATTGTCATCTACCTTAGATACAACCACCTCCTTCTCGGTGAACAAGCATTGGAAGCCAAGATCACACAATTGTCCAACGGATAGCAAGTTGAAACTCAATGAAGCAACATAGAGCACATTGGAGATGGAATGATCATTTGATATTGCCACTTTGCCCAATCCTTTGACCTTGCCCTTTGAATTATCTCCAAATGTTATTTTCTCTTGTCCATCTACCTCTTCATCTAGTGAGGTGAACATACGTGGATCACCGGTCATATGTTGAGTGCAACCACTATCAATAACCCAATGACTTCCACCGGTCTTGTAGTTCACCTACACACAAGAGATTCAAGCTTTAGGAATCCAAGCTTGTTGAGGACCCTTCACCTTCTCAACAAGTGACTTAGCCACCCAAATTTTCTTAGGTCTACTCTTGTTGGGGGGACCTAAGAACATGACTTTCATCTTTCCACTTGAATCTTTTCTAAGCATGTAGTGAGCATTGAAAGCAAAGGGTCTAGCATGCTTGGGCAAGGGTTGTGGTGGTGGAGTTTGACACTCATGAGCAAAGTGGCCTTCTTGTCCACACTCAAAACATCTCTTTGGCTTTGGCTTTGGCTTTGATTGTTGGTGTTGAGCTTGAGCCTTTTTCTTTTCTACACTTGCCATATATCCAATGCCACTTCTATCCATCTTCATGATTTGTATTCATGAGTAGCTCACTTTGGAGATGCTTGCCTCTAGCAAACTTGCTCAATCCCACTTTGAGATGCTCTTTCTCCATCTTGAGCTTCTTGTTCTCTTCCTTGAGAATATCATTGTTCTTCTCCTCCTTGAGTTTCTTGATTTCTTCTTTTAGCTTCTCATTCTCAAGGATCACCTCTTTGTCATGATCAAGAGTTTCTAGCACAATGGTGTTGTGACTTTTCATTTCTTCAAGATCTTTCATGAGCTTCTCATTGTCACTCTTGAGCTTGACAAACTCATCATAGTTATTGCACTCAACCACTTGCTTGCCCTTGCTACTAGATCCATGCTCAATGCTCTCATCAATTAAATCATCACATGAGGTAGCTATATCAATCTTAACAACATGGTTAGTAGCATCATGTGGCTCATTTGGTAAGAATTCTTGTGCAATAATAAGAGTATCATAATTGATCTTTAGAGTTGTATATTCATCTTTTAGCTTATTGTGACTAGTGATAAGCTCATTGTGCACCCACTCAAGTTTATCATTTTTATCTTTAAGCTCTTTCTTAGAAGATTTGAGCTCCTTGAGTTTGGATGATATAGAATCATTTGTTTCTTTGAGCTCATCATTAGCCTTTTCTAATGTATCACACTTAGCTAAGAGTGAATCATTTTTAGCATCAAGTTTTTCATTTGTAGCCCTACTTTTCTAATGATCTTAGTATATTTTCTTAGTATTTTGACAAGATCATCATATGTAGGTGAGTCATCATCATCGCTATCACTATCATCATCACTAGCATGTTCATCATCACTACTATCATCACTCTTAGTTACCTTGCGTTCACCTTTGGCCATAAGGCATAGGTGTGTAGAGGATGATGGCGATGGTGGCGGTGAAGATGCAATATCAATAGCAATGGCGGCCACTTTTTCATCGTCACTATCATCATCGGATGATCCACTTGATGAATCAATGTCCGTGAGCCAATCACCGACAATGTAGGCCTTGCCACTCTTCTTCTTCTTGTAGAAGTCCCTCTTTTTGCCATCTCTCTTCTTGTATGGCTTGTTCTTCTTCTTCTTTCATCTTCATCACTTGAATCATCTTTCTTGCCCTTGTTCTTGAACTTGTCTTTCTTGGGCTTTGTGCATTGATGAGCTAGATGGCCAAGCTTCACACAATTGTAGCAATCCATCTCGGAGATTGGCTTTCTTCTTGAGCTTGTGAAGAACTTCTTCTTCTTGCCATCAAACTTGATGCCACTCTTATTTAGCCTTTTAGCATCTTGGTGGTCTTCTTCACCATGAGGGCAAGGCTTTCTTCATCATCTTCATCACTTGAGCTCTCATACTCAAGTTTTGCTTTGCCCTTGTCTTGGCTAGCTTTGAATGCTAAGTCCTTCTCTTTCTTCTTTGTAGAGGATGAGCCATCTTGTGGTGTGATGTGCATGTACATCTCATGAGCATTGATCTTTCCCAAGATTTGTGTCGGTGTAGCGGCGGAAAGATCACCTTGATGTAGCACGGTCACAATGTGCCCATATTTGTCAATGGGGAGGACACTCAAGATTCTTCTCACAACGTCGGATGGTGACATTTGAGTAAGTCCAAGCCCATTGACTTCCTCTACAAGAACATTTAATCGAGAATACATCTCATTAGCACTTTCTTTGGGAAACATCTCAAAAGAATTTAGCTTTTTAATCACAAGATGATAGCGTTCCTCACGCCACTCTTGGTTCCCCTCATGGAGCGCACAAACGTCCGACCATAGAGCATGGGCGTCTTTGTGGTTCCTTACACGATTGAACACCTCTTTGCAAAGGCCTCTAAAAATGGTGTTGCGAGCCTTTGCATTCCATTTTCATAATTTACTTCATCGCCTTGAAGTTGTGCGGCATTCCTAGGTGCGGGGAACCCTTGAGAGGCGGCTCTAAGAATTCCAACATCTAGAGCTTCTAAGTATGCCTCCATGCGGATTTTCCAATATGGAAAATCATCTCCCTCAAAGATAGGAGGAGGTCCATCCCGTGAGACATCTTGCTCTAAGCGATTATTGCTTAAAAAACGTGAGCACGAGGCTCGATACCAATTGAAAGGATCAAGATGCCCAAGAGGGGGGGTGAATTGGGCTAATTCAAATTCTCTTGCAATAAACAAATCCTCTGATAGCCCAATTAACCCCTTGTGCCTAGAAAAGTGTTTCTATCAAACTAAAGCACAACGAACTCACCACCTATGTTCCAACCTTACTCAAGCAAGCAAATTCTATGGATGTAAAACAAGTATTGAATTGCTCAAAGTAAATAGGGAGAGAAAGGAACGCGGCGATGTTTTGCCGAGGTATCAAGAGTCGCCACTCTCCACTAGTCCTCGTTGGAGCACCAGCAAGGATGTAGCTCCCCCCTTGATCCGCCGCAAGGATCAAGTGCTCTCTATGGGTTGATTCTTCGACACTCCGTCATGGCGAATCACCCAAAGCCGCTCACAACTTGAGTTGGGTCACCCACAAGCTCCGCCGGTGAACACCAAACTCCCAATCACCACCAAGCCGTCTAGGTGATGGCGATCACCAAGAGTAACAAGCACGAACTCTCACTTGACCACGCGAAGCCTAATGAGAAGATGGATGCACACTTTGCTACTCTTGATTTGCTAGTGAGGCTACTCTCTTGGATTCTCAAATCACAAACACCTCTCTAGGACCTTGCTCTTCTTGGCACTCACAAACGTGTTTCTCACCTGTTGAATGAGCAAAAGTTCCTCCACTCACGAGTGGAGCTTCTATTTATAAGGCAGCTGAAAAACTAACCGTTATGAGCTTCTGGCACGACGACCGGACGCTCCGATCGTGATGACCGGACGCCCGGTCAGTTTCAACCCGCGAACCAAGATTCAAGTGATGACCGGACGCCGACAGGGTCGGTCGAGACCGGCCGGACGCGTCCGGTCGCTTCTTGATGCTTATCAGAACGACCGGACGCCGGATACTCAGGGTCCGGTCATATTGACCGGACGCGTCCGGTCACTCTTTTCCAAGTCTGGACCCTTACTGGAGTCGACCGGACGCTAGCCCTCAGCGTCCGGTCACACGACCTTCCAGCGTCCGGTCACAACAGACTTAACCACCTCAGTCAAACGAACTGACCGGACCTCATGGCCAGTTCGGTTCGCATCGAGACCCGGCGCCATCCGGTGTTGTTTGACCCTCCATTCACTTCTAACTTACGAACATATGTGAATGAAGTTTGCTCCAAAGGATCTTAGGCATTCATAGGAGCTACCTAGAGCTAGTTTTAACAAGTGTGCACCACACCTAACTCACTAGACTCAACTAGGTCAAGCTACCCGTTCATACCCCCCTTTATAGTACGGCCAAAGGAAAAAACAAAGTCCTAAACTACTCTAAATGTCTCTCCAACTCCAATCGACACTTAGAACTAGTTATCCTTAACCTTGTCGTCCATCCTTTGAAAACCGAAACGATTTCCATCGTAGGGGCATGACAACCTCGATTGCCCAATCGATCTCCATTACCATGACCTAACTTAGTTGCCTCTGCAAAACACACGTTAGTCATAGTAATCTTGTATTGACATTAATCACCGAAATCCAACTAGGGGCCTAGATGCTTTCAAGGGCCTCGACATGGTCGGACCCCTCAAAAAGGCCCCGGGGGGCTTCACTCACCTGCTCATAGCGGTGGACAAATTCACCAAGTGGATAGAGGTGAAGCCCATCACCAATATCTGCTCGGAAGAGTTGGTCAAGTTTTTCCTCGACATCATCTATCGGTTTGGTGTTCCAAACTATGTCATCACTGACCATGGAACAAACTTCACCGGAAAGAAGTTCCTGACTTCAATGATGGATACAACATCAGGATCGATTGGGCCTCTATCGGGCACCCGCGTACCAATGGTTAGGTCGAGCGGGCCAATGCATGGTCCTCCAAGGACTCAAGCCCCGTATCTTCAACCGACTCAAGAAGTATGCCGAGCGATGGGTTGTAGAGGTTCCAGCGATCCTCAAGAGCCTAAGAACGATGCCAAACCGGCCCATAGGGTTCACCCCTTTCTTCCTCGCATACGGAGCTCGATCATGGCGCCCCGAGAGTAAAGGCCTTCGACCAAGACCGAGCTACGGAGGCTCAGCAGGGTGCAGTCGACCTGCTCAAGGAGGCTCATGAGACGACCGTCATCCGCTTCGCTCGTTACCAGCAAACTCTCCGCAGGTACCATGAAAGAAAAATCAAGGGGAGGATTCTCGAGGTCGGTGACCTTGTACTCTAATGGACCCAGTTAACCAAAGAGAAACATAAACTCTCTCCACCATGGGAAGGACCCTACACGGTGATCGAGGTGATCTGGCCGAGCGCCTACCGGCTGAAGGACGACAACGGAAACATTCTCACCAACACATGGAACATCGAACAGTTACGTCATTTCTTCCCTTAAAACTCGGTCTTACCATTCTCTTTTCATTCAACGTTTGCTCCTACAGCAACCCAACCCGAGCACTCTTGACCTGGGTCGCTCGGGGGCTCCACGGGGGTGCGATACCACCCTCCTCTTTTACTATCATATAGTAATATTTTTCGCCCAAACAAAAGGGCATTCCGTTCCTTTGATTACCCTACATAACTTGCGTTTTAACCTCCTGATCGATCACACCCCGCCACAACCTATGGTTACGAGCAGCTGAGCCTTGCGGGCCACGCCCGGGTTCTTAAGGTTGTAGCCTACGAGTCAACGGGCAGGTGCAAAAAAGAAAGGACAAAAAACAAAGCTATGCTAGGGTAAAAACAAGGGCGGATGGGACAAGCTTCCCCTCACGAGTGATTTCATCACAAAACAAACTTAGAATATTCACGAATGTAAAGCTGTTCACACGGGGGCTCCCCTACGAACTCATCTCTTACATGAACTGACTATTTCTACTCTAAACTCTATTATGGCCTCCCGACGGCATCGGCTGACGGTACGGTCAACAAGGACAAAGGCAGCTCACTTCTGGTCGGGACGACGTTCGGCTCTGTTGGGGGTGGGACAACGCGCACCTCCGACCCAGTCTCCAATCCCTCCACAGGATGGATGGCATCTTCCCGACGCACGTCTTCAGCCACGGACGAACGTCGAGCCTCCATCACCCACTGCGCGGTGACCTGCTCGGCAACCATATGTGCATGTGGCACCAAACTCTCCCCCAGCGCATGTATTTCATCTGGGCTCCACCCGTTGGTGTATCCTCTGCAGATGGCCGTGAAGTCCAGATCGAGGTGATAGGTCGCCACCGAGGTCAGCACCCCCGTCGTTCCGTAGAACATGCCATCGAAGATGAGCGCCCAAACTTCATTTGAGACCTTCGCCAGCTGGACGACGGGCATACTGGTGCTCGGTCCCAACCCAAACACCTCAGAGACGACCACCTACGTGATGTTGCGAATCTGGTCGAGCTCCCCCTCAAGAGCGCGTCACTCCTCAAGGGACTGGGCTAGTGCCTCCGTGCCCTGATCGACCGTCGCTTTGACCGTCTCTAGCTCTTACTCCAGAGAGCTGATCTTTCCACCAATTCTGGAAAAAGACAACAAATTCAGAAGCAAAGGAAAGTAAAAATCAAGGCATCAACCGAGGGCGGAACAGATACGTACCAAGACGGGCGCTTTCGAGAATGGAGATCCCTTCCTCTTGTCGGGTCACCCTCTCGAGCAGTCGAGCGTTCAACTCCTCTACCCCGAGCATCTGCCCCCGGAGCGCAACCACTTCTTGTTCAGTGTCCGACTAGGCCTTCCGCTCTGCTCCAGAGCCTCTAAGGACTTCTGTAGCGCCGCATCGGTCTCCGCCAAGTGGACCTTCACCGCGTCAAGTTCTCGCTCGGCAGTGTTGCCCACTCGACCGCACGTAGCTCCGCCGCTCGTGCTCCCGTCGCCTCGGCTGCCCGGTCTTGGGACTCATGGCGGGCGGACTCCAGTTGGTGCCTGAGCTCGTCAACACGCTGTGATGCGGTTGCTTCCTGCTCCATCCGACCATGCTCCTCCCGAAGAAATCAGGACTTACGGATCAACATCATCTCCAGATCCTATGAGACAAGAAGTAGGCATGCGGAGACAACCATTGAAAGGCCAAGGAGTTAAGGACAACACCAAAAACACAGAGAACTTACCTCTACAACGTGTGGCAGGTCGACTATCATGGCCTGATGGACAAGCTCAACCCTATCCAAGGCCTCCTTGAGCCTCGCCTTGGTAAGGGCAAGATTGGACTCCATCGATAGTCCTCTCTCCCCGAGCAGGTGCTAGAGCTTCACCTCCTCCTCATCATGAAGGATGAATCGGGCCTTTCCTGGCTCACCGGGGCAAGGCCACACCAGCTCGTGGGTCGTCCCCGACCCGCTAGAAGATCCAGCCATCGCAGTATCATGCCGGCGGCTCCACCTTGGTTAGTGGGACATGGCCTGGGCAGGGCCCACCAATGAAATCTCCATCGAGGAGAGGCCAACGGGTCACTCAAGTCGATCAAACGGCTCAGGCGGCTTCTCGCGAGACAGGTAAGGAGCAGCGGGATGCCTCATGCGGGTTATGCCGACCTCGTCATGAATGACGGACACGGATCCCATTCGAACAAATCCGATAGGAGCTCCCAGACCCGTCACTCGAGCCATCGAGGTAACCTTACCAAACCCCTTTTTTTTTTCTAGTGCATAATCATTCATTCATCCATTCTAATGCATGCATTCATACATTCATCCCATATATCCAAGCATTGCATATGCAGTTGTTGCATCACAACGCTTCGTGTTGCGTCACGAAGCGATAGTCGCCTCATTCGATATGAGCAATGACCGACCGAGGTTCGAAGGCCGACCCATAAATGGCTCGAGGCCACCTCGCGTCAAACAGAGCTAGGGTAGAAAACATAGATGAGCCCCAGCGGCTCTCGCCCGATCCGCTCAGAAGCGGACAGGGTCATCTCGACCTTCTTGTTCGATCCTGACCTCGAACCATGCCCATAGAATCTCCATCGAGGGAAGGCCAGCGGGCCACCTGAGTCAGTCTCCGAAACGGCTCGGGCATCTGATGGGAGGTGGGTTAAGGAGCAGTGGAATGCCACATGAGGGCTATGCCGACCCCGTTACGAACGATGGACCCGGATTCCACTCGGACATACCCGTTATTAAGCTCACCGAGCGCGTCACTCGAGCCATCGAGGCAAGCGACGTTAGCTCAACACCTCTGGTTGTGGAAACAGCGGACGGGGTGACGCACGAAACTAGACCGACCGCTCGGCCGTGCCCGACATTTGTGTTGGCGCCCGACACTTGGGTTGGCGCTCCATCTCGCCCGACCCCTCGGCTGCGCCCAACACTTGGGTTGGCGCTCCGTCTCGCCCGACCTCTCGGTCGCGCCCGACACTTGGGTTGGTGCTCCGTCTCGCCCGACCCCTCGGCCACGCACGACACTTCAGGTTTGCGCTCCGTCTTGTCCGACGGCGACCAACGATCTTACACCCACTGAGTGCGCTCGTGAAACGAGTGTAAACAACCCCTTCATGACTTCACAGAAGTCCCAAAAGGGCTTGAGGGCTCCTATCGAATTCATAAACCCGGGGTCCCAAATGGACCCGCTTCCCTACAAAAACTCAGTCCAGCAGACGGCGTAGCGACAACGCGCGCCTCCCGGGCCGGCCCAGATACATAATGACAGGTCGGGAGAATGATCTGGTCCCCAACCGGAAGGCCTAGCCAAGGTGGGGACACAGTACGACTCCAACCTCTTTTTTCAACTAGGGATACGCCGGACCTCTGCTTGCGGCTCTTCCCCGATCGACACGGTCGGGGCCGACTGGGAACGACCGACCGGGGACGCCTGCTCGGTGAGGGACCGGGGATCAGGTGGAGCAGATAAGGTAAGGTGCTCAAGTCAAATCGCAATACCGAGGACCGTACCCTGCCATACCCTGCGCATCTGCAGGACGGTGCCACCAGGCCATGCCAGATGGGCACTATGCAACCTTTCAAGCGTGTCAGAACACAAACAGTATTATAGGTGCCGACATTTGTCATACCAGGCAAACACGGTAGAGCCTGCCACATGCATCTGGACATAAACAGTATACATTCTCTCTTTTTCTCTGACTTGTAAGGCCATCCCCTTCGACTATAAAAGAGGATGAGCTCTCTCCTAAAAAGCTCTCTGGCTCTCTGGCTCTCTAAAAAAAGATAAGATAGACGATTCGAGCACTCGAGGACCTGAGAACTCGAATAGCTCAATAGCTCTAGAACTCTAAAGCTTTACAGAGCATACGCTCCAATACTTGGTACACGTTAGAGCCCCTGTCACTCTCGACCCTTCGGTTCAGAGTCCGACCGGGCCTTTAACACCCCCTTCTTATTCCTACTCGTTTGTAACCCCACAGCAAACTTCAAGCACCTGGGCTTAGGAATAAAGTCATCGACCGATTGAAACTGGACGTAGGGCACGTTGCCTGAACCAGTATAAATCATGTGTGATTGAGTGCTAGACCACATCCGATCACAACGCACGACAAAATTATAAATATTTACTTGTTGGTCTCTTTTTGCACCGACACCCAATTTTTAGCCATTTGCTCACTTTTAACCCTCATGTTTGATCCTCATGAAAAAAAGGACTAAAAGTGTAGGACTAAAATTTTATCATGGATCTAAACAGGACCTCAGTTATTTTGGACAACGTTTTGGCTCATCTTTCTTGTATCGAGTCCCATTTTGTTGCTGTTGAATGATCACGTGCTCGACATTATTTGAACGCCATATACATGGTTGACGCAACTTAACAAATACAGCACCAATTCATATATGCTGGACACCCGGATGCGTGGTCGTTGTCAAAACTACATGACAGAAGCGATCTAGAACGGTCCTGTTATGGGTGTTTTACTTTTATGATCATAGTAGCCCACCGTATCAGGCCCTGGCGCGGTAGGACCCTCCGCCTCCACCTCTTCTTTCCGGGACTTCGAAGGTGATCTCCGTCGTGGGCGAAGAGGCGACGGCCGCCGGTAGGTTCACGTGCTCCACGGTCTCCAGGGTGCTAGCGCCGTGCGCGGACGGGATGGACCCCACGGCCACGGCGATCAGGAGGACAACAATGAAGGTGGCGAGCTTGGCCATTATTATTTCTCCAAAACAGTGAGGGTGTTTTGAGTTGCTTGGCGTAAAATGGTGTTGGAGCTTGAGCCATGGGTGGGTTTTATATGAGACAGTGTAGATGATTTCGGCTCAGTGTCTGTAACGGAGCTATAGTTAAAATGGTGTTTAACGCTACTGGCATGAGTTATAATTAAGGGCCTGTTCGCTCGTCTGAATTCTGGAGGAATCTGGATGGTTTGGAGGAATGCTAGAGAAATTTGTAAGAGAAAAACACTGTTCCGGATAAAAAATAAGCGGATCACGCGGGGTTTAACGGCACGCGAACAGAGCCTAAATCTTCTATGTCTAATAAATTAATCCATGAGTTGATGAAGTTACGTGCATTGCTGGTAGCCTGGCACGCTGTAACTTACATATGTATTTGATTACACTATTATTATTGTTGTTTTCAATGGCAAATGGCAATAAGAGTAAACTCTATGACTTTTTGGTGAAATGCATGGGGATCAAGGATATCTGCTCTGCGCCTGCACAACTTCGGCGTCGCTTTGGACAGATAGATTGTGGAATCTAAGTTAATGTTATACTCTTTTTTCGAGAAGTCAAACCGTTGGAACTTTGACTAAGTTATATAAAAAATATTAACATTCATGGTATGAAATAAGTACAATTAGAGTAATTATGGAATATATTTTTGTAATAAATTTTATTGGAGACACAAATATTAATACTATTCATTAAAAATTTGGTAAAACTTAAACCGGTTTGATTGGCATAATTTTTATAGTTGTATTGTTTTGTGGGAGGGAGTATATGTGTCGAGCTCTTTTATCGTGGTTGGGGGTACTTCTTGGTTCCTCTTGGTTCCTAAGCAAATTATTAGCTCTAATTATTTTTATGCGTTGAAGGTTAGGTTGGTAATTGCGCCTCACCCTCCCCCTCCCCCATCACCCCTCCTCGCCCACGCGCCCCCGAACCCGAACCCCCTCGCGGCGACGCCGAAGGACGCGAGGCTGAGCACAAGCCCTAGCCGCCGCCACCTCGCCCTCGCCCTCGCCATTGCGCGGCACCGCCACCAGCAGCTTGCCCTCACCCCCGCTCGTAGCTGGGAGCCCGTCGCTCCTCCCTCCTCCCCGGCACCCCGGGCTGACGCGAGCGGCCCCTACAGAGAGCTTGCACCGCCAACATCGTCTCCTCGCTGCTCATCGTCCTCGTCCTCGTCCTCCTGCACACCTCGCTGCTCATCGGCCTCGGCCTCGGCCTCGGCCTCCTGCACGCCGCGCTGCACAAGGCCGAGGACAACGCCGGCGCCGAGGTCGACCGCTGGTCGCGCCCGGTGGTGGACCTCTTCTACAGCCCCGTCACGCCGGACGGCTACTTCCTCATCAGCGCCAGCAAAGGTACGCCATCCCTGAACCCGTCACCGTTGCTTGATTTATAGATTGTTATTGAGAGTGGGTGTGTGAGTTATACTGTGGAATGTGAATTGCACGATGATTACAATAGATGGTTCCTATGGTGAAAAATGCAGTGAATTTCATAGATACTAGTGGATTGTGTAGTCATGTACACTTAGGCTGCTACTGATGTCGTTGATGTTGGTAAGGATGTAACTGTCACAGAGACCCTGGTCTAGAATCTGGATCTATATTGGTTTATCATTACACGTAGATCTTTTATTATATTAGTTTCAAATGCGAGATCGATCCATCAATTTGTCAATACCTGATAAATTGTCTATGCTATTCAGTTGTCATTGGTTCATTGTATTTAGCTGCCTTCGCGTTGTGTGCATTCAAGTTCAAAACAAGCCGTTGAATCACTGAAAGATGATACCACCTCTTGTATTTCAATATTATTCTTGAACTCTGAAACCATATCAGAATGAGCTTAATTATTTTTACAAGAAAATAGTTGACATAGTGCATTCTTTCATGTCTTTCTTTGCATATATTAAATTATGTGAAGATCTTTTAAGAAGTACCAAATTAGTTAGAATTGTTCTAGATTTATCCACTATTCCTGCAATTCATCCATACTTTAGTAAAGCAGTGGGTTTTACTGAATTTGATGAAGGTTCATGAAACCTTGTAGCCCAGCCCCATTCATCAACCTCCTTAGCCTTCCTCAAGCAGCAGTTGTTGGCTGTGAGCACAGTGAGTCTGTGAGAGAAAGAGCAGCTGTAGCCGTTGCAAGAATCAACTAACAATGCCAATCTGGAATATGCTAGCTGCCAAAATTGCTTGTTAGGTGTACCTTGCATGGATTAGCAGAAATCAGCCTTATGTGATCTCCTTGTGTGTCTCCGGTCTCCGCAGCAGTGGATTGCCCAGTCCAGAAGATTGGAGGGACCGGCTGTGGAGGACAGGTAATTGTGGATCAAATTTGCGTCTCCAATTTATGAGCTGACTCTTGTCAAATTGAATGGATCGGTTCATTCAATAGGAGTGCATCATGTCCAATTTCTGGTCTATAATAACTTAAATTACATGATCATGAATTTGTTTTGGAGATTAGATTGTGGTCCGAAACTTGAATTAACTGTTCATTGAATGGGACTGACTCTTATTGATTCTTATCCTGTTGATTACGTCCCCAATTTATGGAGTCACTTTTATAGATTCTTGAACCAGTTCATTCAATGGGACTGAATGTTGTCTAATTTTTGGAGGTCAGTTTTTCCTATGTGCAAACATGTGCCAGAAGATAAGTTTAGTTTCAATTTGTTTCTTGAAATTATTAGATTAACTACAAAGCAGTTGAGCCTACAGGTAGGGAAATAAGACTTAAGAGATGAAAAAGAAAAAGAAAGATAAACGGCTACTGCATTATTCATATCCTAGAACTAAATCCAACTGGAAATGGATTAAGACTACATAGGAAGCATCATAAAAAAGCAAAATCAATATATGTTAAAAATCGCTGACATGTGTACTGGTGTGGGCATTTTATCTTCTTTGAGTGCAATAGTTTTAAGTTCTAACTACAGAACAGTACACATCTTTTCTGAGCATCAAGGATCGGATCTACTGTCAATAACATAGTATAATGAAGAAAGCAACAGTTTGTACACATTTTCAGAAGATAAATTTACTTTCAGTTAGACTATTCTAGTGTAAGCTCCTTGTGATAATATTTTTTCTTCACATCTCTATTGTAGAATGAATATTTTTTCCTCTGAATTCTGGATATGCATTCTGATATGAGCACTTTGATGACAGAGGAATTTAGCTGCACTCCAGTATTGGCACCTAGTAGCAGACTACTGTCTTGTTTTACTGAATTTGATGAAGGTTCATGAAACCTTGTAGCCCAGCCCCATTCATCAACCTGCTTAGCCTTCCTCTTTACTTTCTTTGAGCTCACTCCACTATTTTACAAGGGCAGTCCTTAAACTTGTCCTTGTATGGTGCTATTTAGGCTTCTGAACTCTTAAATTTGTTATGTAGAATTTTAATTTGTTTAATATTGTTGATGGATACAGAAGGAAATGTCAGATCTTGAGTCTTTGCTGGAGTACAATGAAATTGTCAAGAAGATGTTTGCTAATGAAGAAGAAGTATTTCAGTTCTATAACAACTACGGTTTTGAGAAGGATTTAGTGTGAGGAGAAGCTATTGTGAGTGGGACAATGACCACAATGAGATGACTCTTCGGAAGTTCGTTTGCAGTCGTCAAGGTTTCCGTGAAGAGAAGCAGTTGAAGAGGGCGATTAAGAAGCGAAAGCCGCGGAATATTACCCGTGTTGGATGCCTTACTAAATTTGTGATTGCACGAGATCAGATCACAGGGCAGTGGTATGTGAAGGATTTCATCGAAGAACACGACCATCCGATGGCGCCAGCAGAGCTTACTTGTCTGCTACGTTCACATAGAAGAATCAGCTATGAGCAGAAAGCTGAGATTGTGGAGATGGAGAGTTCTGGGATCTGCAAACACAAGATAATGGATATTTTGGAAATGCAGTATGGTGGGTATGATAAGGTTGGGTGTACAACAAGGGACTTGTATAATTTCTGCCATCGCTATAAGGCGGAGACAATTGCTGCCGGTGACGCTCAAACAGTCATTAGTTACCTGACGGAACTTTAGCGTAGAGATCCTGATTTCTTTTTCAAGTACATGGTTGATGGGGAAGGACACCTAAAGGGACTATTCTGGTGTGATAGTCAATGGCTGCTTGATTATGAAGCATTTGGTGATGTCGTTGTATTTGATAGCACCTACAAAACTAATCGGTACAACCTACCCCTTGTTCCTTTTGTTGGGGTGAATCACCATCGAAGCACAATTATTTTGGGATGTGGGATTATTTCTCATGAGAATATTAAGTCATATGTGTGGTTGCTGAGTACATTTTCTGAGGCCATGATTCAGAAGCATCCGGTCTCCGTGATCACTGATGGAGACCTTGCTATGCAGAGAGCAATCAGGCTGGTGTGGCCGAATTCATCGCATAGGCTCTGCATATGGCATATTGAGCAGAACATTGTGTGTAATCTTAAGGATGATGTTGTCATGGATGAATTCAGGAGTTTCCTTTATGATTGTTGGTCCATAGAAGAGACTGAGAGAAAATGGCAGGAATTTTTGGATAAGCATAAGGTTACAAATAAGGAGTCATGATTGTATCATATGTATGATATGAGGGAAATCTGATGTGCTTCGTATCATACTGGTAAGTGCTACTTAGGACTGAGGAGCAACCAACGGAGTGAGAGCCTAAACTCTAGGCTTTATATGCGTCTAGATCATAAAATGACACTGCTTGACATGGTAAAGCACGTGGAGCACTGCCTTTTAGGGTTGCGCACAAATGAGGCAAAGTTGGACACTGATGCATTGCAATCTGAGGCATGCACATAACCAGATGCTTCAATTATTGAGATAGAAGCCGTGAAATCGTTCACTCCAACAGTTTTCGCCACGGTGCAGTTCAGCATAAAGGCAACCAAGAAGTGTTTTTCGATTGACATTCTAGATGGCGATAATATGAGTGAGTATATTATTGGCAGGAAGGATAAAGGAGATATGATGTACTATGTCAAATGTCAATTTTGTGATGAAGACAATCTGAAGGAAATTTCTTGTTCTTGTGGTAAGTTACAATCAATTGGAACCCCCTGCTCACACATCTTCTTTGTATTGGGCGATCTGGATGAAGACAAGCTTTTAGACTGTTGTGTTTTGAAAAGGTGGACAATGGGGGCGAAGAGTGCATTTCCTCCGAAAAGGAAGAGCACCATGTATGACTATTCCAAAAGCCTACCGAAGTACCGTGAGCTACGCAATATCAGTCACACTGCAGCCTTCGCAGCATCTCGTTCACTTGAATCATATGAGCGGCTAAAACATGTTCTGCAGGATGAAGCTGCTATGAACCTGCCAAATGGATGAGATAACAGAGGCAAGAGGTATGGTCCGGTGCTGCCACAAGCCCCGAATGTTGATTCTGTAGCGTTCAGTAATGTGCTGGATCCCTTGCATGTGCCTGGAAGAGGGGCCCCGAAGAAAAATTTGAAGTCAATTTCAAATACGAAGAAATCTAAGGTCAAATGTAGCCTGTGTAAGGATAAGGGTCACAATCGACGAACATGCTCCATGAGAAAAGAGGTAGTTCATCTAAGTTGAAAACATGCCATCTGCGAGGCATGTGTAGTTATGACTGATGTTTGTCCTCTTCATTTGTAGGAATCAAAGCTCCCTGAAGATGTTCTTGATATATGATTTGCCAATGATGAGTTTGTTGTTGCCTATTGTTTATAGGTACGCTAGTGAACAACTTATGATTTCCCATCATCTTTGCAAATTGACATGCTGCTATTTTGCACAGCTGAAAACTGATAGCTTAATTCGTAGTGCCTGCCTGATGTTCGGATATATGTAGAGATGTGCTTTGTAGTAGCCTGTGTTATGTCGTGGTGGCATGGTGAGGTAGCGGTTTCTCATTTGTTTGGAACTTTAGATCTGCAATTTTGGAGTGGTAGTTGTCCTTCCTAAATCTTAATCTATTTTTTAAACACATTAATTTACTGTGTTCAAGTTTTCAAGCAAGTATTATTATGATTTTTTGTTAGAACTAATATGTGAATATGTACCCTTTTTTTCTTTTCCAATTTAGGGAGGATCTGCTTGGTCAGAGTAAAAAGGCAGATGACATGAGCAGAGTTGCTGGGTTAGATAACCAAGGAATTGTTGGCCTTCAGAGGCAAATTATGAAAGGTATTGGTTTATTGTGGTTTGTTCAGTAGTGTTTTGCTCGATGGACCTTACTAAAAGGGTGCAATCAACTGTTGCATGGGATCATGTAGCACTGTTTCTTCACACCATTTGCATTTCATATTTGGTTGGTACAGATCTAGGTTTCTTGGAAATGACAGTTGTGGGAGCAAGGACCATTTCATGGTGCTTTATTTATTTGAGTTGTGTATCAACATTTTGCAGAGCAAGATGAGGGTCTTGAGAAGCTGGAAGAGAGTGCTGAGCACAAAGCATATTGCATTAGCAGTCAATGAAGAACTCACCCTGCACACAAGATTGATAGTTAGTGCCCCCTAACAAAAACCAGTAGTATTTGTGTCTTTTGCACACAAGAAGAGCCTTGCAATTCTGAACAAGCGCACCAAAGGGGGCTGCTCATGCATGTGCCTGCTTCTATTTGTCGTCGCCATCGTGATTCTTGCGGTCATTGTTTGGCTTCTCATCAAGTATCTGTAAAGAAAAGAAAGCAGCAGCCGGCTACCCTGCAGACCTCTCTCTCGAAATGTCCCTTATGTGTTACCAGCAGCCTTATTATTATGGGAATTTCTTTGAAGATGGTGGACCTAAGTTGTGTACTTCAGCCATGTTTACTTAGAGGAATCTAGATGAATCTGGAGGAATTTGTGAGAGAGTGAACATTGAATTTCAGCCATAAACAGTGAATTCCGACTGAAATTCACACCAGCCGAACGGCCCCGTGTAGACATGTAGTCATCTTCTATATAATGCATTTTTCTCAACACCGTTCATGAATAATCACTTGAAAATTTTGTTGGAGAACATCATGAGCTCATTATTTCCTGTTGACAGAAGATTTTGTGGTCGTAGAAGATGGTGATGTGCTTTTTTGTCGTTCTGGTCACTTTCATTCGTTGGGGATCTCCTGATCCAGTGGCCTCATATAGAATGCTGAGTTTGATGGGCAACGAACATGAACAATGATACTTTACTGTGAGATCAGATGCAAATACAAGCATCGTAGTCAATATTGCCTAAATCTAACGATAACCATCAAAAGTCAAAGAGCCTGGCGTTATACCTCTCTATGGCTCGAACAAATCAGCTACTGCTAGACTGAGATGAGCATGTGCACCACCACCTTGAAACAAGTGAAGTATACACAATGTACACTAGCCCTAAGACTTGGCGCCACCTAGTGCCTGGTTACACCATTCCTAAGCAAGCTTACTTCTCTTTCCAGAACCGAAGCAACCGAAAAGGAAACCCCAGTTTCTTCAAGCTGCTGCCACAGCATTTGCCCCATTCTGCAGTAAACAGCATCACAGGATCCTGCAAAGGGTGCCCATAAGAGGGTGCATGCACAGAGGAGATGGAAGCAAGCAAGCATAGATCAAGAAACGACAGAATGGGCAGCAGCAAGAGAGTGCCCCCGTACCTTCTGCTAGTGCTGCTGGCCATTGGAGCCGCTGTGGTGAGTGTCGGCATCCTGCACACGGAAACTATACGAAAATTTCATATACCGGGCCACACTCGTTGTCCAATAATATATGCATGCATTTCCGTGGTATGTAGATCCCATCTTGTACCTGAAAGTGCAAAAAGATTCGAGGCGTTCAAAAGGCTATCTATGTAATGCAAAATATGAAATACTAGCGTACTGTAGTTACCTCTACATTCATGTTGGCATGGACCTCCTCTTCTTGGATCAAGGACCGGCCCTCCTCTTGTTCGATCAAGTACTGAATCATTGACTTCAATTTTGAGCGCTCATTATCCAACTCCTTATCCATTTGTTCCCCTGCCTGCTTAATCATGGAGTCAACATTGGCTCGCTCTTTCTTTATGTTGGCATCATTTTCTTCAAGGACCTTTGATAAGGATTGATTTAAGACGGTGCGTTCCTGCTTCATCTTCTCGGCAAAGGCAGCACGCTGATCATGTAACGCTTGCTTCAGCAGGCGACCCAGTGCGACCTCCATTCTCACAGCAACGTCATTCTGCTCAATGGTTGACCCTTCGTCCAACAGTTTTCGCTGAGAAATTATGTACCGCTCATTTTGTTGTCGCACTTGTTTTGTTCTGATGTCAGCGTCGGAACAGTCAAGCTGTAACTTCAATTTCACATCCTCAAAGTCCGCCTTTAGTTTGGTAGCCATCTCGTCCCACTCCTTGAGGCGGTTTGTAAGATCCATGGTACCTGAAGTTTGACGTAGCATTTTCGTAAATCATAAACAAATAAAAATGGCTTAAGTTTTGAGCAGTGAATCATTGACAGTAGTAGAGAATAAAAATAATACACTATTTCTGTAAAATATATTGCTCAACATAATGTATCAGACAATAAATTGCATCTATAGCTGCACAAAAAGTATGATGTTGGAAAAAATGTATCAGACAATAAATCGTCGTTACATCCTTTCACTAATTATTGGAGCAGGGTATGAACATCTAACAAAATGTGGACAGTCTAATTATTAGAGGCTGAAATGTGGACAGTCTAATTATTGGTTATGAAGTTCCTGCGATGAGCATAATATTTAGCCATGTGGTGAAATTAAAATTAGGGATACATATATTCAGCATTATATTGAGCAGATTCAGAATTTTGTTATGCTATTGACAGAGGCAGACAACAATTACTAATCAAATATCAGGTGCACTGCATTGTGTGTTTAGCTGTTTGCTGCATCCCACCCACCACCAAGTAGCTGCAGTGGTGGATGCAGTTGTCCGCCCGTCCGAAGCGGTCGAGGCCCAGGTTAGCAAGTTAATATAACACTAAGAATGCATGTACTATATTGGCTGTATAGGGATTCAAAACGAATGCAGCATATACAAGGTTACTAAAATTATGAGACAGGTGAAAGCATTATTTTTGATGAAACAGGTAGAATCTTCGTCTAGAAATCAAAATAGATCTCGTCCTCTTTGTGGGACACACAATGTATAACAAAACAAACTACAACCCTATGAGGGTTCCATCTCTGTATACACAACAGTTTCCCTACATATGAAATATTGCAAAATGAAATCACTGAATGTCTGAATCACTAATACCTCAGTACCTCACTAAGGAGACAGGCGAGTGGGACGCCGCCCAAATGAAGAGACGCGCAGGCCGTCAGGCCGGACTCCGAAGGCTGAGGCTGGGGTGCACCGGCGCAAAGCCAGCGGGCAGCTGGCCGGCAGAGGGCGCCGCGGCGAAATCGGCCGCGGAGGGCGGGGCGCCGGGGACAGTCGCGACTCGCGACGCGAGGACGGGGACGGGGGCGCGGGGCGACTCGCGAGCGCGGCGGCCGCTCGAGACAGGGACGGGACGCGAGCGCGGAGTCGGGAGACGAAGCCGGAAGGGCCGAAGGGGTCGTACGTGGAATGAGTTATGAGAATGGGCTCTGTTGCTCGCTTAGTGGACCGGCGGAACATTGGGCCTTATTGGGCTGGTAAGCTGAGAACTGGGAAGAAGCGAGAAATGGCTCAGGTCGCGAATCAGTCGCCTTCAACCTATCCTAAACATCAATCTACAGTGAACTTTCTAAAAAAATCAATCTATGGTGAAAACAAAAAAAATCCTTGGATCCATCCCTGCACCCGACTGAAAAATACGACCTACAGTCCTGCACTGACTTAAACCCTAATCCACCCCGAACCAAAATCTAGAACCTAAATGCACTCTAAAAACTCTTCGCATGGAAATCTAGTAGCACGTCCATACCTTCTGGAGGGCCGTGTGACCTCGCCGCGGGTGACCTGGATCCGAGGCTGTGTGACCTCGCCGGGGGTGACCTCGATCGGGCCACAGAGATGGACCGGATGCGGCGGTGGTTATGAGATGCGAATTGCTGGGGATGTGATGATTGAAATCAATCGGGGATAGGGAAACTACTAATTTATACTCCTTGGGCTGGGCTGTATGCAATGGCGATCGACGGAGAAGATTCGTGTATCTGGGCCCATTCCCGGGTGCCGCGCCGAGGCCCATGCACGCACACCTTGTGACGCCGTCTGGAGGTGGTGAGGTTCGAGATTTCACGCCGGTCGTGTAGGCTTGTTGGGCGGTTTGAGGCTGGTGAGGCCAATATTCCTTAACAGGCCCATAAAAATCCTTTTTTTAGTTTTTTTTTCACAATTTATGTTTAACCTTTTAAATTAAATATTCCAACTACATTTATATTTTTTTGATTTTGAAAACCTATTTGTATCATGGTCATATTTTTACATATTTTTTTAACCTTTTAAATTCAACATTCGAACTACATTTATAATTTTTGAAAACCTATTTGTATCATGGTCATATGGATGATGAATATTGAAGATAAGAAAACCTATTTAAATTCTTGAAAAAAAACTATTTATATTGTTTCAAACATACATGAACTTGCTGCAGGGACAAATTAGTTCATTCTAATATTTATATCCAGCAACTTGAGTGGCACGTCATCCAATCAAGTCCTATCGAGTGCCATGTCATATGCCATCGGAGTGCCCAATCGTGTCCAACTACTATCATGTTAGTCCCACTCAGATGAGACGTCAGAGTGGAGGTTCAGTTGCTATCGTGCCAGTACTACAAGTCCACTAAGATGAGACATGAGAGTTATCGGTTCACTTCTTATCGTGTTAGACCTATTAGTCCACTCAGACGACAAGTGAGAATATCAGTTTAGTTCGTATCATGTTAGGACTATTGGTTCACTCTGGCGAGACATGAGAGTGATCGGTTCAGTTGCTATTGTATATGTCGTGGTGTCGTACTGATAGTGCTATGTCATGACCAACAACTTGATATGCACTCTCGTCCTATGGAGTACCATGTCATATGCCACCGAGTGCCCCATCATGTCCAACGACTATCATGTTAGTGCCACTCAGACAAGACGTCAGAGTGGAGGTTCAGTTGCTGTCGTGCCAATACTACAAGTCCACTAATATGAGACATGAGAGTTATCGGTTGACTTCTTATCGTGTTAGACCTGTCCACTCAGACGACAAGTGAGAATATCGGCTTAGTTCCTATCATGTAGTGCTTATTACGTGGCACGTTTAGTGGGGCAGCATCTAAAGGGGGGAAATACAGGGAAATGCATTTTTATAAAAAGATAAGCAAACAATTCTAAAATTTAAGTTCATAAATTTTTTTAAAATAAATTCCAAAAAAATGGAAAATAGGCCAAATGGGCAACTTGCCAAAGCCAAGTTTAACCACAGTAGGGAGCTTAACCACAGTAGGGAGCCACGTCGGCCCAATATGGCCCAATAGCATACTAGCGATGGGCTTACTGTCTCTTCTCATTGACTGTTCTGGAGAACGTGCCCGCCATTTCAAAACGGGGTACCGTGACTCACCGTGGCCATTTCAGTTCCACTTTCCTAATTTATAGGATCTCAACAACCTGCGGCCCTCTCTCCGTTCTCAGTTTCTTTCGGCGGCACAGTTTCTCTCGGCGGCAATGGCTACACCACTCGGCACCATGGATAGCACAGGAGAAAGAAGACGGCACAGTAATTCATCGCCGGCAAACGGCAGGGTTGAAGGTAACTGATATACATCTCTCCTTCATATTCATTTGATGTATGCATTTGTGTTACTACTACTATCTCCACGATTAAAGGACGAAAACCATGTACTGCTATTGTGCCACATAAACATCATTGCAATTAGTACTAAGATCTACTGCTTTTAGACATGGCTTCTGATTTGTGAGGCTTAGGTTAATACATCTGGATCCATCACATGAACCCGTCTTGCATGCACGCCCGATGCCGTTCCATGTTTTGCACTGTACACCACCGATTCCTTTCATCCGATCCGGGCCCTAGCTGCCAAGGGATAGAAGCTACAGACACACCTGCACCACCTTTCATATATATATACAAACACGACGCACCCGCAGACTGAGAATGAGCATTAGTGTCAACATATAGAGAGGAACAGTAAAGAGTAATTTTCCTGATTTGAAACAGCAATGCTACTATGCCAGACAGATGTAGTGCATTGAAATTAGCTACAACCAGAATTGAGTTTATTTTTTTTTTTAAAAAGAGAGGTGTTTGAGCATGTAAAACCGTCCAATCTGTTCATATGAGCCTCCAGTCTCCTCTCTAGTAAAAGCCTGCTGGGAACAAATCATTGCTATGTTTGAGTTCATATGAGCCTCCAGTTCGAGGACTCGAAGTTCCCTGAACCATGCCTGTCCAATTTAAATGTCCAATTTAAACATAGTTTCATGGTTGTTTCAAGTTGACAGATGTCCTACCTTAATCAGGCCGGCCAAGCAGTGAACATCAATGTCCTCAGGTACAACTCCTTTGTTCAGCTGGTCCCTCATGTGCTCCTCCTAGTCATTCTCCGGATCAAAGGGCAATTGCCAAAAGAATTGATCTTTACAAACTGAAATATATAAAGTCAAAAGATTAACAAAGTCTGAAAATTTACCTATGCCCTGCTGCTATCACTGTGGTTGAACTGCTATTCCTCGCCTGCTGTTGCATTGCTGCTATCCCTGAAAATAGACTCAGTGAAACTCTATAATTAGTGAAAACCTATTTTTGCACAACCAGATTACAACTGCAGCATTCATTATTAATATTTCTTATTCACATCATTTGATGCAGTTGACAGTGGTACTAGGGTTCATACTGAAAAAGTGTAGGGAGGGACAAGAAGAAGGTAATTTCCATATCCAATATCTCGTTCCTATTTTTGTGCAAGTAGCCTGTACATTGTTAGCAACTTATCATCGACCAACTGGTTGCTGCAGAAATATATGCATTTAATAAACTCAACTATGAGTTTTGTAAACGCTATAAAAGACTTATCGAGCGACCACAAGG
The DNA here is from genome assembly GCA_904845875.1 of Miscanthus lutarioriparius. NCBI lineage: Eukaryota > Viridiplantae > Streptophyta > Magnoliopsida > Poales > Poaceae > Miscanthus > Miscanthus lutarioriparius. The sequence goes on from CAJGYO010000019.1 coordinate 17,423,847, forward strand.
ATGCTATTAAGTATATGGGATTTGGGGGGCTGCTTCGTATGCCAGGGACGTGTCTCAGAAGACAAATGAATGAAAAAATTACAAAAGATACCAAATCAGCAACCAATGCTTCTTTATATGTGGTCAGAATGTTCCTATTTATCTAGAGGATGTCAGGGACATAATGGGACTCCAGATTGAAGGCATAGATGTTTTTAAACATGTAAACCAAGAGGAGGTCAAAGATGAAGACAAAAAAGTGGACATTGAATTGATGAAGAGGTATGAAGATGCAGACCACCTTCTCACGATAAGCAAGTTGAAACAAATGATATTGAAATCAGGCACTCCGGATGATGACTTCAAAAGACTATTTGTCTTGTTCACAATTGGTGTCATTCTAGCACCAACTGTGAATTCTTATGTTAAAGCTAGTTATCTACCCGTGGTTAGAAAAGTATCAGACATTTCGAAATTCAATTAGGGCCAATTCACTCTGACCCATTTATTAACCTCATGTAATAATTATATAGTTAAGAAATGAGCCAACATACAGGGCAATTTGACTTTGCTGCATGTCAGTTCTATAAGCTACAACCACCTATAAACAATGTTTACTTTTGGTCTTATGTATTTTTTGCATTGTGTTCATAGTTTTGGTACTGGGAGCGCGTCATTGCGTACACCAAGTATGGGATCAATTATGAGACAATCCAACCACCACTGATGGCGAGGTGGACTGAAGACAATGCTGGTCTTTGATGGCATGCTTTTAATCAGACCGGCCTAGATGGAGGAACTGTAAGTTTCGAAACATACCATCAATATGCTGCTGTTCATATGCATACATCCTGACTATCTTATTAATTGTTTCTAGCTTATAACACGCACTACTGGTCAGACCACCCTGCAGCAGACCACCAAGCCAAAAAATATAAAAACAGAAACATCAATGTCAGAACAAGCGCCAATACGCGAGGAGGGTCTAAGCAATGAACAAGTATGTATGACATCTATTTATGTGCACAACCTCGTTTATGTGCCTAATTCATTCTTTCCTATTTATGTAGAAGCAGTTCCTTGAAGAATGGGCGAACGACAGCCAAACGGACATTGCACTAGCAATGGAAAAAAATTATGGATATAGACCACAAATATGATAGGAAAATATTATCACGAAACGAGGAGTTAGCTAAGATTAGAAAGGAGAAAAGGCTGGACAAAAGACTGGAAGCTAGGGTGAGCAAGATAGAAGACGATACTACAGAAATGAAAAAGGATATCAGGTAACCAGTGCGGAGTACTCATTTTCGGTTCTCATCCGTGCTTCATTGTCTAACACAATTTCTCAAAAAAAATAGAAAACGCAACAGGTACAACAACAAATCCTACAGCTCATCGCAAAGTATTGTTGACCCATCTACGCCAACATCCGCACAAGGTCGACTGTCTATGGCTACATCTTCATAAGTTCGGTTATCTATGCCTACATCCGCACAAGTTCGTATGCAAATGTGGCTTCAGCCTTTGTTTAATGTTGAATTTGATATTTTGTAATTTAACAAAAAGACCAACTACAGGAATCACCACGATACTAGTCAAGAAGTCAAGACCAGTGGCCCACCATGCATTTCTCCCATGCACCTTTGGCGAGAATCAATGCTGAAGCACATACTGAAACAAAAGCTAAGATGGAAAAGAACACGCAACAGCAGAACAACCCCTCTACACAGCACCAAGGCGACACCTCTACACACATCACACCAAAGAAGCCAATTATCGACAACGATTACAAAGTCAGTCCAATAGACACTGAAGCCGGATGCTTCGTAGTAATGAGTTACGACCATGCTAAGGTTGTACAAATAGGTGACCATGTTCTTATAGCCAAACAGCTACGCCCTAATTTCACAGATGGCTTTATAGTAGATGAGATAAGCTGATTTCAGATCTTTTTGTCCAGAATAACATGCAAACACCTACTATGTACTAATAACTCCACCCTTTGTAGGTCATAAATGTCTATGTTGATTTTAGCAATGTGGAGATTGAAGAGGCATCATTCATAACAACTTTCCAAGCCTGTAAGTTGGCTACAGATAATCTGGGTGACCAACGCCTGACATTTAAGAAGTTAATTGCCGATAAATGTGTTCGAAGGCATTTGACATGTAATACTGATTTTGTTTGGATATTTTTACTTGACATTTGTATTCAGGATAATATCCGTATTTATTTTTCAAAGTTTTCTCAATTAGGACGGTATACTGTATTTCTGGTAATCTCTATTGCAATTATTGTTTTCAGGTTTTTGTGCCTATGCATATAAACAAAAACCACTGGGCTCTTCTAGTGCTAAATTTTATCAAGAAAGAGGTACAACTGCTTAACTCCTTAGCCTCAACCCGAGATGAAAACCAAGAGAAGGCATTGGTACGTACAACGTACAAGTACCACCTATTCAATTACAATTACAGTTCGATCAAATTTAACGTCTATCTCACCATCCACTAGGTGGAAAGCATACAAGAATGCATTGGGCCTGTTCGCTGGTTGGTGTTGGTGCTGGTTTGGGCTGGCTGGTGCTGATTTTCTGTGAGAGGAAAACACTGTTGGCTGGCTGGTTTGGGTTGGTTGAAACCAACAAGCGAACATGCTGATTGATTCTTCGAGCAACGATGGCTTGGTTAACTTGCGCGTCTGGAAAAGAATTCTTTATTATAACATACCGCAACAAACAGATGGGTACTCCTTTTTCCTTTTCTACATTAATGTTCTACTTCAATTACTAATTCTTATGTTCGTTGCAGTCATTCATGCGGGACGTTCATAATATTTTATATGCTGGCATGGGATGAAGAAAAAATGGCCAATCATTTCACAAACGTGAGTCTTACAATCCTTGTTAATTCTAAATATCTACAGACTCATTCAATAATTGTTATATGACAATGCACTATTTTCACTTGTATAGACACAAATGCAAGGATTTAAACAGAGAATATGCACGAGGTTGCTCCTTTCTGATCGCAACATTAGACGACAACAATCATACCAAAATCCTATCATGGTCTGAACTTTTAATTCATATTAAAAATGATCCAGTTGCATCAACTTATACCAGACTGTACAAAATATGTTGGGTCTAACATTTTTCTTGATGATTCTTAGGAGGAAGAGTACTATGCAAACAATCCGGATGAACAACGCCAGCATGAACAGGCTGAAAATTCAAGCGATGTTCAAATAATAGAGACTAAAACTCTAAACCCTGAGGCCAGCACGAAAGGAGGGAAAGGAACGAAAGGAGGGAAAGGAACAGGATCGAAAAAGGAACATGAGCTTAAAATAGAAAAAGAGGACGACCGCCAACGAAATTAGTTGTCAATACTCCTCCTACTATCGCAGATGAATTTAGTAGCGAATCTATCGTAAAATGTGTTTTTACCCCTACTTTTCCAAAACAAAGGTTCTGTTTACCCTAATTCTTAACTCAGTTATCTACATTCGGATCAAAGCAATTAAAAATTAACAAAAGCCCTGCGAAAAGACAAACTTACCCCTTATCTCTCGGTCGTCTCTCTCAGAGTCATCCCTCTCAACGCTAGCAGGCAGCGGATGGCTGGGTGCGGCGGCGGTGGTGGCGGAAGGGCAGCGTCAGGCCGTCGGGCGGGCGCGACGAGCGGGCGCATGCGGCCAGGCGGAGGAAGTGGCGCGGGCGCGCGCGGCTTAGCCTGACGTGCGCGCGCAGCCAGGCACGCGGCTCTGCTTGGCGTGGGCCCGTGCGGCTTGGTCGCACCCATGGTCGGGCTAAGCCGCGACGCCCGCGACGCCGGCCAAGCCGCGTGCGCCAGCGCCAAGTAGAGCCACGTGCCTGGCTGCGCTCCCATGTCAGGCTAAACCGCGCGCGCCCGCACCGCTTCCTCTGCCTAGCCGCACGCGCCCGCTCGCCGCGCCCTCCTGACGTCCCGACGCTGCCCTTCTGCCGCCACCGCCGCCGCACCCAGCCGCCTGCTGCCTGCTAGCGTTGAGAGGGACGACCCTGAGAGAGACGACCGAGAGATAAGGGGTAAGTTTGTCTTTTCACAGGGCTTTTATTAATTTTTAATTGCTTTGATCCGGATGTAGATAACTGAGTTAAGAATTGGGGTAAACGGAGCCTTCGTTTTTGAAAAGTATGGGTAAAAACAAAAAGTGGGGGTAAAATCACAATTGGGGTTTGAAATAGGGGTAAAAACGTAATATTCGGAAGGGCAAACTTGTTATCTATCAACTTTTTTAACACCGTTACCTGCTATTCACGGAGTAGGGGTAAACGGAGCCTTCGTTTTAAAAAAGCAGGGGTAAAAACACAAAGTGGAAGAAAATGGGGGTAAAATCATAATTGTGGTTCAAAATAGGGGCAAGAACGCAACAGCCCCTTACTAATTTGGCTATTTGATAATCGACAAGGCTAATAATTACAAAACCGGACATGATAGCAGACTGATAGTGCTTATCAGACATATACAGTAGCCCAGTGATAGGGTTCAAAGTACTAAGTGGGCTTGACTCGTCATAGGCTAACATCACTTCGAGATGACCAAGCCAATCAAGCTCAGATTAATAAGAAATTGTAAGTTTAGATCAATAAGAAATTGCAGGTTTAATGTAGTGATTGCTAGACAAAACTGACAGAACTCCTATATTTAGTGAACATTTAGCTCATGAAGTGAAATGCATAACAAAATCAACAATTCTATACAAATTCAACAATCCTGGAATACTTAGAACATGGAGAACTTAAGAACTAGGGAATAGGTGTATGTACCTGGATCGGGGAGAGGTTGCTGTTGACGAACTTGGCGACCGTCTCCTTCCTGGTCATGAAGCTTGCAAACCTCGCCGTCCCCGAGGCAACATGGATCTTGGCCCGGGCTTCTGCAGTCCTCGACCCTCCTCTGCAGCCTGTGGAGTAGTCCCGGGGCGGTACTCCTTGTACCCCAGCGGGAGACGACCCACCCGACGCCGCGGTTGGTGACGACGAAGGTGAAGACGGTGAAGGCGAAGAGGAGCAGGATGAGGATGAAGAGCCAGAGGAGGCACAAGGCGCGGCAGAGCGCCCCCGAGAGGCCCGTGAGGGAGAGCACCAGGAGGAGCACCCCCAGCGCGATCTCGCCTCCTCCACCGCCTTCGCCGGATCTACGTGGTGCCGCCGTTCGCGGGGGCCGGTGAGAAGCTATCGTTTGCTCTTGACGCCCTCGCCCTCGCCCTAGCCCTGGTAGTCGGCGCCACCGCAGCCTTGCCTTGCCCTCGCCCTGGTAGCCGACGCCGCCGCAGCACACACACTCGGTGAGAAGGAAGAACAGACAGACGAGAGAGTGGCTTTGGTTGAATTTGAGAAATAAATGTGTGACAAACTAAACTACTTCAATCATTCCTATCCTACTCAAACATTATTTTACTATTATAAATTTACTATTCTACCCTTAATTATATAAAATAATTTCAAAAATAGAATTATCCCATCTTTTTTAAGGGGCTCATCCCACCAATTTTAGTATGCACTTGGTGCGTATGGTCTCACCATTTAGTACGCACTCGGTGCCTATCTAATTGGTTCCTCTGTCTTTTTAGCCGTCGGATCGGCCCTCATGAGCCGTCCATTTTCCGACGACCATTGTAAAAATTCTCATATGTGTCAGGCTATCTTCGTCGAGGATTGTGTCTTGGAGAATAGTACGAATTAGTTGCCTCAAACAAGATACTAGTGGCAGGGCGCGCACGCCATCGCGCGCAAATACGGGCACAAATTCGAAGACACAGGAATGTACACACGACATTGCATGGCATGCATAATATGGATTAATATAGTAGCAGGTTCAACCATAATTATATAGATATTATACATGTCAAGGTGGAAAGTAGCAGCTCACATAGCTTGGAAGGGAAAACTTTAAAATTTTGGTATGGAAAACCTATAAATTTAAAAGTCTAATTTATTGTTTAGTTGTTGAGGTTTTATATAGCTTTAATCCAGTTTATGTGAAACTGAGAGGCAAACATATGAAATAGCAGTAGAATGTATGAAATATCTTGGCACAAAATTCAGCAGGTTAGACCAGTCAAATACCACAGGAGCCGTTCAACAGGAAGACTGGAAGAGTATGCAAGCAAGGTCGAGTAATCTAACAGTGTTGCTGGCTGAAAATCGTACGATAGAAAGGGTCTCCCATCTGCACACACATGTAAATTTGTAGTGCGAAGGATTAATGACTCACAAAATCAAACATGGAAATTAGAATATGAAATTTTTACTATGGTGGTTCCATGAGCTGACCTCTTATGTCCTCAGGCAGCGGCGATGCACTCATCGAAGGTCCCCAAGACAAGCCATGAATTTATTTCATCAGGCTAAGAATTCTGAATTATCATCCCTCCTGTTCCACTTGAGTCTTGCTGCTTCTATTTTTGTTAGATAGACGGATGCTCTTACTGTGCTTCAAGGCTACCTTCTCTCGTGCCATGCCTCCATCCATCTATAAATATGCGAAACTGCAGAGCTATCAAATTTATGCGGCAAAGCACAAATTAAAGAAAACCGGAATATAAATGGTATTCAGTCCATGACATGGCCTGAAACCATCACACGCCCTGAAACTCTGAAGGACTAATAGATCTGATGGCCACCAGAACCACATTACATAGAGCATGAAAAGGTTAGATTCAGCACTGCAACTCCAAACATGTGTGTGCTGTGGGTGTGCTCCAATTTCACTACTGTAGTTTTAACCGAAATGCACATGACATAGATATGCCATGACTTCCTTAATTGCTTCAGGAGTACCGTCAATTCCAATCCTTTTAGTGTAATCACCCCACTTTACTAAAATGACTCTCCCACCAATATTGCCATGGTTATCTCCACCTGCATGTATTTATGCAGAATTCTAATAGAAACAACAAATTAAATCAAATAATACCTGTAGTAAACTAACCAGTTTTGCAAATAGGTACTGGAGTTCAGTTTAATATTATTTAAGTAAGAGCTATCCAATGTTAAGCGTTCTGAAGGTTACAGTTTATTAAAATACAAATTAGGTGTTTATCTCTCTAGGTAGTTCATTTATCACCTCAGATGTAAAAGTTTGAATGCAAGTAGTTAGTACACAGAATGTTACAGGTCTCTGCCACCTGCCAAGAACTATACCAATGAAGATCATAGGTAAAACTAAGATAGTAAGATCTGAACTAAGGTTTGGTCAAAGTGGAGGAGGTTGAAAACCTTTCGTCTCCATGCCGTTTAACAGTACGGGGAGCTAAACTGAATTTAGTTCATACACCACACAGTGAGATAACAACGATTCAAATTATACTAATTTATGAGAAGCGAGAAGTTCGAGGCTACTCATTCAGAGCTATTGATTTAACTTGTGGCATGTGCAGATTAGTACCATTAGTAAAAGTCTCTCTCCAATTCACACGGGTTAACACCATTGGTTGCAACTGCATCAGCAGCCGTCAAGGGAAGTGGATGCCTGTCATCCTCCAAACGATCATCGATACTCAGTATTGGCCTACAATTTGCTAGAAAACAGCTAGAAAACATGGAAAGGGTATAGTCAACAACAAATTTGCATAGTCGCTATATGAGTTAAATTAAGAAACAGGTCGTGATTGTTACACATGTATGAGCTCAGTACCTTCCAAAGGACCAAAGGAATGTTAGCATCCTCAAAGCCTAGATTGAATGCAGAGAATAGTAGTCCATGAGCTAACCAAAAAGAATACTGCAACCCAAAATCAAATAAAGCAGAGTCCAACAGCCACAAAGCATGATGACGAACTACTATTAATGGAGCAGGTAAATGAGACATGAAAGTATGAAACCACACACCCAATAACCCCCAAAGCTACCAGATACATGGATATCCTACATATGGTGACGACACATTCTGAAACAAAATCAGCTGCATATTGCACATAGTTCATATTTCCTCAAATTGCTCAATAAGCTTGAACAGTTTAACAAGCCTAATAATCTAGACACGTCTAAATAAACTGCGGGCTATGAACACCTATTGCTCCAAAGAGTGCACAATGCACAGCGGCGCCTAAAAGTACCACATATTGATTTAAGCATGGGAACAAAAATCAGGGGGGCGCCATAATGTAAAGGAGCACATACCTAAAAGCAATATGTGTTGGGTCAACTTCGAACACAAGAATCACCAGCGCTATTAGTGAAGGTTGATGCTTGTGTACATGACAACCAGCTGGAAAAATGCAAGGCAAAAATAACAGCAACGATGGAAAGGATGGTTCTGTATATTTTTTCGACAACAAATGCAGAGGAACAACAAAGGAAATAGAAATAGCTGAAGACCAACCATTAGGTACAGAAGAACAACAATTAAAAAATAAATAAATGAAAGAAGGAAATAAGCAGCAGACCCCAGAAACTGAATATAGTCACCAAATTGTCAGGATACTAATCAAATTTCTGGTATGCATATCCGCAACAGGCACAACTAAAAAAATTCTGCTAGAATAGGTACCTCGTATTTTTTTCGTCAGAATGAACACAATCCTGTACGGACATGTGTGAGAAATTTATGTGTAAGCAGAAAGCAAAGTGTACTCGGAACAAGAAGAAACGGGAGAACCCAAAAAGTGATCACCGACAATGATCAGAGGCATACAAAGAGGGGCTCAGATTGGACAACTATGTCCTGTTCGTTTGGGCAGATAAGCCATGGCTGAAAAGTACCGTTGACTGATTTGTTGTGGGAGAAAAATACTGTTCGTTGGCTGAAAAAGCATGGCTTATAAGCCAAACGAACAGAGCAATTACTTTTAGGTCATAAGCAAGCATGACAGCAAAACCAATAAAGGCAATGATTAGGTTAGAAAAAAGGAGAAAGCATCGGAGGCAATGAAATGACAAGCTGTACATTTCCGCAGGGGTTCCGTCAAGGAGATGGCATCCACGTCAGGTAGAGAAACGTGTACCGTTCCATCCACCTCAGTTATCACTTAACAAGCTGAAAAGAGATGGAAAAAAAGTAGAACTAACACGACTCATGACCATTGCCTCAGCCATGAACATAATAGGTAGATGTAAAGGAAGAATCGTCGTAGCCCCTGAGCATTGCCTGAGTTACCAGGAAAAAAGAAAGAGATGTAGACTGTGTAACGGTAGCCCACGATCACTGCAAATCAGACATAAAACATGGTTTATGATGCAACCATGACAGCAGCAGCTCATTCACTGCAAAATAAATGTAAAAGCAAAGGATACACCAAAAATAATAAGCAATCATCACAGAGTTGACATTAGGTAAGAGCAAAATCATATTTCAGATAGAAAAGTCATATTCACTGTAAGAACCATAAGATAGGAATCAAAGAAGGAAGCCAATGCATAGGTATAGCCTAGAAATTTAAGGCAAAAATTGACCCTGATATTGCAGTTCACCAAGTAATAAATTATCTTGCTAGCAAGCCCAACTTCAAATACATCATTTGGAAATGGGGTATGCTCATTAATAGACCAACCGATAAATTGTATGAAGCAAAAACATCATTGACAATAGATGTATGGTAACTAACAAATGGATAGAAATGTGCAACTAATATAACAATATTGTTACGACAAAGGCACCGAAAATAGCAACCGCCCGCGAGGAGACATTGAGCAGCCGCCGTCGCGCATGCCCACGTCAGAGAGCGAGGCGAGCAGAGGCAGGAGGCGTTTTTTGTTTTTTTAGAACAGGGCAGGCAGCGGCTCTGGGGAATCGGATGAAAGCGGAGAAGAGACGGTAGAAGCTGGAAGGCCAGCTATATATACGCCAGACCATTACTACTGCACAGAAGCCATCAGCTTACGGTCAGGACAGAAGGAAGCGGGGGAGGAGCCAGGTGAATCTGCACAGTAGAATCAGAAGCCGGCTCTAGAAGATTCCTGTGGCAGGGCCCTGGGCCGTTGGATTGAGAGATCCAACAGACGAAAAAAAATTAGGTGACGTGGACATGGCTTCTCCTGCAGGAGCTATTGGGTTTTGTGGGGTTATAAATAAATAAATGTGGAAGACACGTACACGCGAAAGGTTCAAATTTTATTTATCTGTTCTGTACTTTCTAGTCCGGAAAGAAAGTGTCTGCATACGTTTTCAAGTACGAACCAAGATAAACGAGAACACATTATACGGTTATTAAATAAATCTCGTCGTCCAATAACCGTACAATAAGTTATATAAAAAAGGCGCAAGTCGTAGTCCAAAGTCTTCAAGCTTCTGTTATATATTCAACTTATCGTGTACAGAAGTTGTAGATGGAGCAAAGCAAATCTACACGTACATGTCGATACACTGGTTTGATCAAGAGATTATATATATAATAATTATAAGCTCTTTGTTTTCTGTGAACGCCACTGTAGTTACGCAGTACCCCCGCCTCCCCCTCACAGCTCCCTGTTCATCTACAGTCGTCGTTCCTGCCCATTGATTTGTACAGGCCTCAAACAGATGTACGCCACGTGGGTTCCCGTGGCCCCCTACGCTGCCCCATCGAGCGCTCCCCAGAAACTTCCGCCCACCTCCACCTGCCCCATCCAGCATTCGCACAATCCTCTGTCTCCCTCCCGTTAAAAACAAAGCGCCGCCACCGTGGCCTCCGCCATTGCTGCGGCCGCCGATGCCTGCCCCTCCGACCAGGAACGCCGCCGTCGCGACGTCGCCCTCGAGCAGCGCCAGTCAAGCTCCGCCCGTCCCGCTCGCGCCGCTTTGCCATTGTTGATTGACTGAGCTAAACTAAAACAGGTGTCCATTTTTTTTCCCTACACAATTCCCACCGCAATATAACTATGAATATTATGATGTCTTGGAAGGATTTAGGATGGTTCTTACAATCACGGTTCTTCTATTTCCGGTTAGTCAACATGGTGACTCTGCTTATGGCTACCATTTTCCTATAGTTCTGCTTACCTTACAGATTTATGTGAAGCTTCTCCTGTATGTGCCACCATATTTTAATAAAAAACCTATGCGAGTCTACATTGATCTCATCAAAGACCATGACGCCGCTTTTATAGGTTGATCTCATGAAACAAATCTCAACAATTTGAGTAATTTGTCCATTACTTCTTACTCTGTGCTGCTTCTGTATACATAATGGGTGTTCTATTTCCATCCTGCTCACCTGCCAATTTTAGAAACTATGAAATTACTTTGGACAATCTGATCTTTCACCATATCCTGTTTGGTTACTAATTTGGGTAAATATAATATATATATCAGAGTGCCAAATCATTGCTCTGGCTGACAGGCCCAACCTTGTACAGCATGTCATGTCCTCAGTCATGTGTCCTGTTTTGATTCTTCCCCTTTGCTATTGCTATTGCTGTTGCCTGGACACATGTGCCCACATCCTAACATATTTGCTAAAAGATTTTTTTAATGCACATAACATAGTTATTCATGAATTAAATTCTTTACAAAGACAAAGCCTGTTGATTTCAGCCGGGACTTATCAGTCATGATACAGTGTTTTTCTCTCACAACAAATCAACCATACAAACCAGCACAAGCGGCTTATCGAAAAAGCAAACAGTCTGGATGTAATCTCCCCTCCTCATAGGATGATACTTTCCCACTATATTTATTTTCCTGTGCCGGCAGTTGTCTCTAATTATTCATTATGTAATGCAACTCTTTCTACCTCAGGTTTCATTGCATTTCACACAATCAGCAATATAGCTACACCAGTCGGCATCACTCATTTCACTAAGAGTCGGGCAACAGTGGGCTCATGATGGATCTGCAGGTCACAGCCAAAGTGCCCAAGCTGCTTCTGAATATTTGCGTCACAGCCAATTGTCACCGAGCCGACAGAACGGGACAGATATATGCATCTTTTGGTCAACTATAACATGTAACACCAATATTTGGCCAGCCATCTGTGTTCCCCCTTCACAGAACCAAAAATTCCTACTATCTGCAGTACTTCCCCGATGTGTACAAAACATACTTTGGTTGCAATATGTACAGATATATGATGATTAATCGTCCTTTACACTTTATGGTTGCATACCAAACTTCTATGCTTCTGTATGCATACAATCACACACAAATAATCCACGCACCCCTATTACTCGCGCGGGTTCTGGCTAGTATATAATAGGCCATGTTTAGTTCTAAAATAACTTTCCAAAAAGTGCTACAGTACCTATTACATCGAATCTTGTGATATGTGTATGGACCATTAAATGTAGACGAAAAAAAAACTAATTATACAGTTTGGTGGAAAATTGTGAGACGAACGTTTTGAGCTTAATTAGTCCATGATTGAACACTAATTGTTAAATAAAAATAAAAGTGCTACAGTAGACAAATTTCAAAATTCCTTTCAACTAAACACGCGCATAGTTTATTTAGGGAGGAAATACATCAGATATATATAATACAATCCTCCCCGTGATACCTTTTTTAAGCGGCGATATGATATGAGTAATAATAGTGGCATATTAAAGTCCACTTTGCACTTACTACACTAGCTACTTCTTGTAGAAATAATTTCCGTGGAAACCGTATGGAACCCTTTGGGGCAAAGTAATTTTCGCTATTGGCTCGTCAGAAAATCTTTTTGCGTCGATAATGTACACCTGTGGACACGATGTTTTTCAGTAATAATTAAGGACATGTATGGAAACGAAAATAATCAGGTAGCGTGGTTTTGAAGAGCACAACTAATAAGTAATAATATAATAAATTACCTCCTCATCATGGACGTACGTAATGACCCATCCATCATCTTCGTGGATTCCATTTTTCTTTGCAACAAATTGAACTCCAGAGCAGAATTGTTTCTCTTGTAAAGCATGATACTCCACTGAGATAAATTGTTTGTTTTCCTGTGTTTTTTACTGGTGTACTTCAGTCCTTAATTACTAGAAAAAATATAAGTGGTCATTTATTTGCGTAACACTTTGTACTACATGCTAACCTTGTCGTGCACGTCAAAGTGCAGCTTTGCTATCATCTTGTACTTAATCAAGCCTGCATATTACCACGGACTGCACATGTTAAGACATTTTGGGAGGTGATGAGCATATGTCAACAAAAAAACATAATAAATAACATGCGCCCATGTGATTTGTAATAAGCTAAGTGTGAGAACGAGAACACATGAAGGAATGAAACATATATCCACAAGGCAATGCTACTGTGTAATAAAGACAACACGTTACCTGTTTTACTGGTTGCTACTGAGTCAACAACTTGAGCGTACCCATACTTGTTTATAATCCCTGTGAAGTTTTCATTGATGACTGGAAAATCCATTGCCACATCCTCACTAGTAATATAACCTTCACTTGCTATGCCACTTCCCAAATTTAACCTCCATTCATAAGGGCGAGAAAAGAGAATGCCATCTAGTGACGGGTCATAATCTTCCGAGTTCTTATCTGGTGGCACAAACACCCTTCTGTACCACTTCGACTTGTCAACATTGTGGGGGTGCACCAGGGATTACTGAGCCAAGTGTGCGACAGCCTCTGACAACAACCTGCTCATGAGTTTTTGCGGGTGAGTACGTACTATTTACAAGTAAAGTTTTATTAATATGGGAGCATGTTACTGTTAGTTGGGAGCAAAATTTTAGTTGGCAGAGGAAATTCTACCGACATCCTCTTCACAAGTTCATTCAATCACATGAAATCCCCTGACAACAACTGGATCCAGCCAGCAACCCACTATATGGCTTTGGTGGCAAGAGAGTAAATGCAATTAGAAAAAATTGTTACCAATGTCATTTGGCAATACGTGAAATGCTAGAACAAAATACAACACCTTCAATGTAGTAAACATGATGCACCCATATCATGCCATTTTCGGTAGTGGATTTACCAACATATTAAGTGTTGTAGTGCATCAAGGATACTTAGTTACGGCCAATTCATAGGATAATCTCTATATTTGATCACACTACTAGAGAACAGACTTTAGAACGATATTCTAATTTGGCATTAGTCTCGGCATTTTTTGCCCCCGGGACTAAAGGTTCCTTTAGTCCCGGTTGGTAATACCAACCAGCACTAAAGGTTCCTTTACTCCCGGTTGGAACCACCAACCGGGACTAAAAGTCCTTCAACCTTTAGTCCCGGTTGGTAATACCAACCGGGACTAAAGGTAGACCATTTAGTCCCGGTTAGTAACACCAACCCGGACTAAAGGACCCTTTAGTCCCGGTTGGTAACACCAATCGGGACTAAAGGTCCCCCGATGGGTTAGTTCAAAAGGAAAGTATCCCATCCATTGTTAGATGTGTTGTGTAAGTGGGGTGGTAAGCTCGCGCGAGGCAGTGCATGAGGTCTTGGGTTCGAATCTCATAGGGCGCAGCGGTGGAAGGCATTATTTTTTTAAGCTGGGAGGATCTTTAGTCCCGGTTGTGGCAAACCGGGACTAAAGAACACCACATTTAGTCTCGGAACGCTAGTCTCGGTTGGGAAACCGGGACTAAAACCAGTTCCCAACCGGGACTAGATGTCAGTTCTGTAGTAGTGTCATGACCACAAAATGACAAGAGAATTGGAAGGAGGCATTGCTCTAGGTCAGCAAAGTGTTCATGTGCTCGAATAAGAACATAATAAGCAAACAAACCTCTTTGCCACCAATTTAGGATCAAATGATGCAAACATCAAGAGTGGAAAAAACTTGTGAGACAAAGAAAGTTGAACTGGACAAGAGTCCTAGATAACAAATAATAATAGATGTAGATCTAACTGAAGAAGATGAGCAAAGATTGGTAGGGTTCTTGATAAGCAATGGCGATATCTTCGCATGGTGATCCCTAGATATAAAACGTGTTCATAGAATAACCAGAGACAATAAAAAGGACATTGATCCCAATCATCCACCAGTTTGACAAAAACTCTGAAGAACATTAGAAGACAGACAACAGGCCACAAAAGCCAAAGTGAAAAGGCTACCTGGATGCATGAGTTATCAGGCTAGTAAAATACTCAAAGTGCCTTGAAAATGTAGTCCTAGTAAAGAAGAAAAATGGAAAATGGTGCATATGCGTCGATCTCACCAGCCTCAACAATGGTTGCCCTAGAGACAAGTTCCCATTATCGCTCATCAACCTGCTGGTGGATGTGGGGGCCGGTTGCAAATGCTAAGCTATTATTAGAATGTTTTTGTGGGTATCATCAGAAATGGATATGGGAGGACAAAAAATGAAAGACAAGTTTCACCCCCCCTTCGGCACCTACTACTTCTGCCAAATGGTCGAAGGACTTTAGTGTAAGCAACACTTTTTCCCAGATGTCAGTTGAAGTCCTAGGAGGCTAGATCCATAGCTTGGTAGAAACGTATCAATCTACATGGATGACATTGTTTTTCAACTCAAATTAACTAAAGACCATATCGAAGACCTACGATAAACTTTCTTGAATATGTGAAGCTTAGAGCTCAAATTGAATCTAGAGAAGTGTGTTTTTAATGTAAAATAAGGGAAACTCCTAGGTTGCTTTGGTCTCAACAAGAGAGATCAAAGCCAATCTAGGAAAAATAGATGCAGTACTTTAATTTGAATGCAACCGTCACACAAAAAGATGGTGCAAGAGTTAAATGACCACATGGTAGTACAAAACAAATTTATTTCAAGGTCAGCTGAGTGAGCAGGCCATTCTTTGAAATCCTATAAAGTTAGGAACCATTCAATTGGGGACAAAGACAACAAGGACATTTGAAGAGATGAAAACATATTTAACAATCTGATAGCCCAAACATGTCCTTCATACGTAACAATTTCGCCACAAGGAGTCAGTGTTGTAGAATAAGAAGAAGTAAAACATCAAATGAAGCAATTCCCAGTCTACTTGTATCCGAAGTATTGATAGGATCAAAGAGGTTCTATTCTAAAATGGAAAAGGTAGCATATATATGCCATAGTCATGGCCTCCTAAAAATGTTGTCACTACTCTAAAGTAAACACAGTCATAGTATACCATCCACTGCCCCCTCAAAGACATATTCAAAAATAATGAAGGGCTAGGGAGGATTAGAAAATGGCCAGGTGAATTAACTGTATTCATCATAAACTATACACGAAGAACAACAATCAAGTCTCAAGCTAGAGCTGACTGGGGACTTTCGACGTGAGAATAGAGAATCAACTTCACCCAAAGTCATAAAGGAACCCACCTATCAGTATGTGCTCATGGAGCTTGGGGGCTTCCGACGTGAGAATAGCCGAGTAACCAAATTAAATACAATCTTATGAAATTTATTTTGCATATGAAAGACAACCCAACACCACATTGCATGCATTTATGCTAGATTGGGTTATGCTACATAAGTCCTAATGTTGGCTAAGGCTATTGCAAGCAACTCATCACACCCTAAGATATGAGTACCAATACCGAAAACATCAGATTTGCCGAGTGCTAAAATATTTGTCGAGTGCATTCCATCGGGCACTCGGCAACAAAGCTGTTTGCCGAGTGTTGTAGAAACAACACTCGGCAAAATAATGGCACTCGGCATATCAAATTCTTTGCCAAGTGCTGAAAAAAGACAACTCGGCAAACTAGGAAAAAACACTCGACAAAACAGAGACACTCGGCAAAAAACCACCACGTGGACATCCGCCAGTTAGTGTGCCGGCCATTAGGTGTTTGCCGAGTGTCCGTTAGTGGCACTCGGCAAAGAAGTAAGTTTGTCGAGTGTTTTTCTTTAGCACTCGGCAAAGAAATAATTTTAGCGAGTGTTTTTTGGCACTCGGCAAATAAATAAGTTTTTTTCTCTTCTAACCTTGAAACTTTTTCTACTCTCCACATACAACATGTGGTACTCCATGTTAAGATTTGATATATTTCTGGCTCTGTTTGCTATATTTAATTAATTTATTTAATTTTAAGGATTTTTTGGTATAAGTCAATTTGAACTGCAAGTGATTCAAATAATAGAATAAAATGAGTAGAAAAATGATATTCATGTTATTGAGTCCGGTGTGAGGCCTTACCCGGAAAATGAAAAGAAAATTTCGAACATCTTGTTCACGAAACACGACCACAAACGTGTGGCCGAATGGTTTTTAAATTCTAAAAAAAGCAAACGAAGTCTAAAAATCATGAGATTTGTCAAGATCTCATGATATCATACGTGGATGCTGTGGTAAAAAAATTGAGAAGCTTTCGCATAATCTGTCACGTACGATGTTTACAAACCAAAGTATCTCAGAAAAAGAATCATAGCGTTGAGAAGGATTCGGTAGGATTTGGAGTTAAAGTGACGGTCGAATAGGGGTTTGACTTCAAAACTTTTTTGTATAGGCAATAGAGAACATAGATTGATTCGTGTGTAATTTTGGTAATTTTTTGGATCCGTTTGATAATTTTAATTTATTAAGTGCAATTATAGGTTTTTAATTGATATAGATTGAATTTGATCTATAACCGCATGAAATAATAAGTTTTTTTTCTTTTTGACCTTGAAACTTTTTCTACTCTCCACATACAACATGTGGTACTCCATGTTAAGATTTGGTATATTTCTAGATCTGTTTGCTATATTTAATTAATTTATTGAATTTTGAGGAATTTTTTTGTATAAGTCAAATTTGAACTGCAAGTGATTCAAATAATAGAATAAAATGAGTAGAAAAATAATATTCATGTTATTGAGTCCGGTGTGAGGCCTTATCCGAGAAATAAAAAAAATTTCAAACATCTTGTTCACGAAACACGACCACGAACGTGTGGCCGAATGGTTTTTAAATTCTAAAAAAAGCAAACGAAGTCTAAAAATCATGAGATTTGTTAAGATCTCATAATATCATACATGGAGGCCATGGTAAAAAATTGAGAAGGTTTTCGCACAATCTATCATGTACGATGTTTACAAACGGAAGTATCTTAGAAGAAGAATCGTAGCGTTGAGAAGGATTCGGTAGGATTTAGAGTCAAAGTGATGGTCAAATTGGGGTTTGACTTCAAAACATTTTGTATAGGCAATAGAGAACATAGATTGATTCATGTGTAATTTTGATAATTTTTTGGATCCGTTTGATAATTTTAATTTATTAAGAGAAATTACATGTTTTTATTGATTTAGATTGAATTTGAGCTATAACCGCATGAAATAATAAGTTTTTTTCTCTTCTGACCTTGAAACTTTTTCTACTCTCCACATACAACATGTGGTACTCCATGTTAAGATTTGATATATTTTTTGGATCTGTTTGCTATATTTAATTAATTTATTGAATTTTAAGGAATTTTTTGGTATAAGTCAAATTTGAACTGCAAGTGATTCAAATAATAGAATAAAATGAGTAGAAAAATGATATTCATGTTATTGAGTCTGGTGTGAGGCCTTACCCAAGAAATGAAAACAAATTTCGAACATCTTGTTCACGAAACACGACCACGAACGTGTGCCGAAGTATCTCAGAAGAAGAATCGTAGCGTTGAGAAGGATTTGGTAGGATTTGGAGGCAAAGTGACGGTTGAATTGGGGTTTGACTTCAAAACTTTTTTGTATAGGCAATAGAGAACATAGATTGATTCGTGTGTAATTTTGGTAATTTTTTGGATCCGTTTGATAATTTTAATTTATTTAGTGCAATTATAGGTTTTTAATTGATATAGATTGAATTTGAGCTATAACTGCATGAAATAATAAGTTTTGTTCTCTTCTGACCTTGAAACTTTTCTACTCTCCACATACAACATGTGGTACTCCATGTTAAGAGTTGGTATATTTTTTGATCTGTTTGCTATATTTAATTAATTTATTGAATTTCGAGGAATTTTTTGGTATAAGTCAAATTTGAACTACAAGTGATTCGAATAATAGAATAAAATGAGTAAAAAATGATATTCATGTTATTGAGTCCGGTGTGAGGCCTTACCCGAGAAATGAAAACAAATTTTGAACATCTTGTTCACGAAACACGACCATGAATGTGTGCCCGAAGTATCTCAGAAGAAGAATCATAGCGTTGAGAATGATTTGGTAGGATTTGGAGGCAAAGTGACGGTTGAATTGGGGTTTGACTTCAAAACTTTTTTGTATAGGCAATAGAGAACATAGATTATTTCATGTGAATTTTTGGTAAATTTTCGGATCTGTTCAATAATTTTAATTTATTAACTGTAATTATAGGATTTTAATTGATACAAATTGAATTTGAGCTATAACTGCATGAAATAATAGAATAATTTTCGTAGAAAAATCAAATATGCATTTTTGAGTGAATTTGATAAGGTATTTTCAAAGTGCATCGGAACAAATTTAGTAAAACACGTTATGGAAAAGGAGAACAAATATGCATGAAATATGAATTAGGTTTGCCGAGTGCCCCTGGTCTGGCACTCGGCAAACAGTATAGTTGCCGAGTGTCATATAAGGGATACTCGGCAAAGTCCTTCACCGGCCCCACCACGTATAGTTTTCTAGCGTATGCCGAGTGCCCGCGATCTAGCACTCGGCAAAGTCTAGGTTTGCTGAGTGCTAGATCGCGGGCACTCGGCAAACCGTTTTGATTTATTGTGGGTTGACCACCCCCGTGCCTCACACGCATGCACGCGACACACACAACACACACAACACCCACAGCCATGGGAGCCCACCACAGTCGCCCATGCGCCCACTGCCGCTGCCTCGGAAGCCCGCCGCCGCCGCCCGTGCCGCCAGCCATCAGCCCTACGCTCGTGCCGTGCCCGCGCCGTGCCGCACCAGCCACCGACCCTGTTTGGGAGATGAACACCATTGCCAACCATCCCTGTTTGGGAGATGAACAATCACATTGTGCAAAGTTAGCTCTATGGCTTTGTCACCCCCTGTGGCAGAACCGTCCAAAATAACACACCTTCGGAGGTGCTTGTCTTCCACTAGACACTAAGCACACAGAAAGTAAGCTATACCAGACAGTTCCATCGAGCACACCCCAAGAGAGAACTCAAATAATCCTTGTTTTTCATCTAGAATCTAATAATGAGAATGAGTTTACAATACTTAGTCCATTTCATACAACAAGAGTTCTTGAAAATACATTATTACAATACCAAGTTCAGAGTGTGGAATTTAAACAGCGGAATTGAAATAAACATCTAATGATAAGATACAAGGATCCGTCTGTATCCACCAGAAGAATCCTCCACACAATAGCCACTCCTAAAGCTACACCTGCAATAGGGGTAAATAAACCCTAAGAACACAATGTACCCGTAAGACTTACCTGACTAGTGGGAATAATTTTTCGACTTCAAAGGATATGATAAGCTTTATGGTTTCTGGGTTTCTTTTTTACGAAAAGCATTACTAGTAGTGAATCCTTATGTATGTGTTTTATTAGCAGTCATGATTAGTTCATTGGCTAACCATTCTATGTAAGCACCTGTTCTACTTTCAAGCAAGAGTTGAGCAATCAGATCCATTCATCCCCTTTCATCTTCTAGTCCTTACTACGGTACTAGACCATAGCCAAGTTGTACTATATCACATGACAATTTGCAAACCAATGTATCACAGCTGGGTACCCTAAAACACATGCCCTGCTTGTACCCCAGGCACAAGCAAGACCAACCCACCACTCTCTTGTCAAGGGGTCCAGGTCCCCGTCCAAACTTAGACTCCAAGCCCCCACTCTTGAGTCCCAGACTCAGTGTGGTGCTTAGACCTCCACCATCCCCGTCTCCAATCAGTCGGTCCGAAAAGAGCCGGAACCCACGATAAGAGAGCAACGAGCCTTCTTGCTCCCATAAGCAAGTATGTGTTCAGGATAATAAGTCTGTGACCTTACTACCATCCACAGCAATGAACGATCCTTAACCAATATGGACAGGGAAAACAGTGTATCCAAGCTATGCCCCGTTGGCCGCGGGACACAACCTATTACACCCACCAATACTCGTACCATATCCCTACCCGGTCTCCATTTTGTTTCACCATTTTATCATGAGAGTAATAATAATAATCACCTATTGTGAGTAACGATAGGTTACTCACGCTACCGATAGCCCACGCCAGCCGTCGGCTTCCCACGCCTGGCCTCCCAGCCTCCCACGCCTAGCCCCCATGCCACCACCGGCCCCACGCCCATGCCAGCCCCGCTCCAGTGGTTGCCACCGGCCGCCCCACTTGGCTGCGCCTTTGCTGGCTCACGGCGTCGTGCGCATGCCCATGCCACTCTCACGCTCGTCCAAGCGCCCAAGCCGAGCAGGAGCAGGTGAGCCGCCCTATGCATAGCCACCCTCGCCGACCCATGCGCCCTCCCCCCAACGCCTTGCCCTATGGCCACAGCCGCCGTGCCATGACCACCGCCCCCCTGCCCCGACCCCGGCCCCACCGCCCCTTACGCCTCGATCAAGTAAGCACCCTAGGATTCTAGAATGACTAATCATTGCAACATTATTTTGTAAGCACCTTGTTTAGCAACATTACCTTATTTGGTGACTCTAACATAGCAATGTGTCAATGTTAGTACCCCATAATAGTTGATGGAAACATAAAGATGTTATTGCTCTTAAGGCACTACTTTCGTACTTTGCAGCTAATTGAATGCACTAGAATTTGATATCATTGTGTGAGCATCTTTTATTTAGCACAGCTCCATCTGTTTTCACATGAAATAGTTACATGTTTTTGAGCATATGATGTGTCAAATGAGGATGAAGCTACATAGCAAATGCTAACATGATTTTGTCTATTGGGATTGGAAGTAGAATAAACTCTTGTGTACTTTCAAGAAGATGGACTCGAAGGGAGTTTTGAGATAGACTTAACCAAAGCTCAGGGTATGGAAGTAGACAATGAAAGTGGTGCTGACGAGGACACCGGAGACAAGGTTCAGAATGTGAAAGACTTAGAATTACTTCAGTGATTACATCTAAGCAATGACGGTGATGATGGCATTCCTCCTTCGAAGCACGGGGATGATTATATTGACATGCGTGATAGTGATGATGAGACTTATGATCCAGCTAATCCCAATCATGATGATTGTTTCTAATACATGTATGATTCATGCTAATTGATTTATTATTTGTCATACCATGTTATTTTCTAAGTATGTTTTGCATCTATTTTGATGTATTATCTATGCTAATTGGTTTACTCTTTTTAATTGTAGGCGATTAAACAATGGTGGGTGGTATGAAGAGGATAACATCGCTTTACTCAAAAGCGAGAGCGACACGTAAAGGGTCCGATGCAGCTGAGGGGTCCAGAAAGAGACCTTAGGGTAGACCTAGGGGTCAAGGGAAGTGTGGAGGCAAGATGAGGCCACTATCGCCTGTACCTTCATCGCCGTCTGAGTTACCTTCCGCTCACTCATCCTCTAAGGAGGAGGAAGTACAGGTGGAGGAGGAGGCAGGGGTGGAGGAGGAGACAGGGGATACCTCTTCCTCTACTTCGTCGCATGTGTGGTTGTGAGGTCCCTCGACCCTCCCGAGGCGATCGATACCTCTTGAGAGACGCCCGCTGATTCGACCCGATGGAGACAAGTAACTTTAGATGTTATCACTAATTTTTTGTTTGATATGTTCAAAATTACAATAGAAACTAATAATTTATCTTAATCACTTGGGCAGGGGTTGGAGGAAGGTCGGTGGGGGTGATCACGCACGCCATGTGAACGGCATCCTTGGTCTTTTGATCAAGGAAAAGTTCCCTGGCCTAGTGCAGTTCGGTGGAACTATTGAGCCGGCCTACACGTGGGCCCACTATGCCACCGTCCCCGATGCCCCTGATCGGGATGGTAGGGTATTCACTGACAAGGTGCAACGTGTCAAGGCCGAGCTTTGGGTAAGTCTCTCTCGCACTACATTGCTCAATACATTGTATTGATTGGACATTCTTGAAATAATGACTGGATACATCGTGTCTATATGCAGGATTTATTTAGATGCGAGGAGGGATACGAGGCCATGGTGGATGCTATGGCTGACAAAGCCGCCAAGAAACTCGTCAAGGACATGCACTATGAGGCATGCATCTAGGCGTGATCCAATACCACGCGGAAATTCTTAGAGTGAGGCTCCCTAAAAGTGCGGCAAGAACCATGAGGCTGACATAGGAACAATACCTGAAGGTAAATATAGAATATTAATACTTATTTCATCTTCTTATATGTCATATACTTGATGATGTAGGTGCCTCCATGGTGGTGCACCTACGATATGTAGTCTGGGCCCGGATGGTGGACAGGTGGTGCGACCCCTCGTGGGAGGAGAATCACAATGCTTGCCGGGAGCGGCGTTTGCTAATGTCGAGTGCACCACACCATCAAGGCAACCTCAACCTCTTAGAATACGTGGCTAGATGGGTACGCAAATTCATTTCTTTATTCTAACGCTCAATTCTGCATAATTTCTAATCATATTGCTTTTTTTATAGTCGGCGGCACATGGTGGCGAGCCTTGCTCCTAGTTCATGGCATATGCTTTGGCCAACAAGGGCAAGGCGATGGCCAATATCGCCTACAACCTAGAGGACTCGCCCTCAGCGTACAGCAACGAGTTCATCCACAGCCACCTCGATGGATACACTTCAATGGCAAGGGTAGTCCATGGCCTAGAGTACAATCCGAGCACCCATGACCTTGATGGAGAAGTGGTCATGATGGCGGGAGGAGGCAAGAAGCATGACTAGTTCTAGATTGGCGATGGCACAATCGACACGGCCAATACTCCCACTCTCTCTTAGATTCGAGCATGCAGCACGAGTTCTAGCCCGGTGATACGCCCACGGCCGGACTCTACACGGTTCTAGATGAACACACTCTAGGTTATTTCTATTTTATTCATCTTTCATTGATTTTTGCATACTTTTGCATTGCATTGTAACGTTAGGATGAAATATTGTAGGCTCAGCTGGAACAAGAAATGAGGCACCGGGAGGAGCTAGAGGCGAAGATGGAGGCAGATCGGCAGAGGGTGGAGGCAGAGCTGGTAGAGGATGGAGGCCGAGCAGCTACATATGTTTGAATATATGTGGGGTGTTTACACTGCAATTGGTCAACCTCCACCACCGATGCCAGTCCCTCCTCCTCAACCTGCTCTAAATATTGTTTCAGGCACTATGAGTCACTTTATAACCTTATAATCACTATTTCTAGTTTATGCAGAATCAATCTTACAAAGATGCCCAGACACTAGAAACTTAGTGACTAATGCTATATGTTTGTTACCAATTAGTACTTAAGCAATCATACTATAGCATAATGCAATTGAGAAGATATTGCTAATAGTTGCAAGGGTTATACTAGTTAGGCAGCAGAGATACCATACGTGTTGTTCAATCTTGTCTCACACATGCAATCTCTTCTCCTTTGTGTACAGAATCAATCGGCGACATCGATGAGCCTCATGACCCAGCGTGGTCGCAGTGGAACATGTGGCCTAAGTGGACTACTTGTGATTTTATTTGCATTTGCATTTGTGGATTACCTATGACTACTTGTGACTATTTGTGGTTGTGAATGAACCTACTAGTGATTCTGAAGCTTATTTGCATTTATGTGTTGTCGATATATCTATATGAACTGCATGTGATGCTTATTGTGAACTACCTGTGATGGATGTGATGTTTATTTGAATGTGGTACATGGCTGTGACCGAACCAAATAAACTGATTATATGTGGTAGCTTTGTCGAGTGTTACACTCGGCAAAAGGGCTATTTGCCGAGTGCCATGAAAATACACTCGGCAAATCAGACACGTGGCAAAAATATGTGCATTCTAGAACTAAAATGGCTTCTTTGTCGAGTGTCTGCGCTATGACACTCGGCAAAGAAGCCAACTTTTGTATGTTCTGGGCCAGTCTTTGCCGAGTGTCCTGGACCTGACATTCGACAAAGAAGGCAGGTTTGCCTAGTGTCAGGTATGTGACACTCGGCAAAGGAGGCAGATTTGCCAAGTGTCAGGACCGGGACACTCGGCAAACGCGCCGTGACCGTCTCCGCGCCGTCATGTTACTTTTTTTCTTCAAGCATCGGTTTTAGCTCTCGGCAAAGTATTTGCTGAGTGCCCGATAGAAAACACTCGGCAAAGAGACATTTGCCGTCACTGTAGATGCCATGTGCTGTTTGCCGAGTGTTACACTCAGCAAATCATTTGTTGAGTGTTTTTTGGGCTTTGCCATGTGCCTGTGGCACACGGGAAACCCACTATTTCTAGTAGTGTACATTTATAAAAATTGAAAGGGGTTCAAATACGCTACTCGAGAATTGACACTAGATAAGAATATGTGACAAGTTTAGGGGTCACTTGTCAATTTCACTTGAACTTCATAAAATTAGATAAGTGGATAGATTAAATATGTGGTTAGTGATAAATTCCCACACAAATATGTAGTTTTGCAAATCTGTTTTTTATAAGTAGTTTGAGATAACAAATAGCTTAATTTTTATTTTACAATAGTACAATTTTACAAATTGTAGCTATATCCATTCTTATTAAATCTACTTTTGCTTTCATTAGTAATTACCTCGTTGCCATCTTCAAAGCAGTTAAATAAGTGGTAACTACAGTGATTCTCCACATCAAACCATAGGACGGAATCAACACTTCTAACCGAGGCATCACTCCAATGCATGATTTTCCATTCATATCATTATCAAATATTCTAAAGTAGAATTAATGTGAAAATATAATTATTAAAAATTGAAGTGATCAATTAGCATTACAACCTGATCAGAAGAATTTCATATTGTAAAGAAACTATAAACCAAGTAAGCTCACTTATGGTTTTTGTAGAAGTGTCGGTGTTTCGAGTTACCACCAACGAGTAAATTTCTAGTATTGCGCGGATGGTGTGCTTTAGAGGACACGGGGTTTATACTGGTCCAGGCAGAAAGTCCCTACGCCCAGTTCATCGCTGCTGCTCATGTTACTAGCACTAACAGTTTGTAGTAGGGGTTACAAACAGGCGAGAGAGGGAAATGATCCCAAGTCTCTGGTGGAAGGAGTGAACGGGTGCTGAGAGCTCGATCGCTGCTCAGCCATATGTTCGTGTCATATTCTTGTGTGGATCTAGATCCGATCGGGTCTCAATGGGTCCATCCGGCTTGAATCGGATCCCTTTTATGGGACGCCCTACTTTCCCTTTTATAGGCCAAGGGAAAGCGCGGGTTACACGGAGGAGGAAAAAAGAAGAATGAGAGAGAGAGAGAGAAGGCCTTTAGGATCATCGGGTCCTTCTTCTTCTTCACGCGGGTCTCGCCGATCCTAAGATGTCAATAGGGATGGCTCCACGTCACATCCCTGTTCATCACTAGCACCATGCGTAGGCGTCGTCTGCCGGTCATGGCATTCCATTTCGTCCTAGCGGATGTCGCGGTAAACTGACACGCCTGTCAGCGTTCGTACAAGGGTTGGGCGGAACAGCACCGGCACGCCCGACGTTGTTCTTGATGTGAATCCTCAGGTATGGCCAGTCATGACCATGGGTTACATCGAGTCATGCATGTCTCTATCCTGGTGTTAGAGTTTTGACCCAGGCCCATACGCTTGGACCTGGAGTGGTTGGCGGTGGTATGGGTCCCCGTCGGGCGAGACAGAGCACTAACCCAAGGGGTCAAGCGAGACGGAGCCCGTGGCCTCGATGTCGGGGGAGATGGGGACCACGGCCTTGAGGTCAGGCGAGACGGAGCCCACGTCCTTAGGGTCGGGCAAGATGGAGCCCGCGTCCTTAGAGTCAGGTGAGATGGAGCCCGCACCCGAGGGGTTAGGCGAGGCAGAAACCATGTCCTTGGGGCCAGGTGATATAGAGCCAGCACCAAGGGGTCGGGCGAGGTGGAAACCGTGTCCTTGGGGTCAGGCGAGGCGGAGCCCGTGGCCTTGAGTGAGACCCCCGCATCCTTGGGATCTGGCAAGATGGAGCCCGCACCCAAGGTGTTGGGCGAGGCGGAGCCCGCGCACCTGGGGATCAGTCGGAGCTATGGTCACGCTCTTGACTGCTCAGATGAATCAATGTTGATGACCATTAGCTCCTCTTCGGGTACCCGAGTATTGGTCCTCGACAGTAGCCTGAGAGGAGTAGAATACTCCTTCAAAGGCTTTTTGAATGGGAGGACTCTGAGGGCCTTGGCCTTCTTTTGTCGCCCATAGCGTGTCCTGGGGGCGGCGACCCCCTTTTGTCATGATTGAACCCCTCGGGGGTATAGCCGTGTGATTTGGTGGGTCAGAAAAGGTCTTTCCTAAGTCCAACCCCTATGGGGGTCTGTCATTCTGACGACTGTGCATTCGGTCTCCTTGTGAGTCCAACTTTTCTTGAGCCCCCGCCCATAGTAGGGGTCCGATCGAGGGTCAGTTCTTCTTTGTGATCATCTTCCCTCAAGCGTTTTTACGATAAAAATAGAGGGGCTGAGCCATGCCATGATTTTCCTCTATGGACGAATTATGGTGCTCGATGAGCTGTTAACGGGCTAGTCCGAGTGGGGCCCTGACATCCGGTTCGCGAGGGTCTGGCTTGGTTTAGCTGGTGACCGACTCCAGATTCTCAGCGGTTAATCCGTATAGTTCTCGGGTCCGTTTGTCCGGTCCCGAGGGCTTTCTACCTTTCTTCGAGGAAAAACCATGGATCGTATCTGGCCAAGACTCAAACATGGGTTAGGATGCCCGTAGCGCTCATGTGTCTGGGGTACTGGCCGCTAGCGGGCCCATCTCTTTCCACCCCTCACTCTAAAGGTGCCCAGAGCGGTTGTCAAACCCATCGGTGGGAAAACATTCGAACTCCTACGCCTAGACGGGCCATAGGAGCATCTTTAGCTCTATATCCCTCTTACATGTGATGGGTCATGGCCCATTCGGGGAGGCAAGATGTCCAGCGCATTTTTCGAGGTGATGACCATAGGTTGCGTGCGCATGCCCCACGATGAGACGTGGTGACAGGTTGTGGCAGGCACTGAGATCTAGGCAGACGGTTGGTTTCCTTGCACCCATCGCCCCTATAAAACCAAAGGGTTAGCCCTCCATGTTTCATATGCACGCCTGCATTCTTACCTCCGTAGCCATGCCGCCACCACCAACGCTTAGGTTTCCTGCCTCCGCATCTCTATCACCATTGAGCTCGCATCCATCCGCCCCACCTCCAATGGATTCATGGTGCCATTCTTATATGACCTTCTAGCGCATAGAGGGCCTCGCCCGTCGCGGTCTTCTCCATGCGTGGATCTCAGCCGAGGAGTGGTTGCTACCCGGAGATGAGGATTCACCGTCGCCGCCCAATGGCTACGTAGTGTTGTTCACCCACTTCCACGAGCATGGGCTCACGACCCCTGCCCACAAATTCCTCCAGGGGATGCCGCACTTCTACAAGATTGAGTTACAACATCTTAGTCCTAATGGGATCTAGCACATGGCGGTGTTCATCACGCTGTGCAAAGGATTCTGGGGATCAGCCCCCACTTCAACTTGTGGAGGTATTTCTTCACCGTCAACCTCTGAAAGAAGAGGGAGAAGGGCACAGGCAGGAGCTACACATGCCGATGGGGTGCGTAGGCATCCAACTTTGAAACAATCGGTCGGTGAGTACCCATCCATGTGGCTCTCAATGTCCAACAAGGGGTGGCACTCATAGTGGTTCTACCTCAAGAATAATGCCATCGCCCCTCTGCTGGAGTTCACCGGGTGCCTGATCGAAGAGGCCTCAAGCAGTGGAGGAAGTGGGGCATCCCGGAGAAGGACAAGAAGAAGATCCGAGACCACATCACCGCCATCCACATCCTAAAGGAGAATGGCCTGAAAGGGTCGGGCATCATCGGGGCTTACCATGTGAGGAGGGTGGCGCCATTGATGATGCTTGTGCTCCCGCTAAACGCGATGGCACCCGAGGCGTCGTTCGACGGAACAATGCTCACCAAGGGAACGCTCCCCAACTCTAGATCACGCAATGCATCAAGGAGGCGATGGTGCCTTTGTGGGATGACACGGGTGCCACCCTCGACTTCGTCTACCCGGTGCCAGGGCATCCTCCGATGCGGCCGGGCCAGGCTACAGCTGAGGGACCTCATCCTCATCAATTGATTTCCTGACCCCATGAGACTAACTTCGATAGGGGCGGGACCAGCTGAGGGACCTCATCCTCATGGATCGCCCAGCATCGCTGCCAGAGGGATTCAACCGTGAGGGCGGAGAAATCATGCTAATGGCGAGGGGCTAAGGAAGGCGAAGGAGGGTAAGAAGGGGAAGTAGCAGCGAAAGCTGTAGGCGCGGGAATGAGGGGAGGACACTTACAACGATGATGATGATGATGACGATGGTGACGATGACAAGGTGATTGAGGAAGAAGAAATGGTAGCCGACGATATCGAGTGGGACAACCTAGAGAACGAGGATGCGCTGATAGGAATCGGTTCGTCCTTGTAGGCGTTGGGACCCTTCCCATTCCATGGAGGGGAGGGTACGTCTGGGGAGCCGGTGGAGGTGGGATGTACCATCAACCTACCCTAGGAGCCAACAGAGTCAAGGGGCTCTACCATTGCGCCCGAGGTGCCAGCGGTGGTGGGCAGCTCCACCATCGCGCCCCAAGAGCCAAGGGGAGCGGGGCATCCCGCCAATGTGCCCGGGAGCTGCCAGGGGCGAGCCCTCTGCCCAGGAGCAGGGGGGGGCTCAAAATGGCCTCATTTTGATGAGGTGGAGCAAGGGTCGGGGGGTCATTCCCCAAATGCATCTACCGCTCGACGGCGCTAAGGTGAGTCATCAATTCCTCTATTTTTCCTGTTTTAGTCGGATTTCATCGTGACTTATGTTTTTCGTCCCTCGCAGCGTCGGCAGGCATTGGAATCCTTTGGCGCTGGCACCGAAGAAGAGCATCACCCTCCAATCAGGGTGGTAGCCATCGACTGGTGTCATGCCTATTTTAGCTGGGAGCGGCGCTAGTGTGACTGCCTCATCGGCCGGTCAGGTGCCACCCACGGTGGCGCCTTCGGAGGTCATGGAGCAGCCGGTGATGGCCGTGATATAGCTACCGATGGTGGGGAAGATGGGTCTACTGACCACGCCCATGGCGCTGACCGTGGTGGGCGTGACATAGCTGGTTGTGACCCCACCAACACAGGTGGAGGTGGCGTCGGCCGTGATAGATGGGTCACAGCCAGGCACTACCGCAGCATCGCCTAAGGCATTGGCATGACCCATGCCATTGATGGCCCAAGCAACGGCACCTAGCATGGGCCAGACAGAAGGGGACATGGCTGAGGGGTCCCCGGGACTCATGGTACTTGGAGAGAGGTTCGCATCCGCACCGCTGACCCCTTCCATTGCTGGAGGGGGCGTCCTAGCTAGGACGTCATGGTGAGAGGGGTCGATGGCGCTTGGGGACGACAGGGAGTCGTCCTTGACCCTGACGTTGGTGGGCAGCGGCTCACCCATGCGGGGTGAGCCCCTGCTGTAGCGGGTGGATCCGTAGGATCCAGCATCGACACTTTTTACCCTTGACAACACCGCAGAGAGCATGCAGCGGGAGAGCCTCGACGTAGGGATCGCGTCCTTGCTCGAGGCCCCGGACCACGCCACGGGCACATTGCGCGACATTGTTGTTCCCTTCGGTTGGGTACTATTTGGCCCTGCTTCTTGCCCTTTTCTTCCTCTATACTTTTTGTATCCTGACCATCATCTCCCTATAGTCTCTTATAGCTCACAGTTGGGGGAAATCTCTGTTCCTTCATCAACAGAAGAGGCTTCCTTCTGTTGATGGGGAGGTTATAGCTTAGCTTGGCTTGTTGCCGCTACATGGGGAGGTTATAGCTTAGCTTGTTGCCACCCAGGAGAGGGTGGTTGAGCTGACTCCCCTCATCGAGGAGGCAGCCAATCTTCGGTCGTAGGTGGCCAAGGCCCGTCGGGATGCTGACGAGGCCGAGAAGGCTTTCGAGGCCTTATCGGCGAGGCTATAGAAGGATGACGAAGAAGTCGCCAGGGTCAGGAAGGAGTGGGATGAGTTGTTCTAGAAGGACACTAAAACCCGCCAGCGGAACCTTGACCTTCTAGGCGAGGTTGAGAAAGAAAGGGATCTGAACCTAGGGGCCAAGGAGAAGCTCGTGGCCCTAGAGAAAAGGGCGAGCCTAGATGCCACGGTGGTCACTCGGCTGCACAAGGAGTGGGATGAGCTGATCCAAACCACGAAGAGGCTCTACTAAGAATGTGGCGCGGCTCAGGAGGAGCGTGACTAGGCTTTTTGAGAGCGTGACCATGCCTGCCAAGAGCGCGACGTCACGTAGTAAAAGGTCGGCTCCCTCTAGGCCGAGCTTGAAAGGGAGATGACCCAGAAGCTGGAGGCCGAGAGCATTTCTGCCGGGCTAGCTGTGGATCTTGCCGAGGTGAGGAGAAATATTTAGATGCAGAGAGTGACGAGCTCAGTATCCTGAGCACCGCCCTCGGAGTGGTCTGTGACAACCTTGAGGTGGTGCGATCAGAGGGGACTAGCTCGCTCGTGGCTCATGCCGTTGAGATCATGGCTCTGGTGCGCTAGCTCAAGAGGGATGCCCTTCACGTCAGGGGTCAATCAGTCCTTCATGATTTCTCATTCTCATTATGGGGACAACATCGGTCTGGATGCGATGAGCCACGGCTACACGCCTGAATATGAAGTCCACGAGCTGGAGGAGATGGAAACGGCGGTGGATCCCCTTTTGTAGGACCTGGCGGACAGGATAGAAGGCATAGTTCTCCCTCAGAGGAGCTAGTTAGTTAAATAGGCCAGACAATCCTTTTTTGAATCAGTGGATAAGTTCCGACCCTTTCGTTTAAACAAGCTTGTTATTTTGATTGAACAAATTTGTTCTTTCTCCCTTTTATGTGAAAAAGGGGTTAATGCGTTTTGACCCTTCCTGTTGTTAAGACCGTAGAGCTCAAGGTGTGGGTGGAAAACTCTGGTCATGCTGGTAAGTAAGAGTGCCATAGCTGCTGGGGCGTAGGTTTCTTGTAGTCCGACTAGTTTTTCTCGGTGTTCATTTTCGCAAAACCTTGCCTCTAGTTTTTAACGTGAGAAAGGGTCGGGCACGACGTCTGTTTTAGAAAGGGTACATATATATGCCCTTATCAGCCCCTGAGTGAGACCTGATCCCTTGCCATTGCCGGGCTCAGGTTCCACTAAAGATCGAGGAGACGATAACGAAACTAGTTGGAGAAAGCGTCTCTTGTTTTTAGAAACGTTATTCTTAGTTTTTGTATGTATCCCCTCCCTAGGATCCGAGCCATCATTCTATGACCGTGCATTCGGTCTCCTTGCGAGTCCAACTTTCCTCGAGCCCCCACGCGTAGTGAGGGTCTGGTCGAGGGTCGACTCATCTTTGTGATCGTCACCCCGTCCGTGGTTTCCACAACCGGAGGGGTTGAGCTAATGTCACTTGCCTCGATGGCTCGAATGACATGCTTGATGAGCTCGCTAATGGCCATGTCCGAGTGGAATCTGGGTCCGTCGGTCATGATGGGATCGGCATAGCCCTCATGTGGCACTCCATTGCTCCTTAACCCGTCTCCCGACAGATGCCCGAGTCGTTCTAGAGACCAACTCAGGTGGCCCGCTGGCCTTTCCTCAATGGAGATTCTGTGGGCTTGGCTCGAGGTTAGGATCGAATGAGAAGGTCGAGATGACCCTATCTGCTTTTGAGCGGGTCGGGCAAAGGCCGCTAGGGCTCATTTGCGTTTTCTCCCCTGGCTCTATTCGACGCGAGGTGGCCTCGAGCCCTTTGTGGGCCGGCCTTCGAACCTCGGTCGGTCGGATTCTCGAGTTAGGGTTGGGCAACTCAAGCCCCGAGCCCTGTTGGGCTCGGTAGGGGTCGGCCAAGTTTTATGCGTCACCCGTCCGTGGTTTCCGCAACCAGAGGGGTTGAGCTAACGACATTTGCCTCGATGGTTTGAGTGTTGCGCTCGACGAGCTCACTAATGGGCATGTCTGAGTGGAATCTGGGTCCATCGTTCATGATGGGGTTGGCATAGCCCTCATGTGGCATTTCACTGCTCCTTAACCCACCTCCCGGTAGATGCCCAAGTCGTTCCGAACACCGACTCAGGTGGCCCGCTGGCCTCCCCTCAATGGAGATTCTGTGGGTTTGGCTCGAGGTTAGGATCGAACGAGAAGGTCGAGATGACCCTGCCCGCTTCTGAGTTGGTCGAGTAAAGGCTGCTAGGGCTCATCTGTGTTTTCGCCCCTAGCTCTGTTTGACGTGAGGCGGTCTCGAGCCCTCCGTGGGCTAGCCTTCGAACCTCGGTCGGTCGCCGCTCATATCGAATGAGACGACTACCACTTCGTGATGCGACGCGAAGCGTTGTAATGCAACAATTGCATATGTGATGCTTGGATGTATGAGAATGGATGAATGAATGCTCATGCACTGGGAAAATAAAGTGGGGGTTTCTTTACACCAAAATCTAGAAAGAAGAAAGCAGGAACTCGAAGCTTCTAAGATTGTATCATCAAGGAATCGATCAGATGTGAATCGATATTGGCTGGTTTTGATGTAGTGTCAGAATCGACTATTTTATAGATGACGCCAGCAGACGACATCAATGGACTCTGTACGGATGGCGTCGGGGAAAAATATGTCAGACCCTACAAAAAGGAAATGATTAGTGTCTAAGTTATTTTTAAGTTAGGAATATTTTCTTTTGTTCCAAGAATTGTAATGAGTCGTATTTGAGTAGGATTCATGTTTAGGTTCTGGGTATAAATATTGGACCCCGGTTATTATAAAGACACGAACAACCAACCAATACAATTACTTTTTTTGGCTTCACGCCAACCCTTAGGAGTAGGAGTATTGTAGATCTCAACGAGTTCTTCAACAGGCAGGGCTGCATCGGCTGATCGACCTCTGGCTTGTTTATGAGTACCGTCACGACTTATATTATGCTTGTAAAGCTGCATCAGCCGATTGATCTTTTACGAGTATAGTATAAGTTAGTTATCGATCTATTTCATTATTTCATAAGGCTACATCAGTGATTGATCTCTTATGGATCATAATATAGATCAAAGTAATCGATCTTGTGTTAAATAACTTGTTGTTTAATAAAATATCACCAGTTATCGAATCTTGTAAGATTAGTAAGATTTTCTTGTCTGTTCTTGGTTGATTCACCAGTTATCGATCTTGTTATAATTAATGTTCCATTAATCATAACAAATCATCTAATTGAGATAGAGATAGATCGACATCATATCATCATAATTGGTCGTCTTCTAGTCTGATTCGCCTGTGCCTTCACACATATAGCATGTTTTTTCATGAACCTATCAATATATAGATAGTTTTATGGATTCTTTGGCTTTAGTTTGTTATCATTATCATAGCTGTATTGATCTGGTCGAACCTCACTGTTGATGGTGACAGGTTAGATTCAGAGCATTTGTAGATTCGTTTGTACTAGACAGTCGATTTGTTAGCATGTTATATCTTTCCTCGTTAAACTTATCGGCTCAATGCTTTACACTGGTTATATCCATCTAGCTAATGATGTTACTTATATCTGGGTGCATTGTACTTGTTATCATAAATCAATCATGACCCATGAACATAACAGTCCTTAACAGTCGATTTCTCCTCGTATCGGCTATTTAGTCGATTCTCCTGTTTGGCTGCTCTCAAAGCAGCACACTTAGAACTGTGTGGGCAAAACCGGCATGTTTCACCCTAAACTACTAATAAAACTTCCTCTCCTTGTCAATTGCAGGTCAAATTGACTGACACGCCTTTCAGGTTTTTCAAGATCGACTGGTCCTGTTGTGAAGCCAAGCAAGATCTATGGGTTGACCTCACTCAGATCGTTCCGACTTGCTGTGTGTCAGGCGCATCACCACACCTTTGCGTCAACACATGTTTTGGCACGCCTAGTGGGACCACAATCGTCATGGTAGCTCACAACAATAGGGACATTCTTATAGTGCCTTATGAAGACTTACCTGATGAGGATAAAGATGTCATTGGTAAAGCTATAGAGGAGTTTCCGAACAAGTGTTTGTTGTCCTACACCAAGACACGTGACAATAAAGTTGTTTAGAAATATCCACTACCAAGAGTTTTGATACATGGGCAGTCAGATACAGATGAAGCCGATGATAGACGTTTCTTTATAGATGCTGGCAACAAATCTGTTTATGATGCCATGTTGAATCATAATACAACTTTCTTGAACATATTCCACAACACCATGAAGGAGGTGTTTCATGGATATCCAATTGATCAGATTGGACCGACTTATTATAATATTTCACATTGTCGACTCAAGGGACTAATTAAGCTGGTACTAGTCATCAAGAAGTAGCACTAGCTGACAATAATGATGTCTAGGCAGTTCAGAGCTCATCTGAGCAAGTTCAAGGTACTACTACTAATCAAATATGATATAATCCTGGATCATCAGTGCAGTATGTGCAACAACCGATAGGGCAAGCTCAGAATAAAATGGTTAATTTTGGCACATCAGGCCAAATACCGCCGTCGGCTCAAAAAATAGCATCATCAGTTCAAAGGATTCATAGAGATACATATCCTAACATTTACAATCAGAGACTTCAAGTAGTAAGTCAAAAATGGACTCAACAGACAGAGATCCCACAAGGATATCATTATGGCACGGATTATAATACCCTTCATATGATTCCAAATCTAGGGTATCAAGGTACCCAAAATTTTAATCCGCAGATGGGTCAGCAATTGTAAGGAAATCCAAATTCAAATGCTGATGAGTTGTTGCTCAGAGTAACTGAAATGATTAATAATCAGTTCGGTTTAAAACCAAAAGGACAGACCTTTTCGTACAAACGTCTATATCTAAAGTGGTATGATTTGGTTGCTCTTCCTATAAATTATAGGCTTCCAGAATTTGTTAAGTTCACTGGTCAAGATAGTACAAGTACAATAGAACATGTCAGTCGGTATCTTACTCAGTTGGGTGAAGCATCCATTGAAGAAGCTCATCGAGTTCGTTTCTTCTCTTTATCCCTATCAGGACCAGCTTTCACCTGGTTTTCATCGTTACCGGTTAATTCTATTGCCAATTAGACTGACCTAGAGAAGAAATTTCATACATATTTCTATACTGGGATAGGAGAAAAGAAAATCATAGATTTGACGACCATAAGGCAAAGAAATAATGAATCGGGTGCTGAGTTTCTTCAGAGGTTCCGAGAAACAAGAAATTTGTGCTTTTCATTGAATTTGACTGATGATCAGCTAGCTGCTTTTTTCTGTTCAAGTAATGTTGCCAACATAGAGAGAAAAACTGCTTGGGTTAGAGTTTGACAATTTAGGTCAGTTGGCTCAACGGGTGGCAGCACTTCATAGCCAATTATAGAATATACGCAGAGATACCCAATTTTAGAAGAATGCAACAATTGCTGAAGCTTATAATCCATATTTAGCTGATGATGATGGTGAGGATGATGAAGAAGAGGAGATTACTACGGCTGAATGGAATTGGGGTAAGAAGATAGTAATGGTTCCAAATCCTTGAAGAAAAGAAGTTGAAGAAAGTTATGATTTTGACGTCACAAAATCAGACAAGCTCTTTGATTTCTTGCTTGAGAAGGGACATATCAAATTGTCCGACAATCATGTCATGTTACCCCCTAATTTCATAACACTACTTCTCATTCTACTAATGAGTGCAGAATTTTCCGACAACATATACAGAGGGCTATTCAGCAAGGGAAGCTTAAATTTGATACAGCCCGGAAGATGAAAGTTGATGATAATCCTTTCCCAAAAGATTAGGATATGGTTGATGCTAAGTTGCACAAAGGGAAGACTAAAGTTCTAACATCAACTAGGGCAAAAGAAACTGGAACAGTTGATCCAGAGATGTAAATATCGGCTGATGAATATAAAGAAATTAAAAGGCATTGTGATCAATAGAAAAGCCGATATGAGCAGGGAGAGACACCAAGAAACGAGGCGATGAGGCTGCATGTTACATCTCAAATTTTGTTGAATAAATGGCAATGACAGAAAGAGAAGGATCATCAACGTTGGTTAGAAGAGAAAGAATATCAGCGTCAACA
Organism: Miscanthus lutarioriparius; assembly: GCA_904845875.1. Taxonomy (NCBI): domain Eukaryota; kingdom Viridiplantae; phylum Streptophyta; class Magnoliopsida; order Poales; family Poaceae; genus Miscanthus; species Miscanthus lutarioriparius. Next base: position 17,460,816 of record CAJGYO010000019.1, read on the forward strand.
AGAAGAGGAGAGGTATGAAAGAGAACAAACTGAATTACATTGGAATTGTCCTTTTTCAGATATTGTTAAAATAAAGGCTTGAAATTGCCAACTAGAAATAATTGCCCAGAGTGTAGTGAATAATATTAGGAATTTAGGCGATCTCAAGCCAACCGCAGTCTATCCATGCTCGAATCGGGTATTATCATGATAATATGGATCAACGCTTAAAAATTAGAAGTGTTCATGATCGGCTTGGGAAACGAGTTATTGATCAAAATTGGGCTAATTATGAAGAAAAAGGTGATGAGGAAGAGTATGTTTGGTAGGAAGGGCAATGGTGTCCAGAAGGTTTAACAAGAAGTTAGAAAATAAGGGTACAACACCTAAGGAATAGAGAGCTAGAACAGGCTTAGAAATCTGGTAAACCTCAAGTATAGCGTGTTAAACAAACAGCCGATAAGGGTCAACCATCGGCTAATATTCAAATGGCTTTTCTTTTGCCGTTAGAATTTAGAGCTCTAGCAGATCATGAAGTCTATTTAGATTTTGATGAATCAGAATATGAGGAGATGGTTGCCAAATTGATAGTGATACAACAAGCTATATTTGATAAGCCAGTCAGGCATCGGCACTTGAAGGCTTTATATGTAAAATGTTTAGTTGATGGGAAGCCGATGGGTAAAATGTTGGTGGATGGAGGTGCTTCTGTTAATCTTATGCCTTATACTACTTTTCGCAAGCTTGGTAAGGGACCAGGAGATTTGATTGAGACTGACATGATGCTGAAGGACTTTGGGGGTAATGCATCTAAGTCCAGGGGGCAATAAACGTTGAATTGACAATTGGAAATAAGACTTTGCTTAATACATTGTTTATCATTGATGAAAAGGGTTCATACAGTTTACTCATTAGTCGTGATTGGATTCATGCAAATTATTGTGTACCATCGACTATGCATCAATGCTTGATTCAGTGGCATGGAGATAATGTTGAGCTAGTTCATGCTGATGATTCTGTGAGTATAGCAACAGCTAACCCAATGTATTGGGAACTAGAAGATTTTGAGTGTTTTTCTGGCAAGCAATGGGAAGAAGGCTTTATTAAGATCAATGATGAAAACCAACAGCCGATCCAAGCAGTCGGCTCTGAGAGTTTGTTTTAATGGATAATCCAATAGATGGTAAGGATGGTAAACTAGGACATGGCTTTATGTCGGCCGATGAATTAGAGGAGATTGATATTGGTCCTGAAGATAGGCCTAGGCCGACGTATGTAAGTGCTAAGTTGAATCCTAAATATAAGCGAGAGTTAATAGATTTATTAAAGGATTTTAAAAATTGTTTTGCTTAGGAATATTATGAGATGCCTGGTCTAGATCGATCAATTGTTGAACATTGGTTGCCAATTAAACCTGGATATCGGCCATTTAAACAAGCTCCGAGGAGATTTAACCCAAATGTTCTTGATGATATAAAAAAGGAGACTAAAAGATTACTAGAAGCAAGATTTATCCGATCGTGCCATTATGCAGAGTGGATATCGAGTGTTGTTCCTGTGTATAAGAAAAATGGGAAGTTAAGAGTTTGCATTGATTTCAGAGATCTAAACAAGGCTACACTCATGGATGGTTATCTGATGCCAATAGTCGACATGTTGGTAGATGCAGCAGCCAGGCACAAGGTTACTAGTTTTATGGAGGGCAATGCACGATATATTCATTTTTATGGATGAGGAAGATATAGCAAAAATAGCTTTTAGGTGCCCTGGCTCAATCGGCTTATTTGAATGGGTTGTGATGACTTTTGGTTTGAAGAATGCTGGTACAACTTATTAGAGGGCAATGAATTATATTTTTCATAAGTTGATCGGCAGGATTGTTGAAATCTACATTGATGATGTGGTGGTTAAATCCAAAGGGTACAAAGAACATCTAGCTGATTTGTGAAAGACTTTGGAGTGCACGAGAAAACATGGTTTAAATATGAATCCTAATAAGTGTGCCTTTAGAGTATCAGCTAAATAATTTTTGGGTTTTATGGTCAACGAGAGAGGAATTGAAATTGGTCAAAAAAATATGAAATCAATTGATGAGACAGTATCCCCAACTACTAAAATAGAATTACAATCTTTCCTTGATAAGATTAATTTTATCAGAAGGTTTATTTTAAATTTGTCAAAAAGGGTTCAGCCATTTTCTCCTTTGTTGAAGTTGAAAAATGATCAAGAATTTAAATGGAGTGACGTACAAAAAAGGCGTTTGAGGAGATAAAAAAATATATGAAGTGTCCACCTGTGCTGGTCCCTCCTCAGTAAGGTAAACCTCTTAAGTTGTACGTGTCGGCCGATAGCCAAACAATTGGATCGACCTTAATGCAAGAGTTTGAAAGAAAAGAACAAGTTGTTTTTTATTTAAGTAGAAGTCTTTTGGATCTAGAAACAAGATATTCTCCTATTGAAAAGTTATGCTTATGCTTATATTTCTCTTGCACTAATTGCGACATTACTTGCTATCGGCTGAGTGTACGGTTGTGTCTAAGACTGATGTGATCAAGCACATGTTATCAATGCCAATATTAAATGGGAGAATGGGAAAGTAGATTCTTGCATTATCAGAATTTGACTTGTGGTACGAATCGGCTAAAGCAGTCAAGGGGCAAGTAATAGCCGATTTTTTTACTCAGCATCCTAAACCAAGTATTGGCTATGTAGAACTAATACCTTGGACATTGTTCTTTGATGGATCATCATGCAAGCAAGGTGGTGGCATTGGTACTGTTATTGTTTTACCTCGGGGGCAAGTTTTGAGTTTGCTTTTAAAATTAAACCAATGACTACCAACAATCAAGCAGAATATGAAGCTATTCTTAAGGGACTTCAACTTCTTCATAAAGTAAAGGCCGAGTCAATTGAAGTATTTGAAGATTCATAGTTAGTTATTAATCAATTGATCGGCCTATATGAATGTAAATATGATATTCTGAGGTGATACTATGATGAATGCTAGAGGTTACTCAAAGAGTTTCCCCATATTTCTTTTTAGCATATTCTAAGAGCATAGAATCAAGAGGCTAATCTGTCAGCTTAGAGTGCGTCAGGTTATCGAGTGTTTCAAGAGATTTTAAGCAGTGAAACCTTGATTAATGATTGGGGAGTTGAAATAGTCGAATACCTTAAGAATCCATCATTGAAGGTTACCAGGAAACTATTGTATAAATCGACTAAGTATGCTTTGTTGGATGATCAGCTATATTACAAGATAGCCGATGGAATCAAAATTTTGTTCCTTATTTCCTAGGAACCAGATAGAATAAATTTGAGAAGAAAGGAAATACAGGGTAACAGCTAACATTTGGAAGATGGGAACTTGAAAGCATACCTCAGGGACATGGTCGCTGGTCGCCATTGCAGCCAAGATGGATCTGAATCTGAGGAAGATTACTTGAATAACAGCTTGATAGAGCAGAGGATTTGCTAGGGTTAAGGCCTTGGCGATAGTGGCTTTGGTTGTTGAGGCTTGCTCGAGAAAGAAGGGGAAAGCGAATAGGCTGAATGAGTTGGAAATGATACTGTTGGGGTATTATATAAAATTCAGACCGAGAAATTAGGAGTTGCTTGTATATTTCAAAATAAACGGTTACGACACGATGAGCAAGTAAATAGAAATTTTGGAATAAAACCATTTTTATCCCAAAATTGGGGGGCATGTGTTTACACACAAATCTAGAAAGAAGAAAGCGAGAACTTGAAGCTTCTAAGATTGTATCATCAAGGAATCAATCAGATGTGAATCAATATCGGCTGGTTTTGATGCAGTGTTGGAATGACTATTTTATAGATGACATTAGCAGACGACGTCAATGGACTATGTACGGATGGCATCGGGGAAAAATATGTCGGACTCTACAAAAAGAAAAAGATTAGTGTCCAAGTTATTTTTAAGTTAGCAATGTTTTTCTTTTGTTCCAAGAATTGTAATGAGTCGTATTCGAGTAGGATTCATGTTTAGGTTCCAGGTATAAATATTGGACCCCGGTTATTGTAAAGACATGAACAACCAACCAATACAATTACTTTTTTTGGCTTCACGCCAACCCTTAGGAGTAGGAGTACTATAGATCTCGACGAGTTCTTCAACAAGGAGGGCTGCATCGACTGATCGACCTTCGGCTTGTCTGTGAGTACCATCACGACTTATATTATGCTTGTAAAGCTGCATCAGCCGATTGATCTTTTACGAGTATAGTATATGTTAGTTATCGATCTGTATCATTATTTTGTAAGGCTGCATCAGCTGATTGATCTCTTATGGATCATAATATAGATCAAAGTCATCGATCTTGTGTTAAATAACTTGTTGTTTAATACAATATCACCAGTTATCGAATCTTCTAAGATTAGTAAGATTTTCCTGGCTATTAATTGGTTGATTCACCAGTTATCGATCATATTATAATTAATGTTCTATTAATCATAACAAATCATCTGATTGAGATAGAGATAGATCGGCATCATATCATCATAATTGGTCATCTTTTAGTCTGGTCACACTTTGAATCTCATAATTGATCGCTTAATTCTGCTAGATCGGCTGTTTTACGTCTATTCCAATCAAGCATAGTATGCATTCAAAGATATGTTTTCGATCTTGGATGAACTCACTAGTTATTGAGATCTAATCTAATGACACCACCATAGCTGCACCGATCCAGTCGAACCTCACTGGTAAGACTTTAGATTAGAGATTATCGATTAGTGGTTTTGTTTGTGATTGAGATATGTACTCTGTTTGTTTGCTATGCATGCATCAGGCATGACCTCGACTGTTTGCTATGCCTGCATCGGCTAAATAGCCGATCGCCCACACTTCAACGCCTATAGTGTGTTTCCATGATTCTGTTAAATGTGGATAGATCTGTTTATTTTAAAGGTTTGATTTGTTGTCTTTATCATGGCTGCCATCAATCTGGTCGAACCCCACTGTTAGAGATAACAGGTTAAGTCTGATGAGTTCATAGATTTGTACATGTTAAATAGTCGATTGTTCAAGTGTTGTAGTCCCCTTCCCACCTGAATCGGCTATTTCAGCCGATTCGCTTGAGCTTTCACACATATAGCATGTCTTTCGGAAAGCCTGTCAATGTATGGATGGTTTTACGGATTCTTCAGTTTTAGTTTGTTATTATCATCATAGCTGCTATTGATTTGGTCGAACCTCACTGTTGATGGTAACAGATTAGATTCAGAGCGTTTGTAGATCCATTTATACTAGACAGTCGATTTATTTGCATGTTATATCTTTTCTCGTTAGATTCATCGGCTCAATGCTTTACATCCGTAATACCCACCTAGCTGATGATTTTACTTAAATCTACGTGCATCGTACCTGTCAACATAAAATCAATCACAACCCACAGGCTTTACAGTTCGTAACAGCCGATTTCTTTGCGTATTGGCCATTTAGTCGATTTTCCCATCTGGCTGCTCCTGAAGTAGCACACTTGGAACTGTCTGGGCTAAAACCGGCATGTTCCACCTTAAATGACTGATAAACTTTCTCTCCTTATCAATTGCAGGTCAAATTAACTGGCACGCCTCGGGAGGAATTCATAGGATCGGTTGGTCCTACGTTGAAGCCAAGCGGATCTCCGGGCTCATCCTAAGTAGATCCTTCTAGCTTGCTGTGTGCCAGGCGCATCGACACGTTTTTGTGCCGACAATCACGAATCCACCACTATGGGTAAGAGTGTACTATTTGAAGTTCTTATAATGTCAAATATTGATGATGTTAAAATGTCTTCTTGCAAACTTGTGGGCAGGATCGTGTTGTGTATGTCTCCGACATGCCGGATGGCACCTGGTCGAAGGGTGTAGATGCCCGTCTGACCTAGGCTCCTACCATTCCGCCATCGAAGAGCAGTTCGTTGTCCTCATCCGAGGACATGGTGGAGAAACCTCCTAGGCATCGACAGCCGCCGCAGTGGGAAAGATCCGGATCTAGAAGAGCCGACGAAGAAGAAGAAGAAACCGAACAATCTGCCAGCACCCAAGGGTGGAATCTCAATGAGAGCTTCCGACCAGCCGACAAGTCATCGCGGACTGGTCGGACGATGATGAATACGCAGGCAAGACGCTGCAGTGGCAAGCTGCGTGGACGGCCACTCCGGCACCGACCGCTAGAGCTTCCGATGGGCTAGCCCAAGGCATCGCCGGCTAGAGATCTGCTAAGGGTGAAGTCCACCATGACGAGAATAGAAGCACCAGAGGTGAATCGGCCGCCTCAAGTGTTCTCAAGATTTGTACCGACAACTGGAGGGTAGGGGAGCTCCAAAAAGCCCCGGCCATTCAGAGCTACATGCAGGCGATCCAACGAGTAAGTGTTTCTACTTTAGACTTAGTCCAAGCAAAACTAGTATGGAAGTAACGATGATAAGACATCATGTTGCAGGAAAACATCGGCCGAGGAGCTTCACTCAGTCGACGTCAGCGCTGCTCGGTGGGCGGTCGAGCCAAGTGCCGCGACAGCCGCACTGCTCAGGGTGCTAAGGCGGGACAGATAGAAGAAACATGAGAGGCACCTGTAGACCAGGCTAGTCCCCAAGACGAAGTCCCCGAGCACCTAGAGCGAATGAACGAAGATGTTGTTGCCGAGCCGAGCAGTCACCTAGAGCCGAGGGCCAGTCCCTAGGCTTAGACGCCAGGGATGGAACTTATCCCCTCCGTCCGACCATGAGCTGGCCGAGCATCGAGGCAGGCGAGGGAGTCCCCCGAGGTGATTGAAGAAATTGAGCGTGAGGTGCCAAATACCCAAATCCTCCTCCTCAGCTTTTGTGGACCTTCGTATGCCGTGGAGATATCGATGGACGTGGTGGAGGATGAGGTGGGGAGCGAGTAGGTGAAGAAGCTCAGGACTAAACTAGCATCGGTGTCTGGCCAAATTGAAGTAAGTCAGTCTACACAACCAATTGAGATTACAGATTATGCCTATTAACTGTTGGTCGCCGTAGGAGGTAATGAAGATCTTTGAGAGCCGCAGACACCAGCTAGAATGGGCAGCTCCATCGGTTGCTGAAAACCAGAGGTTATGCGAGTCTGTGAAGACTCTAGAGAAGATGCTGGCTAGAGCACACGACGACCAGGATAAGCTGCGAGCAGAAAAGACGCAACTTGAAGTGAAGAATTGGAAGTCAAGAATCAGCTAGGCGATGGCATAAGTCGAGAAAAAAGTAAGGCCTTAGGCCCTTCGGTGTATTGCTTTCATATCTTCAGTTTGCCCATGCTAACCCAAATCTTTTATTGGTGTAGAGCTTGTTGAAGCTCTGAGGCAGGCGGAGGCCGAAACACGCTTGGCGCATGACGCCAAGGCGAAGGCAGAGACCTAAGCTCTACTAGCACGGGAAGCCACAGCGCTAGTGGAGAAACAAAGGGATGAAGGTTGGACGGTGGAAAAATGACTCGCCGACAAACTGCAACGTGAGTTATTCTTCATGTTAATACTCATCTTGCTATGAGAAGCTTTTTAAGATGATTGCCCTCCTTGTCAGTAGTGATCCAAACCAATAGTCAGGCGCAGTTCTGTGACTTCACGCTCCGGCTGGAGGCCAGTAAAGAGATGATGAAGGCTATGACCGATGGGATAAAGCCCATGCTGGACCTCATCGACCCATAGTTGCCGGAGCCCGACAGGCAACTGCAGTCAGATGTCATCATGGAGAGGTGTAGGTCGGCGTTGGAGAACTTCAAGCATTACGCTCGTGGCGTTGTTTGTTCGGCCATGGGCCATGCACTAGCGGTTGTCCGGTCATTCTACCCCTCAGTGAATCTCGAATGAATCGATGGTGGCTTTGCCTGAAATCTAAGCGACGAGCAAATCACCGTGCTGGAGGAGGAGGTGTCTCATTCGGCAATCAAGCTGGCAGACGACATGGATCTGTTTGGCGATGCTGATCCTCAACCATGATGACATGTAACAAATTTATCTGCGTTATGCCGAACAGCTATGTATGAAACATTATGTTTAAGATGTATGAAATGTTAATATTTAATATTAACAATGCATTGTTAGTCTTTTATCTTGTTATCTGCCCCAGCTATTCCACACCCCATGGCGTTAAGAGCTTAGGTCCTGTGCGCGCTTAGGAATATAGGTATCATCGAGGAGCCACTGCCAACTGCCAACTGCCCACGACGTAGAGCACTATTGCCCTTGCACGTTTAGGTGCTGGACTGAGAACGAGACTTCTTCTAGATAACGCGAAGGAGAACGTGGCTGGTCGACGAATCGAAGGGTGATAGTATATGTCATCTTAAAGATGTTTAGTATGGAGAAATAAGTAACTTGAGAAAAATTATGGAAAACAAATGGAGAAAATGTCACATATATAATTATTATTGAAATAAATAAAAAGGTACATATCTTTAGTAGAACGCCTCAAGGATAGAAACGCCTAAGGTGTTTAATGTGCCATGAATTAGTGGTGTTGACATCGTCTTGATCGCAAAGCCTATATGACACTGGTCGGGTCATAGCTTTTATATGTATGGACCTTCGTAGAATCGGCGATGCAAGCCTCCATTCTGGCCGAGAGGTCCATCGCTTCGGCGATGGCGAGTCCTTCTCTTTCGCATTCGTAGGCGGTGGAGACATTGGCGCGCAGGGTGAGGACGCCCTGCTCCGTTGGAATCTTCAACACCAGATAGACATAATGGGGCACGGCCATGAACTTGGCGAGAGCTGGTCAGCCAAGGATGGCGTGGTAGGCGGTGTCGAAGTTTGCCATAAAGAAATTCACGTACTCAGTACGGAAGTGGTTGGCGCTGCCAAACTGAACTGGCAAGGTGATCTGCCCCAAAGGTTGGGACGCTGCCAGGTACAATACCCCAAAATGGAGAATCAACATGGACGAGATCGTCCTTTGTGAGGCCTAACTCAGTTAGGGCTCCGGCAAAGAGGATATTGAGGGCACTCCCACCGTCGGTGAGGACCTTCTTGAACCGCACGTTGCGGATGGTTGGATCCAACATGAGTGGGAAATGCCCAGGGTTTGGGATCTCTGCCCATTGGTCGGCCCTACTAAATATGATAGGATACTCCGACCATTCCAAATATTTGGGATCAGCGATCATGTTGTACTTGGTGATCGACATGACCTACCAAGTGGTGAGCTTCTACTGGCGTTTGCTCTCGGAGGTGGCGCAGCCTCCAAAGATTATGGCGACCATCTTGTTGGCATCTTGGAAAGCAAGTCATGCATCCTTAGGACGCTCCTCCTCCTTGCCATCATCGGACTCATCGTCCTTGCGCGTCTACCGTTTCTGCTGTTCATCGCGAAAAGCTTTGGCCATGCCATAGCATTGCCGCATGGTGTGCTTGCTGTTCTTGTGAATTGGGCACGGACCATCAAGGAGCTTTTTTTAGGCAGCATTAAAATTGCGCTTAGCGTGTGGCTGCTCTACGTTGTTGATGAAGTTTTCTGGTCGGCGGTGATGTGGCTGTGTAGTCCTCGATCCCTCTGACCGATCATTATGTTGGCGTTCGTGATCGTCGTAACGCCTGTCGCGATCTTTATAACGTCGTTCTTCGCGGTGATCATCATCACGACGTGGGTGGCGATGAGAGCGGGAAGCACGAGCAACGTCATCCTTGAACTACCGATCAGCTTCTTTGGAATCTACGTATGAGTTTGCATCCTTGAGAAGTTCACCGATGGTCTAGGGCCTCTTGCGGTAAAGTTTGGAGCGCAGCTCCTGATGGTGATGGAGTCCTCTGGTGAAAGCGGAGATGGCCTCGCTATCTCCGATGTTGGGGATGGTGTTCCTTGTTTTAGAGAAGCGCCTAATGTACCTTCGCAGAGTTTCCCCAGAGGTCTGATGGAGTTTCTCCAGATCATATTTCGTGCTAGGCTACTAGCATGTTGCTATGTAATTCTCGATGAAGACTTTCTTGAGATCATCCCAAGATTTGATGGAATCCTCCCTTAGGCCCATAAGCCAATTGTTGGCTATCTGGGAGAGCATGACAGGCAAATAAGTTGCCATTACGTCGTTGTTTCTCCGGTGGCACGTACGGTAAGCTCATAGAGCTGCATCCACTGCTCGGGATTAGCCTTGCCATCATAGGGATCGACCTCAAAGATCTTGAAGCCTGCGGGCCACTGATACAGCTTGCAGCCTTGCTGTGAAGGGGTGGGGCCCCATCGGCTCGATAGAGGGGAGTTGTCGAAGGCCGATGGGGTCGCCGTGTTGGTCATCGTACTCCTATCGGCGTTGGAGTTCTGTCTTGATGTCGCTGAGCCAATGTTCTTGATGCGATTGCGGACATCGAGATTGGCGTTGATGCGGTCACGGGCATCACCGCGTAGGGGTTGATTAACCTTCTGATTGGCGTTACGAGCTGGTCAGCCATGCTGATTTTGCGGTCCTTGTGATCCAGGATTGATGGCGACATTTCCCCTGGACCCCTGTTGGACGATCGGCGCCATGGTAACGACTCCCCTCATCACGGCAAAAACTACGGGGGTTACGACGGTGTGCGGTCGCTGTCAAATAAGAAGGAGCTAGGTTCTGGATGTCGTTGACTTGGACCTTAGCTGCTTTAAGCAGTGCTTGAATCTTGAGTACCTCCGGCGTTGGTGGGAGTCTAGCCAACTCGTGGGTAGCCACAACCAGATTGGCGCTCGGTGTCTGCTCTACTTGTTGGTTGTCCACCATGAGGAACTCTTGTTGAAGATTACGGGCGAGAGGCGACGGGCCACCTCGGGCAGCTTGGACGGCGTTTTCTGCTTCTTCGTTGCGATGTCGCTGGCGATCAGCATTCCTGGTTTCGCGCTCATGGCGCTGGACACTGGTTTCTCTGTCGATAACAATGCTATCGTGGCTAACCATGAAGAGCTCTCTCCCGAAGCCTGGAGGGAAAGGTGGGCAGGTGCTGGTAGAGCCTTCTTAGTATGGCTCGGGGCTTTCCTCTAGGATTGTTTGGAGCATGTCATCCGGAAGGTCTGTTTGGATTTGCACCATGTTTACCATTGGCTCAGGCTGGTCGGCCTCAAGGAAGTCGATCTAATAGAGGTCGTCGACGCGGCTGCGCTCGGCGTGGTCGACGAAAAAATGGTGCACGGCGTCCTGACAGATCGGATCCACACCCACCAGCCAAGAAAGAATAGGGCTTCGACATGCTCTCCGTCGGGGCAGGGAGTGGTTGGAGTTGAACGGTATGCCCTTCCGGAGTTGTCGTGATCACCAGATCAGAATCTGGCCGCATTGAACGAAGTGGCCGAGCGGTCGCTCTGTTGTAGCGGCTTGGTGATCTTGGAGTATGGGAAATTCGTCGCTCGCTTTGGATTGATCTAATACCGAACCCACGAGGAGCTGACATTCTGCTAAGCGATCTGTAACCCGATCGATGGATGCGATCAGATCATTATTGCTGATGGATCTCCTAACCCAGCGGCGGGGCGTCGAGGATCGAGAGATGTCGTTGCAAGTGTTAGCGCGATCGGCGCAGGGTGATCCTACACCGCTTCCACGATCTTCCCGTTGCTGTCGGGGCCGATGATCCAAGTCATGGATCCGACCATGAATATCTGGCCCAGCTTGGGAAAGCGAACATCTGGTTGGTCATGGAATCAGCACGCACACCCCCTACCGCGCGCCACTGTCGACGAAATCTAATCGGCAATCTATCGAGGGGTATACCCACGGTAGTAGATGATCGGTGGAGGTGCGCGTAATAAGAACCGGATGGTGACACGGGCGCAGAGACAACGATTTAGACAAGTTCAGGCCGTCTGATCGACGTAATACCCTACGTCATGTGTCTTTGGTTGATTGTATTGAATATGAGATGAATTCGATGGGGTCCCTACCCGCCTTATATAGTCTGGGGTAGGGTTACAAGTCGGTTTAGGCCTAGATCCATTCGGTTATATAGTAAGTATTTACAAGGAATACGATATCTATTATATCCGAAAAGATCTTCCTTCATCGCCAAGATGTCTTCTGATTTGTCTTGCGGTGCACGCCGACCAGAACTAGACACCGCAGGCCTTGATCTTATGAGCTGAACCTCCTCTAGTGAGCGGCCCATGTCAATTGTCTGGGTACCTGGGGTTATACCCCCACAAGAAGAGAAGAAAGAAGAAATAGTAGCCTCCTAAGTCCTACCTTCTTTTCATAAATCAATCATTGTATTCGTGCACTCACACATATTCTGCTTCCATAGGCACATTACCGGTAGATCTCGGAAGTGACAAAATCATAGGCACCTCGTAATAAATGAGTAGTCTATCACTAAAATAATAGTGTCATTAAATTTTGAAATAAAGTTAGAAAAATATAAGCACTCACGTTAACTCGAAACTTTAAACCTCACCACAAGAAACCTGCCGGTGCGATCCAAATTTGACACATGAGCCAAAACGGTATCAAGAGAAATTACCAATCACTAGTAGTGATTTGAGGTCTCTTCGTGCACATATCTTCTATACATTGATCATAAAGAAGTACACAAGTTTTCGAGATTCTGCTGTTGGACCTAGCTTAGGTCATGGGCACGGGCACTCGAACGAAGGGAACAAGCAAGAGATCATGAAGCCGTCGAGCCGTGACCCCCATTTCCTCCGTCATGTCTATATCCGTGGGCGTCATCCCAGGCGGCAGCTCCCAGTCAAAATGGTAAAGGAGGCTAGCGAGTGCAAGCTCCATGCTCACAAGCCCAAACGCCATGCCCGGGCACATCCTTCGTCCTGCCCCGAACGGTACGTACTCGAAGTCCGTCCCCTTGAAATCGACGCGGCTGCCTTCGAATCTTTCAGGCACAAACTCCTCAGGCCTGTCCCAGGAGCTGGGCTCCCTCGCTATCGCCCAGGCGTTCACGAACACTATCGTGCCCGCCGGCACGTCGAATCCTAGGACCTGGCATGAGCTCCGGCACTCTCGTGGAAGCAGAAGTGGCAAGGGTGGGTGTAGCCGGAGGCCCTCCTTGATGACCAGGCGCATGTAGTGCAGATTGCTCAGGTCGTCCTCTGTTACTCTCTGCTGGCCAGCGACGGCGAGCGTTTGTCGGACCTCGTCTTGCGCCTTCTTCATCACTCTTGGGTTCCTCATGAGCTCCGCCATGATCCACTGCAGCGTCGTCGCACCCGTCTCGCTGCCTCCGGCGAACATGTCCTGCACGGCACATACATAGTCAATTTCGTTAATAGTAGTATACTTGACATCGATGGATCGAAACACCATGGCTATGGTATTAAATTTGATTCTTTTGTGGATCTGGAAACTGCAGTGCTTACTCCGATCACTGTTTTGATGTTGTCGGTGGTGAGCGGAAACTGCAGGTCACCTTCCCTCTGAATCCTCAGCAGCACGTCGAGCAGGTCTTCCTTGTCGCCGTCGTCAGCTGCTCTGCTCTCCCCGTGCTCCTGGACCATGGCGTCCATGAACGCGTCCGCTTCCTGCCGGTGCTGCTTCATCCGGCCCGGCATCCGGCTGACGAGCATGGCGAGGCGTGACGACGGGTAGAGATCCGGCAAGCTCATGTTGCCGAAGAGCTTAAGCCCGCGCTCCAGCAAGGCCAGGAACGTGTCCCGGTCCTTGATCCGGCTCCCGATAATGGCGCGCACCGAGGAGTCGGCGGCGTACACGGCCAGCAGCTCGCTCAGGTTCACCGCCCGCGCGCGCGGCGCCGCCGCCGCCGCCGACGCCACGGCATGGAGGAGCCGCGCGGCCTCCTCCTCGCGGACGGGCCGGAAGGACTGGACGCGCCGGGCGCTGAGCAGCTCGACAGTGCAGATCTTGCGGGTCTGCCTCCACCCGTCGCCGTAGGGCGCGAAGACGATCCCCTCCGCGCCCTCGGGGATGGCCAGCCGGACCATCCGCGTCACGGGGCGCGTCGCGAATTCGATGTCCCTCGCCTTCATCACCTCGCGGGCGGCGTCCGCGGAGGAGGCCACCACGACGGGGAGCCCGCCGAGGTGGAGCAGCATCACCGGGCCGTGGCGCGCCGCCAGGTCACTCATGGCACGGTGCGGGAGCGCGCCCGCGAGGTGGTGCAGGTGCCCGATCACCGGGAGCGCCCACGGCGACGGTGGCAGCCGCGGGCCGCCGCCTCGACGGCCCACAGCTGCACGCCTGAGCCAGAGGAAGGAGACGACGGCCAGGAGGGGGAGGAGGAGGAGTAGGTGGACTGGAAGCGCCACCATTTCCATGGCGGCTTGGTGTTGGTGCTCGAACTATGAGTGGCCGGAACTGGAAGGAAGGAGCACCTCACTCATCACTCAAGACTCAAGTAGTCAAGTGCAGCTTTGACTATTTTATTTCACTACTGGTACAGTGGTATACTCCCTCTATCCCTTGTATCTGATATCGGATCAAATTTTCTCTATATTGACTAAATTTGTATAAAATATTAGTAGTATTTATATCTTTAAATAAATTTATTATCAAAATAGATTAAACGATCTATCTAATGATACTAATTATATATCGTAAATATTAATATTTTTTTATATATTTGTTTGACTTCTCGGTAAGTAAAAACAACCGGATGAAAAAGGACAGAGAGAGTATATTAAAAAAAAAAAGTGTTGCCTCACCTTCGACCTTTGTGAGGTAGCAAATGGAAGCTGATTTCTAGTCCGATGTACAGTGCATCTGTCCTTTCTCACTAGGACAGTTCTATGATATTGGCATCTTCTATACTCAAATATACTAGCGATAAGTTCATTGCCTTTGAAGCAGGGGATTTTCTTGGTATTTTGGCTGGTCTCATTTGGAGTGACTCAAGGCAAATGGCCAATTTTGAGCACGGAACATCACCGGAGTATGATTTGGACATCGAAGATAAAAAAAAGCAGATATGTTTCACCATTAAACTATAGAAGTAGAATAAATTTAGCCCTCTAGCAAGTTTTAAAGATGTCTCTACTTAGAAATATATCTGTGAGTTGCAATGGGAGAGGGATTCTCAAAAGAAGTGTTCAACAAAGATTATTGCATTCTAATTCTTTTTTGCATTTTTGTCCCTTTATGGAACAAAATAGAACTCATTATCTTTTCTCATGACAAAATTAGTATTGTTTATCATTGGTCAATGCATTCAGAGTTCCACTTACCGTAAATTTCTTCCTCTAGGCTCTATTTGCCTGACGTCCACAACAAGCCACACCTAAAATACAGCTTGCCTAAGCTGTAGCGAAATGTGGCGCTTAAATTGTGCGCCAAATATTTGCCGAGCTACGGCCATCAAGAACACTAAAGGACACCAATCCAGCCAAACTTTGTCAGAGCTTAGTTAGCAACCAAACATGAGCCTGACCACGCCACAGCTTGGGTGTGGCTACTTGTGGCAAGCTGCGGACACCAACCAGACAGAGACAAGTGACCAGCTTTAGCACCAGAGGGGACGGAGCCACACCAAACACTCTCACAAAGAACAGTGCCTCTGGCCACCAAAGCATGGAGCCGAAGCTATTTTCAAGTACGGATGGAGCTGCAAAAACTCTTTAATATCTGTATTTATAAATAAATATGGATAACCGTATGTGTTTTCACGGATACTCGTTAGGATTTCCAAACTTCAATTTTCACCTCTAGTTCCGTCTCACGCACTGAGCTCCCCTCCGGTCCTATCCTATACATTCCTATTCTTCTATTCACCTCAGATCCCATCTCGAACGAAAAAAAAAATCCCTTTTACCTGCGCAACACTCTGGACACTCGTTTTGGATCGCTGGACAAGTGGAGAGTGCACATGCAGACAGGCTGCTCCGCGTGACCGCGTCGATGAAGGGGTAGTGCAGGATGAGGGTGACATGTGCAGGATGAGTGGTATTCGGCGATGCCTTGGCTGCATGCCAGTCGCCCAGTCTGCCTCCTACTCAGCAGTGGACCCAGAACTTTCTATAAACGTCTAATGGCTAAGTATGAGATTATGCTTAATCTCTTAACTATCAGCCCGTTCGGTTGGGGCTGCCCTCACATGGGCACTATTTACATGAACCAGACAGCAGTACTTCTCTTTCACATAAACGAATCAGCAACGATATGAACCAGCCAACCGAACAAGCTGTATATAGGCAAAACAATGATTTTATATAGGAGAGTTGGCGCCGATGAGCCCGGGCGGCAGCCCAAGGTCGCCGGAATCCCTATATAAGATTTCTGCACCAAAAGCGAGCACCCAATAGTGCCACGTCATCTGCTAACTCACGAGCCATTGGATCAAGTGAACTCATGATACGAGCCATCCGATTGCGGATCGGTTCGGTCCCGCCCGTTTCTTCGAGACCTTGCAAGCCTTCTCGGTCTGGCGTCTTTGTGCTCGAACTATGAGTGGCTGGAAGGAAGGAGCACCTCACTCAAGACTCAAGTAGTCAAATGCAGCTTTGACTATTTTATTTAAAGACAAAATCCGTTGCCCCACCTTCGACCTTTGTGAGGTAGCAACAAATGAAAGCTGATTTCAGTCTGATGTACAGTACGTCTTTCCTTTCTCTGATATTGACATTTTCTATACTCGAATAAGTTCATTGCCTTTGAACCAGGGGATTTTGTTGGTATTTTGGCTGGTCTCATTTGTCGCGACTCCATATTTTGAGCACGGAACATCGCCGGAGTATGATTTGGACATCGAAAATACAAAAAAACGGGAGGGATTCTCAAAAGAAGTGTTCAACAAAGATTATTGCGTTCTAATTCTTTTTGCCTTTTTGGCCGTTTATGGACAAAATAAAACCCATTATCTTTTCTCATGACAAAATTACTGTTGTTAATCATTGGTCAATGCATTCAGAGTTCAACTTACCCTAGATTCCTATCACTAAGTGGCCAGCTTTAGCACCGAAGGGGACCGAGCCACACCAAACACTTTCACAAGGAAAATCGCCTCTAGCCACCAAAGCATTGAGCCGAAGCTATTTTCAAGTAGGAATGTGGAGCTGCGAAAACTCGACCCAACCAATGACTTACTACACATGTTAGTCCTATTGATCGTTTATATCATTTTAATCACCAAATCAATATGTTCTCTACACACCACCCATTGTGCCCACACCGCCATCACCACCACGCACACATATCCATTTTTTTCCTAAACATTTTTTTCTATGTGAAATACGTCTCTTTGGTGGAATTATTTTCCCGCTTGAAACGATTCTTGTTATGATTGTTTCTGCGGAGGAAAAAGAAGTTCTTTGTAGAGAACTTAAAAATGCTCTAGAGGAATTAAAAAAAAACACTCAAAAGAAGCGTGGCATGATGCATTTCATGCAGTTGGATATGAGTAGGGATGGCAGCGGGTCAGGTATGATGCAGATAAAGTATTTACCCGTCCGCGAGCATGCCCACGACCCTAATTTTTACCCGCCCACGAGCATACCCGCGAGTAAGATTTTGTACGTGGGTACCTGACGAGTACCGGGTACCTGACGAGTATATTCAAGAGAGTTCAAATAATAAAATTACAGTGATATGAAATAATAAATTCATAGTTAAACAACACATAAATATATCAATCTCACTTCCATAGAGTTCAGTAGGACTATACAAAACCCATAGGTACCCACACCCTATTTATATCTTTGCGCGTACGATCCTTATGTACCCACGAGTGTGTTTTCATGCCTATAACCACACCTATCAGACATGCCTGGCCCTGGGGGGGGGGGTTTCGAGCTGGGCCGCCGCACTGGGCCCTCGAGGCCAGGGGGCCCAACCCCAAATGTGCAAGTAGAAGTAGTATTCTGTCTATGGCCCATAGGAACAGCTGAACCAGGCATACGAGCTGAACCAGGCATACTGACTCCGCGTCGATTCTGCTCGCCTTCCGCCGCGCGGCCGCGACTCCGCCTTCCTGCACGAGTGAGTGACTCGCCGACTCCTGTGCGAGGCTGCGAGCAGCGAGCGATCCCATGCGTCTTGGTGATCTCGAGTGCGAGGGGCCGCTGGCTGGCGGCATCCACTTCCGTCTGTTCCTGGCTTCCTGGTCTTCGTATACGGAGGTAAGAATTAAGAAACCATGTTAAATTAAGCGGCCAAGCCCCCCTAATCAGTTTTTGCTCTTGTCCCCAATCTTTATTCTTTACTTCTTTAGATTTGGGATTTAGGAATCTCATATGGTGCAGCAACCATGTTGAATTTAGTATGACATATTTTTTAATTACTTACTACTTTTCTAAATTTACAGTGAACTCATGTTGCCCAAAAAGCATGCATAAAATGAGAAAAGAAAAAAGAAGAGAAGGATAGTGTCGATACAGAAAGTGACCAACAAGTGAATATTTGTAGTTTTACTGTACGTTGTGATTGGAGGTGGCCTTGCACTCAATGACACATGATTTATACTGGTTCAGGCAACGTGCCCTACGTCCAGTTTGGGTCGTTCGGTGACTTTATTCCTAAGCCCAGGTGCTCGAAGTCTGTAGTGGGGTTACAAACGAGAAGGAGAAAGGTGGGGTGTACGAGAGGCCCGGTCGGGTCCGACCGGAAGGGCCGAGGGCGACCGGAACCCCGCTGTGAGCTAGGTGCTCAAGCGTGTGCTTGAGGGGTTGTGAGCTATCGATCTAGTGAATCTGGTGCTTGAAAAAGTCGACCTCCTTTTGTTGGAGGGAGTGCATCTCCTTTTATAGATAAAGGGGATGCTTTATAGGTGAGAGGGATAGAGTACTGATGTTTCGAAGCCTTGTTGCCCATGCTAACGAGGGTAGCGATGATGGTAGGCGCCCACAATACTGTTGATATCACTGTAGAATGTCAGGTGCACATGGGAGGTTGTGTTGGCTTCTTCAGAAAGGGTGGATGTTGGTACCTGTAAAAATACTGTTGGTATGTGAGGAGCCCTACCATATGTACCAGGTATGGTGAATCCTGACGCCCACAGTACTACCGATGCCCAGAGGCATGTGGGGGGCTTATTGTCGTATGAGAGCCCAACGACGCCTACAATACTGTAGATACAAATGTCGGTGCCTACAATACTATTTGTGTTAGGACGGTTGTGAAGCACTGCTCCCGCAGGCGTACAGGGTACGGTCCCGGTATCATGGTTTGACTTGTGCACTGCCTTCTCCGTTCGCCCTTGGTCCCTTCCCAGTGGATGTCCCCGGTCGGATGACCCCAGTGGGCCCTGGTCGCGCCAGTCGGAGAAGAGCGGTAAGCAGGCTTCCTACGGGTCCTCGGTCGGAGTCGCTGTAACACCCTAAAATTTGCCTCTTTTGAAATAGAGCTAAAATGATTTATTTATAAATTTTTGTGCTCATAAAATATAAGAAAATAAATTTTTTCATTAATTTAAAATTCATCATAAGGTAGTAACATGTGTGAGCATACATGCTGTTGCATTTTATTTATTGTGATAAATGGTGTGATCCAAACTCCAAAGTAATTTGGAATGCTATTGAAATGAAATTAAAAATGGCTTTGAAATAAAAGAAAAAGAAAATTTGAAAATAAGAGGATTTAAAAAATGGTAAAATTTATTTTTGAAAACTTACGAAAATTTCTCACTTATATTTGAGATGAAAAATATGTTGAAAACATATTCGGATTTGATATGATTTACATAGTGTTTGGCTTAGATTTGAAAACTAGAAAAAGAAAAGGATTTGGCAAAAGAAGAAAAACTCCTCTCTCAATTTTTGGGGCGGAGGCCCATGCTTTCCCCTGGCCCGCTTCTTTCTTCCTTCTTCCCGGCGTCAGCCCAGCTCCTGGAACCGGCCCAGCATCCCCTCCCTTCCCTTTTTCCTTCCTCCTCCTCCCTTCCTCTTTCCTCCCCCATCGGCCTAGCTAAAAGCTCTAGTTTGGTTTTGGTGAATTATTGAAACTTTAAGTGCTAACCTAGTTTATCAAGTGATCATGATATAGGTAGCACACTCCAAGTGGTGAAGCAAATGAAGATCATAACATGATGATGGTGATGCCATGGTGATAATCAAGTGCTTGGACTTGGAAAGAAGAAAGAGAAAAACAAAAGGCTCAAGTTAAAGGTATAAATTGTAGGAACTATTTTGTTTTGATGATCAAGACACTTAGAGAGTGTGATCACATTTAGGTTTGATAGCCGTACTATTATGAGGGGTGAAACTCGTATCGGAATACGGTTATCAAAGTGCCACTAGATGCTCTAACTCATTGCATATGCATTTAGGATCTAGTGGAGAACTAACACCCTTGAAAATATTTGTGAAAATATGCTAACACATGTGCACAAGGTGATACAGTTGGTGGTTGGCACATTTGAGCAAGGGTGAAGAATTTAGAAATGAAATGGAGTTGGTCGCAATGATGCTGGCGTCGGTCAACTGACCGGACGCTGGGTCGCTCTACGACCGGACGCTGAAAGGTTGCGTTCGGTCGAGTGGTCGGTCGGCACAGTGGTTAGGGTTAAGCACCGGACGCTGGGCTATGTCCGGTCAAGCATGACCGGACGCGTCCGATCGGCAAAAACTGGTTTTGGACCCTTACTATAAATGACCGGACGCTGAGGGTTCAGCGTCGAGTCAGTTCTGTCGGAGCGTCCGGTCAGCTTGTCGACCGTTGAGATCAAACATTCACTGTTGAATGCAGGAGACACGTGGCCGCCATCGGGCGACCGGACGCTGAGGAGCAGTGTTCGGTCACCGGAGCGTTCGGTCACCCCGATTAGTGCCCAGTGAAGGGGTACAACGGCTCTATTTCATGTTGGCTTCTATTTAAGCCCCATGGCCGGCTCAAGCTCACACTCTTGGCCATTTGCATTGACATAGCAATCTTGTGAGCTTAGCCAAAGCCCTCCCACTTATTTCCATCATAGATTATACTCTTGGCCAAAAGGTACTCTAGTGGATTACTCGTGGCTTGTGTGATCCTCATCTTATGTTGGTTGTGCAGCACCCTATTGAGGGTTTGGCGTGTGATGCCAATTAGCGCGTGAACCTCCAAGTGAGTGAATCGCCATAACGAGGAGTAGCTTGCCGACAAGCAAGTGAACCTCGGTAAAAAATCATTGTGTTCATCATTTGATTCCGAGGTGATTGGTCTTCATTGTTATTCATCTTTGTGATTGATTGGCTCCTTCCTCGACACGGCGGTATAACCTTCTTAATCACTCTCTTTACAATACCGCAAACTAGTTGTCAAGCTCTTTAGTGTAGCTAGTTGTGAGAGCTTGGTTGGTTGGTTGGTGTGGCTCTTTAACTAGCCTTTGAGAGCACACTAACATAGAGTAGTGTCATAGCTATTGTGTGAATAGATTCTACCTAAACAAGAATTGTGGTAGGTGGCTTGCATTTTTGAGTAGGCTAGCACAAAACTCGCTTTTGCCTCATAATTGTCTAATCCTTTTGTTAAGTGTTGTTGTAGAAATTTTTATTAGGCTATTCACCCCCCTCTAGCCATTAGGACCTTTCACTAGCTCGCTGCTCGGCCCGTTACTCGGCCCCCGCACCGCGCGCTTGCTGCATCGTCCGCGCGGCCTAGCTTCCCCACGGCCACTTTGGCCCTTCACCGCATGCGCCTCACCCCTTCTCCCTCACTGCCCCGCAGGTCCCACTCGTCAGCGCGCACCCACACACGCTTCCCTTCTCCCCGCTGCAACGCTGGCCCCGCCTGTCAGCCGCCCGCATGTTCGTCATCTTCCCTTTCCTTTCTTCCCCGCTTCCTTTCCTTCCCAGCCTCCTGCCGATGGCGCTGCTTCCACGGCAAGCCTCTGCGCCGCCGCACCTGCATGGAAAGTGCCGAATCCGCCTGCCTCCCGCTTACCTACCATCTACAGCGCCTCTTCCCACCTATAAAGCTCCGAGCCGCATCTCCCCTTCTCCCCTTTCCTCTGTCCGTGTTTGAGCTCGCCACCGCCGCCGGTGACTCCCCCACTCCCGAGCCCAATCCACGTCGTCGACGCGCCAGTGATCTCCGTCGAGTTCCTCCACGCCCGTAGGTACCGCCATCCCTCGGTTTTGATCATGGTTTGCTTGGATTCCACTCACCCGCGCCATACTCTCTCTCTCCAGTTCGCTGTCGTGGACGACCCGCCTTTAAGAGCCCTCCCAGACGTTGTGACCTTCGCTGATAGACTCACGATGAGCTTCTCCATCTTCCTGTGCCCTCCGTTCGTCGTTTTGCGCACTGCGCGCCGTATCGGCGAGCACCAGTTGCCGCCACCATGGCGTTGGCCGCGGGGGTCGTCTTCCCCAGTAATCCCTCCGTGCCTATGAACCAGCGCCGTTAGATCTTGCGTGAATGGTTGAGATTAAAACGTACCTGTTCGTTACATAACCGGTCCACCGCGGCCGTGGACTCGGTCCACCGTGCCTACGTCAGCGTACGCGCACGCCACGTGGTGCAGCGCGCCAACCAACGGCCGCCATGTGCCTGCCCACTCAGCAACACGCAGTCAACATCCGGTCAGCCGCGCGTATTTTGCAGAATTGCCCCCTGTTTTCGGTGAATCAACCCGCAATCTAATTCGGTTCAAAATAATTTCTTTTAGATCCTGTTTTCTTCTATTTTAGCCCCTATAGTTTTGTGTACTAGTGCCCCTAGTCCAGTTAGCTTTTAAAATTCATAATTAATTAGTTTAAATTGAAATTTGAGTTCAATTAATTACAGAAATGCCATTAAACCTTATTTTATGCGTAACTTTTGCGTTTTAAGTCCGATTTGACCCGTTCGAATTGCGTTAGGATCGTATTTACGTTTTCTACGTGTTTATAGTACTGTTAGGCATGTTTTCAATATTTCAAATTCATGGGTAGATTTAATTTATTATTTAACTATAGGAAAATTTGTTTAAATCATAACTTATTCATTTTAACTCCGAAATAGTCCATTCAAGTTGCGTTTGTTTTATAACGACGAGATCTACGCATTAGTAACAATGCTAACTATATTATTATTTCATAAAAATCATAGTTTAAATCATATCTTGTTTAATGATTATGCAACTAGGTTTTATACATAAACTATGATTTGTTTTACTTTTGTTTTATAATTTAAATCTAAAATTGACTTAATTCAATCCATATTGTTTATAAAATATCTTTTGTATATCAATTCATATATTTAACATAAATGAAGCCTATAGTTTCTTTTCCACGTATAAGGCAAATCTCTCGGTAGTTGTAACTTGTCAACTGTAGCTCCGTTTAGCGTGCCTCTCGTGACTGTGTGTTCGTAGCAATGCATAGAATCGTATTTCAATCTCTTTTACTTATTTTTCTATGATTGGTGTACTGTCCTGATATAGATGCAATTGTATGCTATGCATGTATGTGTATGGATGTTTGTGTGGTGTTCTACGAATACGTCCAGTCGGTGAGATACACGTGGTGATCCAAGAAGAAGAAGGACATGAAAATTAACACTTACCGAAGGATCGGTGTGTAAGGCAAGTATAACATGGGACCATCCTTGTTACCTATTCACATTTAATCACTTAATTCATATTGCATGTGTCTACCTTGTTGCCAATAAGGATATCCTAGATATTTGATATCTTGTTCCTTGATACCTTTGGGATATTGCATTGGGTAGTTTTTGCTAGTGCTTAACTAAACCATGATCTTGTAACTTGATTACTGGTATATGCAATAAACATTAAAACGTGACTTTTTAGCAACATGGAAACATGGGGCTGGAGTGTTTAGCTACTTTCTAAATGCTTTAGATTCCTCTCCCTAAGGACTTATCTGTAAGCGATCATCCGGGACTTACAGTACAGCTGTGGGGGCCATATGGCTCTGGCTTTAGCTCAGTACGAGGACCTTTTCTAGTTTGTTAGTGGTTACCTTTATGGTGCAAGAGGGGCCTCGACGGGTATGATCTTGGCCTGCCAAGTGGGTGTACTTGTTAGTCACTCCTTGGAGGGGAGTTTATGCTTATTGATGGGGAAACCTAGCGGCCCTAACTTGTTAGACGAACCTTTGAAAGGCTTCATAGTGAACCCTGCCGACCTTCCTTGGTAGTGGGTCAAGGGGTTGATCACCTTGGGTGAAAGGGTAAATCACGACTCACAGTGAAAGTGTACAACCTCTATAGAGTGTAGAACTGGTATATCAGCTGTGCTCACGGTCACGAGCGGCCTTGGACCCTTATGGAATAGAGATGATCACAAATGGTTAATTGTGCTAATAATTAATTGTTTATGCTATACATTAATCATGTTTACCTGATCATGTGTTTATGGGAATGATAAATTCTTTGCTACTCAATTGCTTAAAAAGATGACCTATTAAAGCTTATCGTAGTAAACTAGTGTCAGCCTTTTGAGCCTCATGAACCCCATGATATAATTGTTAAGTACGACATGTACTTACGCTTGCTTTACTGTTCTATACTTTGTATAAAAATCCCAGATGGGTACCAGATTGCTGGTTTGGAGGAGTTAGGCTTGTGGTCAACCAGTCAGTCGTCCCTGTGGATTTGGAGTCTTCGCCAGAAGATCGGAGTCAACTTTCCGCTGTCTATACTCTAAGGTTATTTTTCTTTTACTAATATGTTATGTAATAAGTACTGTCTCTTGATATTACCCTTATTTGTGTCTATATGCGAGATTTGACTTCCTGGGCTCACATATAGTGTGTATCTGGTTTTGTCTTTAAAACCGGGTGCTACAAAGTGGTATCAGAGCAATGCTGACTGTAGGATGCAAGCCTAGATAGAACTGGACGTATTAGCATGCTTTCATCCTTGCCTACTTCATGCTTTCTCTCTAACCTTGTTATTTGCGAAAAGTTATGCTCACTTCCGCCTCTGTTCTGTTATGTAAACCTTGTCTCTATTCTGAATTTTCTCTCTTGGTCTATTAGTTGGATCATAACGTGATAACTGCCAACATCAGAGAACAGGAAGACCAAGCTATGCTACCCTTGATTGCATCTGATAAGAAAAAAAGCTATTCATTATGCAAAAGCAAATACTAGAAGGAATGAATCAACCCAGAAGATCTCAGTAGTGCTTGTCCAAGGTCAAACCAACATACCAAAGGGACTAGTGAAAAGACAAGTGGCAGAAGCTTGGGAGAAGATGAAGTGTCCTACGTTCTAGTTTGCACAGCAGAAGCATGGTGGTACCCAAAGATTCAAGAGGAACCTAGAGTTTCAATGAGGGTGTTTATAGCAAGACTCTTGGAACTCAGGATCCATGTCAGTGCTATAAACCTTATGGTTTTCCCTATTTTTAGGACAAGTCAAATAAGAGGGAAGTTAAGGTGAACCCGAGTTGTGAAGCTAAGAAGAGAATGGAGGTCTCAATAGAGCAAGTATTGTGAAGCAATCAATATTTGAATTTGTCACATCTAGGTCTGATCCCTAGTCAGATGAATCTAAACTATAAAGAGTTAGAAGCTTCTCAAGCTAAAACTACTTCACATGAGGTACGCATAGATGGGTGGACAATCACCTACAAGGAGTTTCAACCTCGAAAGATCAAGCGAGCTAAAAAGCGGTCCGGTCAAACAATGATGAACTTACAGAGTCGGCAAGCTAACAATACTCTAAGCAACAATTCTATAGAGTATGACATCACAAAAGACCCAGCTAAGAGAAGGTGCCATCATTGCCAATAGGAAGGATATTATGTTAAATCTTGCCCACAGAAGAATCAACAAGTACACCAAGGAAGTAGCTAGAGTTAGATCACTACTGGACTGTTACCAGAAAGTGTCAGTGATAACCAACCTGAAAGAAGCATTTGGTGAGAGTGGTGAATGAAGAAGTTATGCTAGACTATCCAAGAACCTTAGTTAAGGAATAGGAGTTGTGCCCTTTATGTAATAAAAATGATAGTAGTGCAAGTTGAGTCAATGATTGAGTTGTGCATCTTTAAGTGCTTTGTTGATTTGTCATTATGTTTATGATTGTTTTGAATCTTTGTAATGATTGCAATGATCTTATTGGGTGTTCCCACAATTTCATTTAGTTAATAGGTTTAAGGTATAAGGATTAATGAAATAAATAGTTGGGTTAAGGATTTCTTCTATTTTTCCTATCCTGTCTTTAGAGCTGCCTGTCTTTATCAGTTCATATCTCTGATTTTGGACGATCGAAAATCTTGAGGAAATTCTGGACAACAGTAGATGTCAATCACAAGACGATGCAAGCTATACTTTGGTGTCCCCTACTTTACCTTATCTTAAGGGGGGTAGCCAAGTTGAAGGGTTTGCAAGATGAAGTTTTCTTGCATTCTAGTGTTTCATGTGGAAGAATTGGATATCCCGATGGTTGGGGTTTTCTCTAGTCTTTCATACTATCAATCATATCTTGTCATCTCTTGAAAACTACAGTAAATAATGCTATGAATGACTGAATCCTAATGCATATATGTTGGAAACAGCTGGCCTCTATGCGGAGAAGTGCTTCACAAGATGTTGGAAGGAATGTTCCCACTCCTAATCCATCGCTATCAAGTCCCCCAACTATAGAGCAAGCTACGATGACACAGACTCAGCTGATGGAAGAGAAGAAGAGAAAACGTGATCGTCAATGCCAGCTAAGGAACACTCATCCTCGGTTCGCTACGCAACCAGAATATCAGTCACAGCCTATGAATCTACTTGTGAATACAGATCAGAATCAGTACCAGCAACTCGATGATAAAAGTGCAACAGGTCAACTCTCAAGAGCCAGAACAGAATGTCCATAAGAAGCAGGTGCATGGAAATAAGTTAAAGCAAAATTACATCCTTGGAAGATTGAACAGTGTGGATATGACTACCACTCATGGAGCTAAGGAGGTCATTTGTGGATTGATTGCAGTAGGCCTAGCCACTGCTATGGTGATGTTTGACCCCAGTGCGTCACATTCGTTCATCTCTAGTGCATCCGTAAAAGAACATAAGATAACTATGCTTCCAATGAGGAAACCAGTGATAGTTAAGTCCCCAGGAGGAGAAATGAAGGCAAACCGCATATGCCCAAGAGTGAGTCTTGACATAAATGGGGTAAAATTTGAAGCAAACCTTATTGTATTAGAGTTAGTGGACATTGATGTTATTCTTGGAATGGGATGGATGTCTGCATGTAAAGGAGTGATCAAGTATGCCCAACGTTCGGTGCTTCTAACCACACCGTCAGGAGAAAGAATTGAGTATGTGGGTATTCAACTTGCACCTAAGGAATATGACAATGGGAATGATCTAATAGAAGGTGTGAACACTGAGGATAGTAAAGTGGACTGTGAGTTTCCAGATGATGGTATAGAAGA
The DNA here is from genome assembly GCA_904845875.1 of Miscanthus lutarioriparius. Taxonomy (NCBI): domain Eukaryota; kingdom Viridiplantae; phylum Streptophyta; class Magnoliopsida; order Poales; family Poaceae; genus Miscanthus; species Miscanthus lutarioriparius. The sequence goes on from CAJGYO010000019.1 coordinate 17,487,966, forward strand.
ACAAACACCCTTGGAGAAGCTCCATCCGACAGATGGTGATTATCCAGTTAGGATCTTAGAAAGAGCCCAGGGAACTCTTAAGGGAAGAGTGCTTAATGTGTGTAAAGTTCAATGGAATAACCAATCAGAGGAAGATGCAACTTGGGAAAATGAGAATCAAATAAAGACAGATTTTCCTCATCTCTTTGAGGTGTAACACAATCACGTTAGAAGTCAAGATGGGGGTGTCATATGAAGTTTGGTTGTGCCCTTGAGTTTAAAATTTTTGTATTCAAGACAGTTGTATCCCTTGACATAAAGGGGTAGTCTGTGCATCCAAATCTTTTGTTCTTGAGCTTTGCAGTTGAGACAGATGTAGCTTGTTAAGCTGGTTTACAATGCAAGTTGAGATGTTGGAATGTTTATCGGAGTTCTATTCGTAGTTCTGTCTCCCTCCCTTGTCCCTAGCTTTTCTCGAATCTTGGGACGAGATTCATCTTAAGGGGGGTAGAATTATAACACCCTAAAATTTGTCTCTTTTGAAATAGAACTAAAATGATTTATTTATCAATTTTTGTGCTCATAAAATATAGGAAAATAAAAATTTTCATTAATTTAAAATTCATCATAAGGTAGTAACATGTGTGAGCATACATGCTGTTGCATTTTATTTATTGTGATGAATGATGTGATCCAAACTCCAAAGTAATTTGGAATGCTATTGAAATGAAATTAAAAATGGCTTTGAAATAAAAGAAAAAGAAAATTTGAAAATAAGAGGATTTAAAAAATGGTAAAATTTATTTTTGAAAACTTACCAAAATTTCTCACTTATATTTGAGATGAAAAGTATGTTGAAAACATATTCGGATTTGATATGATTTACATAGAATTTGGCTTAGATTTGAAAACTAGAAAAAGAAAAGGATTTGGAAAAAGAAGAAAAACTCCTCTCTCAATTTTTGGCCCGGAGGCCCACGCTTTCCCCCTGGCCTGCTTCTTTCTTCCTTCTTCCCGGCGTCAGCCCAGCTCCTGGAACTGGCCTAGCATCCCCTCCCTTCCCTTTTTCCTTCCTCCTCTTCTCGGCCTCGGCATGCTGCTCGACGGCCCAGCTGGTGCCTCCTCCTCCCTTCCTCTTTCCTCCCCCATTGGCCCAGCTCGCTGCTCGGCCCGTTACTTGGCCCCCGCACCGCGCGCCTGCTGCATCGTCCTCGCGGCCCAGCTTCCCCACGGCCACTTCGGCCCTTCACCGCATGCGCCTCACCCCTTCTCCCTCACTGCATCGCGGGTCCCGCTCGTCAGCGCGCACCCACAAGCGCTTCATTCTCCCCACTACAACGCTGGCCCCGCCTGTCAGCCGCCCGCATGTCCATCGTCTTCCCTTTCCTTTCTTCCCCGCTCCCTTTCCTTCCCAGCCGCCCGCCGATGGCGCTGCTTCCACGGCAAGCCACCGCGCCACCGCACCTGCATTGAAAGCGGCAAATCCACCCGCTTACCTACCATCTATAGCGCCTCGCCCCACCTATAAAGCTCCGAGCCGCATCTCCCCTTCTCCCCTTTCCTCTGTTCGCGTTTGAGCTCACCACCGCCGCCGGTGAATCCCCCACTCCCGAGCCCAATCCACGTCACCGACGCGCCAGTGATCTCCATCGTGTTCCTTCGCGCCCGTAGGTACCGCCATCCCTCGGTTTTGATCACGGTTTGCTCGGATTCCACTCACCCACGCCATACTCTCTCTCTCTCTAGTTCACTGCCATCGATGACCTGCCTTCTCAGAGCCCTCCCGGACGTCGTGACCTTCGCTGATACTCACGGTGAGCTTCTCCATCTTTCTGTGCCCTCCGTTCGTCGTTTTGCGCACTACGACGCCGTATCGGCGAGCACCAGTTGTCGCCGACCATGGCATTGGCTGCGGGGGTCGTCTTCCCCGGCGATCCCTCCGTGCCTATGAACCAGCGCCATTAGATCTTGCTTGAACGGTTGAGATTAAAACGTACCTGTTCGTTACATAATAGGTCCACCGCAGCCGTGGACTCGGTCCACCGTGCCTGCGTCAGCATACGCGCACGCCATGTGGTGCACCGCACCAACCAACGGCCGCCATGTGCCTGCCCAGTCAGCAACACACAGTCAACATCCGGTCAGCCGCACGTATTTTGTAGAATAGCCCCCCTGTTTTCGGTGAATCAACCCGCAATCCAAATCAGTTCAAAATAATTTCTTTTAGATCCTGTTTTCTTCTATTTTAGCCCCTGTAGTTTTGTGTATTGGTGCCCCTAGTCCAGTTAGCTTTTAAAATTCATAATTAATTAGTTTAAATTCAAATTTGAGTTCAATTAATTATAGAAATGCCATTGAACCTTATTTTATGCGTAACTTTTGCGTTTTAAGTCCGATTTGACCCATTCGAATTGCGTTAGGATCGTATTTACGTTTTCTACATGTTATCGTACTGTTAGGCATGTTTTCAATATTTCAAATTCATGGGTAGATTTAATTTATTATTTAACTATAGGAAAATTTGTTTAAATCATAACTTATTCATTTTAACTCTGAAATAGTCCATTTAAGTTGCGTTTGTTTTATAATGATGAGATCTACGCATTAGTAATAATGTTTACTATATTACTATTTTATAAAAATCATAGTTTAAATCATATCTTGATTAATGATTATGCAACAGGGTTTTATACATAAAATATGATTTGTTTTACTTTTGTTTTATAATTTAAATCTAAAATTGACTTAATTCAATCCATATTGTTTATAAAATATCTTTTGTATATGAATTCATATAGTTAACATAAACGAAGCCTATAGTTTCTTTTCCACGTATAAGGCAAATCTCTCGGTAGTTGTAACTTTTCAACTGTAGCTTCGATTAGCGTGCCTCCCGCGACTGTGTTCGTAGCAATGCATAGAATAGCATTTCAATCTCTTTTACTTATTTTTCTATGATTGGTGTACTGTTCTGATATAGATGCAATTGTATGCTATGCATGTATGTGTATGGATGTTTGTGTGGTGTTCTACGAATACGTCCAGTCGGTGAGATACACGTGGTGATCCAAGAAGAAGAAGAAGGACGTGAAGATTAACACTTACCGAAGGATCGGTGTGTAAGGCAAGTATAGCATGGGACCATCCTAGTTACCTATTCACATTTAATCACTTAATTCATATTGCATGTGTCTACCTTGTTGCCAATAAGGATATCCTAGATATTTGATATCTTGTTCCTTGATACCTTTGGGATATTGCATTGGGTAGTTTTTGCTAATGCTTAACTAAACCATGATCTTTTAACTTGATTAATGGTATATGCAATAAACATTAAAACGTGACTTTTTAGCAACATGGAAACAGGGGGCTGGAGTGTTTAACTACTTTCTAAATGCTTCAGATTCCTCTCCCTAAGGACTTATCTGTGAGCGATCATCGGGGACTTACAGTACAGCTGTGAGGGCCATATGGCTCTGGCTTTAGCTCAGTACGAGGACCTTTTCTAGCTTGTTAGTGGTTACCTTTATGGCGCAAGAGGGGCCTTGACGGGTATGATCTCGACCTGCCAAGTGGGTGTACTTGTTAGTCACTCGTTGGAGGGGAGTTTATGCTTATTGATGGGGAAACCTAGCGGCCCTAACTTGTTAGACGAACCTTTGAAAGGCTTCATAGCGAACCCTGTCGACCTTCCTTGGTAGTGGGTCAAGAGGCTGATCACCTCGAATGAAAGGGTAAATCATGACTCACAATGAAAGTGTACAACCTCTGCAGAGATTAGAACTAGTATATCAGCCGTGCTCACGGTCATGAGCGGCCTTGGACTCTTATGGAATAGAGATGATCACAAATGGTTAATTGTGCTAATAATTAATTGTTTATGCCATACATTAATCATGTTTATCTGATCATGTGTTTATGGGAATGATAATTTCTTTGCTACTCAATTGCTTAAAAAGATGACCTATTAAATCTAATCACAGTAAACCAGTGTCAGCCTTTTGAGCCTTATGAACCCCATGATATAATTGTTAAGTATGACATGTACTTACGCTTGCTTTACTTTTCTATACTTTGGATAAAAATCCCGGATGGGTACCAGATTGCTGGTTTGGAGGAGTTAGGCTTGCTGTCAACCAGTCAGTCGTCCCTATGGATTTGGAGTCTTCGCCTGAAGATCGGAGTCAACTTTCTGTTGTCTATATTTTGAGGTTATTTTTCTTTTACTAATACGTTATGTAATAAATATTGTCTCTTGATATTACCCTTATTTGTGGCTATATGTGAGATTTGACTTCCTGGGCTCACATATAGTGTGTATCTGGTTGTGTCTCTAAAACCGGGTGCAATAGTCGCGGGGTCAGAGTAGGAAGCAGCATTTTGGGCCAGGCCTTTCGATTGGAGAGACCGCCCGAAGGCGGCTGGTGCCCGAAGTGAACGCTCCGGTCAGAGAGGTGGGCCGAAGAAATTGTCGAGCGGACGCTTGTCCTTTTGGGTAGACCTTCCGGTCGGTGACCAGACTGTCCTTCCGGCCTATTGTTTTTTAGACTCTTGGGCCGGCCCATGACTTACATGCTATTTTCTCAGGCCGAGCCTTGTCGTGGAAGCGGGTCCCTAAGGGACCCTAGTTTATGAACCCGATAGGAGCCCCTGAGCCCCCGGGCGATTCGAGCTGAATCGTCCGGGAGATTTTTTGTCTTATCGGCAGGTGCGCGCGAGCGCACTCGCTGGTGTAGCCCCCGAGCGCCCGGGCGGTTTGGGCAGAACCGGCTAGGGGTTTTCTGTGTTGTCAGCGGTAGAGGTTTTTTGCGTCGTGTTGGTGGGTGCGCGCGAGCGCACCCGTGGGTGTAGGCCCCGAGCCCCCGGGTGGTTCGGGAGAACCCTTTGGGGGGTGTTGTTTCGGCGGGCGTGTGTGTTTTTAGTTTGAGACATAATTTTGTTTAACCATGGCGTCGTTGTGCAACCAAGGGGATTTTTTAGGCGTGGGGATGAGATAGAACCTACTGATCTCGGCATCGGTGCCCGCCGTGGGTCGGGTGAGAAGGTTAGTTCAGGACAAACCCTAGCGTCGGTGCACGCCACGGATGGAGATAGTTCAGTTCAGATGTGTCAGAGCTTACTGATCTTTGGCGGCGACGCGTGCCATGGGATCGAGCGAGGCGGAGCCACGAAGGGACCTAGGCGCCGGTGCGCACCGTGGATCGAGAGAGTTAGTTTAGTTAGTTCAGGAATCGGATGAGCCGGAGCTCGTGGATCCTGGGAGCGTAGTCGGAAGTGAAGCCGTTACATGAGTTTAGGAGTCGCAGTCCCAGGTGTATTGGAGCGCAGTCGGAAGTGAAGCCGTTACGCGAGTTTAGGAGTCGCGGTCCCAGGTTATTTGGAGCGCAGTCGGAACTAAAGCCGTTACGTGAGTTTAGGAGTCGCGGTCCTAGGTTTATTTGGAGCGCAGTCGGAAGTGAAGCCGTTTGAAGCCAAAGCGTAGTTAGTTGGTTAAAGATCGGATGAGGCGATGCTCATGGATCCTGGCGTCGGTGCGCGCCGTGGGACCGGGCGAATCGGAGTCGTGGATCTGGTGAGTTCGAGGTCGCTGTCCTTGGCGTTTGTCTTGAGCCCCCGAGCCCTATCGGGCCTTCGTGGGGGTCGATGTGAGTATTGTGCGTTACCCCATCCTCGGTTCCTCACAACCAGAGGGGCTGAGTTTCGTCGCCCGTCCCGATCGCTTAGGCTCGAAGACTAGCTCGGTGAGTTCGCTAACGGGTGTGATCGAGTGGAATCCGGGTCCGTCGTTCATGACGGGGTCGGCATAGCCCTCTTGTGACATTCCACTACTCCTTTACCTGCAACCCGGCAGATGCCCAGGTCGTTCTAGAGACCGACCCGAGTGGCCTAACGGCCTCCCCTCGATGGAGATTCTATGGGCCTGGCGAGAGGTCAGGATCGAACGAGAAGGTTGAGATGACCCGGTCTGCCGGACCGGGCGAGGGCTACACGGTGCTCATCTACGGTTTTCTCCCCTGGCTCTATTGGTTGCCCATGTTGAATGAGGCAACCGCCGCTTCGTGACGCAACACAGAGCGTTCTTTGTGCATTTCGCTACACGTGCGATGCTTAGTTCTTGAGCCCCCGGGCGGTTCAGGGCCCGAATCGTCCGGGGGGCGCGGGCGTATGAAATGAATGCGTGTATGGATGTATGATTGATTTATAAAGAAATAGAGGGGGTTTTGGTAATGTTTACCTTGACGACTGGAGTGACGGGGCTTGGAGAGCTTCAGTCGGAAACGTCCGACCGGGACCCATGCTCGTCGTTCGTGACAGAGTCAGCATGGCCTACATGGGGCGTCCCTTCGCTTCCTACCTGTGTCTTCATGTTTATCCTGAGCGATTCGATCGGCTCGGGGGATCGGTTGGTCTCCCGGCAGAGACTTCATTTTTCGGTCTCCCCAGGCCTGGCCTAGGGAAGCGGGGAGCCGCCCGCGTGCGGTGGCGCTTCGGTACCTATGCCCGTCGTGTGGTAGTGGTTGATCGTGCGGTAGTGGTGGGCCATGGCCAGGCCATGTCCCGTCCGATTAGGAGCCGTTCCATCGAGCAGGGCGCGTCTCATCGGTTCAGGGCACGTCTCATCTGCATTAAATGGAAAATATAGAGAAATTCGCTCCGCCATTCTGCCTTCCCCGATCAGAGCGTCCTTCCTTAACCGTTGTTCCCTTTCCTTTAAGTAGGAGCAGGGAGAGGATTTTTGTTTCGTTGTTTTGCCTATTCTTCATCTACCGCCGCCTTCTCTCTTCCTTTTTTACCGTGAGCATTCCTGAGAGCCACGGAGGTTTCTAGGAAAGAAGGGGAGAGAGCGAGGGAGAAGAGAGGAACTCACCGACATTTTTTCGATCTAGAGTGAAATGTCGGACTGGCGGACGTCCAACATGAGGAAGTCGGTGCTGGAGGCTTTCGTCGAGAAGGGGTTTCTGCCACCGCAGGAGGTGGCGCACTGGAGGGTCCCTGGAGGGGAGGAGTTCCTGCAACCTTGTCCCAATGAGGTGGTGTCTTTCCTTACCTTCCATGAGCACGGATTAGGATACCCCACGCTCTGGTTCCTGCGTGGGCTCCTCAACGAGTGGGGTCTAGAGCTGTAGCATCTCAATCCGATGGGGGTGCTACATATTGCTGGTTTCATCACCGTCTGCGAGGCTTTCCTTGGGATGGAGCCGCACGTGGATCTCTTCTGGCTTTTCTTCTCCAGGAGAGCTATGGTGGACTGGAGTTCGGCCGAGATCGCACCGGTTGAAGGCTTCGCCCTACAGAGGAAGCCACGTGCAGGAGGCTCATATCCCGCATACATCCCATGTGACTCCAACCGGGGATGGCATGGGGAGTGGTTCTATATCAGGAATCCAGCGGGGGCGCTGTTTCCAGCGATTACCGATGGGAGGCCGGTGAAGCAGAAGAGTTGGTCGTGGGGCTGTGCCCACACGGAGAGGCACAAGGTGGAGGCCATCAAGGAGGAGCTCTAAAAGCTCATAAGGGGTGGCCTCGATGGGGTGCGGGTGTCCCACACCCTTTACCGCCGTTGGGTTGCGCTGTTGGCGGAGAGGACGCACTTGATGTGGACGTACGGTGGCCGGTCGGACCCGGACCATGCGTCGCCGGAGGAGCTGCCGGACGACGAGATCTGGAGCCGCATCGGCCGAGTGCTATAGCTAAGGCCTGGAGAGATGGTTGTGGGAAAGCCCATACCGTTCAATGCCTCGATCGTGCCCACACTGGTATGTCCCTTATTTTGTTCGTGCTCTTTCTCTGCTTCTTTCCCATTTCTTTGATTTTGGTTCAATCGTTTCGTAGGGGCTCGGGAGGTACAAGTCCCGGCCGCACCTCCCAAAGGGACCGAAGGGCCGGACCCGACAGGCTGCCTAGAAGGAGGCGACAGACGCCCGGAAGAAGAAAAGAACCAAGGAGGTTCAGCGAAAGGAAGAGAAGAAGAAGGAGGTTGCCCGGCGCGTGAGGGCCGGGGAACGTAGGAGCGGTGTCGAGTTGGAACTCGCGTCAGATGATCCTACAGATTTGGACGACATGGTCTTCTCCGATGAGGAGGAGAGTCAGGAGGTCGTTGTGACCTCAGCGGTGCGTTGCGACCCTGTGGCAACGTCCGCTGGTGAGGAACAGGAGGCCACGTGGCGTGCAGAGGTTCCCGTGTCGAGGAAGCGTGTGGCAAGCACGAACGCCATCGGTGGATGGGCGGCGAAGCAAACACGGTCACCGCGCCCCTCGGCGGTGTCGACGGTCCCGTCATCGCATGTGGCCGATGTGGCTGAGCGAGCCGGGCGGTCCGAGGAGTGGACTGGCGCTCCTGCGGCGATGGGTCCGGTGCCAACGCCGGACTTGCAGCCGAAGGGGGCCCCGCCTGCTGTGGGCATGGTCAAGCAGCCCCGGCGGTTTGAGGGGCAGACTGGCACCCGGTCGATAGGCGACTTGTAGTCGGAGGACGCCCGCCCGCTACTCCAGTTGGGGAGTCCTGAGCCCGAGGTCGCAGCGACCCGCAGGCCGGGCAGGAGCCGGTCGGGACGGCTCTGACCCCTTCTGAAGTGAGGGGGCATAGGTCACAGTCTAGGAGCGGTCCTCGTCCCATAGGTCCGAGGTCGTCGGAGTCTGCCTTCCGAGTCGTGCCGCTCACCACCTGGTATGTTTCCTTTTGTTGCTTCTTTGATTTTTGTAGGTCGAGTCTTTTTTGGAGTGTGGCTTACCAGCGATTTTTGTCAGCGGCCGGGGGATGCCGGGGTTGAGCATCGCCCCGACCCCCGTGCGGGAGGTTTGGAGGCCCATTCTATAGCATGTTGCAGCGAGCGAAGGGGGCAGCAGGGTGGCGGCGGCGAAGCCTTCCCTTCCGGGGGTGGTGCCCCCCGGGCCGGCTGCTGATAACGTGACAGCGGCGGCGACATTGTTGGCGGCGATCCCAGTGCTGATGGCGGAGGTTGCGTCGAAGGTAACTCTCATGGCCCCTCCTCCGCAGGTCGTGGTGGAGGAGACGAGGTGGGGCGAGCTCCCTACCTCGCCGGGTGGAGGGCTGCACGACCTATCCTTGCCGTTGGAGCCGAAGGCGTCGGAGGGAAGCGTGGCTGGGATGGAGTTGGGATGCCCAGCGGCATCCCATGCGAACAAGGTGGTGGAGATCCTATCTGACGACGAGGCGGATACCGTGGCAGAATCGCCGGTGTCACCGCGGGAGCTGGCGGTGGCGCCGCGGGAGCTGGCGGTGGTCCAGTCGGAGGCTGGGCCCTCCGGCGGTTCATCGGCGGGTGACCTAGAGTGGCCCTTCCCTGAGGACCCATCGAAGGCGAGGTTCGTCCTCCGGGATTCCCAGGAGCGCCAGCTGTGGGGGTATTAACCCCTATACCTTTATGGCTAAGCTTGGGCCGGCCCGGATCGATGGGTTCGGTCGACCAAAAGACGACGTGCGGCCCGGTTAACCTGATCGGAGTCCCGCGCAAGGAGTCAAGGCGGATTTGGCGATCAATCAAGATCCTAGTCGGTTAGAATAGGAATCCTTATCCGGCCACATATGGTAATTGTAACTGACTAGGATTAGTTTCCAGATCTGTAACCCTGCCCCCCGAACTATATAAGGCGGGCAGGGGACCCCTCTAAAAAACATCTCTCATTGACATACAGCAATACAAATCAGACGCAGGACGTAGGTATTACGCCTTCTTGGCGGCCGAACCTGGATAAAACCTTGTGTCTGTCTTGCGTCACCGTCTTGTTTGTGGCTTGCGCATCTGTCTGCTGACAATCTACTACCTTGGGTATACCCCTAGGTAGACTGTCGACCATATTTCGTCGACAGTGGCGTGCCAGGTAGGGGGTGTGCGTACTGCTTCCCAAGCAAACAAGACGGCCATCATCTCCGGCTCCATGGCTACACCGAACGGCCTCATGTTCACCGTTGGCCAGATCACCTGGACCACCAGCTCCGACGACTTCATCGCCATGACCCCGGAGGAGGCGTGGACTCAGTCTGCGTCGACCACTGCTTCACCTACATCGGCTATAGCTCCGACCACGGTGGATATGGCTCCGACCACGGTGGACACGGCTCCGACCATGGTGGATACGGCTCTGACCATGGTGGACACGGCTCCGACCATGATGGATCTGGCTCCAACCATGGTACATCTGGCTCTGACCACGCCTGCATCACCTTCAGCCATGCCGACAACTCGTCATCCGCTTCCCCGCTACAAAGGGAGGCAGATCGACAACACCGACCTGCTCGACTCCAACGATCGGGTCGGCACCAAGCTCGCTGAAACCCTGGCTCTGGTAAGTACGATTCAAAGTCAGCCTAATGAGTAGGTAACCGCTCCCCACAACAGATCTACCCGATCAGCTCGGACCAGTCATCCTACCCGACTTGGTACAGATCTCGTGGTCACATCTACTCCTCAAGGGCACTCTGCTCGTCGCCGGCCAGCCTTCGCGATGGGTCTCCGGCTCTCCAAGTACGAAGCCTCGATGGAGAACTACCAGGTCCAGCCCTACGGCCTGCAAAACGCTGCCTCCAGCTACACATATGACCTGCAATGCCGCTTGGATCTATGTCTTATGCACCGACCTCAGCCGAAGCCGCGCGACTTCGTCAACATGATCTAGATTGAAGATTATCAAGAAGGATCTGTTCACACAGTCCAAGAGGGCGACCCCAGCTCCTCATCTGGCACCGCATCTAATGCATCTGTCCACACCGAGCTTCAGCATCACGAAGACGAAGGCGTCAAGTACGATCTGGATATCCCAGACCACGCCCCGGGGTTCTCACAATTCCCGTCTTTCCCGCCAAGACGAGGGGATCTGATCCATGTTGTCAGCAATGATGAACCGCCAGCAGTTGGCGAAACAGAACAAGAAAGGACTACGCGCGAAGCACGCAATATTGACCGGTTTAATCGCCGACAAATCGAAGCCGAAGCAGACCCGGAGGCGCGACGCATAAGGGTCCAGCCACGTGACCTCAACGATGCTTTCGATAGGGTGGGGGACAAACAGGTCTTCAGAACTCCAAGTGCCAATGTAGCCGTCGCCATGGCAACAATGCAACGGCTACCCAACACCCCGGAAACCCAAGTAGTTCACGATGAAATACAAGCCTATCTGATGGCTGCTATGGCCCAGACCGCGGAGATTGTAAACCAAGTTCGGGCTCCATCTGTCTCGGTCGAGTCAAGCCATAGCCGCCAGCACCCAAGTCGCTCACAGCCGCCCAACCAACGTGGCTTGCACAACAACGACCCATCAAACAACCGTCAAGAAGGAAACGGTGGCCATGATGGTGGCTAGGACGACAACCGCCGCCGGGACAACCGCGACAATCGCCATGATAACCGCGGTCGCAGGGCTAATCCAGATGGCGATCGAGATCGCCGCGATGGCAATAACGATCTCCGCCATTACCTCGGTGGACGTGATCTGCGCGCTCGCATCAACCTGAGAGCCGACGATCGAGCGTCCCACGAAAGTTATCGCCGTATGGAATATGACACTACCCACGTCCCGCCGGGTTTGAAGCAGTTTACTCCACACCTTCGCCAAGTCATATGGCCCAAGAATTTCAAGCTCGAGAAGCTTTAGAAGTACGACGGCAAGGAAAACCCTGAATTATGGGTCATGCTTTACGAGACTGCGTGCAGATCAGCCATGGCGGAAGAGCACGTCATGTCTAACTATTTCCCAGTCGCTGTTGGCCATGCGGGTCACCAATGGCTGGTTAGCTTGCCGGTGAACTATTTCGACTCTTGGCAGGAGCTCAAACAAGCCTTCATCGACAACTTCATTGCTACTTGTGAACAACCAGGCAACAAATATGATCTGCAACGTATTCGAGATCGAAAAGATGAGCCACTGCGCGAGTACGTCCGGCGTTTCTCGGAGATGCGCATCAAGGTCCCATCGATCTCCAACAATGAGGCAATCGAGGCTTTCATCACTGGCCTCTGCTTCCACGATGCCCTAAGGGACAAGCTCCTCCGCAAAAGACCTGATTCGGTCACAGCGCTCCTGGCCACCGCTAAGAAATACGCGGACGCCGATGACGCTAAAAAGATAATTATTGAAGAAGCAGCAAGGGTTCCACGCTCCGACCACCCCCCACACCGCGACGACTACCGCGGCAACCGTGGTCAGAATGACAATTTTGACCGCCGCAACCAGTGCAACGACTCACGCGACCACCGTGACCAACGTAATCCGAGGCGTAACCGCCGTGACGATTACAGGAGCAAGCGTAATCGGGAAGACGACGGCGAGGTCAACACCGTTAAAAAGGGTGGCGGACGTCGTAACTATGAAGACGACTACGCCAAGGCATTGAAGGGGCCCTACCAGCTCCATCCTAAGTCGAACCATACCATGGAGAATTGCCGCGTCCTCAAGTCTATCTACACGCATCAACAAGCTCCGGATACGTCCGACAAGCCTAACGACGCAGGGGAACAGCGCAACGAGGATAACGACGACGATGATGCAGACCCCCGTCACAAGTACGTCAAGCCAACCGATCACGTGCACACCATCATCGGAGGCAAAGTGTCCATCAAGACCAAACGAGAACGCAAGCTGCTCGCCCGTGCTTGCTTGAACGTGGCCAACACCGACAATCTCCTCACCGATCCGCGGCTCCCTCCGTGGTCTCACCACGAAATATCCTTCAACAGAAAGGATCAATGGGCCGCAATACCTAAGCCAGGGCATTTTCCCCTGGTCCTCGATCCTTGTATCAACAAAGTTCAGTTCGACAGAGTACTGATCGACAGCGGCAGCTCCATTGATATACTATTCAAGAACAGTCTGCCCGCCCTGAAGATAGCTCAGGCGGACCTCAAGCCATACGAGGCACAGTTCTGGGGTGTTCTCCCCGGATAGAGCTCTACACCTCTCGGGCAGATCACGCTACCAGTGCAGTTTGGGACCTCGGATCACTTCCGCACCGACTATGTCAACTTCGTGGTCGCCGACTTCGACGGCACCTACCATGCTATTCTTGGTCGACCGTCGCTCACCAAGTTCATGGCCAATAACTCATTACAGGTATCTGGTGCTCAAGATGCCTACCGAGAAAGGAGTTCTAACCCTTTGAGGCAACGTGTACGCAGCTTATACCTGCAAAGATGACAGTTTCAAAATAGCAGAGGCTCACGACCTCTCTATTCGCATGGCCGAGACCGTGCTCAACGCCAAGAAGACCTCGATGGACCACCAGGAGATCCCGGAGCTCGAGGCTCCACGCAAGAACATCAAGTCCAAGGAGCACAAGGTGATCCAGCTGGTCGATGGTGATCCCAGCAAGACGGCCCTTATCGGGGCCAACCTGGATCCCAAATAGGAAGACGCGCTCGTCGTGTCTCTTGAGGAGCAACATGGATGTGTTCGCATGGAAACTCACGACATGCCCGGTGTACCTCGAACTTGATTGAGCACTCCTTGAATATCAACGGCAAGGCCAAACCTACCAAGCAGAAGCTACGATGGTTCGCTCGCGACAAAAAGGAGGCGATTAGGGTAGAAGTTACACAGCTTTTGGCAGCCGGATTTATCAAAGAAGTATATCATCCGGAGTGGTTAGCCAACCCGGTTCTTGTACGCAAAAAGAATAATGAATGGAGAATGTGCGTTGATTACACTGATCTCAACAAACACTGCCCTAAAGACCCCTTCGGTTTGCCTCGCATAAACGAGGTCATAGATTCAACCGCCGGTTGCGAGCTCCTTTCTTTTCTCGATTGCTACTCTAGTTATCACCAGATCGCTCTCAAAAAGGATGACCAGATCAAGACATCTTTTATCACGCCCTACGGCGCCTACTGCTACACGACCATGTCGTTTGGGCTCAAGAACGCCGGGGCTACCTACCAACGCGCTATACAAGCTTGCCTCAAAGACGAGATAAAAGATGACCTCGTCGAGGCTTACGTTGATGATATAGTTGTCAAAACCAAGGAAGCTCATACCCTTGTTGACAACCTGGGACGCACTTTTGCAGCCCTTAACACATTCCAGTGGAAATTAAACCCAAAGAAGTGCATCTTTGGTGTTCCTTCTGGCATACTCCTCGGCAACGTCGTTAGTCGCGACGGCATACGCCCTAACCCGGAAAAAGTCAAAGCTGTTTTGGACATGAAGCCACCCAAAAAGGTGAAGGATGTTCAGAAGCTTACCGAATGTATGGCCGCTCTCAGCCATTTCATATCAAGATTAGGCGAAAAAGGATTACCATTCTTTAAACTACTCAAAGCGTCCGAAAAGTTTGAGTGGTCGGAGGAAGCAGACGTTGCCTTCACACAGCTGAAACAATACCTTACGTTACCTCCGGTACTCACTGCTCCAAGAGAAGACGAAACACTCCTGCTATACATTGCGGCTACCAATCGAGTGGTCTCCATGACCATGGTGGTCGAGCGAGACGAGCCTGGACACGTCTACAAGGTACAGCGGCCAATCTATTTCATTAGTGAGGTACTCAACGAGTCCAAGACCAGGTACCCACAGATTCAGAAGTTGATCTACGCCATACTGATAACATCCCAAAAGTTGAAACACTACTTCGACGGATATCATGTGGTGGTCGTGACTGAGTACCCTCTGCAAGACATCATTAGCAACAGGGATGCGAACGTGTCCATCGTCAAATGGGCAATGGAGCTATGCCCCCTTTCCTTGGAATTTGCAAGCCGCACTACAATCAAGTCTCAGGCACTTGTCGATTTCATCGTCGAGTGGACAGACTTAAGCACGCCTGCCTCTCCCAGATCCAATGAATATTGGATGATGTACTTCAATGGCTCTCTCAACATTGACGGTGCGGGAGCAGGAGTCCTTTTTATATCACCATCCAAGGAGCAGCTCCGGTACGTCCTTAGGATTTATTTCCCAGCATCTAATAATGCCGCCGAGTACGAAGCATGCCTACATGGTTTGCGCATTGCGGTTGAGCTTGGCGTTAAACGTCTCTACATCTATGGAGACTCTGCTCTGGTCATCAACCAACTCAACAAGGACTGGGACACAACCAGCGAAAAGATGGAAGCATACTACAATTTGATTAGAAAGCTGGAAGGCAGGTTCTATGGCATCGAGTACATACATGTGGTCCGGGACAAGAATCAAGCAGCGGATGCACTGTCAAAGTTAGGATCATCCCGAGCAAAAATCCCACATGGCATATTCGTCCAAGACCTGCTCACGCCGTCCATCGAAGAGAAAGATTCCACGGCAGACAAGCCTCCAGACCAGCAATTGGTGGCTATGGTTCCGGCATCAAGCACCGCCGAGCCCCCTCCGACCACTCATGAGCCTGACTGGAGAATACCTTTCATCAAGTACCTAACAGATGGCAGCGGTTACACTGATCGGACAGAGAACGAGCGCCTGATGCATCGCAGTAAGCAGTACCTGCTCATTGATGGCAAGCTATGGCGCAAGAACGCAAAAGAGGAAATCTTGATGAAGTGGATAACCCAGGAGGATGGCGAACGTCTCCTGGACCAAATCCACTCTGGCTCCTGCGGCAACCATGTGGCCTCAAGAACGCTGGTCGGCAAGGCTTTCTGAGCAGGGTTCTATTGGCTGTCAGCAGTATCCGACGCAGAGAGGCTAGTCCGCCACTATGAGGGTTGTCAGTTCTTCGCCAAGAGAATCCACATACCAGCACATGAGATCCAGACAATACCAGCCTCCTAGCCCTTCGCATGCTGGGGACTGGATATGATCGGGCCCTTCAAACCGGCTCCAGGGAAATTTACAAGCGTCTTTGTGCTGATCGACAAATTTTCTAAGTGGATAGAATACATGCCTTTGGTACAGGCATCCTCAGAAAAGGCTGTCACGTTCCTCGACCAGGTCATCCACCGTTTCGGCATACCGAACAGCATCATAACCGATCTGGGTACTCAGTTCACCGGGAACGCTTTTTGGGACTTCTGCGATGAAAGGAGCATAGTAGTAAAATACGTCTCGGTGGCGCACCCTAGAGCTAATGGACAGGTCGAGCGGGTAAATGGCATGATCTTGGATGCATTGAAGAAGAGGGTGTATAGAGAAAATGACAAGGCTCCCGGAAGATGGCTCAAAGAGTTACCAGCCATGGTCTGGGGACTCAGAACTCAGCCCAGCCGTAACATCGGCGTCTCGCCATACTTTATGGTTTATGGCGCTGAGGCGGTCCTCCCTGCAGATATAGCTTTCAGATCAGCACGGGTAGAGAACTTCGACGAAGGCAAGGCCAATGAAGTATGGGAGCTAGAAGTGAATAGCACAGAAGAAAAGCGGCTCGTTTCTTGTGTACGTACGGCCAAATACCTTGCTGTTTTGCGTAGGTACTACAACAAGAACGTTAAAGAGCGGTTTTTTGTGGTCGGAGACCTGGTCCTAAAGTGGAAGATGAACCAGGCTGGTGTCCATAAACTCGCAACCCCATGGTAGGGGCCCTTCATGATCAAGGAGGTCATACGACCAACGTCTTACAGGTTAGCTCACCTGGACGGTACGGACGTACCAAACTCATGGCACATCGACAAGCTTAGACGTTTCTATGCTTAACTACTGAGATATGTACGCCCTTTTTGTATTTTCGATTTACTTCAATAAAGCTATTATTATTTCTCCGACCACTCTAATGTGTCACTTCGACTTATATGGTTATTCTAACTTAGCCAGTAAAAGCCGACCACCACTCCTTCTATGGTTTTCGGAGCAGGACCTGTCTCCGGTTCCTCCCAACACGTGCATGGGATCCGCTCTCTACGTTGCGGGTGATCGGTAGGTCCGCCTTGGTTTGACTTGTCTGCGTCTGCGTGTGCACAGGTCACGCACCTCACACTCCGACCACATGGCAAACTAGGGCCGCACAAACTTTTCAGGATGATGTGTCGGGTAAAATGGTACAACTAAACAGAACGTTATTATGTTGTCACTTAGTTCCACCAACATAAGTTTCAAGCTTAAATACGCTTTATACAAAGCAAACAAGCTTATAATGATATACAGTTACGTTATTACAAGCTTGCCTGAAGAGGCCTAAGTTTACAATAACACAACTATGTCCTCCTTCTACAGCTCTAAGCCTATTACATTGGCTGGTCGGGGCGCGCGGCACCTACTGCTCGCTGCTTCCGATATTCTACTCGAGTCTCGAGGACTCTTGTGCTAGCCGAGCTGAAGGGGATGGCCCCACCGATGCCTGGCTGGTCGAGACCGTAGGCTTCGTCGGTTGGCTAGCAACAGATGGCGTTTCCAGCTGACTTGTCGATGGCATACACTGTACATGTGCTGTCCCACCTCCACACAGATTAATGTCGCCAATTATCTTTGACAACAGATCCAGCTGGGCCACCCAAAGCTCCTCCGCCTTGTCTGGGTCTACTTCCTTCGGGTATCCAGCCTCTAGGCGCTTGAGATCGATCAGAGGGTAGTGGGCACACACCATGCTTAGCACATGGGCGCCCGTATACTCACCCACCTCCTTAATGAACTCCTGGAACCATCCCCATGCTTGTCTGCATCTCTTGACCAGTCTGAGCTGGGGGGTCCTTGGCTCTTCCTCTGTGAGCACCGGGTCGACAAGGTCGAGGATGGGCAAAATGCCAGTTGCCACTTCCTGGTACCGGTTCTTCCATGTGTCCCGATCCTCGGTGGCCTCGAGGGATTGTGCTTTCCAGCTGTCACGCTCTTTCATCATAGCTCCTAGATGCCTCTTGGCATTGGCTTTTAAAACTGCACACCGTACAAGACATCAAATGTAAAGGCACGACAAGTCAAGGCGGGCAACAGAATGAGAACGGTGGCCTAGAATACTTACTCTTCAGTTCCTCCTTGATTTTGGTGGTGTGGTCCTAGAGTTGAGACTGGCTGCGCGCCAGTTTCTCGTTGTCCTCCTTCAGGTGACCACACTCTGCTGTCACACGGCTATTCTCCTCTTGGAGGCAGGTTACCTTAGCTTCTAAGCCTGCATTACGGCTGTCATTACCAACAATGCAACAACACGTGTCATACACTTGATGTGACAAAATGACAACTTACTTGTTTTTTGACGCTCTTTGTCATTGAGCTGGCCGACCAGGTTCTGGTTCTGTGTTTCTTGCTCTGTCCTCTCCTAGTCGGCGGCTTCAAGTTGGCGGCGCAAGCGTTCCACCTCGGCCGCCAGTTCTCTATTGCTTGCCGTGATTCCCTCAATCTGGTCGAAGCACCTCTTTCGGTACTTTGCGGTCTTCATCAAGTCCTGCATATAAGCAAGCTAAGTCAGATAGTTTGACTACATTACAGGGTCAAGTGGTCAAGCCAAATATACCTGGACTTCTGTCACCAAACGCTTTGCCGCTCGTTCAACTTTTTGGGTCTCTTCGATCTCGGGGATTTCTTCATACATAACCCACTCGTCGTTCCACCTGCGCGACACATATACATGTTGTCGTTTGTCTTTGGGATGGCCTAGGATCTCTTCGACTTTGTCCTCTTTGGCCTCTTGTTCAGGGGGCGGCGCTGGGCCGAAGATAGTGGTCTCCGCGACCACTATGGCTTTCCCACGAGCCGTAGCATCGGCAAGCGTATTTTGTGCCAACTCCGGTTGCTGCTCCTCGGCTCGGTCTGGTTCCCTTGGCGCCAAGGTATCTGCCTCAGCAGGGCTAGTGCTCGGAGCATTTGTACTTTGCTCGGCTGTCTTCTCGACCAGCTGCTCGGGGACTGACGTTGGGCTGCTCGTGTGCTGCGGTTCCTGCATAATTTCTTCTACAGGTTGCTCCACAGTTAGCTACCGAGTAGTTCTTTCTGCTAGTACTGGCGAAGCCGTGCCACAACTGGCTATCTGGTCGGGATTTTCGGTGGACGCCGACCTAATATACCAGAGAAAGTTTAGAAGACAATAGTATTCAAAACAAATTATAATATTATATCAAGGTTACAGATACTTACAGCTTGGAAGCATGGAATAACGTGGTGAAGGAACGTCTCTTTGACCGCGCCTGCTCCACGTGCTCGGCGGGTTCCACCGGGTCTTTTTCCACCACCGGTACTGGCATCGGGGTTTGGTGCTTGACACTTCCCCCGCTTGTTTTCTGTGTTGCAGTGGTCGGTGGTGCGATCACTGCTGGCATAGAGGAGCTACCCTGCTCTGTTGACCCCATTTGCCTCCTCCTCTTTCGAGGGATGAGTTAGAAGATGTCCGCATCCTCTGTTTCATCGTCTGAAAGGGGGAAGATGGCTTGGCGACGTTTGTTGGCATCTGGCCGCTTGCTAGCAGCCTTGGCCGTTACATCCTCCCCAACTCTGAGTACCTCCTAGTCGACGTCTTCGGTACTGGCACTGGTCTGGGCGGTTGAGCCGGCAATTTGCGGCCAATCCATGCCAGGGGGCAAAGACACGAATACTGCTGCTCGGTCATGACCATTACTCTGGGAAACATAAAGGAGACAACAGTTAAATTTTTTGTTGCAACATAAATCTACAGGTACAAGGAGGCATCATTTACCTTTGGGGGAGGTCAGGCCAGCTTGAAGGCGTGTTCGATGTCGTTTAACCTGACATAATTGGGGTCAGCTAGATTGAATAGCTCCCCAATTCTGGCCTTGATTTCTATCTTGTCAATCGCCTCTTTTCTGGTCCTCGTCGGATCTGCGCTACCCTGGTACTCGAAGCCAGGATGTACCCTCTTTTGGCAGGGCTGGATCCTTCGGCTGATGAAGTTCCCGACCACGCTTGGACCATCCAGTTTTCCCCACGGGATCAACCCGAGTAGTTCTGTGATCTGCTCCAAGTGCTCAGGCTTCTCCGACCAGCTGTTCTTCTTCTCCAGAATCAACCCCACGTCACACAGGGTGATCGTGTTCGGCTCTTCGCGGATGTAGAACCATTTCTTGTACCATTTGTCCAGTGAGGTGTTCCATGGGCAGTGTAGGTACTGGGCCTTCATACCATCATGCAGATTGAGGTATACGCCTCTGGCTATCTTTGAGCCTCCGCTCCCTTTCTTCCACAGACAGAACAGATGGCGAAAGAGGTCGAAATGGGGCTGGAAGCCACCATAAGCTTCGCAAAGATGGATGAAGGTGGAGACAAGAAGAATCGAGTTGGGATGCAGATTGCAAATCCCAATCTCGTAATATAAGCAGAGCCCTTGAAAGAAAGGGTGCACTGGAACCCCAAAGCCCCGCTTGAAGAAATCCTCGAAAACCACAATCTCACCTGGTTGTGGATCGGGAAAGCTTTCTCCTTCCGGCGCACGCCATCCCGCGAGTGCCTTGTTGTGGAGCACTCCCATGGCGACGAGGTCTTCGATGGTCTGCTCATTGCTCCTTGACTTCCACCACTCCTTCGCCATGACTCCGCCTTTCTTCTGGGCGTTTCTCTTCGCCATTGATCTGCCCTTGTTAAGAGGGTGGATGCGGTGGAGGAGGGATTGGTGGTGATTTTCGGAGAAGTAGGGTTCGGCAAGAGGAAGAAGAAGGTTGCGGCGGTGAATGACAATGGGGATCGGTAAAAAGTAACTTACCAGCTCTATATTATAAATAACCAAGGGCTCCGTCGTTTCGCCCACCCGAGATTCTTGGGAGGCGTGCACACGCGCCGCAGACGGTTGTTTTCACAACCTCGAGATCTACGCCAGCAAACGCTCCCCTTCGTTTCCAGTGTACGCTCCTCTTCATTGATAATGTGAGAGGGCCCACAATAACGCACCTCCATATAGGTGCCAAGCGACTAATTGTCAGAAAGAGTAAGAAGGCAGAGTGATATGTTATATCCGTCTGCTTTTTTGACCAGACGTGGCAGATTGGACTTGACAGAGTAAGGAGATAAATAAATACACCAAATAATAGTACAATCGGCGTTCTTTTCTTTTGGCTGCATATCTTGAGCTCAATGATGGGCCAGACCACTGCCGTGCTCGGGGACTGCCCAGACCACTGCCGTGCTCGGGCACCGCTCAGACCACTGCCATGCTTGGGGATTGCTCCGGCTACTGATGTGCTCGGGGACTGTCCCGACCACTGCTCGGAGATCGTTCTTCTTGGCTACATGTGATTTGTACTCACATACAGTTGAGAGACGTTTATTTAGAGCTTGCTACAAGGCTCATACCTCGCCTTCCAGCAAGCTTGGGGACTACATCGGTACGATGCACCTGCCGGTGCATCTCGTATCGCCTGTACGACGATTGGATTCTCAATTTAACTGGGAATTCTTTTTAGACCCTGGCACCACGTGCCTACGTCAGCTACTACCAGGCTTGGGGACTAAGTGGGCACACTTCACCTTGCGGTGAATGTGTTTGTTTTTCGACCCCTACGCCTCTGATGATCAAGGACGCTACGCTTCAAGATGCACTTACATTTCTTTTCAGAAATACAAGTGGGCACACTTCCCAGGACGAAAATCTTTTTCTTTTTTCTTAAGAGCACCATATATTCTTCGGACAACCGACTTCTCCGGCGACAACGGTGGTCAGAGACGTCAAGGGCTCAAGCCTTACTTGTCAGAGAACGTTAAAATGGCGTGTCGCATCATAATACATGGTGCTCGGGGACTAGCTGTGGGGGTATTAACCCCTATACCTTTATGGCTAAGCTTGGGCTGGCCCGGATCGATGGGTTCAGTCCACCAAAAGACGACGTGCGGCCCGGTTAACCTGATCGGAGTCCCGCGCAAGGAGTCAAGGCGGATTTGGCGATCAATCAAGATCCTGGTCGGTTAGAATAGGAATCCTTATCTGGCCACATATGGCAATTGTAACTGGCTAGGATTAGTTTCTAGATCTATAACCCTGCCCCCCGAACTATATAAGGCGGGCAGGGGACCCCTCTAAAAAATATCTCTCATTGACATACAGCAATACAAATTAGACGCAGGACGTAGGTATTACGCCTTCTTGGCGGCCGAACCTGGATAAAACCTTGTGTCTGTCTTGCGTCACCGTCTTGTTTGTGGCTTGCGCATCTGTCTGCCGACAATCTACTACCTTGGGTATACCCCTAGGTAGACTGCCGACCATATTTCGTCGACACCAGCTCTGGGACATTTTTTTTGGGGGCAAGGGCATGTCGCGGTGTCCGAACTCACCAAGCTATCCGCGAAGCTTGAGAGTGCCCGGAAGCAGGCTCAATTTGCCCGGTAGCTGGTTGAGGTCGACCTACAGCTCGCCGCGGAGGTGAGTTTCTGGTACTTATCCTTGCCCTTTGAATCTTTCATCGGTTGTTTTTAGCATGCCTGTTTTTCACAATAAACAAGGAAGGTGTTGTCCCGCAAGTCTTACTTCCTCTGGGCAGAACACGCCCGGATGGCCGAGCTTGAGCGTCGGGTGGAGTCCGCTTGCCACGAGTCCTAGGTCCGGGTGGCCGAGGTGGCCGCGGCGCGGGCGGAGGGGCAGCGTGCGACGGAGCGGGCGACTGCTGCCAAGCAAGGGCTCGAGGTGGCAAAGGTCCACCAGGAGGAGACTAAAGCGGGGCTGCGAACATCCCTGGCGAACACCGAGGCGGCGCTTCAAGAGGCCTTGGTAGCCCTTGAGCCAGAGCGAGCCACCCTAGAGTCGGCACAGAAGGCCCTGGGGGCAGAGCAGAGGGCTCGGTCGGAGGCGGATCAGGATGTGCTCGCGCTCCAGGGCCAGGTGATGGGGATGGAGGACGTGAGTGCCCGGCTGCACGAGTAGGTGGCTCAACAGGCAGAGGATCTCACTACCCTTGAGGCCTCTCGCATCGGTGTGTACCTTTTTTGTTTTCTCGTGGTGTTGATTTTTCGCTCAGGCTATTTCTGAGCTTGTCGCCCCTCGTCTAGAGCTGGGTGAGAAGGTGAAGGCGCTGGAGCGAGACCTGGAGGTGACCAAGACGAACTTCAGCCAGAATGCTGAGGAGCTAGCCAAGTCCTGTGAAGAGCAACGTGCTCTCGAAGGGGAGCTTGGCTAGATCCGCAGCGCTGCCCAGCTCGTTGTCTCAGAAGTCTTTATGTCGGCACCAAGTACTAGCGCACCCGCGGTCCAGCTAGCGGAGGTCCCAGACGCGGTCAAGGACCTTGTCAGGAGCGAGCTGTTTTATGGAGCGTCGGGGGTGCTGACCTCGGTGGCGACGTACCACCCAAATCTGGACTTTGCCACTATCTGCAGCGGGTATGCTGAAGGCTTGAGCATGGGGGACATCCAAACGATCGGGGAGAGCTTGCTGCCGTACGCGCGGTCGGTGTCAGAGCAGGTCTCCACCGAGTGGGTGATGGATGTTCGCCGTGAGGACATGGCCCAAAGCGCGCGTGGGGAGGACGTGTTTACACCAAAATTTGGAAGAAAGATCTCGAAGGCTCGAGAGCTCCCAAAACCATGACAGCGAGGGATCAATCGCGTGCTGATCGAAACCAGCTGATTCGGATGCAGCACTAAAATCGGTTTTTCTTCTGATGGCGCCAGCAGATGATGACAGAGGCTATGATGGGCGCTAGGACGAGACATGCTGGACTCTACAAAAAGGGAAAGATTAGAGTCCAAGTTATCTTAAATTAGGAACGTTTTTATTTTTGCCAAAAGTCGCAACAAATCGTGCTCAAGTAGGATTCATGTTTAGGCTCCGGGTATAAATATCAAACCCCGGCTATTGTAAAGAAGACACAATCAATCAAATACAAGTCAATTACTTTTTTCGGCTCCGGCCACCCCTTAGGAGTAGGAGTAGAGTAGTTCTCGGTGAGTTCTTCGGCAAGTACGGCTGCATCGATCCGATCAACCTCCACTGCTTGTTGTAAGTACCGTCATGGTTTATACCTCTGTTCATATGGCTGCATCGATCCGGTCGACTCCCACTGCGACTCTGGTATATGCTAGTTATCGACTCTTGCCTAGTTCAAGTATGGCCTGTGTAATTCTGCCTCACACCCCACAGCTTGAACTAGATCAAGGTCAAGTTATCGGCTCTACCTTTGAATGGCAGTATTTGGTAGATTCATTAAGTTACCGATATTGCTTATTGCTTTCATTGTTTATCTAATTACAGCAATATCACTCTGCCCGATTGAGATTGATCTGGATCGACCTTATATCTTATTTAACCCATCGTTTGTTAATCTAAAACTGATCTAATCTATGTCTTAAACAATGAGTTATGTTTTTATCGGCTGTTTTATATCAATCTTAATCGTGCATAGCGTGCGGTTAAGGCATGTTCGATCTTGAGTGGATCTATTGGTTAGCGAGAACCGTTCCATGGCCCGTTATTATGGCCTGTGGGATTCTGCCTCTCACCCCACTGTTAGCACTGTGGAGTGGGGATCGTTAGTTGATAGATCCGTTCCTGAGAAGGCATGACCTTAACTGTGCGCTATGCCTGAATCGGCTGTTTAGCCGATATCGAGTGCTTTGATGAGCAGTTCACATCGCGTGACCATTGAAGTAGAGATAAGTTGAAAGATATGTTAGCCCTATGATCTTGTTATTGTATTACGGCCTACATGATTCTGCCTCATGCCCCACTGATATTGGTAATGAGTTAGGGTCGTCGAGTCTATTGTTGTTTCTATGGCCTGTATGATTCTGCCTCATGCCCCACTGGTCATGGCGATAGATGAGATCTAACATGTTTATTAGATTTATCTTTATTAAATGGTTAAGTGGTGTTGAATTGTTTCTTTACATAAAAAGGGGTTTAGTTACTTGCAATCATTGACTCAGTCTAAACCGATCATCATTGATATCTTATTGCCATTGATTAAATTATTGCTCGAATTATATTTATCCTGGATGATAACCGATTCTTCTTACACAACCCCATGAGCTTTAACCAATCTATTCTTATGAATATGCTGGAATTGACTATTTAGTCGATCTCCTCTCATATCGGCTCTCAGAGCCGCACATTCGGGACTGTCTGGCAACACCGGCATGTTCCACCCTTAATTACTGATAAACTTTCTCTCCATATCAATTGCAGGGTCAAATTGACTGGCAAGTCTCGGGAGGATTGCGCAGGATCAACCACCCTTATGCTGAAGCTAGGTGGATCTGCTCCATCGAGTGGACCCTTCCGGCTTGCTGCATGTGTCCTCGGCACGGAGACGAAAATTCTGTGTCGACACACGTTTCTGGCATGTCCGGTGGGACTCGAACCCACAATCGTCTGATGGTGGTTCACAACAACGACAACATCCTTATGGTGCATTATGAAGACCTACCTGATGAAGATAAGGGTACCATCAACAAAGCTATAGAAGAATTTCAGAAGAAGTGTTTGTTGTCCTACACCAAAACATGTGATAGCACCATTATTTAGAAATTTCCACTAACAAGAGTTCTACTATATGGGCAAACAGATACAGTCAAAGCTGAAGAAAGGCATTTCTTTACGGAAGCCATAGACAAATCTGTTCGGGATGCTCTATCAAGCCACAATGAAGCTTTCGTTGACGCATTTTACAACGCCATGAAAGAGGCGATTCATGGAATTCCAGTTAGTCAGGTTGGATCGACTTGTTACAATATTCTAGATCTGTTGACCTAAGGGACTAATCAAGTCGGCACTAGCCATCAAGAAGCAGCACCAGCTGGTAATGGTGATGTCCAGGCACTTCAAGGTTCATCCGATCAAACTCCAAGTACTACTACGAATCAGATACAATACAATCCTAGACCATCGATACAGCATGTGCAACAGCCGGCAGGGCAAAGTCAAAACCAAATGATCAATTTTGGCACATCAGGCCATATACCGTCATCGGCTCAGAAGATAGCACCATCAATTCAAAGGATCCATAGAGATATAGATCTTTATGTCTATAATCAGAGACTTCAAGCAGCAAGCCAACAAAAGAACCAGCAGATTGAGATTCCACAAGGATATCACTATGGCACAGATTATAACACTCTCCACATGATACCGAATCCAGAATATCAAGGCACACAGGATTTCAATCCATAGATGGGTCAACAAGTACTAAGAAATCCAAATCCGCAAGCTAACGAGTTGCTGCTGAAGCTGACCGAGATGATGAAGAATCAGTTCGGTCTGAAGCCAAAAGGGCTGACCTTTTTGTACAAACGCCCATATCCAGAGTGGTATAATTTGGTCACTCTTTCTACAAATTACAGGCTCCCAGAGTTTGCCAAGTTCACTGGTCAAGACAGTACGAGCATAATAGAACATGTCAGTCGGTATCTTACACAATTGGGCGAAGCATCAGTTGAGGATACCCATCGAGTTTGTTTCTTTTCCTTATCCCTGTCAAGGCCAGCCTTCACTTGGTTCTCGTCACTACCAGTCAACTCCATTGCCAATTGGGCTGACCTAGAGAAGAAGTTTCATACATATTTCTACACTAGGACTAGGGAAAAGAAGATAACCGATTTGATAACCATGAGACAGAGGACTAACGAATTGGGCACTGAGTTTCTTCAGAGATTCCGAGAGACTAGGAACTTGTGCTTCTCATTGATCTTAGCAGATGATCAGTCAGTTGCTTTAGCCGTCCAGGGAATGCTGCCAATGTGGAAAGAAAAGCAACTATGGCAAGAGTTTGATAACTTGGGTCAGTTGGCTCAACGAGTAGCGACACTCAATGGCCAATTCCAGAGTATGCACAGAGATACCCGATTCCAGAAGAGTACCATAGTAGCCGAAGCTTATAATCCATTTTCGATTGATGACAGCTATGAAGATGAAGAGGAAGAGGTTGCTACAGCTGAATGGAATTGGGGCAAGAAGACAGTGATGGTGCCAAATCCTCGGAGAAGAGGAGTCGAGGAGAGTTGTGACTTTGATGTCACAAAATCGGATAAGCTCTTTGACTTCTTACTTAAGAAGGGCCAGATCAAATTGCTAGACAATCATGTTATGTTGCCCCCTGAACAATTAAAGAACAAGAAGTTCTGCAAGTTTCATAATGATACTTCTCATTCCACCAATGAATGCAGAATTTTCTGGCAGCACATACAGAGAGCTATTTAGCAAGGGAGGCTCAAGTTCGATACGCCTCGGAAGATGAAAGTTGATGATAATCCTTTCCCAAGAGATCAAAATATGGTTGATGTTGGGGTATTTAAAGGAAAAACTAAGGTTCTAACATCGGCCAAATCAAGAGAAGCTGGAACAGTTGATCCCAAGATGCAAATATCGACTGATGAATACAGAGAGATTAGAAGACGTCGTGATCAGCAAAAGAGCCGATATGAACAGGGGAAGCGTCAAAGGATGGAGCAACAAAGCCGCGAGTTACATCTCGAATCTTGTTAAATAAGTGGCAGCGACAGAAAGAAAAGGATTATCAGCGATGGTTAGAGGATCAAGAATACCAGCGTCAACTAGAAGAAGAGAGGCATGAAAGGAGACAAGCTGAATCACACTGGAATTGTCCTTTCTTCAGATATTGCTGGAATGAAGGTTTGAAATTGCCTACCAGACATGACTGTCTAGAATGCAACAATCAATATTGGGAGTTTAGGCAATCTCAGATCAACAGCCGGTCTATCCATGCCCAGGATGCATATCATCATAATAACATGGATCGGCACTTAAAAATAAAAGTTTTCATGATCGGCTGGGAAAAAGAGTTGTTGACCAAGACTGGGCTGATCATGAAAAAGGAAGCAACCAAAGGGAGCATGTTTGGTAGGAAGGCCAATGGTGCCCCGGAGGATTGACAAGAAGCTAGAAGAGAAGGGTGCAGCGCCTAAGGAATAAAAAGATGGAACAGGCTCAGGCATCTGGCAAAACTCAAGTATGGCGTGTCAAGCAAATAGCCGATAGAAAGCAACCATTGGCTAATATCCAAATGGCCTCTCTATTGCCATTAGAATTCAAAATCGATGGTGAAAGCCAACAACCAATCCAAGCAGTCGGCTTTGAAAATGTGTTTTAATGGATAATCCGATAGATGGTATAGATGGTAAGCTGGGACATGGCTTCACGTTTGCCGATGAATTGGAAGAAGTGGATATTGGTTCTGGAGACAGGCCTAGGCCGATGTACGTAAGTGCTAGATTGGATCTAGAATATAAGCGAAAATTAATTGATTTATTAAAAGAATTTAAAGACTGCTTTGCTTGAGAATACTACAAAATGCCTGGTTTGGACCGGTCAATTGTTGAACACCGGTTGCCAATCAAACCTGGATATCGGCCATTTAAGCAAACTCTAAGGAGATTCAATCCGAACGTGCTTGACGATAATAAAAAGGAGACTGAAAGGCTACTGGAGGCAAACTTTATCCGACCATGCCGATATGCAGAATGGATATCAAATGTTGTCCCTGTATACAAAAAGAATGGAAAACTAAGGGTCTGCATCGATTTCAGGGATCTAAATAAAGCCACACCCATGGATGGTTATCCAATGCTGATATCTGATATGTTAGTAGATGCAGCAGCCGAGCATAAGGTTATTAGATTCATGGATGGCAGCGCAGGGTATAATCAAATTTTCATGGCTGAGGAGGACATAGCGAAAACCGCTTTCAGGTGCCCCGGCGCAATCGGCTTGTTCGAATGGGTTGTGATGACCTTCGGTCTAAAGAATGCTGGTGCCACTTATCAAAGGGCAATGAATTATATCTTTCATAAGTTGATCGATAGGATTGTTGAGATCTACATTGATGATGTGATGGTAAAATCCAAAGGATACAAAGAGCATCTAGCTGATTTACGGGAGACTCATCAATGCACAAGAAAACATGGTCTGAAGATGAATCCTAATAAGTGTGCTTTTGGAGTGTCAGCTGGACAATTCTTGGGTTTTATGGTCCACGAGAGAGGAATCAAAGTTGGTCAGAAGAGCATGAAGGTAATTGATGACGCAGTGCCCCCAACTACTAAGACAGAGTTGCAATCTTTGCTTGGCAAGATTAATTCCATCAGAAGGTTTATTTCGAATTTGTCGAAAAGGGTTCTGCCGTTTTCTCCCTTGTTGAAATTAAAGAATGATCAAGAATTTAAATGGGGTGACGTACAACAGAAGGCATTTGAGGAGATAAAAGAATATATGAAGCGTCCGCCGTACTGGTCCCTCCTCAGCAGGGTAAGCCTTTCAGGTTGTATATATCGGTCGATGACAAAATGATTGGATCAGCCTTGATACAAGAGTTTGAAGGAAAAGAGCGAGTAGTTTTCTATCTAAGTAGGAGGCTTCTAGATCCGGAAACAAGGTATTCTCCCACCGAAAAGTTATGCTTGTGCTTATACTTCTCTTGCACCAAGTTACGACATTACTTATTATCGGCCGAGTGCACGGTTGTTTCCAAGGCTGATGTGATCAAGCACATGTTATCGATGCCGATACTAAATGGGAGAGTAGGAAAATGGATTCTTGCGTTATCAGAATTTGACTTGAGGTACGAATCGGCTAAAGCAGTTAAAGGGTAGGTAATAGCTGATTTCGTCACCCAGCATCACAAGTCAAGCATGAATCATGTGGAGCCGGTGCCCTAGACGTTGTTTTTCGATCGGTCATCATGTAAGCAAGGTGGTGGCATTGGTATTGTTATTATTTCACCTCGGGGGGCAAGTTTTGAGTTTGAGTTTCCAACCGAGCCAATGGTTACCAACAATCAAGCAGAATATGAGGCTGTTCTCAAAGGGATTCAACTTCTTCATGAGGTAAAGGCCAAAGCGATTGAAATATTTGGAGACTCACAGTTGATTATTAATCAGTTGATCAGCCTATATGAGTGCAAAGAGGATACTCTGAGGAAATATTATGACGAGTGCCAAAGGTTGCTTAGGGAATTTCCCCATGTCTCATTTCAACATATTCCGAGGGCGCAAAATCAAGAAGCTAACCGTTTGGCTCAAAGTGCATCAGGTTATCGAGTGATTCAAGAAATCCTAAGTAATGAAGCCTCGGATAATGATTGGAGAATTGAGATAGTCGACTACCTTAGAAATCTATCACAAAAAGTTACCCGAAAGCTAAGGTATAAATCGACTAAGTATGTTTTACTGGATGATCAACTGTATTACAAAACAATCGATAGGGCGTTACTCAAATGCCTGAGTCAAGAAGAAGCCAAGGTTTTGATGGGCGAAGTGCATGCAGGGATATGTGGGGCTCATCAATCGGCTTATAAGATGAAATGGATTATTCACAGAACTGGATATTTCTGGACAACAATATTAGAAGACTGTTTTGAATACTACAAGGGATGTCAAGACTGTCAACATTTTGGTAATGTCCAGAAATCACCTGCATCGGCCATGAACCCAATAATCAAGCCATGGCTGTTTCGGGGCTGGGGAATTGATTTGATTGGCCAGATCTTTCCACCCTCGAGCAAAGGACATAAGTTCATATTGGTAGCAACAGACTACTTCACCAAGTGGGTTGAGGCGGTTCCCCTGAAAACGGTGACTTCAAAAAATATGGTTGATTTTGTTAAGGAGCATATCGTGTATCATTTTGGGATTCCTCAAACCATCACTACCGATCAAGGGACCATGTTCACATCAGAGGAATTTGGGGATTTTGCTGCCAGTATGGGAATCAAACTGCTAAATTCATCTCCTTACTATGCTCAGGCTAATGGTCAGACAGATGCGTCCAATCAAATTATGATTAAGCTGATCAAAAAGAAAATTGAGGAACAGCCAAGGAAGTGGCATTCGATGCTTAATGAGGCATTATGGGCATACAGGATGGCCTGTCATGGATCAATTAAAACGTCACCTTATGAACTTGTGTATGGCCATAACGCAGTCCTTCCTTGGGAAGTTCAGACTAGATCGAGGCGTGTTATATTACAAAATGATTTGACAGCCGAAGTCTACAAAAATCTTATGATGGATGGCTTAGAAGACTTAAGTTGCATTCGGATGCGCACTCTCGAAAATATTGAAGCCAATAAACTGAGAGTTGCAAAATATTACAATAAAAAGGTCAAGAATAAGCAATTTTTTGAAGGAGATTTGGTCTGGAAAATTAAATTGCCGATCGGGTCAAAGGACAGCAAGTTCGGCAAATGGTCACCCAATTGGGAAGGGCCTTATCGGATCAAACGTTGTGCTCCTGGTAATGCGTATATTCTGGAGACACTAGGAGGAGAAGAAGAGTTCGGCCGAGCAATCAATGGGAAATATCTAAAGAAATATTATCCCAACGTTTGGATTAACACTTAAATAGCCGATTTGTTCGGTTGACAGCTCTAATAGCCGATATCAGAAAGGTATCACCTTTAGTGCAAAAAATGAAACCAAAGGGACAAAAGTCGGTACGATGCGTATCGCTTATAGGGGAAAAGCAAACATGGATGAAGTAATACGCATAATATGAAGCGCAAAACAAAGAAAAATCATTCAGGACGAGGGAGTTGTTTGCTGAGAAATCACTTATTACAAGCTACGGGTTGGAGAACAATTTGCTCACTACATCATTGGCCAAAGTATTGAAAGCTATGGAGTTGGTGGCGCTGAAGAATTCCTCAATCAAACGCTCATGATCCCCGGGGGGCACTACATCCGGGAAACCATGAGGAAGAAGCTGAAGATTGTGGCCAGAGCGGGCTTGTGCAATGGCCAACGCTGTGGCAGCACCATGGCGAACACCATGGAGAGCAACCTCCCTAACGCGGTTTGGAATGTCATGCAAACGGACTACTGGAACAGCACCTCTGGCATTGACAAATCCTACCGCGCGATCTATGGCTGATCAAAGGCTTTCCAACTAAGCAGTTAGATCTAAAAATTCAAAGAAAGGGATGATCAAAAAATCTCAAAAGCAAAGTTAAGAAAAGCTAAGGAGATTGTGGTAGCCGTCTCACATGTGATTCTGGCTTCTGCCCTGGCCAACCGTTCCCTCAGGTCAGCCTCGAAGGACGATCGGATTTGAATCATGGCCAGAGCAGATTTCGTGAGGGAAAGGCAGTTGGATAGACTCTGATCAGTCCGATCGATTTAAGCGATTAGATTGACATTATCGATCTGCCTCCTTGGATAATTAGGGAGCTAGCGACGAACCGGTGCCGAAGATACCCCCAAAGGCTGAACCAGGTCGGCCCTATGCTCCGAGACGGTGGAGGCATCCTAAGTAGCACCTTCCCAGCGATGAAGGCGCTGGCGCGATGATGTAGGCCCGTTAAGAGCCTCCTCAGTAGCCCTCTTACTATTCTCCATGTTCTTAAACCTACAGAAGCGCAAGAACTATACTAAGAACACAGAAGGTTTGAGATGAGACGGGTAGTTTTTGAGCCCCAGCTGTGGCCCGTATATATAGCCTGGGGAAGCAAGGAAATAGATTTTGCCGAGGGTTTGAAAA
Organism: Miscanthus lutarioriparius; assembly: GCA_904845875.1. Classification (NCBI taxonomy): domain Eukaryota; kingdom Viridiplantae; phylum Streptophyta; class Magnoliopsida; order Poales; family Poaceae; genus Miscanthus; species Miscanthus lutarioriparius. Next base: position 17,520,173 of record CAJGYO010000019.1, read on the forward strand.
CTGAAAACAACTATGAAAACGGATCGCCGCTCTGGAAATCCAGAGGATAACAAAAGATCACAGATTCGGACTTATTGCTTCCCCAGATTACAAAGCATCGTGGGATGGATACGAGGAGTTTACATTGACCGGAGATCAACCCGCCAAGGCTTCTTTGGATTGAAGGGAGTCCGGGTCCCCACAAGGCTGAGGGTCATCATCACATTGGCCAGTTAGTTAAATTGTGCCAGAAGAAGGGGAAAGGCCGCCCGCTTAACAGACGCCTAGTTGGTTTCTCGGTGATTGGGAACTACGGGAAAGAAGCCCATGGCCCTCCCGGCGGGCGTTTGGTGAAGCAAACAAGGGAAAGGTGTCCACACATTCTAGCTCTTGCAAACACTAGAACAGCTTTGCGAGCATGGAGAAAAGACTCAGGTGATGATATCACAAGACTTCTTCTAGCTGCAATAGCTGATCCTCTTGCTCAACAAGGAGCTAGGATGAGCGACACAATCACCCTATGCATGAGAATTCTTCTAACCACTCAAGATCTTCAAGGCAAAAGGATGGACCATGGAGGGTCCGGCGAGGTCAGAACTTGAGAGGGTAGGTAGAAGAGAAACATAGCTAAATCGATGAGTTACTCTCGCCGGGGTCGGATGGGCATTTTATAGCCGGTCTGGAAGGATGAATCCAAGTGCCCATGAAGCAATGATGCTCTCGTAAAAATTGTGAAGCATGGGCTCATGAGCTGACATAGGCTGCGACAAGCAGTAGGCCCCAGATCAAGATTCGCTACCCGAGACTACAGACCCATTGAAGATGAAGACATGATAATTTTGGGATAAAATTACTTTTATCCCAACATTAGGGGGCATGTGTTTACACCAGAATGTAACACCCCAGGTGTTTGTCACTAGTTAAGCAATGGGTTTAAGCTCAACCATGGCATGTTAAGTAATGATGGAGATGTTAGGTTAAACATATGAAAATGAGTCACCACTTAAACTTGGACCATGCACCATTGCTTACACGCTGCCCATTCTAAAGAGTATGCTTGGGAAATGCTGGATGTACTTGTTTCATGTGTCTCGCATCAATATCCATCTATATTGATCCATGGAAAAGTTTCGTGAAGTTTGGAATCAAGAAGTCACATGAAATGACAAGTTATGTCCTTGCTTGAATTGTTTTATAAAGTGAATGGAATTCTAGATCGCCAACCAAACCTTGTAACCTTGCCCAAATGACTCTAATTGAACTCTACAACAAAAGTCATGAAGGGTTCGTGTTGAGCGGAGGACAAGAAAATACCTCCATCGGTCTAAAACTTGGATTTAAGCTTTACCGTGATGCTACTTTGACCTATGTTGACCAATCACTTACAGTGCTTGTATGGAGTTGCACCTTAAATAAAAGTTGAGGTTTGAGTAGAGTAGAACAAACTTTGTTTTTGGACCAAGAGCTAGATCAACTTGGAACTAAGGCAAATCGAGGCTCAAACGTTGAATCGGCAGCTGTTTTCGGTACTTAGAATTATTCTAAGTATGGAATTTCGCTAAGCAACGACGTTGGCATTCCGCGTTCTCCAAAATTCGTTAAGCAACTCGACTTGACCCCCAAAATAAAGGTTGGAGCAAAGTTCATGGAGAAGAGCATATAAAAATATGGCACTCGTTGGACTTTGTTTTGACCATCAATTTTGGACTTTTGTTCATCGCTGTCAATGCGCTGACACTATCACTTTGGAGCACAGTTAACCGCTGATCTGTTGCTCAAATGACTTGGCACCCTTAATAATAAATGTAGAGCAGACTGAGGTGAGCAAACTTCGTTTTGGGCCCATGGACCAAATCGGCCCGTAGCTGGCCCAAACCTGCGCTCCACCATGTTCACTCCGTCGCTCGCCAGGTGTTCGCGGAAATGCCCCAACGGATGCCGCGTGCCCCGTGCATGGCGGCCATGCACGAGCAGCGCCCCCACCTCCATGCCGCGTGCCCCTGCGCCATTGCGGATGAGGAGAGCCCCTACCGAGCGCTCCACTTCCTTCCTCACTCGTGCTCGCCACCTCTCGCTCCTCTGCTCGCGCTTGCCGTCGCCGTGTGCGCAGAACGGTGCACCGCCGCCATGGCTGGGCGGTGAAGCTTGCCGCCACCGCATCCCCGCCGCTCCAGGCTGGCTCGTGTCCTACCATGTGCGCCACCACCTCCCCCGTCGTGCGCCGCCCCTTCTGCTCCATTTTTCCGGCCACCGCAACCGCCGTAGCGCCGTCGCCACCGGAGCAGCCACTGGCGCTCCACCTACTCGCGCGGCCAGCAGGCCATAGGCCGCCTTGGGTCGAGCTGGGGAGCCCAGTGGGTGCGCATGGACCCCTGGTCCCTCCCCGCCACTTTCCCCGCCCCCGACGAGAATCCTCCGGCCGGCAAACGGCGGGCTCCTGCGCAGCTCCTTCAAAAATCGCGAGCAGGGACATTGGCTTCGAATTTGAGTTTAGGGAGGGGCCTTTCTGTGGGTTATACAATTGATTGCTCTCTGTCTTATTTAGACCAGTTTCAGTAAATGTATAATTTCGACCTACGTAACTTGTGAATCATGTTATGATAGTTATAGATGAAATGTAGATAATTTCATAAGCTTTCCAGAATGTCTTCTTGCAAGTCATTTGGATTTGTGTAACTCCAGTTATAGCTAAAACTTGTAGCTGCTGTTTGCATGTCCAGAAATTGGCAGATTCCAATTATAGTGTTTGCTTGTATATTGTTAAGTGTGACTTATGCCTTGAATGATGACTGAGTTAGAGCACCTGAGATCTTAGGAAACTTGTGTCATGCTTGGTTTTGTCGTCTTCTTTGCCATCTTAGCATGATAGATAGTGTGATGTTTAAGTTAAGCATCGCAAAGTACTTAAGTGTGTTAGTGTAAACTATGCTTGTCTTGCTTGCTATTTTGTGATGCGTCTCATGGTACTCTTCTTCATATTTATGCACTTGTATATTGCATCTCATCTAGGTACGCTAGATGCACCATGTGAAGGATGCGATGTTGGAGCCAAACCCGAAGATTTGGTTTGGTGGATATATCCCGAAGATGGAAGGACTAAGCAAGTGCTAGGACCGGAGATGTCACCATGACGGTGCAAGCTAACTGAACTGACTGGTGTCGAATCCCAGGCAAGCCCCGGAGCATATTAATCCTCCTAATTTCCGAAATGCAGTTAAAGTATTATTGTTACATATATATATTGTTGCATTAAGTTTAGGTGTTGGGTGCAAACACTTGCTGCATTGGTTATCCAATCCTTGTCCAGATATTGATACCCTGAATCCTATGTAGCTCAGGCTCGTGTAGTGCTTAGCCCTGCTTAAACGCGGTAGAAGTCAGGTGATTTCCTGCCACCTGCGAGATATAGGAAGATACATATGGCACGGTTGGCTATATTTGTTATCGTGGAAAAGAACCTGTCTTAATTTGAAATGAAGACCGGGCGGAGGCTAGCCGGTTTGTAGTGACTCCGTCTGTGTCGCTTAAGGACTGAATCTTGGAGCCTTTCTTGTTCATGTTGAACGCATGCCTCTCTCTTAGTTGGCCGTGTCCGAAGACCGACCACGAAGTCAAGTAGCTCACCTCAGGACGGGAGTCGATAAGTATAAAGTGCGCCACAGAAGGGAGCCGTAGGCATGAGTCCAAGGGCAGGTGATTTAAAAGTCCTGATCGTCCTGGCAGAAGGGTAATCCCTGAGAGTGCTGGCGCTGATCGAACCCGCGAATTTGGTTCCTAAGTTGTCCCAAAGGTGACCCACGGCTACCCTTGCAAAGTATGCCAGGGTGAGAGTTAGGAATACCCCCTCAGCTGAGTTGTAATTCGATTCGAGTCGCCGTCTCTCCCGATTAGTGAGAACTTGACGGGCTTATCTCCAAAGTAGATACACTAAATAACATAATGGTTCGGAAATGATGATATGATGATGACAGCTTTATTATACCTGCTATGGTTAATATTGTTTGCTCCTAATAAGTGAGTGCTCTAGTACAGGTGCTAATCTAGTGGACAGGTAATTGATGATAAGCTCGATGCTAAGTTTAAATTGGTCACTATATTCATAAGCTCTTTTATGCAACTGTGTCAAGCTAGCCCACCTCATAAGCCTTGCATGACCCTTGGTGTCTTTTATTTCTGGTTTTGATGGGTAAGTCTAGCTGAGTACCTTCTCGTACTCAGGGTTTATCTCCCACCTGTTGCAGATGACTAGTTCTACTTCGGTTGCTGCAAGTATTGCCTTCTCCTAGTTCTCGTACCTGATAATGCTTTTGTAGGACATGACTAAGTTCTGGCAATGTATTTGAAACTATGAAGTTATGTACTAAATTATGTTGCTTCCGCAAATTTGAACTTGGTTTGTAATATTTTATTTGCACTCTGATGGATATAATCTGGATGCCACTTGTGAAATGTTGTAACGAATGATGTGTTGTGTTGAATCACTACGGTCTTGGTTTGTATGTCGAGAGTTGTTTGAAATCTTTCGTGATTTCTGGACTACCGGGATTATGGGAGCTTAAGTACAAGAATTTGATCACTTCGGTGATTGTTTTTGTACTTACGTTCTTATAATTTGGTCGGTTCTGTTACAGCTGGCATCAGAGCAAGGTTCGACACTAAACATGTCATTTGTGTATTTAAAACAAAAGTATTTGTGAAAATCCTAAATTAATTACTAAGTGTTGCCAGTGGTCATATACTTTATGCCCAAATAAGGACTCTTAGGTGGCTTATTAAAGTACTAACTTGGGGGTTCCTACTTGTTTCCATTTCGTTGTCCATACGGCGTGCTATTGTATGGATGCCATCCGCTTGGGTGGTAATGTATGGCTCAAAATACCTCTAAGCTCTGGTAAGTGGGAGTTGTGAGAGCATGACCGTCCAACTGTCGGTCTAGGGGAGAGTTAGCTGTGGTTACTAGAATATTTACATGTCACACACATGTATATATGAAGGTACTTAATTGCAGGTATATTTATCGGGTAGCTATGGATATCGAAGTATATACATTTGGGGATGTATATATGCAGAGTATCTTAGTTTACTGCTTTCATTGTGTGCTTATTTATCTCTTGTGGGGATGGGCTGCAATAAATTTACATGTAGGTACGCTAACCATGAATGCGTAGATTGAAAATAGCTGATGACTAGCTATATATCGAGAGAGTACGTGTTATGCCACCGACATAGAACATGATTGCCACCTTAGGCTAGCAATTTCGTGAGGACGAATAGGACGAGCATGCATCATGATTGTGCTTGTGCATAAATATGCTTCCCTCACCTTGTTCTAATGCTAAGTAACTTGTGATCAATGTGATGTCACTATTTTCTCTGTGTGAAGCTAGCCAAAATGCCTTGTCCCATGCTGCTTGAATAGCTATGCTTAAAGTTAGTGTGTGATTAGCTTTGCCTCGTATGTTGGCTTCCAAAGGAAATAGATGACAAGTTATTAATTAGCAAAAACTTCACCCCTTTCAAAACTAAATTGCCAAGTGTAAGTAAAACTTGTTTTGTAAAGATATCCACCTACTCAGTAGAAAGGAAATAAAAGATAACAGTACCTTACCACCAGGTTCGCATGTTTATGTGTAGTGGTGTTACTGTAGGTGATTGCTTATTATGTACGAGCTTTGTGCTTAGTAATAGTCGCTTAAGCTAATCGGATTGAGTGTTTCAAAATGCTCGCTTAAGACCATGATGTAGGCGTGGATGCTCGTTATCTAGGTAGTGCCGTAGTTGTCACCCTTCTATCCTCGGTAAGCATATGAGTGTGGAAGAGCGCTATCCTAGAGCAGCGTCCAAGTTTTGGTAATCTTAGGGTTGTCGTCTACAATTAAGTTCTCTCTTAGGAACCTGAGCCTATACAAGTGGTTGCTAGCCTTGAACGTTGTGCTACGAAGACTTTATCTATGCCTTTGCTTGACCTTAGGTCCAAGCTTAGTTCCCTTGAATGCTTACATGTTTTGTGGTTGTCCCGCTCCTGTGTGGGAGGACCCTGCTCAAAAATCCTTGTTGGACCTTATTGCTCTATCTCCTACGGATGAGCTAGTGCAACGCTAATCACTATCTGCCCTGGCTTTGGAACCTTTTCCGCGTAGATCATGTCATTGCTTTATCAACTGAATCCCTAGTTAGTACATTGGCTCTGACCCTCGAATCTCATTTATTTTGCCTCCAACCCATTCAAGTCCCTAGATGTTTATCAGTCTTGATCTCATGTTGCTGCTCAACAAGACCAAATCTCATGTTAATCTTTATCTGGTAATCACTTTGGTGGACACGAGGCGTTTATGGAAATTAAGCAAGAGTCTCCTGCTTAGTTGCCTTCGACAATTAGGCTATGTTCTTTTGCGCTGTATTTTGATCTTCTGATCACCTCCTTGTTGATTCCTAACCTTGTGGCTATACTTGTTTGCTATCCCTCTTTTGCACAATGCTTGTTCTTACAATCTAATTGGTGCCACTAGAAGTTTCACTTTGGTTGTATGTTCAGTAATGGTGCCCCGATTAGCGATCTACGATGCCGTGACGGAACCTAGGGCCTCCTTATGGCGGCCGACGCATGGTTGTGCTACTGGGTGCGCGCTGGTATCGAGGTTTCTAGTCATGATCCATTGCCGAACTATACCAATGTGTTATTTTCATGTGAGCTCTTCCTTGGTTATCTCTCCATATCTTATCGAAGATCCCTATATCAGACCGAAAGTAGTAGAGCTTCCTGTTGAAGTCACAAAAAGGATAACCTTTGAAGAACTGGTCACCGACATAAACATTAACTGACTACAAAAGGTGGTAGACAAGTGACTCCACTTGGTTGTCCCAGTATTGACGTCCATCACCTAGTGAACAACTGATGTCATCACTGTTGGATCAGAAAGGCACACAACAATTAATGTTGGACAAGTTGTTAGTCAGATAAGAATCGAACGTCACATTATGATTATGACCTGGCTATCCAAGTCTTGATTATTATGTGCATGCTGATCGCACAGTCGAGATCAACAATCTCTAGTGTGACCCCTTGTCTGCTGACTTCGATGGCGACCATCTATCATGCGTCAATCACACAGGTAGTACAAAACATTGTATCGGCTACGTAAGGAGCTAGCGAAAGCACGTCCCTAGTTTTAGTCAGCATCATTGTGCCCCTAGGTACCACAAACGGATTTGTTCAAGGTTCTATTGGACCAAGTGCTAGAGAATATTTAGAAATGGTTCCTTGTCTATGTAGGAATGCCCTCCATGTGGAGTAATGCTTCACGCCCTATGAAAATAGTCCACAAGTCCAATGCTTGTGCATCGTCAAGTTGGTGTCTAGATCAACGGCGGAAATTGTTACCTAAGAAACATGTTAGGAAGACTATAGCCTCCTTCTTCAGCTAGAGAAAGGCTGTTGCTGCTATGAGAAAGATTATAGAGTGCAAAACACACACCTCAATGTGTGAAGCAAAGAAAAAAAAAAACACGAAATCTGTCCAGATTTTGTGGCACTAAACCAGTTATCTTCAAGCCGGTGATTAGTGACTCAAACGAAGTTGGATTGACCCCAAACTTGGTGATCTCATTCCTTGCTTAGGACCCTTCAATGTCTTAAGTTGGTTTGAGTATTGGTTGAGTAAAACATCGGATTTGAGAGATATCTTGTCGGCTTGGTTTGCTGCTATTTCAGAACCGAGCAGTTTTGGTAGATGAATTGTTTGGATGGTCAAACGATGTCTGGTTGAGTTGAATTTTGATGAGTAGTTAGAAGACATGTGGAGCTACATGCCCACCAAAATTTGTGCATATTAGTGCAGTAGTTTGTGAGATATGAATAGAAAACAAAATGGTACAGAATCTGCAATTTCGCTGTGACTACGATCATCCTTTGCATTAGACGGTTGTGTTTGTAATTCATGCCAAGAAATTACAACTTGTAGATATCTTGCTGTTAGACAACCCTCCATACCCTCTAGAAGACTAATTGCACCCCTATATGCCTTACTTTTGCCCTCTTAGATCAGCAATGCGTGAGCAGTCAAGGTGTTCTAGAAGTCAAATTGTGCCCTTACAATTCGAAAGTAATTGGAAAGGTGTCAAACCATAGATTTTTGGATTATGGTTTTTGAGATATTGATTGGCCTGAGAATGGAAGCCTCGACGTCAAATATAGTTTAAGAAAGCTGGTTTTGCTACGATGCAAGTAAACCCAACTTGCTGTGCAACTGCACCACGAAGGCAAATTGTACTTAACCTGCTTGGTAGTGAACTAGTCCCTAGTTTTGTGATTACTTGCAACTTGTGTTGCCCTCCAAGCCTCACTAACCTCCTTCTGCATCAATGGTTCTCCAATGCTGACATGCCTAAGGTGTCTTCCATGTGTTTTACCCAAGGGGTTGCCTCAGATACAACTCAGATAACTATTGCCGTTTGGATATGAGAATTCCCTTAAATAATGGTCATCGAAAACGCTGAGTCAACAGAGTCAGCTATCACATTCACCGCTCACTCAACTGGCTCAAGTAATACAGTATTGTTATCAGAGAAAGAGCACTGCACACATGGAACATTATGTAGCTTTCCATCAGTTGACATATGAGTGAGTGCACCGCTACAACCAGTTTGGATATTGGTTAACTAGCTTCTCATGCCCTCAAAGGATGTTTACCCCATCTATGATCACATCCTTTATGAGAAGTTGTGCTCAAGCCACTTTAGTAGAGAACTGCTTTTCAAACCTTGGGAACAAATATAACACCATTGCAAGGAATATCTGTCAATAGACTGTGGTCTAGTGCAAAGTCCATAGGTCTGTGCTATATCCACTAGGGAAGTAGATGTTACAAGTATTAGTCTACGCTTGTATCACTCTTCGTACATCGAGGACGAAGTACGTAGGACAGTGCTATCTTGGATTCCTTCCAATGTAACAATGCTTTATGGACGCCAACGAAAGAAATTCTTCAGACAACAACTTACGACGAAGAGCAAGTATCATAAAGTGTCGTGACCAAATTAGTCTCTCTGATACAACAAAGTTAAGTAGCCTAATGCTATCACTGATGTTGGAAACTGGATGACAAGTTTCTCTTCCCTTAAAAGGCTTTCGCACCGAATCTCAGGACGCGATTCCTTTAAGGGGGGAGGGTTGTAACACCCCAGGTGTTTGTCACTAGTTAAGCAACGGGTTTAAGCTCAACCATGGCATGTTAAGTAATGATGGAGATGTTAGGTTAAACATATGAAAATGAGTCACCACTTAAACTTGGACCATGCACCATTGCTTACATACTGCCCATTCTGAAGAGTATGCTTGGGAAATGCTAGATGTACTTGTTTCATGTGTCTCGCATCAATATCCATCTATATTGATCCATGGAAAAGTTTTGTGAAGTTTGGAATCAAGAAGTCACATGAAATGACAAGTTATGTCCTTGCTTGAATTGTTTTATAAAGTGAATGGAATTCTAGATCGCCAACCAAACCTTGTAACCTTGCCCAAATGACTCTAATTGAACTCTACAACAAAAGTCATGAAGGGTTCGTGTTGAGCGGAGGACAAGAAAATACCTCCATCGGTCTAAAACTTGGATTTAAGCTTTACCGTGATGCTACTTTGACCTGTGTTGACCAATCACTTACAGTGCTTGCATGGAGTTGCACCTTAAATAAAAGTTGAGGTTTGAGTAGAGTAGAACAAACTTTGTTTTTGGACCAAGAGCTATATCAACTTGGAACTAAGGCGAATCGAGGCTCAAACGTTGAATCAGCAGCTGTTTTCGGTACTTAGAATTATTCTAAGTCTGGAATTTCGCTAAGCAACGACGTTGGCATTCCGCGTTCTCCAAAATTCATTAAGCAACTCGACTTGACCCCAAAATAAAGGTTGGAGCTAAGTTCATGGAGAAGAGCATATAAAAATATGGCACTCGTTGGACTTCGTTTTGACCATCAATTTTGGACTTTTGTTCATCGCTGTCAATACGCTGACACTATCACTTTGGAGCACAGTTAACCGCTGATCTATTAATCAAATGACTTGGCACCCTTAATAAGAAATGTAGAGCAGACCGAGGTGAGCAAACTTCGTTTTGGGCCCATGGACCAAATCGGCCCATAGCTGGCCCAAACTTGCGCTCCAGCATGTTCACTCCGTCGCTCGCCAGGTGTTCACGGAAATGCCCCAACGGATGCCGCGTGCCCCGTGCGTGGCGGCCATGCACGAGCAGCGCCCCCACCTCCATGCTGCATGCCCCTGCGCCATTGCGGATGAGGAGAGCCCCGGCCGAGCACTCCACTTCCTTCCTCACTCGCGCTCGCCACCTCTCGCTCCTCTGCTCGCGCTCGCCGTTGCCGTGTGCGCAGAACGGTGCGCCGCCGCCATGGCCGGGCGGTGAAGCTTGCCACCACCACGTCCCCGCCGCTCTAGGCTCCCTCGCGTCCTACCATGTGCGCCACCACCTCCCCTGTCGTGCGCCGCCCCTTCTGCTCCACTTTTCCGGCCACCGCAGCCACCGTAGCGCCGTCGCCGCCGGAGCAGCCACTGGCGCTCCGCCTGCTCGCGCGGCCGGTAGGCCACAGGCCGCCTCAGGCCGACCTAGGGAGCCCAGCGGGTGCGCATGGACCCTTGGTCCCTCCCCGCCACTTTCCCCACCACCGACAAGCATCCTCCGGCCGGCAAACGGCGGGCTCCTACGCAGCTCCTTCAAAAATCACGAGCATGGACCTTGGCTTCGAATTTGAGTTTAGGGAGGGGCCTTTCTGTGGGTTATACAATTGATTGCTCTCTGTCTTATTTAGACCAGTTTCAGTAAATGTATAATTTTGACCTACGTAACTTGTGAATCATGCTATGATAGTTATAGATGAAATGTAGATAATTTCATAAGCTTTCTAGAATGTCTTCTTGCAAGTCATTTGGATTTGTGTAACTCCAGTTATAGCTAAAACTTGTAGCTGCTGTTTGCATGTCCAGAAATTGGTAGATTCCAATTATAGTGTTTGCTTGTATATTGTTAAGTGTGACTTATGCCTTGAATGATGACTGAGTTAGAGCACCTGAGATCTTGGGAAACTTGTGTCATGCTTGGTGTTGTCGTCTTCTTTGCCATCTTAGCATGATAGATTGTGTGATGTTTAAGTTAAGCATCGCAAAGTACTTAAGTGTGTTAGTGTAAACTATGCTTGTCTTGCTTGCTATTTTGTGATGCGTCTCATGGTACTCTTCTTCATATTTATGCACTTGTATATTGCATCTCATCTAGGTACGCTAGATGCACCACGTGAAGTATGCGATGTTGGAGCCAAACCAAAAGATTTGGTTTGGTGGATATATCCCGAAGATGGAAGGACTAAGCAAGTGCCAGGACCGGAGATGTCACCATGACGGTGCAAGCTAACTGAACTGACTGGTGTCGGATCCCAGGCAAGCCCCGGAGCATATTAAGCCTCCTAATTTCTGAAATGCAGTTAAAGTATTATTGTTACATATATATATTATTGCATTAAGTTTAGGTGTTGGATGCAAACACTTGCTGCATTGGTTATCCAATCCTTGTCCAGATATTGATACCCTGAATCCTATGTAGCTCAGGCTCGTGTAGTGCTTAGCCCTGCTTAAACACGGTAGAAGTCAGGTGATTTCCTGTCACCTGCGAGATATAGGAAGATACATATGGCACGGTTGGCTATATTTGCTATCGTGGAAAAGAACATGTCTTAATTTGAAATGAAGACCGGGCGGAGGCTTGCCGGTTTGTAGTGACTCCGTCTGTGTCGCTTAAGGACTGAATCTTGGAGCCTTTCCTGTTCATGTTGAACGCATGCCTCTCAATTAGTTGGCCGTGTCCGAAGAACGGCCACGAAGCCGAGTAGCTCACCTCAGGCCAGGAGTCAATAAGTATAATGTGCGCCTCGAAAGCGAGCCATAGGCTTGAGTCTAAGGGCAGGTGATTTAAAAGTCCTGATCGTCCTGGCAGAAGGGTAATCCCTAAGAGTGTTGGCGCTGATTGAACCCGCGAATTTGGTTCCTGAGTTGTCCCAAAGGTGACCCACGGCTACCCTTACAAAGTATGCCAGGGTGAGAGTTAGGAATACCCCCTCAGCTGAGTTGTAATTCGATTCGAGTCGTCGTATCTCCCGGTTAGTGAGAACTTGACGGGCTTATCTCCAAAGTAGATACACTAAATAACATAATGGTTTGGAAATGATGATATGATGATGACAGCCTTATTATACCTGCTATGGTTAATATTGTTTGCTCCTAATAAGTGAGTGCTCTAGTACAGGTGCTAATCTTGTGGACAGGTAAATGATGATAAGCTTGATGCTAAGTTTAAACTGGTCACTATATTCATAAGCTCTTTTATGCAACTGTGTCAAGCTAGCCCACTTCATAAGCCTTGCATGACCCTTGGTGTCTTTTATTTCTGGTTTTTGATGGGTAAGTCTAGCTGAGTACCTTCTCGTACTCAGGGTTTATCTCTCACCTGTTGTAGATGACCAGTTCTACTTCGGTTGCTGCAAGTATTGCCTTCTCCCGGCTGGGGATGAAGACTAGACCGTTGGGCGCAGTCTCTCCTAGTTCTCATACCTGATAATGCTTTTGTAGGACATGACTAAGATCTGGCAATGTATTTGAAACTATGAAGTTATGTACTAAACTATGTTGCTTCCGCAAATTTGAACATGGTTTGTAATATTTTATTTGAACTCTGATGGATGTAATCCGAATGCTACTTGGGAGATGTTGTAACGAATGATGTGTTGTGTTGAATCACTATGGTCTTGGTTTGTATGTCGAGAGTTGGTTGAAATCCTTCATGATTTCCGGACTACCGGGATTATGGGAGCTTAAGTAAAGGAATTTGATCACTTCGGTGATTGTTTTTGTACTTACGTTCTTATGATTTGGTCAGTTCTGTTACACAGAATTTGGAAGAAAGATCTCGAAGGCTCGAGAGCTCCTAAAACCATGACAGCGAGGGATCAATCGCGTGTTGATCGAAACCAGCTGATTCGGATGCAGCACTAGAATCGGTTTTTCTTCAGATAGCGCCAGCAGATGACGACAGAGGCTATGATGGGCGCTGGGACGAGACATGCTGGACTCTACAAAAAGGAAAAGATTAGAGTCCAAGTTATCTTAAATTAGGAACGTTTTTATTTTTGCCAAAAGTCGCAACAAATCGTCCTCGAGTAGGATTCATGTTTAGGCTCCGGGGATAAATATCAAACCCCGGCTATTGTAAAGAAGACACAATCAATCAAATACAAGTCAATTACTTTTTTTGGCTCCGGCCACCCCTTAGGAGTAGGAGTAGAGTATATCTCGGTGAGTTCTTTGGCAAGTACGGCTGCATCGATCCGGTCGACCTCCACTGCTTGTTGTAATCATATGGCTGCATCGATCCGGTTGACCCCCACTGCAACTCTGGTATAGGCTAGTTATCGACTCTTGCCTAGTTCAAGTATGGCCTGTGTGATTCTGCCTCACACCCCACTGCTTGAACTAGATCAAGGTCAAGTTATCGGCTCTACCTTTGAATGGCAGTCTTTGGTAGATTCATTAAGTTACCGATATTGCTTATTGCTTTCATTGTTTATCTAATTATAGCAATATCACTCTGCCCGATTGAGATTGATCTGGATTGGCCTTATATCTTATTTAACCCATCATTTGCCAATCTAAAACTGATCTAATCTGCATCTTAAACGATGAGTTATGTTTTTATCGGCTGTTTTATATCAAACTTAATCGTGCATAGCGTGCGGTTAAGGCATGTTCAATCTTGAGTGGATCTATTGGTTAACGAGAACCGTTCCATGGCCCGTTATCATGGCCTGTGGGATTCTGCCTCTCACCCCACTGTTAGCACCGTGGAATGGGGATCGTTAGTTGATAGATCCGTTCCTGAGAAGGCATGACGTTAACTGTGCACTATGCCTGAATCGGCTGTTTAGTCGATATCGAGTGCTTTCATGAGCAGTTCACATCACGAGACCATTGAAGTAGAGATAAGTTGAAAGATATGTTAGCCCCATGATCTTGTTATTGTATTACGACCTGCATGATTCTGCCTCATGCCCCACTGATACTGGTAATGAGTTAGGGTTGTCGAGTCTATTATTGTTTCTACGGTCTGCATGATTCTGTCTTATGCCCCACTAGTCATGGCGATAGATGAGATCTAACATGTTTATTAGATTTATCTTTATTAAATGGTTAAGTGGTGTTGAATTGTTTCTTTATATAAAAAGGGGTTCGGTTACTTGCAATCATTGGCTCAATCTAAACCGATCATCATTGATATCTTATTGCCATTGATTAAATTATTGCTCGAATTATATTTATCCTGGATGATAACCGATTCTTCTTACACAACCCCATGAGCTTTAACCAATCTATTCTTATGAATATACTGGAATCGACTATTTAGTCGATCTCCTCTCATATCGGCTCTCAGAGCTGCACATTCGGGACTGTCTGGCAACACCGGCATGTTCCACCCTTAATTACTGATAAACTTTCTCTCCTTGTCAATTGCAGGGTCAAATTGACTGGCACGTCTCGGGAGGACTGCGCAGGATCGACCACCCTTGCGCTGAAGCTAGGCGGATCTGCTCCATCGAGCGGACCCTTCCGGCTTGCTGCGTGTGTCTTCGGCACGGAGACAAAAATTCTGTGTCGACAGGACGCTTCTGAGCCTACGGACAGCATGGAGCCTGGTTCAGGGGGGAACGTTGCCTTGGCTCCGATCGAGCCGAACGTCGTGCCGTCGAGGAGTGAGCAGCATGTGCCTTCATTGGTCGTGCCGCCAGCAGATGCCACCAGGTCAGTTTAATATCTTGCAGAATGTAAGTAGTTTAGTAAGAGTTTGAGTTTGTGGGGGAGCCCCCATGTAAAACGTTCGTGTGTGTGTTTCAATGATTGCAATCGGTTTTTGTTTTTGTGATTGGGTTGCTCCATTTGGGGAAGCTTGTTCCCTTTCGTTCCTTAGTTTTCCCTTAGCATAATTTTGTTTTTTTATTCCTTTCTTTTTCGTACCTGCCCATTTGTCCCGTAGGCCACAACCTTGTGAGCCCAGGGCATGGCCCGCGAGGCTCGGCCGCTCATAACCATAGGAAAAGGCGGCGTGCGATCAGTCGGAATGTTTTAAAGCAAAGCTACGTAAGGCAATTTAAAGGAGCGATCCGCCCATTCGTTTGGGTAGGAAGGAGTTTCTCCATATGAAAGTAAAAGATGAAAACAGAGGGGTAATAGTGCCCCCTAGTGGAGCCCCCGAGCGCCCCGAGCCGAAAAGTGTTCGGGTCGGGGTGCTTTTATAGGAGCGTTCGCTAAGTAAACAATGGTAAAACTAAAACTTAGGGAAAGGAAAAAACAACATAGTTGTTCCAAGCATTTGGAGAGAACGTCGTCGTCATTGTCTTTCAGTCGGTAGGCGTCCGATCGGATCACTTCAGCCTTCAGTCATCTGGATCCTCGCCCGTTGTGCCCCCTTCTTCTGTTGCTGCTTCTTCGCCTTTTTCTTCCCTTGGCCTGCCGGTCTACCTCAGTAGGCGCTTGAGGAGCTGGCACTCCTTGTAGAGATGATTGATGGGATAGTTGTGGTTGGTGCACGGGCTCTCCATGAGCTCGTGGAAGTGTCCCGATCAGTCCTGCTGGGGCTACGTGCCCAGGTGATCGACCATGGCGACCGATGTGGAGTTGGCCGATCGACGATGATCCTTTCTGTTCTTTTTTCCCCTGCGTGGAGGGGCCCTCGCCTTGATCCTGGCGCTTGGCCTTACCTTTGTCGTGGCCTCCGTTGAAGCGCAGTGAGAACGGCGCTTGCTGGGGGAGTTGGGCAAAGGTCGGTGGTCCCAGGCCGTCAGTGCTGGGACTCTGGTCGCTGCTGTATGTGCCTCGGTTTGGTCCGAGCCGCGCATAGATAGGTGGTTGGTGCGGAGCGATCGTCAGGTCAAGATGAGGTGCCGTTGCGGCCTCACGTGCCACACTCAGCGGTTGTTGCGGTGACAGGGTGTAGTGCCCCATCTGCTGCGTCCCTGTTCCCCGGACGAGGAGCGAGGTCGTGAGTCGGCATCATGATACGGAGCACTCCGCTTGCTAGACGGCGGCGGTCTCCACCAGTGCCCGGAGGTTCCGGTGGATCACCTGTTCGCGAGGGTCGTTCGGTTCGGACAGGCCGCGCATGAGTATTGCCACGGCGGCAATATTCTGACTGGCCCAAGCGAACTATGGGGGATCAGTCCCCCTATCCGGGGTGTTGTGCTGGACCTAACAGGCACGACCCCGAGCGCCGTTTGTTGGTCCACGCGCACGGGGCGTAGTGTGGCGCGCCGAGCGCACTGGCGTAGTCGGTGGCTGATGCGGCCACTATCGTCGTAGTTCCTCCCCGTGCTCACGTGTGAGCTCAGGGGTCTTCGTATGAGGGCCCGGAGGGGCGTGAGTCCGTGAGGACTCCATTGCCCCTGGCGGCTGTTCTGAAGCATCCGTCATAGCGCACTCCTAGGACGGACGGTGGCTGGGTGCCACATCGCCGATGCTGGAGCCGTCACTCCCGACGTCGTCGTTCATGATGTCGAGGAAACAGGTGGGAGCGTAGCTCGCCATCCCCACGAACTTAGACGTGGGAAGAGGTGGCGCCATAATCTTTTGGAGCCCCCGAGCGTACGCGTCCACGGGAGACACGAGGCCATTGGGGAACCGGTCTTACGGTGGCCGTGACGGGGACAACGGTAGCCCTCCGGGTATTTGGCGAAAGATAGAATGTAGTAAGTAAAGCACGGCATGTATATTACTCACAGCGGGGTTTGAACAGAGAGTTTGCTCGGAATGAAGCGCAGGTGCCGCACCGTAGAGGTCGCGTGTCCCGGAGTCGATGGAGGATGTCTCCCCGACGGGTGCCGGGTCACGAGTCTCCTCGTGGAGCTGGAGTACGCTGAGCCGGTCAGTGATGAAGTCTAGGCTTCCGAAGAGGAAGGCCTGGGATGGCTCGAAGACAGGTGGAACCCGCATCCCAGCAGGCGAGAGTGCGGGATATTCCAGCGAGCTGAAGTGAATCATATCGCCCGAGCCCGCCATGGCGGGGGTGGTGGAAAAATGGGCCATCCGATGACCAAAAAGTGTTGAACGTACAGCGTCTTCCCCACGGACGGCGCCAACTGTCGGTACAGAAAGTGACCAACTAGTGAATATTTGTAGTTTTATTGTACGTTGTGATCGGAGGTGGCCTAGCACTCAATGGCACAGGATTTATACTGGTTCAGGCAACGTGCCCTACGTCCAGTTTGGGTTGTTCGGTGACTTTATTCCTGAGCCCAGGTGCTCGAAGTCTATAGTGGGGTTACAAACAAGAAGGAGAAAGGTGGGGTGTACGAGAGGCCCGGTCAGGTCTGACCGGAAGGGCCGAGGGCGACCAGAACCCCACTATGAGCTAGGTGCTCAAGCGTGTGCTTGAGGGGTTGTGAGCTATCGATCTAGTGAATCTGGTGCTTGAAGAAGTTGACCTCCTTTTGTTGGAGGGAGCGCATCCCCTTTTATAGATAAAGGGGATGGCTTTACAGGTGAGAGGGACAGAGTACGGATGTTTCTAAGCCTTGTTGCCCACGCCGACGAGGGTAGCGATGATGGTAGGCGCCCACAATACTGTTGATGTCACTATAGAATGTCAGGTGCACATGGGAGGTTGCGTTGGCTTCTTCAGGAATGGTGGATGTTGGTACCTGCAAAAATACTATTAGTATGTGAGGAGCCCTACCATGTGTACAAGGTATGGTGAATCCTGGCGCCCACAGTACTACCTATGCCTAGAGGCATGTGGGGGCTTATTGCCGTATGGGAGCCCAACGGCGCTTACAATACTGTAGATACAAATGTCGGTGCCTACAATACTGTTTGTGTCAGGGCGGTTGTGAAGCACTGCTCCCGCAGGCGTACAGGGTATGGTCCCGGTATCATGGTTTGACTTGTGCGTTGCCTTCTCCGTTCGCCCCTGGTCCCTTCCGAGCGGATGTCCCCAGTCGGATGGCCCCAGTCGGCTCTGGCCGTGCCAGTCGGAGAAGAGCGGTAAGCAGGCTTCCTACGGGTCCCCAGTCGGAGTCACGGGGTCGGAGTAGGAAGCAGCGTTTTGGTCCAGGCCTTCCGATCGGAGAGACCTCCCGGAGGCGGCTGGTGCCCGAAGCGAGCGCTCCGGTCGGAGAAGTGGGCCGAAGATGTTATCGAGCGGGCGCTCGTCCTTTTGGGTAGACCATCCGGTCGGCGACCAGACTGTCCTTCCGGGCCGTTGTTTTTTAGACTCTTGGGCCGGCCCATGACTTACATGCTGTTTTTTTCGGGCCGAGCCCTGGCGTGGAAGCGGGTCCCTGAGAGACCCCGGATTTATGAACCCGACAGATAGAGGGCTTGATAGAATCACAAAGAGGATCTATTGATAAAATTTTTAAGAGTAATACAAGCACAACAAGAAATCTGGATGAGTGGGAAATAGTTGCTGTGGATGAAATTGATATTGAGGCCATCATCAATGACTTCGCAGCAGTAAATGTTAGAAGAAAATTTTAAGGTAAGATAAGATGTATAACTAGTTTCATATGAATGATTAGTATGCATTACATTTATTAGAAACATCACTATATTATTAAAGTTGTATTAAAGGGTCCATCGTTGTAGCTTCGCTCCAGGTCTATAAATTGACAGGGCCTATTAGATACGAAACACATAGGTACCTGCACCAGTGGGTAAGATTGCCATCCCCACGACCCTATATATGAGACATAGAGTTAGAGCCTTTTTTTTTGGGAGTGGAACATAGGGTTAGAGGGTGTGTACAAGGACTTTATCCTTCTTTGAAAGCCCATATTAAACAAGTAGGCCCATAACGTAGATGGGCTTGGACCTATCGTTCTTGAACTAATAGGTTATAGTAGGGCCCAGGGGAAAAACACAAGGAAACAGAAACAGCTCCTTGCCTCTAGACAGGCCATGGCCACCACCGACGGTGGCCAAACCCTCGGCCAGAGCAGCTTATCGATCACGTGAATGCACACTGACACAATTTACGAGCAAACCATTAGCGGCGCGGCGAGGGCGGAGATTAGACACCGGCGGGAAGGGGCACGCGAAGGATGGGGCGGACGAGGAGGTTGGCCTTCCGTCTGGCGGTGATGCCGAACGCCTCGGTCATGTCGAACTCCGCGGGGTCGGACACGCCGGGGGCCTCCCAGTCGAAGTGGAACAGCAGGCTGGCGAGCGCGAGCTCGACGTTGGCGAGCCCGAACGACATCCCCGGGCACATCCTCCGGCCGGCGCCGAACGGCAGGAGCTCGAAGTCGGCGCCCTTGAACTCCACCGCGCTGGCCTCGGCCTCGAACCGCTCGGGCCGGAACTCCTCGGGGTCGCCGGGCCAGTACCTCCCGTCGCGGCCCAGCGCCCAGACGTTCACCAGCACGGTGGTGCCTGCGGGCACGTCGTAGCCGAGCACGCGGCACGGCTCCTGGGACTGCCGCGGGAGCAGCAGCGGCAGCGGCGTGTGTAGCCGGAACGTCTCCCGGATGACGAGGTGCAGGTACCGGAGCTCGCTCAGCGCGTGCTCGGCCACCGCGCCGCGCGCGCCGAAGGCCTCGCGCACCTCGGCCGTCGCCCGCTGCATCGCCTTGGGGTTCCGGATCAGCTCCGCCATGGCCCACTCCAGCGTGGTCGCCGACGTCTCGCTGCCGGCGCCGAAGATGTCCTGCACAGATCGAGACAGACAGAGGCTGGTCGTCATTAATGCATGGAGTACGACATGTCGACGAACATGGTGTCACATGTTGGTTTGTTAGTTGCCTTGTTATTTTCAGGGACAAACGATGTGCATATTGCAGTCTATACTGTCACGGCTGTCAAGCTCACGCACCCTGCAATTTCCTGGTACGCGCACTGTGACAAACGATGCGAGAAAGAGACAGATCCTTGCGTTTTTGCCGTGTGGCATCTAAACTCTATGATTGAAGAAAACAATCAAAAGGATTAGTAATAGTAAGCAAAAGAGATCTTACAAAGATGACGGCTTTAAGCACGTCCATGTCGAGCGGGATTTGGAGGCTGCCATCCTTGTGTATCTTGAGCAGCACGTCGAGAAGGTCCTCGCCGGCCTCGCCGGCGCCGGCGCCAGCGCTGTCCATCCTCTGCAGGTGCTCCTTGATGATGCCGTCGAGGATCCCGAACACCGTGTCGCGGCACTCCTCCGCGCGCCGCACGGCGCCGCTGAGTTGGCCGACTAGGCGAGAGGACGGCCACAGGTCCGCCGGGTTGAACCCCGCCGAGAGCCCGATGGAGCGGTCGAGCTCCCGCAGGAACACGTCGCGGTCCCTGCACCGGTCGCCCATCACGGCGCGCACCGTGGCGTCGGCCACGAGCGCCGACAGCCGCGCGCGCATCTCCACGGGGCGCGACTCCGCAGCCGCAGCGGCGCACGCGCGCAGCATGGCCGCCACCTCCTCCTCGCGGATGGCGCGGAAGGACAGCACCCGGCGCGTGCTCAGGAGCTCCGTGATGGCGAGCTTCCGGAGCTGGCGCCAGTGCTCCCCGTAGGGCGCGAAGATGATGTCCCGGCCGTTGTTGGTGAGCACGCGCACCGTGGCGCTCAGCGGCCGCGACGCGAACGAGGTGTCGTGCGTCTTCATCACCTCGCGCGCCGCCTCCCGGGACGAGATCACCAGCGTGGGGACCTCGCCGATGCGGAGCAGCATCACCGGCCCGTGGCGCCGCGCCAGGTCACGCATCGCGCGGTGCGGGAGCTGGCCCGCGAGGTGGTGCATGCTGCCGATGACCGGCAGCTGCCACGGCCCCGGCGGAAACCGCAAGCCATGGCCGGCCGCGGGACCGCGCCGGCGCCTCGCGAGCACGACGAGCAGCGACACCAGAGCCAGTCCGAGGTAGACATAGTAGCGGTCATCCATTGGCGTGTGCGCACGGGTCGATGCTTGCTTCCAACCCCAACGACAACGTTGCTGCTATAGCTTGTTTATAGCTTACGAGGATGGCAAGAAATGTTCTCCACAAACCTGTAACACTGACATGGCTAAATTATTGCACCTCACAATCGCAGTGTCGTTTTGTAGTGTGAGCGTCCCCAACAATTTGGGCCATGCTTAGATGCCGCGGGGAACAAGACAAGGCTTGCACACATGTTTATGTATTTGATGAGATGACACTGTCAACTGTCCCCCAAAAGATGAAACTATGGTATGCGTGTCAGTTTAAGCGCTTCACGTCTGGCTAAGTTTCTAGTAACACATTTATAGTTCCAAATCAATTTATTATGAAAATACATTTTGTAACTAATCTAATGATACTTATTTGATATTATAAATATTTATACTTTTATATTTATAATTGGTCACGATATAATAAAATATGACAGTATTCTAGAATTGCATTCTTTTGGAGACGGATGGAGTACTAGTTCCATTCTCTTTTATAAGTGCACAAGTATATTAACATTTAAGCTCTAAAAATTTGAATAATAATTTTTTAATTATTACAATACAAAATTGATATGCTTAGATTTATAATCAAATGTATTATACAATCATAAGTCATAAACATAAATAATATAATATAAAAACAAATAAATAAATGGTCAAAACTTAATTTGAGAGCATTCATGTAAGTTGTCTCTTATAAAAAGAGGACAGAGGTAGTAATTTATACACATTCATGAAAGTGAAAGTGAAGATGAACTAACAACAAGAGAGAAGGTGTTCGGTCTTAAGATTGAGGATGACTACTGTCGGGTATCGATATTAGTGATACCCGAAGCAAGAAAGTTAGCACCCACGCTGACTTTCCTGGATGGCTCGAGACGTATTAAAAGGTCTCGCCCGACCCCAACGTCGCGGGCTCCGTCTCGCCCGACCTCGAGGCCGCGGACTCCGTCTCGCCTGACCCTTGGGTGCGGGCTCCGTCTCGCCCAAGGTCGCGGGCTCTGTCTCGCCTGACCTCGAGGACGCGGGTTCCGTCTCATTCGACGGGGCCCATACCGCCACCAACCACTCCAGGTCCAAGGGTATGGGCCTGGGTCAAAACTCTGATGCCAGGGAAGAGACTGGCATGCCTCGATGTAACCCGTGGCCATGACGGACCATACTTGGGGATTCACATCAAGAACAGTGTCGGACGTGCCGGTGCTGTTCTGCCTAACCCTCGTATGGACGCTGACAGGCACGTCAGTTCACTACGACGTCTGCCAGGATGGAATGGAACGCCATGACCGGTAGATGACGCCTGCATATGGCGCCAGTGATGAACAAGGACATGACATGGAGCCGTCCCTGTTGACATCAACAAGATCGGCAGGACCCACATGAAGGAGAGGAAGGACCCGGCGACCCTGGAAGCCTTCCTCTCTCTCTTGTTCTTCTTCTTTTCCTCCTCTGTAACCGCGCTTTCTCTTCGCCTATAAAAGAGGAAGCAGGGCGCCCCACGGGGCAAAGGGGAGCTCTCGACACAAAGATCGGAACACGAGAGCACGACATGAGCACACGGCTGAGCGACAAGCGAGCTCTCAGCTCCCGTTCATTCCTTCCACCAGAGACTTGGGATCCTCTCCCTCTCTCGCTTGTTTGTAACCCCTACTGCAAACCAAGTGCCGGTAACACGAGCAACAGTGAACTAGACGTTGGGACGTTCCGTCTGAACCAGTATAAACCCTTATGTCCTCCGAGCACACCATCCGAGCTAGACGCGCAAATACAAATTTACTCATCGGTGGTCCGAAAGCACCGACAGTTGGCGCTCCAGGTAGGGGTTTTTTTGCTCATCTCGACGTCCACATCAGGCCTCGGATGGCTAATCACGACGTTAGCTGGGTTTTAGGCGTGCATGTGCGCTTTGGGAACCTAGACTTCATTACGACGGAGGGAGAGTTGGCGCAGGCTCCCACCACAGTCCAACCTCTCCACTCCATCGGCCTCGATGCGATCACCAAGGCGCTTGAGGAGCTACAAGTGCACGCACCGGAGGCCCACGCCCCAAGAGCGACCAGCTCCTCGGCTTCGATTACGGGAGGCTAGAGCACCAGCTCGGCGTCTTCCAGGGACCCCGACCATCCCGGGAGGACCTGCGCCGCCTCACCTTCTCATTCACCAATGTCATGACATAGCTTGCCGGAGTAGATCCGCTATCCCTGGAATACCTCATCCGAAGTGCCCCGACAACGCTCCCATCCGATCTGCGCCATGCCGTAGAGACCGTTGGCCACCTTGTGGCGCAGCGCACGCTCCCATCCCCTACGAACGACAAGTTCATGGGGATGACCGAATATGTCATGGAATCTTTCCACGACCTCCTCGCGGAAAAACCAGAGTCGTCCTCTGACTCTAACTCCAGCAGGGGGAGCCATCACCCCTCGCGTGAGTGTTTCATGATAGGTACCCCCGAGGGATACATCAAAAGCATCCACGAGGGAGGGGCTACCCCAATAGACGACCTCGACGATGAGGTCGAGGGGGATGCAGGGGCCCCACCTTGCCTATAGGTAGAGCAGCTGAGGGCACGGCACCAAGAGCTCAAAGAAGCACGACTCCAGCTCGAGCAGGAACGCGCGGAGCTCGAGCCAGAGATCGAACGCCATGGAGACGGTGGGCGTGTGCACGCCGTGGCCCACGACGTGAACCAGAGGATTATCGAGGATGACAAATCCCTCCCACACTTCACCCGAGCAAGCCAGAACATCGCTGCCGCTGTGGCCTTGCTTTGGGGGCTTTCGAGGCCCACGACGCCAGAGGATCATCGGACCCATCGTGAGATCCGCACGCTACTCGAGCGTGCGGCGATGCAGCAGGCTGAGAGCTGGATGTCCCGACGACATGAGCTCGATGCCAGCCAGCGCGCGCCCTCAGAGTGACCCGACAGGGACGTGTCAGTCCACCAAGCACAGCGAGGTGGCAGGCCACGCGCCGCGGTACCGGTGCATGAGCGTCTTGGTCTCCACCGTGGTATGCGTGACACCCTAGATGCCCGTAGGCGTGCCCACAGCAACGAGAGGGAGGTGGCTAGCCACGGCTACCACCCTCATCGTGGCAGATACTACGACAGCGGCAAGGACCAAAGCCCAAGCCCTGACTTGCTAGGACCTTAGGCCTTTGGCCGACACATCCTCAACGTCGTCTTCCCACCGTGGTACCGACCGCCGACCAACATCTCGAACTACTCCGGGGAAACAAACCCCGAACTGTGGCTTGAGGATTATCAGCTTGCTTGCTAAGCCGGTGGAGCAGATAGTGACGATTTCATTATCCACAACCTTCCATTGTTCCTGGCCAATTCGGCGCGAACATGGTTAGAACACCTTCCGCCCAACCGAATCCAAAGTTGGGCGGACCTAAAAGAGATCTTCATGGTAAACTTCCAAGGCGCATACGCACGTCCTAGGAACATATGGGATATCAAAAACTGCCGATAGAAGTCAAGGAAAACTCTTCATGGGTGCATCCGGCGCCTCTCCCGGCAGCCCAACGTCGCCAACGCCGACGTCATAGGAGCTATCCTGTCCGGGACCACTTGCGAGTCCTTGGTTCACAAGCTGGGATGTAAGGGCCCGCGAACCACCAAGGAGCTCCTCGACATCGCCACCAGCCATGCCTCGGGCGAGGAGGCGGTTGGGGCGATTTTTGACCGCCCTAAAGGCATGGCAAAGCGGGACGAGGACGCCGGCGAAGGCTCCTCCAACCGCCCCAACAAGAAGAAGAACAAGCAGCGGCGTGAGGGCTCACTCATGGCCATTGCCGACCGCAAGGGGGGTCAGAAGCACGCCGAGGGTACCATGGACCACTTCAAGAATGTGCGGGGGCTCAAGGAAAGTTGGACTCGCAAGGAGACCGAATGCGCAGTCGTAGGACGATGGCTCGGATCCTAGGGAGGGGTACGTCTCCTCGATCTTTTGTGAAACCTGACCCCGACAACGGCAAGGGGTCGGGCCTCACTCGGGGGCTGATAAGGATATATATACCCTTTTTGAAACAGTCGCCGTGCCCGACCCTTTTTCACGTTAAAAACCTAGAGACATGGTTTGCGGAAACGAATGCTGAGTAAAGCTGGTCGGACTGCAAAAAACCTATGCCCCAGCGGCTAGAACAATCTTGCTTACCAGCGTGATCAGAGTTTTTTGCCCACACCTCGAGCTCTACAATCTTAACAACAGGAAGGGTCAGAACGCATTAACCCTTTTTTACACATAAAAAGGTAGAAAGAACAAATTTGTTCAACCGAAACAAAAGAACAAGCTTGTTTAAACGAAATAGAAGGGTTGGAACTTGTCCTCTTATTACAAATACGGCACCTGACCTATCTGACTAAAGTAACCCCTCAAGGGGATGATTTCATCTTCTATCTTGGCAGAAAGGTCATGCGCCATGGGGGCCACCTCCTTCTCGATGTCGTCTAGCTCGGCATCGGTATAGACGAGCGCGAAGCCTTGGCTCATCATCGCTAGATCGATGTTCTCATAATGAGAACGGGTGATCGTGAACGATCTTTGAACGCCAAAGCAAAGCGAGCCCCTTGCCATATCACGTGCCCGGTCCATGATCCGGGTGGCGCGAACCGTGAGCAAGCTTGTCTCCTGCTTCGGGGCTAGCTTGAGCTCATCATAGACCAGTTGGACGACGAAGCGCAGGTTGTCGTGTTCGTCGCTCTCCTTCTGGAGG
Source organism: Miscanthus lutarioriparius (assembly GCA_904845875.1). Classification (NCBI taxonomy): domain Eukaryota; kingdom Viridiplantae; phylum Streptophyta; class Magnoliopsida; order Poales; family Poaceae; genus Miscanthus; species Miscanthus lutarioriparius. The sequence continues at coordinate 17,545,862 of CAJGYO010000019.1, forward strand.
GTGTCCTTCACCGCGCTGAGCTCCATCTCTAGGCCATGGCTCTTCACCACCTCTGCCCCGAGGTTGTCATCGAGACCTGCCCAAGCCATGTACCGACCGTGTCAAAAGGCTTACCACGGATTCTAGGGAGATAGACAACAAGGGAAACCAGAGACTTATGATTCAAATCTGCCCGAAGCATGCACACCTCATCGTGCTGCCGGTCACCTCGGCCTCCAGGCGTCGGACCTTTTCTTGGCGCTGATCGACCTCCACGGTGAGCCCGGTGAACACGCCCTCAACTACAACCTTCAGGTCCCTCTCCCCTTGGAGCTCATTCTTGAGGCGGTCAATCCGCTGCTGAGCGTCAACACGCTCCTGGTGAGCCAGGTCAGTCACTGTGCGAAGCTCCTCTACGGTCCAAAGCAAATCGTCCCGCTCCTTTCATAGTCGCTCGGCCTCTATGGCGTCCATGTGCACCCTCTCGATCTGGACCACGAGCTTCTCCTCAGCCTCTCAAGCGTCGTCGTGAGCATCCTTCTCCCTGACTCAAAGGTCGGCCACCTCTCGGGCAGCGATGGCAAGCTCAGCCACCTCCTGACGGGCGACAGCAAGCTGTGCGGCCAGCCCCTCACTCCGCCGCATCTCCTTAGCAAGGAACTGGGACTTCTCTTGGCTGTGGGCCATAAGGATCTACGAAGAAGAAATGACTTAGAGGCACAGAAAGAAAACATGAGGGTCAGAAGCACGGTCATATCATACCTGGCCAACCGGGGTGACAATGTCATGCAGCGAGCTCAGCACGGTGGTGAGGGCACGAATCGCGTCCCCAACCTCTGTGTGGATGCTCCCCCATTCCCTCTCCTTTGCTGCTTCATCGAGGGCAGCCACTCGGACCAGAGACCAGGACATTCCCATGCTAACATCAAGCGGCATCAACCTCTCTAGTAGCGGTAGCTCCTCTAGAGTGGCTCCTCTAGCAATAGAGGGGGCGGGTGACACGGACACGGAGGCCTGCCCTGTCGCCACATCCATGAAGGATGCCTCGGGTGCACCCCCTTCTATCCGCCCCACCACAGACACAGCCACCTGCACGGACGATGACTCTAGTCGTGCCACCACCGCCCGCGACGTCGAGGACACGACCGGCCACGACGCGCTCGCCATGGGCGCCTCAAACGCGTCCTCCTCTGCCTGCTCTCCCATGGACGTAGCCATCGGCTGCGCCTCCCCGATCGACACCGTGGCCACCCCAATGCCACTCACGCTCACCACCGACGCAGCACCAGTCGGCTCCTGTTGCGTTTGCCGGAGGAGGATCTTTTTTAGAGCGAGCTGCAGGAGAGCCCCACGTCCTCCGACGCTGCAAGGGACATGGCGGTTAGTTTGTAGCAAAAAATTTGTTACGACAAAATGACAACAAAAACTCTTGACTCACCTTGACGCCATCATACGAGGATGTTTTGGGGCTGGCTTGCCCGACCCCGGCTGCTCCTCATCGGCACGTTGCTACTTTGAGCCCTCCCTCGGCTCCGAGGGCTCGGATAAATTAGAACGGCCGCCTCCCGCTAACTTTGGAGGCACCGCCAAGGGCTCGGACGGAGCGGGGTGACCTGTTTCTGCCAGCTCTGGGGCCACCATCGAAGGTCCGGACTGGGTGGGGCGTTTTGATTCCACCGGCTTTGGGGGCGCGTCCTCCCCCTCCTGCCCTGTGGCATGCCGTAGGAAGGGCCTCGCCTGAGGTGAAGGTGGGTCCTCGTCCCCGGCGTCCAGATCATCCCATGGGATGGGCGACATGGAGCCATCATCCTCTTCCTCCTCCTCTTCTTCCGACGAACCTTGACACCGCTTCCCTCGCTGCAGCTTGGCTCGCTGCTTCGACCATTGTTTCTTCTCCTCATCATCCTTCTTCTTCTTCCTTTGTTCATCCATGGCATGGTTCGCCGCCCTCACGGCCGTGTGCTCTGGCAGCGGCACAACAGAGTCTCAAAAGACTGACCCCACCGGTAGCTCGATGAAGCCCGCATCTGACTGCATCACGGGATGCCCCGGGATTGGGAACACGTCGTCGGCCTACCTTGTGGCCTCCTTGATGCGCTGCGTGACCTCGCTATCATAGAGCAACCCCTGGGCGAGCGTTGTCCCGATGAGCTGCACGCTGGGCATCATCTCGTACAGCAGGAGGACGCACGCCATCAGCGGCGCCACCCTCCTAGCGTGATACCCCCTGATGACGCTGGCCCCATGGAGGCCATGGGTCTTTAGGAACACAATGGCCTCGAGGAGGTTGTGCATCCTCTTCTTCTCCTTGATGGGTGGCCCCCATGGCCATGAAGGTGGTACAACTTCGATCAGATGCCCGGAGAAGACTGACAAGGGAGCGGCAGGGTCATTCTTCAGGTAGAACCAATGCGAGTGCCACCCCTTGTTGGATCTAGAGAGCTGGCAGGGCATGTACTCGGCCGCCCGCTACCCCCAGAGGTGGATGCCCGCGCATCCCATCGGCACCGATGTCTCCCGACCTTTCTCCTTCTTCTTGATCAAGGAGATGGAGAAGAAATATCTCCAGAGCTCAAAGTGTGGCTCAATCCCCAGGTACCCCTCGCTATGGATGAAAATGGTACGGATATTTATTCGACCGTCTGTTCGACCGAACAAATATGAACACTTATCTGGATAGTTACTCAGATATCCGTAATTTTTTTTGGATACGGATAATAAAACGGATATCTTAGGCGGATATCAAATACGAATGTAATATCATCGATATCCGGCGGATATCGGATAATCCGGTTAAGTATCGGATATATCCGGATATTATTCAAACAGATATTATCCGGATATTATTCAAACGGATATTATCCGGATATTATTCAAACGACCTTGGATGGAGAAATGATCAAAATAAAAATTGTAGATCTCAAAAAGTTATGAAACTTTGTTGTTTACAACTTTTTCGTTTGAAATCATTTAGTGCTTCAAAATTTAAACCATCCAAACTTTCTCAAATGGAAAACTAGTTTATAGGCGTCAAAATTTAAAAATCACAAATTTGAACCATCCAAATTATCTCAAATGGAAAGTTGACCAAAACAACAATTGTAGATCTTGATGAGTTGAACAAACTTGGTATTCAAAACTTTTCAATTTGAAGTCATTTAGAGTTCATAATACTAGAGTCAAAGTGTTATTTTTTCATTTGACCAAATTTGACTTGGTCAAACTTGCTCAAATGAGACACTAAATGACCTCAGATGAAAAAACTCTGAATACCAAGTTTGATCATCTCAGCAAGATCTACAATTGTTACATAGCTCATTTTCCCATTTGAGAAAGTTTTATCAAACACTAGTCACAAATTCTTAAATCTCATATAGACTTTCTGAAACTATGTCACACACTTGTGAAATTTGAACTATATTTTGTTCAAACTTTCTCAAATGAAAAAATAGCCTATATAAGGATTGTAGATCTTGATGATCTGAACAAACTTGGTATTCAAAACTTTTCAATTTGAGACAATCTAGGGTTCCGAAAACTAGTTTGTAAACGTTGAAATTTAAAAATCACAAATTTGAACCGTCCAAACTATCTCAAATGGAAAGTTGACCAAAACAACAATTGTAGATCTTGATGAGTTGAATAAACTTGGTATTCAAAACTTTTCAATTGGAAGTCATTTAGAGTTCATAATACTAGAGTCAAAGTGTTGTTTTTTCATTTGACCAAATTTGACTTGGTCAAACATACTCAAATGAGACACTAAATGACCTCAGATGAAAGAACTCTGAATACTAAGTTTGATCATCTCAGCAAGATCTACAATTGTTACATAGCTCATTTTTCCATTTGAGAAAGTTTTATCAAACACTAGTCACAAATTCTTGAATCTCATAGACTTTCTGAAACTATGTCACACACTTGTGAAATTTGAACTACATTTTGTTCAAACTTTCTCAAATGAAAAAATGGCCTATATAAGGATTGTAGATCTTGATGAGCTGAACAAATTTGGTATTCAAAACTTTTCAATTTGAGACAATCTAGGGTTCCAAAAACTAGTTTGTAAGCATCGAAATTTAAAAATCATAAATTTGAACCGTCGAAACTATCTCAAATGGAAGGTTGACCAAAACAACAATTGTAGACCTTGATGAGTTGAACAAACTTGGTATTCAAAACTTTTCAATTTGAAGTCATTTAGAGTTCATAATACTAGAGTCAAAGTGTTATTTTTTCATTTGACCAAATTTGACTTGGTCAAACTTGCTCAAATGAGACACTAAATGACCTCAGATGAAAAAACTCTAAATAGTGGTGTCAGCTGACACCCATGCCGGACCCCCGTGAACGGGACGCCGGGGCCCCACTCGGACTAGCCCGTTAACACCTCACCGAGCACCATGTTTCGTCCGTCGAGGAAAAACATGGCACGGCTCAGCCCCTCCGTTTTATCAGAAAAACACTTAAGGGATGACGATCAGAAAGACAAGCCGACCCTCAATTGGACCCCTACTATGCGCGGGGGCTCCAGGGAAGTTGGACTCGCACGGATACCGAATGTGCGGTCGTAGTACGATGGCAGACCGATCGGATCCTAGGGGACCGAAATCAAGAAAAATCTTTCCGACCTCCCGAATCCTATGGTTACATGCCCCCAAGAAGACCGATCGTGACAAAAGAGAATCACCGTCCTACCAGGACACGACGCGGGCTACGAAAAGAAGGCCAAGGCCCTCAGAGTCCTCCCGTCTGGAAAAGCCTCCAAAGGAGTATTCTATTCCTCCGCAGGCTCAGGGGCTATTATCGGGTATCAATATTAGAGATACCCCAACCAAGGAAGTTAGCACCTAGGCTGACTTTCTCAGATGGCTCGAGATGTATTAAAAGGTCTCGTTCGACCTCAAGGTCGTGGGCTCCGTCTCGCCCGACCTCGAGGTCGCGGACTCCGTCTCGCCCGACCCCTTGGGTGTGGGCTCTGTCTCGCCCAACCCTAAGGACACGGGCTTTGTCTCACTCGACCCAAAGGGCACAGGTTCCATCTCACCCGACACCTTGGGCGTGGGCTCCGTCTCGCCCAAGGACGCGGGCTCCGTCTCGCCTGACCTCAAGGACGCGGGTTCCGTCTCATCCGACGGGGACCCATACCACCGCCAACCACTCCGGGTCCAAGCGTATGGGCCTGTGTCAAAACTCTAACGCCAGGGAAGAGACTGGCATGCCTTGATGTAACCCGTGGACATGACGGACCATACCTGGGGATTCACATCAAGAACTGAGTCGGACGTGCCGGTGTTGTTCTGCCTAACCCTCGTACGGACGCTGATAGGCGCGTCAGTTCACCACGACGTCCACCAGGACGGAGTGGAACGCCATGACCGGTAGATGACGCCTGCGTATGGCGCCAGTGACGAATAGGGACACAACATGGAGCCATCCCTGTTGACATCTACAAGATCGGCAGGACCCGCATGAAGGAGAGGAAGGACCCGGCGACCCTAGAAGCCTTTCTCTCTCTCTCGTTCTTCTTTTTTCCTCCTCTGTAACCCGCGCTTTCCCTTCGCCTATAAAAGAGGAAGCAGGGCGCCCCACGGGGCAAAGGGGAGCTCTCGACACAAAGATCGAAACACGAGAGCACGACACGAGCACACGGCTGAGCGGCAAGCGAGCTCTCAGCTCCCGTTCATTCCTTCCACCAGAGACTTGGGATCCTCTCCCTCTCTCGCTTGTTTGTAACCCCTACTGCAAACCAAGTACCGGTAACACGAGCAGCAGCGAACTAGACGTAGGGACGTTTCGCCCGAATCAGTATAAACCCTTGTGTCCTGCGAGCACACCATCCGAGCCAGACGCGCAAATACAAATTTACTCGTCGGTGGTCAAAAACACCAACAACTACCGATCATTGGATTTAGATTAGTTGGATGATGTTCATCGCCTGGAAAGAAAGTAAAAAATCAGGTGCCAGTGATTTATCAACTCTCTTTTTTTTGGCAAATTATAATATGTAGACACTCATACATCTATGTGCACGTACACATATTTGTGCATACTACCTCATGAATACATCCGAAAGACTAAACCAATAGATCTTAAGATTGACAAAGTTACTACATACATCTTGCTACCAATCAGTACATCGCCGCCCACTATAAAAACAATGTCGTTAAATCTTATATAAATTTATGATATGAGCTATTTAATCATAGTTTTTTTTATTAAAGTATGTTTATAAAATCTAATAAATTTATATAGACCTATTATAAAAGCACTTTCCAAGCCAAAAACTGTAAATGTGAAATTCTCCTGTTTCTAAACTAGATATTTAGAATTTATATGATGATGGCTAAAGTTTTATCGAATAACATCAAGAGCATCAAATATTTATTATGATTATTACATGGTGTATGTAGGAATTATTGAATTATAAAGTGGTGTTTTCCCTTATTCGTTCGGATATTTTAGCTGTGACAGGGAAGGGGGACCTTGTCAAGGAATAAAATAGATAAATTTCGTGGACATAGTCAAATATGTGTGCGAAACAAAATTCGAAATAGCAAATCAACTAAATAAAAATGACGACGAACACTTGAAGAGTCACAAGTATTTGTGTGAAGCGTCACATTTACTCCCTCCGTTCTAAAAGGAAGTCACGTAGAGTTTTGTACAAATTAAATTTTTTAGATTTTACTAGGTTTATAGAAAATATTAGCAATATTTATATCTTTAAATGATTTTATTATATAAATATATTCATAATTAATCCAATAATATTTATTACGCACCATAAATATTAATAAATTGTTGTATATATTAAGTTAAAATTAGAAATATTTAATTTTTTGGAAAGTGAGATCGACACTTGACGGAGAGAGTGCATTTGAGCACGACAAGGTTCGGCGCAATGGTGTGCCAAGAATATTGGACCAAACAGATGCTGTTTCCGGTCTTCCGGCGACAAAGACAACGAGTCCCAACGGCATTATGATGATATACTTAAGCATGCAGACCATTGCGTCGATTGTCCACTTAATATAATTTTTTCGTCGCTAGCGACTTGTCCCAGGCCGTTGGGGACGCCCTTAATATATGCCAGTCACACCACTGTCACAATTAGGTGTAATTTTTTTCTCTGTTTCTTTTCTGATGATGTCGTTTTTGTCGCGATCCACGCAGAGAAGATGCCGAACTGCGATTATTCAAGACCACACGAATCTTGCACCGGCTGCTTTCATTTTAGGCCCCGTTCGGCTGGCAGAATCTTGACTGAAACTGACTGGTTGTGTGAAAGAGAAACACTGTTTAGCTGAATGGATGAATAGTGCCACGTGAGGGGTCAATTCAGCGAACAGCCCCTTAGTCAAGAAAGAGTATGGATGTCTGTGGGACGGGGGGCCGTCTTATTAACTGAATTCATTTTTTTTAAGATATAGACATCGACACCCACAAATATTCATGTGCTGACAGCCTGACACAGGTTCTAGCATAAAAAAATCTAACCGACTGAGCTACAATTAGTTAGCAATCGAATTTAGTTCTAAACATGAGCATGTAACTAATATATATGAAGAGAGGCCTAGCCGTTGGGGTTTTTTTTTTTGCCCCTATAGGGCTACTTATAATTTCTACTATATATTAATAAAAACATACATCATCAGTGCCGGATCATGAGAGAGAGAGGCCTCGTAAACAGACCAAACTCTTTTCAATATAGTATCTATGAAATTATTGTTGGATTTAATCGGCTTGGCTCATTTTTAGTTCAATTAATTCAAATAAAACATCAAGCCCATATCAAATGCTAGGTGCATTAAAGTTTTAGTATCGTATGAGATTTTGACTAAATATTGATTTAACTTTAATAGGTGCCTGCGGACGCTTGTCTTGAGAGCAAAGGCCGAGCCATACGCATGCATGAGTCGAGCCAAGCTGCGGTGCCCATGCCATGTCATGATGTGGGGTGGGCTAGGTTTTGCCACTCGGGGTTGTTTGATGGAGCCATTAGGTGAAAATTACTGAGAACTGTTACGGGAAGGAGTTTCTATCCATTCTTCTCCGCTCTCCGCGATTACTCCGTCCGGTATCATCATTTGTCTAGGTGCATTCTTGCGACTCTCCGACACCTTCGCTCGCACATAGGCATGAATATCAGAAAGTCTCGCGCGTACGATACACGAGCACCCTCTCTTCACCGTTTGAGCTGCTACTGAGTAATTGATCCTCTACGTGCACGGAAGGTTGAAAGAGCAGGTCTTCGGAACTCACACCCGTTTGTGACATCTGCTCAGGTGTGCAGGCGAATCAGGTTTTTGGGGAGCATGAGCACGACTACTTCTGCTCATCTTCTTCCCGGTGGCTAGTTCTACTTCATCATTTTAGCGGCTAGTATCACTTCATCGTCTTCTTGATGTGAGCGACTACTTCCACAGTGAACCACTGCCTACATCACTGAGGTTCGTAACTTCGAGCAACTCGTATGTTAACTAGTGAGAAAGGCGGTACCAGTGCCCCAGCACAGGTCCCGCCCTGGGTATAATATCGTCTTACTGAATTTGTTATATTCAGTTTTGTTGATATGATCAATATAATTGGCATCCAATATATTCTTGCTGTAGCGAGTAGTAGATCACATGTGCACATTATGATATCACGAGCCTTCTACTATTTTTCTACATTAAATCATTTCTAAATTTACCTAAATAGCTAACAGTTGTGACCCTATGTTACTCTGCTCGGGACAAGCGTGCACTATTTGTCCACCAGTCAGAAATGTATCGAATATTTATTTATACTAATGAGATTTTTTTTTATCCTTAACATGGCGCTACGGCCTTGCATTAAGCGACTCATGCTCAGCCAAATCGCGAGCAGCCAAATTAGTTACAAATTCAGGGAGGTGATCAGTCCATATACAAAATTGATCCGGTCCCAACTCATACCCAAAGAAGCGAGCTCGTGCGCAGACGAGTTACATGATCTCGGAATATTACAGATGCTAAGACAATTAAAATTTTCATGAAGAAAACTACGAATGTCCCAAAAGAGCCCACCGCCAATGGACAAGTCTCTGGACGTCGATGTAATCGCGTCTTTCAGCTGGGAGGAATCAATTTCAATCACAATCTGGGATATGCCAAAGTGCTCCGCTGCTTCAAGTGCCTGCTCGAAGGTGAGCTAGGTGTCGACTCTTATCTACCATTGCCTTTTTTTTACACCATTTCCTGATTCCTCCTGCGGCCACGTCGTCGTCTACTCAGGACCGTCCGATCTCCCGATCCTGCTCCGCGTCCTATCCAGGAAACAAATATCTTAATTATTACCTGTCTCTCTCGGTCTCAATTCACCGGTGGTACCGAGCAGGAGGGCTGAGTAGCGAGGCAGTGGCTCGTGAGGAAATTTTGCGCTTTAAGCTGGATCGCCTAGAGGAGCAAGTTGACATTTACTGGCGGCAGCGAGCGCACGTTACGTGGTTGGAAAAAGGTGATAGAAATACGGGGGTTTTCCATGCAACGTGCTCGGAGAAAAAGAGAAGAAATACAGTGGGGAGACTCAAAAATGATGCCAGTGGGTGGGAGGAGACAGAGGGGAAGAAGGCGGAACTATTTTAGTAATCTTTTCAGGTCCTCGAACATTGATGGGGCGTCGCAGCAGCTACTTGATGCTGTCGTGCCATCAGTGACTGAGGAGATGAACGAGCAACTGTGCCGGCCTTTCTCTGCTGAAGAGGTGAAATCAGCGCTGGACAGTATAGGGGATTTGAAAGCCCCAGGCCCCGACGGTATGCCATCTATCTTCTACAAGATTGTTGGGATTTGGTGGGAAACAAAGTTACAGCTGAGGTTCTTGATGTACTGGCTGGAGGGGATATCCCACAAGGTTGGAATGACACCACAATTGCTCTCATACCAAAGATCCAAAATCCTGAGCAGGTAAAGGATTTACGGCCAATTAGCTTATGCAATGTCTTGTATAAAGTGGTGTCAAAGGTGCTTGCAAATAGACTGAAAGTTGTCCTACAAGTTATTATTTCTACATCACAAAGTGCTTTTGTGCCTGGCCGTTTGATCTCAGATAATACTCTTGTGGCTTATGAGATTTTGCACTATATGCGTAGTAAAAGGAGGGGTAAAGTTGGATATGCTGCTGTTAAACTTGATATGAGTAAAGCCTATGACAGAGTAGAATGGCTTTTCTTGAGTGATATGATGTCGAGGATGGGCTTCTCACAGGCTTGGATAGAGTTGATCTGAAATGTGTTCGCACAGTTAGATATAAAGTAAAGGTGAATGGGTCGCTTACAGAGGAGATAATTCCAGAGCGGGGGTTAAGGCAAGGTGATCCATTATTGCCTTATTTTTTGTTGTTGTGTGCTAAAGGCTTCTCTGCATTGTTAAAGAAAGCTGAAAATGAAGGAGAAATTGGAGGGGTGAAAATTTGCCATGGTGCTCCAAGCATCTCTCACCTGCTGTTTGCCGACGATTCATTGATCCTTGTTCGCGCAAACGGGGAAGATGCAACAAAGCTTCAGGGTATCCTGAATTTGTATGCGGAGTGTTCGGGGCAGGTTATCAACAAAGACAAGTCTGCAATTATGTTTAGCAAGAATACAAGTGCTAGGTGCAAGTCAACGGTGATGTTCCAGCTCGGTATTAACAGGGAATCATTCAATGACAAGTAGCTGGGGCTGCCGATTCATGTTGGAAATAATAAAGCTCAGATTTTCAGCTATCTTAAAGAAAGGGTCTGGCAAAGAATTCAAGGATGGAAGGAGAAGTTGCTATCTAATGCGGGCAAAGAAATTATGATTAAAGTTGTGGCACAGGCAATACCCACTTATGCCATGGGATGTTTTGATATCACTAAGTAGATTTGTGATCAGATAAGCAGACAAATTTGTAGATATTGGTGGAGCCAAAATGATAAAAGAGAATAAGATGCATTGGTTGAGCTGGGAAAAATTGAAGGAACCAAAGAAACAAGGTGGTCTTGGGTTTAGAGATGCTCATGCTTTCAATATTGCAATGTTAGCTAAGCAAAACTGGAGGTTGATCCAGAAACTGGATTCCCTTTATGCAAAAATTTTAAAGGCCAAATATTATAGGGATGAAAATGTTTTGAGTGCAAAACCAGGGAGGTATGTCTTATTGAAAGTGCATTTGCCCCCTATGTGGGTTTTGGTGTATTGATGACATCCAAATTAGAGACTAATGAGATCTTAATAAGATATATTGCAGCTTAGTCCCATGAAAGTTTTAAAGAGTTGATCTAAGATGAAATGGCAACCCTCACTTCTTGAAGTTAAAAAAGCGGACGAATTTAAAACGCTCTCCAAAGCTTTTATATTTTGTTTTGGGTTTAGGTATGCCGTACTATAAAGAGGGATGTAAGTTTAGGTGGTTTGAGAAAGATAAAGTGCTCAAGCATAAAAATAAAATCTAAAGAGTGACACTAAATCACCTCACGAACACCTAAATTCTTGTTGTGGACTTTTGCTAGTCGGAAGTCCTAGCGCAAGCCGAAAGTCCCGTTAGTCCACTACAAGAAGATGGAGCATTAGTGATAAAATGATGTGGCGAAATTTATCTTTGCCACTAATGCTCATACTATTTGTGACAAACCTAGTTTTCCTCACTATTATGTTGGTTATTAGTGACAAAGTATTAATTCGGCACAGAAAACATCTTTAGTGGCAAATCAAGTGGCGAAACATTATGTTGCCACTATTTAACATGATATATGTGGCAAAAGAATATTTACCCCACTGATATGATATTTATTAGTGGCAAAATAAATTATCGTCGCAGGACACACAATTAGTGAGAAAATATTATGGCGAAATTTAAATTTGCCACTACTTGCCATACTATCTGTGAAAAAAACTAGCTTTCACCACTCTTATGTTGGTTATTAGTGACAAAATATTAATTCGCCATAGAAAGCATCTTGAGTGGCACATTGAGTGGTGAAACAATGTTTTGCCACTATTTAACAAGATATTTGTGGCAAAAAATATTTACCTCACTAATATGACATTTATTAGTGGAAAAAATATCACCTAAGGACACACAATTATTGAGAAAAATATTATGGTAAATCATAGTTACGACTTGCTAGCTTAATTAAAATAGGGCCAATGCATCAGCTCCTTATTAATACATGTATCCAATCTAATTCATTAAACACACGTAACATATGGAAGCTATTTAAGATGGTTCCACGTGTTAGTCAAGTCTATCTTTTTCTTCATCGATTCTTATAAACACACAATACACGGGCACCACGTTGTCAGACACGTGAGCACCACTCCAGATCCATCACCAGCATGCTGCACCATCGCTCCGCCAGACTGCCACGGCAATGCCCCGATTCTAGCCTCCTGTGCGCCACACTGGATTTACTTGATTTAGTAGTGACATCTTCTTCATCAGTAAAAATGACAGATAACCGTCGTCCGTAAAACCACATAGGCATGTATGTGATGGATCTTATCATGTAAAAGAGTGCAAATGAAAGCAAAGCTAAAAGCATGACTATTTTTGTTGCTTTTTGCTACAAAAGAAGTTAGAAATATAGGTTGTTTCTATATGATTATAGGTTTTTCATTAGTTTGCAGAATATGGAGTAATAAGACAGTTAATGAATGAAGCAATTGAAAAATAAAAGTACAGAGCAATGAAGCAACAACAGGTCGCACGGCTAAATTAACCAATTGGTCGCATGACTAAAATAACCATTAATTTAACAAACAGAAAATAGTACCTGCTCACTTCCGCTCGAATCTGACAAAAAGATAGCGAATGTATGCACTAGCAAGGCCGTTTTCCATCGCTGCCCGACCGCAGCACGCCTGCTGCCTGTGCTCGCCTCACTGGGTTAGACCACCACTGTCACCACCGATGCGCAGCCTCGCAGCCTCGTGGATCACGGCGTTGATGGTTCGTGTCGGATGGGCAGCGTCTGTTTGTCAGTTCGCGGCGACGGCATCACCGCGAGTCCGGGGTGGATAGATATAGTCAGACCACATTGGAGAATATGGGCTACCGGGACACGAATACATGCTTGGCCCACAGGCCCAAATAACGATTCTTAAGGACAAGATGAATACATGAGTGAGTTACTTATTCGTAAAAAAATCAGCTAAAACAAAACTAATAATGGTTTGAATGTTGGTATTTGGCTTGATCTTTATGAATAGACAATTATGGTATTCTATATTATTTTTTATAAATATTTAATATATGATTTAAATAATTATTTATTTATGACTTTTATATATATTAATCAAGTACATTTCTAATATGGTTCGAATTAGACCATCCATTTGTATTCGTATTCAAGAACATTCGAATTCATATTTTGTAGGCACTATCAGGGTCGATGCTAATGGGGCTCGGCAAATGCTTAGACACATACACACACACTCATCCAAATGAGTTGCCACACTAGAATATATTCAGGAAAATAGGAGCAAGTACATCGATGACTACCACGGTGTGTCAGGTTCCATCACAAGAAACCTAAACAGATAAGCTACACTCAGTTCACATGTATTGAATATCTTTGACTGACCCCTCTATGTATAGTTCCAGTCTTTGGCCCATGATAATGGGTGTGTTTGGATCCTTGGCTCGCCTTACTTGGTAAGGAATTGTAAGAGAGCCAAAGGTTTGGTTGAGCGGCAAGTTGCATGGAAGCCTATGCTGGCAAGCAAAATCTTTGCCAGAGCCCGAGAGCGCATTCGGCTTACTCGCTGGGTGAGTTTCTTGGATTCCATATAGGTGAGTTGAGACAAGTTTCCCTAAGAAACCAAATGCACCCAAATGTTTACGGTTTTCGGCTCTGTTATAACACTATGAGGAACTCATGAACCTTTAGCACACTCTAGCCAACTTTTGCAGTCCAGGTCGATGGAGGTCTTCGTCTTCCATGAATATATTTTTATTTGTTGTATTGGATATTAATGTTATATTAGTTCTATGGCATTGAAAGAACATTGTTTTTAGAATATACCGTTGGAAGATTTCAAGTGACACATCTTATTTGAAGAGGTTAGAAGCCGAATTTTATTCATTACCTAAAATAATTAGCTTTTTCAATAAATACATATATGAAAATAATTAATATTGGCCATTAAATATTATAATTTCTACCAGTAGAAATATTATGGCCTTTTTTTTTGCACCGAGCGCACCTTTTCCCTCCTTATAATTGGTGAAAATTGTTCCCTCCAAATATCCATTCACCAATGACGCTACTTTCCCTCCAATTACTCAGTGATTTTTTTTCACTCCCGCCATATTGCATCGGACGTCAACACACACACACACACACACACATATATATATATATATATATATACAACAATAAGGAGTCCTTTTCATCTACGAAGAAATAAGCCGAGCCATTTCGTGAGAGGAGAAATAGGCAACCGTAAAGTCCGCAAGGTGAGTACTAGTATTTCCTATCTTCTTTTCCCCTCTAACCCTCCGCCATCTAGCAACCAATAGTAGCCTCCCATGATTACTCCTTGGTCAAAGCTGCCGCAAAGGCCGTGCTTCACCATCCTCACGGCCGGACGCCTCTGCGGCGCATCTCCGTGCTACTGAGACTCACCTGCCCCAAATCCATGCCGCTGCACATCCTATCATCCTGGCCCTGATCCACACTGCCGCCGCCGCTGCCGCCCCCATATTCGCGGCGCTTTCCTCACACACTGACCATCCGTGAAGATGCGATGCCTCCGACTCTGCACCGACACCCCGGTCTTCGATTCATCAAGATGCATTGCATCCATGGTTGTCCTCGACACCAACCCTTGCATATTGATCACCTCCTGCCCACTCCAGCATTCATGCTTATCAAATTGTTTTTTTAGATTATTTCTTTTGGCAAAATCTTCATTGATTCTATTGCTATTTCACAGGGAACATGGCTCCGCAGGCAACTCGACGGACTGTTGATGAAATTGATAGAGAATTTGATGAGTTGGCCTCTGTTTTATCAGATCCAAGGGAGCAGTTGATCACCTCTGGTATATATAGGATTCATACATTCGGTTCCATTAAATATTTTCTCTGCATAAAAAAATCTGATGTACTAGCATGTTACATAAGAGAAACTAGGAAAGTAACATTTTCTGCAGCCATGTTTATATTCCAATATTTCAGTTATGCTTAGGAAACTTTCATGATCCTATCAGGAACTCGGTATCTTAATATTGATAGTAATTCCATTAATCTCCACCAATTGCACCGTAAGCTAACCAAAGCCTGTTAGTTCTCATACAATTGAATGCGCCATGACTTGTTCATATGTATGAACTGGAGCAACTATGAACACTTGTGGCTTGTATTCTTGTTGGTATAAAAAATCCTGCCTTTATAGAATGGTTTATTCCTATAGGGGAAAGAACAAGTTACGTCCACGTGCCTCTCGAGCTGATAATACAAGTGATCATTTGGATTCAGATGTGGCCATGGACGAAAACATTCAAATAAATTCTGCCGCACACAACACTGAAGGTGTTTTGCTAATCTAAAAATCTTTCTGCACACTACTGTTCATTTCACTAAATTACCTAGAATCTCTTTTAGTAAATTAGCTAGGCTCTGTTATACTATCTAAAATTTGTTTATGTACACTATAGAGTACAAATATGAAATATTACATTTAGTAATTGTTGTTTTCCCCCAATATTAACTAGACCCTGCTAAGAAGAGTGGTAGAAAAGTTACAGTTAATGATCAACTTCGCAAGAGAAGAGCAAAAGGAAAGCATATTGATATAAAGTTCCCTAAAGAATTTGCAAAAGTGTGTGGAGAACATGCTAGTTTATTTAAAAGTGAGATAACAGTTCTTGTAAGAACTGTACCACTCCAAGTGAAGAAGTGGAGGGACATGGATAAGTTTCATCCTGGTACTACTGCATCTGTTTGGAGAAAACTAAAGGTGACCTACTTTTCATATGAAATGAATATATTTGGCATGCATATGTTATCATTGCATTCAGTGGCTGGTTATTACAATATATCTTTGTTGTACAGCAAAAGTTTCCTGAGCTTTCAGAAGAAGATAAAGATTGTGCCATGAGACAAGTAGAGAGTCAATATAATAATCGGCGTTACCATCTACTTCAAACTTACCGAAACAACAAACCAAGGCCACAACATGTCTCACCAGAAGGTTGGCAATGGTTGATAAGGAATTTGTGGACGGATGATGATTTTCAGGTACATACAACTCATGTCCTAAATTACAGTGCTGCATAATTGTTAATGATACATTTCTGCAATTTGTAAACCAGAAAAGGAGCAACCAAAACTTTATCAATAGAGGAAAGCAAGAGATGGGGTCCAAAGTAGGAACTAGATCAATTGCTCAAATCGCTTACAATCTGGTGAGGAAAAAAGTTACCAGGCAGATTTTTTCTATTACACATCGTTCAGAATTAGTGAATATATGCTTTTGTTATTCCAATGCAGCGAGACCCAGAAACTGGTGAATGGCCTACCGCTATGCAAGTTTGGAGGGCTACATATCAAAAGGCTGATGGGACATGGTCCATTCCAACAGGTGAAGAAATAATGGTATGACCATATTACCTCCCTTTCTGATGGCATATTTGGGTTTCACATTTGTCAATCTGTATCCTACCTATGATTCATTATATGAACGCTTTTGCCTGCTGTGTAGTATATGAGTTCTTAATTAGTTTGTTTTTCATGCTTTGCAGACCAAACTACATGAAGCTGCTGGGATACATCAAGAAAAGATTTCTTCTGCGCCCGTGCCAATAGTAGAGCACTTCGCACTAGTTCTTGGTCGAAAACCAAACCATTCACGTGGTGTTGGCATTCGTGCCGTAAACCGATTGGCTGAGGAAAGAATCAGATTGCAGGTGCAAATTGAGGCTTCTGAACAGCGTGAAGCTGCAGCTCGAGAACGTGCAGATGCTGCTGAGCAACATGCTGAGGTTGCTGAGCAACGAGCACAAGCTTTGGAAAGCCAAGTTTCCACGGTGGTCGAAACAAATGCACAACTGCAAGAAGAGCAGCAATCCCAACGTGATGAGCTGAGTTCTTTGCGTCAAGCACATAGTGGAGAAGTTGCTCGCCTAGTGAGAGAACAACTTGATCATCAAATGGCTGAATTAATTGCACGCATTGGTGCCTCGCAGCCTCCAACGTCTTAGAGTTTAAACACTTTAGTTGAATAATTATTGTGAGACTTTAAAATAGTGTCAAGAGAGTTATTTTGAGGTTTGAGTGTTCTTAGTTTTATGTAATGCTTGAATGCCAAATTTGAATTATTGAAATAAATATTATTGGTGCAGATTTGAAATAATCATATTGCTATAATATACATTTGTTGAGCTATTTTTGTCACTACAATAAGGATAATAATGATAACTTGGTCGCCACAACATCTAATGTGTTTCACACAATTGAAACTTATCTTGTGACAAAACTTGTCCTAACTAATATTTTCCTACAAATGATATGCTTTTTTGTGATGAAACTATTGATATATTTTGTCTTGTCAGTTCTCACAAAAAGATATTTTTATGACAAAGGTTTGTCACCGTAGTTTACATGTGAGGATTAGTTTGCATCACAAATGAAAAGTATTTGTGTTAACAAGTTACCACTTTTTCCCATACATATTGTGGTACACAATTAGACACAATTATAATTTAATAGTGAGAACAAGCATCGACACGACAAACTCAAGTAATGGTGAAACTTCTGTCACTAATATGTAGTCTTTAGTGACCACAAAATTTGTCACTTTTACAATGGTAATTGTGACAATTATATTGCCATAGATTCTGTATAGTTGTGGCAACTATTATCACCACTAAAAACATTATGAGTGGCATCATTTTTTGCCACTAATGCATATGTTTTTGTGACAACGAATGAGCCACAAATGATCCCGTTACTAGTGGCAGTACAATTTGTCACTAATGAGTATGGTCATTTGTGGGGAACAAAAATTCATCACTAGAGTATCTGTGAGGCGAGTATTTGTGGCGACTAGTGGCGATTTAAAAATTCGCCACAAAGGCTAGTTTGTGGCGAAAAAATAAGCTCTTGTGATGAAAATTTTTGCCACAAAAACCCTTTGCCCTTGTGGTGGTCGGAAGTCTCGACTCACGCCGAAAGTCCCAGCGCTCTTGGACTTAGTTGCTAGGCTCGGCTGACCATCAGAAGTCCCGACGCGATCCAGAAGTCCCGCAGCTGCCGGGAGTTCCAACTCCGACCGAGCCAGCCCAACAGTCTGCGCTTGTGAATAGTGTTTTTACTTAGAGCCAGAAGTTCTGGCGATTTGTGTCGGAACTTCCGGCACAGATCTAAACGGTTAGATTTGCCTATGAGTATAAATAGCTCTCTCATCTCTTCTAACCATTACCCACTCATTGATTGCCACCAATCTTCATCCAAAACAGCTCCCAAGCATTCAAGGCGCCCTCCTCCTCTCCCCTTTGCTCCTAACTTCGATTCCCCAAGGATTTGAGTGAAAGGAGAGTGGATTGAGTGAGAGAATCACTTTGGCAAGCTTGAGCACTTGATTTCTTCATCAAGCCAGTTGGATTTGTGTCTATTACTCTTGGAGCTTTGCTCCTAGCCGGATAGGCGTCGTCCAAGAGCTTCCATCTTATGAAAGAGTCTTACAAAGTTTGTATTACCATCGATTTCTTAGTGGAAAGCTCAAGTGACCTTTGTGGTTTCCTTGCGAGAGGCAATGAGGTGGAAAAGACTCCGACCTTTGTGGTCACCTCAACAACGGGAACGTATGAGCACCTTTGTGGGGTTGCTGAACCTCGAGATAAATCCTTGTGTCCTGCATCCTTGTTGTTGTTGAGATTTGTGCTATCATATTTGTTCTTGTTGGTTTTCTTTCTCTCCAAAGCTCCTCTTAGGGTTTGGACTCGATCTACGGAGTGGTGACCTTTCAGCATCAAAAGAGCAGCCCTAATGCTTCACCTTACCACTAGAAAGTGGGGTTGTAAGTTGTTGGATTCACATAGTTCAATTTGGGTTGGATTGAGTAGTTCACGTAGGAGTTGGAACTACCGACTGTTTGCGTCGGAAGTTCCGGCCGCCGGAAGTTTCGGCGCAAACTATCAAAAGTTCTGGCAGTTGCTAACATTTTACTTTGAGTTTGTGTAGAAATTTTTAGATATGCCTATTCACCCCCTCCTCTAGGCATTGTTTAGATCCTTTCAATTGGTACCGGAGCAAGGTGTTCTTTTAGCGCTTAACTACATGAGAAGAAACAATGTCAAACTCTGAAAAGATAAAAGCCGATGACACCGAGATGTCCAAGCAAATTGCAAAAGAGTTGATGGCTAAGCAAGCAAAGTTTTTCCAAGATAAAATGAAGAAGATGCAAGATGAAATGAGCAAGATGAAGGAAGAGTTGAGCAAGAAGGTTGAACATATCATTAGTGGTAAGAATGCTGCAACCAGAGACAACACAAGTGATGTTGGAGCAGCAAATGACAATGTTCAAGGAAAGGGAGTTTACTCAAGTATTGGGTTTGACTATGGACAACTCATGAAAGGTCCCTCCATGCATTTCCCTACCGTCAATCATGGCAAGCCACCTCACTTCGATGGAACAAGATATACCAATTGGGCCTACCAGATGAAGATGCACCTCATTGCCATAAGACTTTGAGAAGTTGTGGAAGTTGGTGTGATGATTCCTACCGATGAAGATAGAGAGATAACTCTAGAAGAAGCTTTCAACCTCCATCAAAATGCACAAGATGTATCCTTGCTTGTCACAAGTTTGGGTCCGGATGAGTTTAACAAAGTAAATGGAATGGAAAGTGCAAAGCAAGTTTAGGATACCTTAAGAGTATCTTTTGAAGGAGATAAGAGTGTGAGGAAAGGCAACATTGAGCTACTTCATTATGAATTAGAAAAGTTTGTGTTCTTGCAAGGTGAAACAACACAAGCTATGTTTGATAGACTCATGGCATTGGTTAACCGCATAAGAGCTCTTGGAAGCACCGAATGGGATGACAACAAGGTTGCAAGAAAGATGTTGAAAGCCTATAGAGCCAAGAATAACATGCTTGCATCTGTGATCATGGAAAACCCTAGTTATGATGAGATGACACCCCAAGAACTTCTTTCAAAGCTCAAGCATCATGAGTGTCTAGATGAAGATACAATCAATGCTCATAATCAAAATCCTGGTGCAATAGGATACAACAAGAGTGTAGCCCTAAAAGCAACTCAACAACATGAAGTTCAAGGTTCAAGTCAAGAGAAGAAGAAGAAAGTGAAGGATGATTCCTCAAGTGAAGAAGAAGATTCCGATGAAGAGGTTGCTTTTGTGATTAGAAATCTTAGAAACTTTATGAAGAAGAAGAGCAACCACAAGACCTATGGTGATGGAAAGAAGAGGTACAAGAAGAGGTTTGCTATGGGTGTGGTCAAACCAGTCACTTTATAGCCGATTATGCTTATGAGAAGAAGAAGAACAAGTACAACAAGGATGAAGACAAGAAGAACAAAGGTAAGAAGAGAGGTGAAGCTCATCTTGGTGAAGAGTGGCAGTCAAATGATAGTGACTCAAGTGATGATGAGAAGAAGAAGAAGAAGAAGAAAGGAGCCGTAAATATCGCCATCCATCGCTCTTCATCACCGACCATGATCTTCTCTGACTTGACTTCACTACCAAAACTCTTCCCCAACTTATTTTCATCACCAAGGCTCTTCTCCAACCTCTTCGACAATGACTATTACACTTCAACTTGCCTCATGGCCAAGGGGGAGAAGGTACATGTCTCACCCACTCACTCTAGTGATGAGTATAGTAGTTGTGATGAGGACATAGAAGCAATTGAAGAAAGCATAATAAGAAAGTTTAGTAAAAAGGGCTACACTAAAATAAAAACGCTAATAAAGAAATTAGAGAAGAGAGATAGATGCTTGGAGATGTAAGTAGAAATAATCACTCAAGAGAGAGACAAAAACTTCGCACTTGAAGCATCTATCACCGAGGAAAAGATGAAGGTTGAGAAGTTAACCGTAGAATTGTCTTTAGCCAATGACACAATTAGAAAATTGACTAAGGAACATTCTTCGGTTAATGACACAATAGCTAGCCTTAAGAATGAGAAAAGTATAGCTCAAGAAAGCCTCACAAGCTTAGAAAAAAATACTGAATTCTTGAGCTAAACTACAACACTCTTCGGGCTAGCACTTCAACTTCTCCTAAGGCAACCGAAGACTCTAATGTCTCCACTAGCAATATTTGTAAAAGATGCTATAAATTGATGTAAATGCATATGCAACTAACCTTGTTGAGCTAGAAAAGAGAGACAAGGATATCTAGGTTGAAGATGATTTTGAAGAATGGGTGCAAGTGTCAAGAGTAATCCAACAAGATAATATACAAGTCATCAAGGCACCCATCAATCAAGGAAGGCATTGGCTACAATAGATATGATGGGAAGACCAATGGAAGGAACATGGTCAATGGTGTGCCTTATGTGAAATTCAACAAGGGAGTTGCTCTTGATGAGCTCATATGCAAGGCAAACCATAAGGTCTACATTCCCAAGGTAGCACCTACAAGTGACAAGACAAACAAGACGAAGCAAGTGGAGGCCCCAAGCCACAAGCACCGCTCCCACAATGCTATGCTAGTGACTACATGTGTTGTTGGGGCAAGGATGGCAAGATCATGGTGAAGTATGTTGGTGCTCATAAGAGGAAGGAGATTATGAGGAGTGTTTGGGTGCCCAAGTTTTATGTGACTAACCCCTTAGGACCTAAATCTTTTTGGGTACCTAAAACAAAAGCTTGATTTGTCCTTGTAGGAATACTCCTCCGGTGGAACAAGTTAGGTGTTGGATAGTGGATGCACCAATCATATGACCGGAGAGAAGGACATATTCACATCATTCCAACCTAGTCATGACCAAAGTGGAAACATTGTGTTTGGTGACAATGCAAAAGGAGTTCTTGGTTTGGATAAAATTGCCATCTCAAATGATAATTCCATTTCCAATGTTTTACTTGTGAATTCGTTGAGATACAATTTATTGTTCGTTTCACAACTTTATAAGATGGGTTACAATTGTGTTTTTACGAATAAGGGTGTGGAAGTCTATAGAAGGGAGGATTTCTCTATTGCATTTATGGGTCATTTAAAAGGGAAACTCTATCTAGTTGATTTCACATCAAATAGAGTAAATCCCAAGACTTATTTAATGGAAAAATCTAGCATGGGTTGGCTATGGCACCATCGTCTTGCCCATGTTGGGATGAGGAACTTGGCCAAACTTCAAAAAGGCGAACACATCCTTAGACTAACAAATATTTCTTTTGAGAAAGATAGAATTTGAAGTGCATGCCAAGCCGGAAAGCAAGTTTGAGCCAAACATCCTGTCAAGAATATTGTGACAACCAAAAGGCCATTGGAATTGCTACACATGGACATATTTGGACCCGTCGCTTATATAAGCATTGGTGGTAACAAATATGGTTTTGTAATTGTTGATGATTATTCTTGTTTCACTTGGGTATTCTTTTTGCGTGATAAGAGTGAAGTGCAAGGCATCTTCAAGAAGTTTGCAAGAAGAGCCCAAAATGAGTTTGATATCAAGATCAAGAGAGTTAGAAGTGACAATGGGACAGAGTTCAAGAACACCAACATTGAAGAGTGTTGGTATATTTAACGCACATAGATAAATCCGCAAGCGTATGGATATCGCTGTAGCTTTCACTTGGAGGTATTTCAAGTATCGTATCCATAGAGACTAACTACGGTCTAACTTAACTAAGAGTAGCAATAAGGTTAGGATAAATAGAAGCGTAGAGAGGATAACTAAAGTTCTCTAGTTCTGACTTGGGTAAACTTATGTCTTCTACTATTCAACTGGGGACATTACTAGGGAAAGACATCAGCAGAGGATGCTTTCCTTCGCAACCGTGTCCTACATGTGCCTATAGACGAGAGGTGGACTACAAAGGATCAATGAAGCTATATAGTACAGGCTATATAGAACTTATGTCACTCACGCGATCTACCACCTTCCAGAATATAGAGTGCATCTACGATTAACCTAAGTCTAAGCACCACACTTACACTTACAATTAATACTCTACTTCCCCTAGGAAGAGAATAAAGCACTCAAAAGAGAGTTGTGAACCTGAAGAACAATATAAATAAGATGCTTACTTGAATCAAAAGTTGATTACCAGATAAATCTCAGACGCAAGCTCAGATAAAACTTAAATCCGCCAAGGTACAAGCCATAGAGAGAACACCGACAGGCCGGCACCTCCTCCAAACTATTCCCTCACTCTCTATCTCACTACTATTTATAAGACTAGATCCTATGGAGGACTAAGCTTCTCTTGATAGCTGGCTCTGATCCTCATGATATGAATTAGGGTTTTAGGATCTGCCCAGGGAGGGGGGCAAGGGCTGGTATATATAGGTCAGAACATCCAAGTGAGCCCTTAGATCAAACCGACTTAAAGGACAGCGTAGATGCAACCTAGGAGGCGGTGTAGAACTGATATAACAACATGAGGCTGACATAGGGGGCCCACAGGTCGGGCGGCCTCTAGGTGGGGCTGGCCAGCCCAACATGTCAGAGACACAGGCTTCGCTTCGGTGATTCGCCTTCTGGAGTCTTTTAGAGTCTTCCCATATCGATTACGTGGTGGAATTCCATAATTTCCTTTGATGAATAGGCCCCCTTGATGGTTTTCTAGATAAACCCTGCTAAAAACACAGATTCACCAAAACTCGTGGAATTTATTAGTTTAAACCCCTATACCTAGAATTAAGTATAAATATATGTTATGCTGACGGTTTATAATTGATGTTAGTGACCATCAACAAGTTCCCCCAAGCTTAACCTTTGCCAGTCCCTGAGCAAAGCTAAACTCAACAATGAATTAGGAGTTGCTACAATGTTTTCACTCCTCAAAAGTACACATGCGTTCAATAAAAAATTCTCCTTCGATTAGAATAAACTGATCTGACTTTCAAACTTACCCATATTACCTTCAACCATGGAGCTTCTTAACCTTCACTTGGGTCTTGAGCAATTGAAAGACAAAATGATCAAGTCAAGAATTATGTCTCAAGTTCTTTGTTCTACCATTGTTCCGGAGTTTTTATAAGTTTTCAAAATAAAACTCTAAGATTCCATTGTATGACACTCTCAAGTCTCTCAATATATGCAGTATTTATGGATCCTCACCAAGGCAATAAAGATGTTATGCCTTTTTCTCTTCCTACAACTAAGGTTTATATTGAGTTCATATCTAGGGAGAAAGCTAGAGTATACTTGAAATGCATATATTGTAAAGTCAAACAACGGATCCAAAGAGAGTTGAGTCATACAATCAAATCAAGATGTGCATGTGTGTGGATACATGGTGGATATATATGGTGGCTAACATAATTCTGCTTTGCTCCTTGAAAACATCTCTCCTTTGAAACTTGAAAACATTTGCTAGAGAACAGGGGCTATCTTATTCATCTTCATCTTTTTTTCAGGCGGGCATCTATGTATCCATTGTTTTAGATATCTCGGACACTTTTGTGTCCATTTTTTCAACTTCTTCTTTTTTCTCACTTTTTTCATGAATAACTTTTGCATAGCCCCATGTCTCTTTTCTGCAACAAAACTTTGAGAGATAGCAACAAGAACTTTGTAGCATTTATTTGGTGGATAAACCTATCAAGCATATTTTTGTGTTCACCCCCTATGTAGGAGTAGAACATTTTTGGGTGGTGTGTACGTTATCTTGATTTTAAGAGCATGACAAACCTCTCATAAGGGTCAACAAAGCTTGACAAAACTCAGTGCAATTGAAGCAGCATATATGTGGAAGTTTTCCTAATCTAAATATTATATATGGCTCTGGTAGGAAATCAAGCTTTATCATACAGGAGTTCATCATGTAGGATTTTTATGTTTTTTCAAAAGATAAATCTCTAGAACTTTAGTGTTACTTGAAACAAGATAAATAGCAGCTAAGACCTTCTCATATCATATCCGTCAATTACCTAGACTTAGGTCAAGCATATGCTACCCACGGATTTCAAGTTCAGAGTAAATCTTTATATTAAATCAGTCGTATCCAAAACTCAGGAGAATTCATAGTTGAAAGCTAGGTACTTGAAAGGAATTACAACAGAGCAACTATTCATCATTTCCATTTAAGAGATTATTCTGAGTCCTCTTTATTTTATTCAACTCTAAAAAATAAATTAAAGCAAACTAGGTACACCTTTTTATTTTATTTTTTATTTTACTAGATCACACATTATTACTATAACTATATATATTTATTATGAGGATAACATTTTTATTTTGTTTCATTTATCAATTTTTTTAACTATTGAAAAGAAACTAAAATTAGAACAAAGGGAAAGCATACTTACCTGGATACACGGGAGTGCTTCTCCCCCAAGGTAGCTGTTTCGGTGAGGGTTTGGTGTTGTAAGTCCTTCGATCCGGACTTCTCCTTGTGAAGTTCATTGATCAAGTACCTCGGTTTGTTCTGAAGACGAAGATTCTTGTGATGACGTCTCTAATGGTGATGTCACCTTCTGCCAAACCCGTCTTGGTTTTGAGTTTTGATTTTGGTTTACAGATTCAAAACCTTCACTTGTAGAAATTGGGGAGTCGACTGTCTTCCCCCACACTTTGCTTAAAGTGTGTCCTGCTCATAAAGACAAGATAGAGATCAAGTGCATGGGCTCTTTTGGTGGGAAAACACCAACAGAACCAAACCTTTTCTTATTCTTCTCTAACCTTAGGCACATTGAACAAGATGAAGTTGATGTTATGTGTTTTGTTCAATTAAAACATGGGTGATAAGATCAAAAGATTGAGTATGAATGTAGCATTTAAGTTCATTTAGCAGAAAGGGTTGAATTGCTTAACCCATGAAAGGATTGTCTATCTTTACATTATGTATCAAACTTTACATGATTATGACTATCATCTTCTAGAGATAATATGTGCGCTTTTTAGCTTATTTGGTTAAGACTATGAGCTCAAGAAAGTGGTGCTAGGAACAAGTTTAAAGAACTAAACATGTTGAGTTAATAAGATTGGATTAAGTGAAATTATAACTAAAACATGTTTGTTTCTTATTTATATTATGTGCGTACCAGAATTAGGGAAAAACTTTTTAAATGATGACCATTTACCTTAGGATGTTACCTTTGTCATTATAGTGTAATGTCACCATATGACAAAGGGTAGATGACTCGTGATGAATCTTCCCTTTTGCTTGAAGTTTTCCTTGTTCGGCTAGTCTCGCAGCTTCAGCTATTCATGAGATTCTTGTTTGCTAAATTACACTCTTTCTTTCTCATTCTTTTGTTATACCATCTTTCTGCTCTTCAATCTTTTAATACCTTGTTAGACCTTTTGCCTCACTAATTGTTTTATGCATGCAAAGGATTAGTGGACAACACATACCCGAAGGAATATACAATTTTGAAACACGGGTTGTTTGTCCAGAATTTTGTAATTTCCCTCTATGCTAATGAAAAGATGGTTTTGGAATTACTTTAGTATAGAGATCATATTTTATACAAGCATGGCTCAAGGCAAAGGTAACTTGCAACAAAATACAAAGGGAATGAACTTTGGTACTTACAGTTCTTTCATCCATGTTGAATGAGGTATGTAGTTCTTACATCTATAATGAATGAGTTGTGTCTTTCTTCATCTCTGATCTGAATTAATCTCGTGACTTATCAATATTGAATTAAAAGTTTCCTGCATAGGGTTAGTCCAACAAAATATCTAGTATCTACTATAGCATATTCTTGGTTCAAAAATCAACCTAGATACCACGTCTAATTTGATTCAGGAAGGCATTTTAACCTAAGCACCATGCTTAATTTAAAAGCCTTTAGAAGTATGATCAGCACCCCTAAACTAAGATCCATGCTTAATTTAAAAGATGTATAAACATACTCCAAACCTTAACCATACTATAGCAAACAAAGGTAGCATGAAAGCATTATAGAGATTTATTCAAATAGAGATGAAAGAGCATGAGTGGATGGATGTGATTCAATGTTGCATGATGATTGGTTGGACATACTTGGCGTTGTCATCCTTCATTCTTTTTGCTTTAAACTTGGAATGGTTAGTGACAAAAATACCCGAAGGAATATTTTTATAATTATGTTTCTATGCTCACTTCACAAGGGCAGTCATTATAGAAAAAAGTGAAAGCTCATCTTATCTACCGAAAGTGCTTGCTTTAGGACAAAAGCTTATCCTAGGGAAACCTTCTAATTGCACTCAAGTTGGTGAAGTGGTTTTCCCTCCAACATCAACCTTTGTGTACCTATCTTAAGATTCACACAATGAGATCTGTAATATTTATGATAAACATATGCATCTACAACCACCCTTTCAAAGTTTTTATGAACAAGGAAAATGAGAGGATTGAAGATCTTGTGTGTGGTAATGTTGAAGAGACCAATTAATTCAGGAGATTTCTCATAGGAGCATGGATTTGCTGAGGTGTTTATGAAATAACTTCCAAGCTCGTTGATGTTATCTTTCTTTTCAAGCTCTAAGGGTGTTTCTTCATGAATGTCTATAGGCTAAAACATTGTCTCCATCATTCTATGCCTATGACATTCATTGGACGTTTTATTATACAAGATTTCCCATGGATTGGTGGCTCTTGGGTTGATCTCATCTAAGGCCTCCTCCAAACTTGGATGAGTCATACTTATTAAGGAGATTGATTTAAGCTCACTATTTGGATCTAAATCAAGTTTAGATTCTACTCATAAGGCTTTGTCCTTGTCCACCCATTCTTTAGCAACAACATATGAGTTCTTAATACATTCTAGCCATTGTTGTTGCTCTTCTTGGTCATCCTTCCGGCCTTCATGACTCCTATGCTTTGAGTGTCTTAGTGGGTTTCTAGGATCATCATGAGACTTAGAGGAAAGAGCGTAAGCGGGATCATCGGGGGTCAAGGATGGATTTAGAGATGTGTTTAGATGAGACATCTAATATGGGCATAGAAGGGACAGGAAAGGAATGGCTTCTAGATGGCTCAGCTCTCCTTCTATGGCATCACTAGACATGTCATCCTTGAATTCTTCCCAATATCCTACATAGGAATAAGGGCGCTTTCTAAGAGATTCCTTCTTGAGAGGATTTGAATTATATTCGCTTGAAGGTCTCTTATGAGAATTTAATATCCTCCCAAAATCAGCATCAAAGAGGTCATCCTTAATTTCAACAGGGATTTCCAAAGGTGGAATTTCTTCTTCTCTTGGAGGATTTTGGGGTATTGGTGGTTCAGGATTGATAGCTAAATCTTAGGATTGAAGTGGTTGTGATTTGACTATCAGAACTTCCTCTTCTTGATCGGGAGATGATTTCTTCTCTTTCTCAGGGAGTTCATTATGAATGCTAGTGCAGGGAGTCTTTCCACTAATTCTATCAAGTATAGCCCTTGCTTCACTAGTAGACAAATAAAGGAAAGCTCCTCTAGAGGTTACATCAAGGTATTCTATGGAATCCTTGCTAAGACTCATGTAAAAATGTTGAAGAAGTACAGGGTCTTGAATGGCAAGGTCTGAGTCAGTGATGATGAGCTCATTAAAATGATCCCATGATGTGCCAAGAGATTCTTCTTCTAGTTATCTAAAATTTAGAACCTTTTCCGAAGGCAAACCAATTTAGAGATGGGAAAGAAACATAAACAAAATTTAGAACATAACGTTTCCCATTCTCCTTGCATACTTCCTACGGTTTGACTATACCATTGTTTAGCTCTTCCCGTCAAAGAGAATAGAAACAACTTCCATCTTAAGGTTTTGTTAGACATGCCAGCAATATGCAAGCATGCACAGGTCTGTTCCAACTCTTGTGGGTGTGAGTATGGGTTTTCATCGCCTTCTTCCGAGAAGGATTTATCCCGAATCAATTTTATAAAACACGGGCGTAGCTCATAACTAGGTGTTAGGATGGGCTCTGAAGATTTCCGTGGCTCTAGGCTTGCGCTTGTGGGTTTAGCATATTGATATATAAGAGTGGAATCCATGCTAAACGAAAAAGTAAAAGAAAGAATAAAAGATAAAAGGTTAAACTAGGCTTGTAGTTAATTTAGTAACTGTTTCCCCGGCAACGGCGCCAGAAAGCTTGTTGGTATATTTAACGCACACAGATAAATCCATAAGCGCACAGATATCGCTGTAGCTTTCACCCAAAGGTATTCCAAGTATCGTATCCCTAGGAAAACGTGTGAGACTAACTACGGTCTAACTTAACTAAGGGTAGCAACAAGGTTAGCATAAATAGGAGCGTAGAGAGGATAACTAAAGTTCTCTAGTTCTGACTTGGGTAAGCTTATGTCTTCTACTATTCAACTAGGGACATTATTAGGGAAAGACACCAGCAAAGGATGCTTTTCTTCGCAACCGCGTCCTACATGCGCCTACAGACAAGAGGTAGAGTACAAAGGATCAACGAAGCTATATAGTACAAGCTATATAGAACTTATGTCACTCACACGATCTAGCACATTTCGGAATGAATAGTGCATCTACGATTAACCTAAGTCTAAGCACCATGCTTACACTTACAATTAATACTCTACTCCCCCTAGGAAGAGAATAAAGCACTCAAAAGAGAGTCATAAACCTGAAGAACAATATGAACAAGATGTTTACTTGAATCAAAAGTTGATTACCAGAGAAATCTCAGATGCAAGCTCAGATAGAACTTGAATCCTATGGAGGACAAGCCGTAGAGAGAGCACCGATAGGCCAACACCTCCTCCAAACTCTTCCCTCACTCTCTATCTCACTATTATTTATAAGACTAGATCCTATGGAGGACCAATCTTCTCTTGATAGCTGGCTCTGATCCTCATGATATGAATTAGGGTTTCAGGATCTGCCCAGGGAGGGGGCAGGGGCTGGTATATATAGGCCAGAGCATCCAACATGAGCCCTTTGATCAAACCGACTTAAAGGATGGCGTAGATGCAACCTAGGAGGCGGTGGAGAACCGACATAATAACGAGAGGCTGACATGGGGGGCCCATAGGTCAGGCATCCTCTAGGTGGGGCTGGATGGCCCCACATGTTAGAGACTCAGGCTCTGCTTTGGTGGTTCGCCTTCTAGAGTCTTCCCACATCAATTACATGGCAGAATTTCATAATTTTCTTTGACAAATAGGCCCCCCTTGACAGTTTTCTGGATAAACCCTGCTGAAAACATAGATTCACCAAAACTCATAGAATTTATTAGTTTAAACCCTTATACCTATGTTTAGTGATGGAATTAAGTATAAATACAGGTTATGTTGATAGTTTATAATTGATGTTAGTGACCGTCAACAAAGAGTTCCTTGATGAAGAGGGAATCAAGCATGAGTTTTCGGTTCCATACACTCCACAACAAAATGGAGTTGTGAAGAGAAAGAACCGAACGCTCATAGAAGCCGCAAGAGCAATGTTGGATGAGTACATGACTCCAACCAAGTATTGGGCAGAAGCGGTCAACACGGCATGTCATGCTATCAACCACTTGTATCTTCATAAGAAAAGAGAAATGACCGCCTACGAACTTCTAACCGGTAAAAAGCCTAAGGTGCATTACTTTAGAGTTTTTGGATCCAAGTGTTTCATACTTAACAAGAAATCCAAAAGCTCAAAGTTTGCACCAAAGGTTGATGAAGGTTTCACGCTTGGTTATGGTACTAACGAACATGAATATCGTGTTTTCAATAAAACCACTGGTTGAATTAAAATCGTGGTAGACAAGACCTTTGTTGAAGCCGACGGCTATCAAAAGGAGCAAGTCAATGTTGAGATTGTAGATAATGAAGAAGCTCCACATAAAGCTATCAAGAAGATTGCCATTGGTGAAGTAAAGATCATCGAAGTACAAGATGAAGACGAAGACACCATTGTGCATGTTGATCATGATCATACCATTCATCATGTTTCATCCAATGAACATGGTGAAACTTCCACATCAAGAAACAATCATGAAGGAAGATCAAATGATGCACAAGGTCATTCACATGAAGATGGTGCTACTAATGGTGATGAGCAAGCTCGACCTCAACTCAACAATCAAGAAAGAAGTGAAGACAACCCTCCACAAGACCATGGTTTTGATCCTCCAATCGATCAAGACCATGATGATGAAGATGATGGTCCCATCCAAAGATCAACTCAAGTGCCTCATCCAAGAGTTCATCATTCCATTCAACGGGATCACCCCGTTGATAACATACTAGGGAGCATTCAATGAGGAGTAACTACACATTCCCGTTTAGCAAGTTTTTGTGAACATTACTCGTTTGTCTCTCCTTTGGAACCCCGCAGGATTGAGGATGCACATGATGATCCAGATTGGATGATAGCCATGCAAGAAGAGTTGAACAACTTCACTAGGAATGAAGTCTGGTCCTTGGTGGAAAGGCCCAAGCAAAATGTGATTGGAACCATGAGTATGGCATGGTAACAAGAAACAAGGCAAGGTTTGGTGGCTCAAGGATTCACTCAAATTGAACGCTTGGATTTTGGGGAGACCTATGCACTGGTGGCAAGACTAGAATCAATTCGTATTCTACTTGCCTATGCCGCTCGTCATGATTTCAAGCTATATCAAATGGATGTGAAGAGTGCATTGTAACACCCTAGTGTTAAGCATTGCATTTGGCACTTGCATTTCATGAGCACAAGCATCATCCAATCATTCATGAGCATGAGCATGTGAAGTTTCATTTCATTCACCTTGTCTTTGTCACATGTGATGTTGCTTATATACTTACATATGCTTGTGATCATGTATGACTAATCTGAGAAATGGTTGTGAGGTCACAAAAACAACTTAGACGTATCTAGGATGGTAAATGGAACAATGTTTGTATTCATGACATGGGCCAATTTTGTTTCTAAGTCCTAGTTTACTCATAATGTCATTTTTCATGATGCTACTTTGACCATAGTTGAACTATAGCATAGATTGTTTGCATGGTAGTGCACCCTTAATAAAAGTTGTATCTTATCTTATGTGAACAAACTTTGTTTAAGGGTTATGAGCTAATTCAGTGCCTAACATGGTCAAATAGGGCCCACAAGAATCAACAAAATGCTGTTTTGAGACTTAAAAAAATTTGTAAGTCTAGCTGTTTTTAGTTTCAATGTGACCTACTTTGGAGCTTTGAATTTTGAAAACAAGTGAGAATTTGGCAATGCTTCTTAAAGCAAAGTTGTAGTGCTCACATAGCTCTACAACTTTTACTAACACCGTTTTTTGCCAATTCTGCACGGATTAGGAGTAACAGTGGTACGAAGTTGGGATGTCAGTCGGCCAGCCAAGCGCGTCATGGCCAACCACTGCCAGGCCACGCGCGCCGCATGGTGGCCACTAGCCAGAGTTGGCCTGGCTGGTCTAGCTAGGAGAGGGAGTAAAGGGAGGCGCAGCTGCTGCTCTCTCCCATTCCCACTCTCTCGTCCTGCCTCTGTCGCTCTTGCCCTCACCATTGCCGAGCCACGCCGCTATCGCCACCACCGGGCTCACGCATCGTTCTCACCGCACCACCATCCAATCCATCTCGCCCATAGCTCCACTTTGACATGCTCCACCTCACCAAGTCTCTAGCACCACCATTCGAGCAAGGGTAAGGCCGTAATGCGTGTCGCCACCATGGCCGTGGTGCGCCGCCGAGCTCAAGCTCGCCGTGGCCAGCCATATCCACTGCTCCTCCTACTTTCTTCTCCCTTGGTATGTCATCGCCTTAGGTCAGAGATGCTCTCATCATCATTTATTTAACCGCTGTCGCCGCCACCATGCGGGAACGCGCTGCCGCACCGAGCACGCCGGCCATGACCACGAGCTCAAGCTCGCCATGGCCGGCACCATTTAGACCCCGTCTTCCCCGTACTCTGTGTGTTTCTGCACCACCATGACCCATAGCTCTTTCTCCTATGATGGAGACCTGTCACCAACCACCGTCTCGTCGGAACGACAAGTGTCGCCGTGTACAATGTGCGTTGCTGTGCCGCCATGCACGTGGCCGGAGCTCACCGCCGCTTCATCGTGGCTCGATCCGCACCGTAGAGCTCCGCTAGGGTTCGTAGAAGTCGTAGCCATGCTTGCTTGGTCACCACTTCACTAGAGATGGTGAGTCCGCCACTGCGCGTTGCCGTTGAGCCGCCATGCTCGTCGGTGAGGCAGTTTTGGTGATCCGTCAGGCCAACCTAAGGTACCAGTAGGTGTGCAAGGGTGTAGGGAACACGACACCGATGACCTCGCTGTCGACGAGCAGTGGTCGGTCAACCGTCGTGCCCTATTCTGTTCCTCTATTGCGTGGGACCAGTTGACCTACGGACCCACGCTGTCAGCGCCTCTGGGTGCACTGGACCGGGTGCACCTAGCTGCTGGGCTGATTTGAAATTTGATTTTCTTTATTTATTTTCATAGATTTGAATGCAAACTTCAAAAATTTATATCTTGAGCTAGGAGTGTCCAATTTAGGTGAACCTAATTTTGTTAGATTCATCATGAAGTGTACTATTTGATAAAATATGAAACCTACTATTTGGGATATTTTTCTAGGAGAATTAAATTAAGCTAGTAAAGTGCTTTTAAAATAGTTTCTATCTTGTAAAATGCATAACTTGAGCTAGGGAAATGCTAAAAATGTGATTCCAATTTTATTGGTCTTGTGTTGGCATGCTCTAGCTAGGAAAAATGCTAAACCTATAGTACGCATACTTGGAATATTGTCTTCCTATTTAATCTTAAATAATTGCTAGTTTCTAGTGAAAATAAATGGGGTAAAAATACATAACGTTTGATCATGCAAATTTTTGCATAGTGTTCTTGTGCTAGGATAAAAGTAATAAAAATATGAAATCTGTTGTTTGACACTTTGCACTAGGCTAGACTATTTTTGCTAAAATAAGCCTATGCAACTTGTCATTTTCGTGGAGGTTGCTATACATATCCAAATGGCATGAAATTTGTACATTAGGCTATTGGGGTCATATGTAACCTACTGTAATTTTCTCCAAATTTATTGATCATTGTAAACATTTATCCTTTAAATCGCCTTATTATATAAGGAAAATAATAAAGGCACATAAGTAAATTATTTGGGCTTAACCATAATGTTTTCTATGGTGCTTGTGATGCATGTGATGTGTTTCTATTGGTTGTTATGCTCAAAATTAATTGGTTATAGGCTACTAGTTAATTATTACTTTATAATTCAACTAAATGGTTACATGAGTAGTTTCTGTTTTGCTGACAAATTCATAATGATAATGATCTTTTCTGTGAAACTTGTTAATAACAAAGTTGTAGGCAACTTACTCATCTTGCTTGTCCTAAAATTTCATAGCTATAGGCTAAATGGGTTAAGATTTAGAGCTGTTAGAAGTCTGTTGTTAGATTTGCTTGTCCTCTGGACAGATCTAGAAGATTGAATTATTTGACCTAGATAGCTACTGAATCACCTTAAGATGATTAAAAGAGAGTTGTAGGAAATTTCATAAGCTTTCCAGAAAGGCAACAACTATATTGTTTGGATGTGTATAACTCCAGTTATGATCAAAACAAGTGGTTACTGTCTTGAAATCCAGAAAATGTTTAAAATAGGTGTTTGTTTAATTACTAAAGAAGAGATATACGCCTACTCAGTAAAAAGAAGGTTAATCTTGTTATCACCCTAATACCTTGCTGTTAAGAACACTTATGATTATGCATTTCATCATATCATATCATCTATGTCATTATCTATGCATCCATGATATTTTATTTCATGCTCATACATATAGGATCGCCCGAAGGAGTAACCCTACTAGAATTCGAGGAAGAGGCAGAGGAGAATCAGGAGACACCATAGCTCATAGCTCTCGAAGGAGAGGAGCTGGCCACTGACAAACTTCCGGAGTGCCCTGACCATTGACCCACTTCTTTCCTGAAAGGCAAGCCTCGGAGCATTATAAGCCTTCTATGTTTTACAAAATATCACTTGAGTCCTTTATGTTTGATGCATTAAGTTGTAAGAATTGATTTGGAAACACTTGATGCATAGAACTACCTTGTCCAGATATATATACCTTTAATCCTGTATAGGTCCAGGATTGAATATGTGCTTAGCAATGCTTAGACCGGTAGAAGTTGGGTGATTTCCTATTAACTGCGAGATATAGGTGGATACCGGAGCACGGTTGGCTATATTTGCTATCGTGGAATAGAACCATGGGGTAATGTAACTGGAGGGCGGGTGGAGTCTATGTGTAGGTTGACTCATGTGATTTCATCGGTGCTGAATAAGGACTATATCGTTGGAGGCCCTCTTATCATTTTGAATGCATGCCTCTCACTTAACTGGTCGGATAACTCATTTTGACCGCGAAGCCGAGTAGCTCAACTCAGGCCAGGCCTCGTTCTATCAAAGTGCGCACACTGGAGGTAGTAAGGATGTGCGGGGAGCCAATGTGAGGCCAGGGGCAGGTTAGAGTCCTGATCGACCTAGCATCCGGTAGCTCCCTGAGGGTGCGGCACTGATCGAACCTGCAAAATGTGTACCTGAGTTGTACCAAAGGTGACCTAAGGCTACCATTGCTGGTAGACCTAGGTTTGTGTTAGGAATACTACCCAGCTAGTTGCAATCGATTTGAATCACCGTCTCTCCCAGATAGTGAGAAACTTGATGGATCTTCTTCATCGTAGTAATTGGATTATGGAATATGATGGTTCTGATGAATATGAAAATCTTACACTGGCTATGGTTACTATTGTTATGCTACTAAATGATATACGACATGTTTGGCACACCGAATTGTAAAATGTATAGCTGAATTAGTGGCTTTTTATGCGAAATGGTGTCAAGCTATCTCCACTTATAAAGCCTTGCATGATCCTTGGAGTCACTTTATTTTTGGTTTATGATGGGTAAGTCTAGCTGAGTACCTTCTTGTACTCAGGGTTTATTTCCCACTTGTTGCAGGTAACATAGTTTTCATG
The DNA here is from genome assembly GCA_904845875.1 of Miscanthus lutarioriparius. Classification (NCBI taxonomy): domain Eukaryota; kingdom Viridiplantae; phylum Streptophyta; class Magnoliopsida; order Poales; family Poaceae; genus Miscanthus; species Miscanthus lutarioriparius. The sequence goes on from CAJGYO010000019.1 coordinate 17,581,878, forward strand.
TTTATTGTAAGAATTGCTTCTATCCCGCTATGGACGAGGAGTAGGCCTCAGGCATGGCGCTTCGATTTATATATCTAATCTATAATGCTTTTGTGGGTTGTGATCATAGACTGGCAAGTATTTGAAGAATGGTGTGAGATGTTGGTTTAAAAACTACTTTGCTTCTGCTATTATTACTTTATTTGGAACTTGGGTTGTAATAACTTTAATCGTACTCTGATGTATGGCAATGTATTTGTGAACTCTATGTAACATGTGGCATGTATGTTGAATCATGTACGATCTTGGTTGTATGTTGGTGATTAATCGAGATCCTTCGTGGTACTCGATGAACTACCGGGTTTATATGGGCTCAAGTATGATAGTGAACTGCTTCGCATGCTTCCATTGTACTTGTGCTCTTATAAATTGGACGGTTGTGTTACATGCATTTCTCAATGGCCCCCTATCTGAGTTGGTGTATGTAGAGCAACCACCGAGCTTTGAAGACCCTAAGTATCCAACCACATCTATAAGCTTGACAAGGTGCTCTATGGGCTCAAACAAGCCTCTAGAGTTCGGTAAGATTACTTGAAGGATTTCCTACTCAAACAAGGTTTTGAGATAGGAAAGGCCAATGCTACTTTATTTACTCACAAAGTCAATAATGATATCTTTGTTTGCCAAATATATGCCGATGACATAATATTTGGTAGTACTAATGTGGCTTTTTATGAGAAATTTAGTAGGATCATGATGAATAGGTTTGAGATGTCCATGATGAGAGAGTTAAAGTTCTTTCTTGGATTTCAAATCAAGCAACTCAAGGATGGCACGCTCATAAATCAAACCAAGCACACCAATGACATGTTGAAGAAGTTTGACATGGACAAGGCCAAGCCCATCAAGACACCTATGCCAACCAATGGACATCTTGATCTTGATCAAGGAGGAAAGGACGTCGATCAAAAGGTATATCGCTCCATAATTGGATTCCTCCTTTACCTTTGTGCATCTAGGGCTGATATTATGCTTAGTGTGTGCATGTGTGCAAGATTTTAGACTAATCCGAAAGAATGTCATTTGTTGGCTGTTAAGATATTTTTTGGTATTTAGTACACACTCCTAATCTTGGCTTGTGGTATCCTAAGGGATCCACTTTCGAGTTACTTGGCTATTCCGATTCGGACTATGCCGGTTGCAAAGTAAACCAAAAGAGTACTAGAGGGACTTGCTAATTTTTTGATAGGTCTTTGGTGTCTTGGAGCTCTAAGAAGCAAAACTTCGTTGCTTTGTCCATTGCTGAAGCCGAGTATGTGGCGGCCGGTGCATGCTGTGCCCAACTACTTTGGATGAAGCTAACTCTCAAAGACTTTTGTTGTGAGCAAACCAAGTTTCCCCTTTTGTGTGACAACGAGAGTGCCATTAAGTTGGCAAACAACCCTGTAAATCACTCTTGAACAAAGCACATAGACATCTGGCATCACTTTTTGAGAGACCATAAAGCCAAAGGAGATATCGCAATTCACCATGAGAGCACCGAAAAGCAACTAGCTGATATCTTTATAAAGCCCCTAGATGAGTCAAGATTTTATGCTTTGAGGAGTGAGCTAAATATCATTGATTCTCGTAATATGGCTTGATGTCTTGCACATACTATGTTTGAACTAGATAGGAGAAAAGACTTGTGAAAACATTGTGTGATTCTTTTAAAATCTACTTTATAGTTTTTAGGTGTGACTATTACTTTGTGATGGTTGAATGAAATCTAGTCACACTTAGAAATGCAATTGTCCATCATATTTTTGCCCCACATGGCATGGTGAGTTCGAGCTAGGAAGTTTCTAAGTTTCCTGTGTCGGAAGTCTGGGCATCTACTGGAAGTTTCGATAGCTGAAAGTCCCGGCTCCTACCAGAACTCCTGATGTAGATTTGAGTTGGCCACCTCTTTGACCATGCTTTGACCGCCTGTGTCCGTTTGACCCTTAGTAAAACTGTTTTACCATGGCCCGACCCTCATTCTTTCCTCACCCACCCGTCCGCTTAGGGTTTTGCTCACCCATAGCCGCTCTAGTGCTGCCCCAGCACCGCCTCTCCTGTGCCCCGCTCCAATCAGCACCTCCGATTCCTAGAGCCCCCGACACACCTCCGGCGACCCACCTTTTCATCCTTCCTCCTCGGAGGTCCCAGCGTCTCCCCTTCCTCCATCCTCCTTAGTGTGTGCCCCTCGTTGAAGTTTAAAGATCCCATGGTGGTGTGGATTCTGGTCGTGGAGGTGTTCGTGCTCGTGGTTCTGCTCATGATCGACGCATGTGCTGTGGGTTTTGTTTTTCTCCTCTCTTCCCTCTCAAGGACTATCCATTTTTTGCCCTATCCCTAACTGTCAATTCACCTTGGTTTTTGCCTCTTTTCTTCTCGTCTCTTCTCCTCTACCTCCCTTGCATGGATGTGTGCCTTGATCTAGAGCCCCATGCCTGGGATGGCACTCACGGTCATTGGAACTCCTGGCGTCTACCGAAAGTCCCGACCATCAGAAGTCCCGGCGTCCAGGAGTCCCGACTCATACCGGCACTTCCAACGCCGTGGATGCCTTCCCATGCATGTTTCTCCACCTCTATGTGCTCATTCACTTCTGCCCTTCTTGGTTCTTAGTCTTGTTTTGTCTTTCTCGCAGCCATGTCGTCCGGTGATGATAGCCCTCCGTAGCGGCGTGAGAAGCATTCTAAGAAGACTCAAGACCCCGTTGATTCTTCTCAGCAGTCGGGCTGCAAGAAGGCAGCTTGTTCATGTGATGCAGCTGGTGTTCGTAGCTATGGTTGTTGTTCTCATGCCCCTCCCGCTTCAGCAGCCTCTCCACCTCTACCAGTGGGTGCAACGGCCTAGGATTGGGTCCCCAACATTGGCCGCATTCCTGCTGTGGATCCCACCGAAGAAGCTTTGGATAATGAAGGTCGCACCATTGCCCCAGACATGTGTCCTCGCACTCCTCCGCATGGCATATCATAGTTCAGTGAAAGCCAACTTGTTCCCTTCCTCGGCCCTCCGCCCATGATTTGGGAGCCTCAGTGCACACCAAATGATGTCGATGGTTACACTCCTCACCTCAACATTGACTATAGTCACCAGCTAAAGCATCTCAGGGACATGCATGCAAGAAATCTTTATGAGGAAGATGGAAAGGATTTGTGGATTGAGTATCACTTTTGGCATCCCTTCCATTTTGATTTCTAACACCACTTAGTCTATCACCGGCTCCATGAAAGCATGAAGGGTGAGCCTCCGGTTCTAGAGATGAAGTACATTGACACCCTTAGTCTTGGTAGGATGCCTAAGCTATAAATTCATCAGTTAGTCCATGACTTGAAGAAGATGGGGCTTGAGCCATTGATGGAGTTCTGCAAGCCATGGAACAATGAGATCATCTATCAGTTTTATGCCTCCTACCACTTGGACACCCGCAACCACTGCATCCATTGGACCATTGAGGTCAAGCATTACAAGGTGGATGCCGTCACATTTTCTTTCCTTCTTGGCTTTGGCAAGGATGATCGTAAGCAGCCCCAGATTTCCGACTTCTCCCAGTTAGCCATATCGTAGTATCAGTACATGTACATGGATGGTCATAGAGATGATGGCAAGATGGTTTATCTGAAGCCATATTACTATGTGTTGAACAATATCCTTCGCTAGATTCTCTATCCCAAGGGCAGTGACTCCACTTTTCTTTGGGATAATTCTCCAGTAGTGCTTGATTGTTTTGGTGAGTCAATCACCAAGTTCTCTATCAGTGTGTACATTTGGGACCAGATCACTCTAGCTAGTGAGGATGTTGTGAGGCATTTCCCTTATGCTCCCTACATCATGCACATCATTGAGAAAGTGTTGGGAATCAAATTTCCCACCGATGCCCCTCGTAAAAAGCTCAAGATCTCCAACAAGGTATCCTTGAAAGTAGAGGAACTCAAGACCAAAGGAAAAGGCAAAGGTGCTTCGGGCTCCACTTCTCGTGCTTCTCCACCATGTGCTTCGCGCTCTTGCCATGCTCATAGCGAGGAGCCTATCTCCTCCTATAGTGGTAAGCCTCCCAGCAAGTTCAAGTTCTTCATAAAGTATATGTTTGGGGCTTGTTGTGCTAGCACGGAGCGTGAGCAAGAGATGCTTGTGAGGATGCATCGGATTGAACAAAAGCTTGATATTCACTCTGCTCTACCTCATGACTTGGAGCCTCTTCATGATCCTTGAGCTTTATGATGAGGCTTGCAAGGAGTACTATGGTGAGTCATTCGATTAGCCCCATCGTCATGGTAAGCAACTAGTGGACGTTGATGATGAGGAGTATCGTGAGGAAGACGATGACGACGACGACAACAACAATGACGATGATGATGATGATGGCGGTGACCGTGATGATGACTACGAGGATGGGTAGTCATTTCCTTCATGCGGCCTAGCCCTTTTGGCACTTGTTGACAAAGGGGGAGTGTTAGGCTTTGATCTGTCTATGTAATAAGTTAGTTGGTGTCGATGTTTTGAGTTGCCATCGACTAGTAAATTTCTAATATTGCGTGTCTGGCTCGGATAGTGTGCTAAGAGGACATGAGGTTTATACTAGTTTGGGCAAAATGTCCCTACGTCTAGTTTGTTGCTGCTGCTCATGTTACTAGCACTAAAAGTTCATAGTAGGGGTTACCGACGGTCGTGAGAAGGACAGGTCCCAAGTATCTGGTGAGAGGAGTGAACGGGTGCCGAGAGCTCGATCGCTTCCCGGCTTGTGTGCTTATGTGTTTTGATTGGTTCGGAGTTTGATGGGTTCAAGTCCCCTTCATGGGATGCCCTACTTTGCATTTTATAGGCCAAGGGAAAGCACGGGTTATAGTGGAGGGAAAAGAGGAGAAGGAGAAGGAGAAGCAGTCCTCTAGGATCGCTGGGTCCTTTTCTTTCACATGGATCCCATAGACCCTGTAGACATCAACAGGGACAGCTCCACATCACGGCCCTGTCCGTCTCTGGCACCATGCGCAGGCGTCATCTCTCGGTCGTGGCGCTCCACTCCATCCTGGCAGACGTCATGGTGAACTGACGCGCCTGTCAGTGCTCATACGAGGGTTAGGCAGAACAGCACTGTCACGCCCGACGCTATTCCTGATGTGAATCCCCAGGTATGGCCCGTCACAACCATGAGTTATGTTGGGGCGTGTTGATCACCTCCCTAGTGTTAGACCTTTGACCTAGGCCCATTCGCTTAGACCTGGAGTGGTTGGCGGCTGTATGGGTCTCTGTCGGGCGAGACGGATCCCTCGGCCTCAGGGTCAGTCGAAGTGGAGTCCTCCCCAGAGGCTGGGCGAGGTGGAGTGCAAACCTAAGGGTCGGGCAAGGCAGAGCCTGCCCCCAGAGGTTGGGCGAGGTAGAGCCCGCCCTCAGAGGTCGAGCGAGGCGAAGCCAGCCCTCGGAGGTCAGGCGAGGCAGAGCCCACCCTTAGAGCCTAGGCGAGGCAGAGCCAGCCCCTAGAGGTCGGGCGAGACGGAGCCCGCAGCCTCGGTGTTAGGCTAGGTGTAGCCCGCCTTAGAGGTCGAGCGAGGCGGAGCCCGCCCCCAAAGGCCGGGTAAGGCGTAGTCAGCCCTCTGAGGTTAGGCGAGGTAGAGCCCATGGCCTTCGTGTTGGGTAAGGTGAAGCCCGCCCTTAGAGGTTGAGTGAGATAGAGCGCAAACCCATGGGTTAGGTGAGGTGAAGCCCATCCTCAGAGGTCGGGCGAGGCAGAGCGCAAACCCAAGGGTCGGGCGAGGCGGAGCCTATCCTCATAGGCTGGGCGAGGTGGAGCTAGCCCTTAGAGGTTGGGCGAGGCATAGCCTGCCCTTAGAGGTCAGGCGAGGTGGAGTGCATGGCCTCGGTGTCGGGCGAGGCAGAGCCCGCCCCTAGAGGCCGAGCGAGGCGAAGCTTGTGCACCTAGGGGTCAGTTCAAGCTATAGTCGCACTCTTGACTGCTTGGATGAATCAATGTTGATGATTATTAGCTCCTCCTCTTCGAGTACCCTAGTATTGGTCCCCGACAGTAGCCCCGAAGCCTACGAAGGAGTAGAATACTCCTTCGGAGGCTTTTCCAAATGGGAGGACTCTGAAGTCCTCGGCCTTCTTTTGTTGCAAACAGCATGACCTAGGGGCGGTGATTCCCTTTCCTTGAGCTCCCTCCCGTAGCAGGGGCCCGGTCGATGATCGGTTTGTCTTTGCGATTGTCTTCCCTCAAGCGTTTTTCCAATAAAAATGGAGGGGCCAAGCCATGCCATTATTTTCCTCCAAGGATGAATCATGGCACCCGGTGAGCTATTAATGGGCTAGTCTGAGTGGAGCCTCCAGCATCCCGTTCGTGGGGATCCGACTTGCGTCAGCTTGGAGACTGACCCCAGATTCTCAACGGTCAATCCATATAGTTCTCGGGACTGTTCGACCGGTCCTGAGGGCTAACTACCTTTCTTCAAAAAACCATGGATCGTAACCTACTGAGACTCGAACGTGGGCCGAGATGCCCGCGGCGCTCGTGCGCCCGAGTACTAGCCGCTAGCAGGCCCATCCCTTTCCACCTCTCACCCTAAAGGCGCCTAGAGTGGTTGTCGAACCCGTCGATGGGCCGACCTGCAAACTCCTGGGACCAGTCGGGCCGTAGAGGCGCTTTTAGATCCGTATTCCTCTTACTCGTGATGAGTCAAGGCCCATTCGGAGAGGCGAAACATCCAGCGAGTTTTCTGAGGGAACAGACAGAGATTACGTGCGCATGTCCCACGGCGGGATGTTGTGGTAGATCATGATAGACGCGGAGATCTAGGCGGGCAATTGGTTTCCTCGCATCCATTGCCCCTATAAAACCAAAGGGATCGCCCCCTAGATTCCATACCTTGCATCCTTGCCTCCGCATCCACAACCACCATCGCCAATCGCTCAGGTTTCCTGTCTCTACATCCCCACTGCCGTCGAGCTCACATCCACCCACCCTCATCTCCAATGGATCTGTGGTGCCGCTCTAACATCACCTTCAAGCGCATGGACGGCCTCATCAGTCGTGGTCTTCTCCGTGCATGGACCATGGCCGAGGAGTGGCTGCTACCTAGTGAGGAGGACATGTCGTCGTCGCCCAATGGCTATGTGGTGTTATTCGCCCACTTCCACGAGCATGGGTTTGCGACCCCCACCCACAGATTTCTTCAGGGGCTGCTGCACTACTACAAGATCGAAGTGCAGCATCTCAATCCCAACGGGATTCTGCATAGGGCAGCGTTTGTCGCCCTATGCGAGGGGTTCCTAGGGATCAGCCCCCACTTTGATTTATGGAGGTACTTCTTCACTGTCACCCTCTAGAAGAAGAGGGAGAAGAGCAGCAGGCAGGAGTTGCACATGTCGATGGGGTGCGCCAGCATCCAGCTCTAGAACAATTGGGTCGACGAGTACCCGTCGATGTAGCTATCAACGTCCAACAAGGGGTGGCACTCGTAATGGTTCTACCTAAAGAATGATGCTGCTGCCCCTCTGCTAGAGTTCACCGGGCGCTTGATTGAAGAGGCCCTAGAGTCATGGAGGAAGTGGGACATCCCAGAGAAGGACAAGAAGAAGATCTGGGATCACATCGCCACCATCCACATCCTCAAGGAGAATGGCCTGAAGGGGTCAGGCATCATCGGGGCCTACCATGCAAGGAGGGTGGCGTCGTTGATGACATGCGCACTCCCACTATATGCGATGGTGCCCGAGGCATCGTTTGATGGAACGGTGCTCACCGAGGGAGCGCTCCCCAACTCCGAGATCGTGCAATGCATCAAGGAGGCAATGGAGCTCTTGTAGGATGACACGGGTGCCCCCCTTGATTTCATCTACCCAGTGCTAGGACATCCTCTGATGCGGCCAAAACCAGGCCACGTCATCTTCGTAAGTTTACCCTTCTCATGCCTTCTCTTCAATAGATGTCCTGACCTCTTGATACTAACTTTGAGAGGGGCAGGACCAGCCGAGGGACCTAATCTTCATAGATCACCCAACGCTATTGCTGAAGGATTCATCCATGAGGGCGTCGAATCATGTCGAGGGTGAGTGCCTGAGGAAGGCGAAGGAGGACAAGAAGAGGAAGAGGCAGTGGAAGCTGCAGGCGCGGGAATGGGGGGAGGACACTGATAGTGACGATGATGATGACGATGGCAACGACGATGAGGTAGTCGACAATGTCGAGTGGGACATCCTAGAGAACGAGGATGTGCTAATAGGTATTGGTTCATCATTGCAGGAGTCGGGACCCTTCTCGTTCCACGGAGGGGAGGGTACGTCCGGGGAGCCGGCGGGGGTGGGACGTACCGTCGGCCTCCCTCAGGAGTCAATGAGGGTGGGTGTCTCTACTGCCACGCCTAAGATGTCGGCGGAGGTGGGTGGCTCCATTGTCACACCCCAAGAGTTAAGGGGAGCGAGCCCCTCTGCCTAGGAGCAGGGGGCGGGCTCGAAACAGCCTCACCCCAACGACGTGGAGCAGAGGTTGGGGGGTTCGCCCCCAAAACGCATCTGCCACCCAATGGTGCTGAGGTGAGTTGTCAGTTCCTCTATTTTTTCCTATTTTAGCCAGATTTCATCGTGACTTATGCTTTTCGTCCCTTGCAGCATCGGCAAGAAGCGCAATCCTTTGGCACGAGCACCGAAGAAGAGCGTCGCCCTCCAATTGAGGTGGCAACCATCGGCTGGTGTCATGCCCATTTCATGCAGGAGCGGCACCAGTGTGACTGCATCATCGACTGGTTAGACACTGTCCACGGTGGTGCCCATGCCCTCAGTAGGATAGGCGGACGTGGGGGATCAAAGGGTGCCTTCGGAGGTTATGGAGCAGCCGGCATACCACTGCCGACGACGGGGCGGACAGGGCTACCGACCGCGCTCGTGGCACCGACCGTGGTGGGCGCGACACTGCCGGTCATGACCCCCCAACGCAGGTGGAGGTGGTAGTGGTCGTGATAGACAGGTCATGACCGAGCACAACCGTAGCAGCACCGGAGGCACCAGCACGACCTGCGCCATCGGTGGCCCAAGTGATGGCGCCTGGCGTGGGCCGGATGGAGGGGTATGAGGCCAAGGGTTCCCCTAGAGTCATGGTGGTGGCAGAGAGGTCGGTGGTGCTTGGGACCGGTGAGAAGTAAACCCTGGCACTAACATCGATAGGCAGCGACTCGCCCGCGCAGGGGAGCCCCTGCTCTGGTGGATAAATCCGTAGGATCCGACGTCGACGCTCTTCACCTGCGACACCGCTGCCGAGAGCAAGGAGCGAGAGAGCCTCGACATGGGGATCACATCCGTGCTAGAAGCCCTGGACCATGCTAGGGGTGCCTTGCGTGACGTTGTCGTTCCCTCTAGCCAGGTATTTGCTTAATCCTACCTCTCGCCCTTTTCTTTCTCTATATATTTTTTGTATCCTGACCATTGTCTCCCTTCAGTCCCTCATCACTCGCAGCCAGGGGAAGCCTTGGTTCCTTCATCAATAGAAGGAGACCTAGGACCACCTCGTCGAGGTGGCGCGGCTACGCGGGGAGGTGACCGCTCAGCTTGTTGTCGCCTAGTAGAGGGTGGCCCAGCTGACTCCCCTCGCTGAGGAAGTAGACAGTCTTCGGTCATAGGTGGCCGAGGCCCGTTGGGACGCTGACAAGGCCGAGAAGGCGTTCGAGGCCCTATTGGCGAGGTCGTGGAGGGATGATGAGGAGGCCACCCAGGTTAGGAAGGAGCAGGACGAGCTGCTCTCGAAGGACGTCGAGACCCGCCAATGGATCCTTGACCTTCTTGCCGAGGCTGAGAAGGAAAGGGAGCTAAAGCTAGGGGCCAAGGAGAAGCTCACGGCCCTAGAGAAGAGGGCAAGCTTGGATGCCATGGCGGTCGCTCGGCTACGCAAGGAGCGGGATGAGCTACTCCAAACCGTGGAGAGGCTCCACTCGGAATGTTGCGCGGCTCACGAGGAGTGCGACCAGGCCTTCCGAGAGCATGACCAGGCCTACCTAGAGCGCGATGATGCACAATAGAAGCTTAGCTCCCTCCAGGCTAAGCTTGGAAACACGACGACCTAGAAGCTAGAGGCCAAAAGCATTTCTGTCGGGCTGGCCATGGACCTCGCCGAGGAGAGAAGGAATCTTTAGGCGGAGAGCAACGAGCTCGGTATCATGAGCGCCACCCTCGGAGTGGTATGTGATGACCTTGAGGTGGTGCAGTCGGAGGGGACTAGTTCGCTCCTGGCCCGTGCCACCGAGATCACGACGCGGGTGCGCCAGCTTGAGAGGAATGCCCTTTGCACCGGGGTCAATCAATCCTTCATGATTGCTCGTTCTCACTATGGGGACAGCATCGATCTAGAGACGATGACCATGGCTTCGCACCTGGCTATGAAGTCCACAAGCTGGAGGAGATTGAAGCGGCGGTGGCTCCCCTTTCACAGGACCTGGCAGGCAGAATTGAAGGCATAGTGCTCCCCAGAGGGGTTAGTTAGTTCACTAGGTCGGTCGATTATTCTTGTAATTAGCGGACAAGTGCCGACCCTTGTGTATCATTTAAACAAACTTGTTATTTTGTTTTGTTTGACCAAGTCTATTCTTTTGTTTTGGTGCGAACGAATTTGTTTTTCCTAACTTTCTATGTGTGAAAAGGGGTTCATGCGTTCTGACCCTTCCATTTGTTAAGACCATTGAGCTCGAGGTGTAGGAGGGAAACTCTGATCACGCTGCTAAGCAAGAGTGCCGTAGCCGCTAGGGCATAGGTTTCTCATAGTCCGACCAGCCTTGCTTAGTCATTCATTTCCGCAGACCTTGCTATGAGGTTTAATGTGAGGAGGGGTGTCGGACATGGCGACTATTTCAGAAAGGGTGTATTTATACCCTTATCAGCCCTAGAGTGAGACCCAACCCCTTGCCGTTGCTAGGATCAGGTGTCACTAAAGATCGAGGAGAGGATAGCAAAACTAGTAGGAGAAAGCGTCTCTTGTTTTCATGCGTACCCCCTCCATAGGATTTGAGCCATCGTTCTGCGACCGCGCGTTTAGTCTCCTTGTGAGTCCAACTTTCCTCGAGCCCCTACGCGTAGCAGGGGTCCAGTCGAGGGCCGGCTCGTCTTTGTGATCGTCACCCTGTCCGCGGTTTCCACAACTGGAGGGGTTGAGCTAATGTCACTCGTTTCGATGGCTTGAGTGACGTGCTCGGTGAGCTCGCTATCGGGCATGTTTGAGTGGAATCCGGGTCCATCGTTCATGATGGGGTCGGCATAGCCCTCAAGTGGCATTCCACTGCTCCTTAACTCGCCTCCTGGCAGATGCCCGTGTTGCTCTAGAGAGCGACTTAGGTGGCCCGCTGACCTCTCCTTGATGGAGATTCTATGGGATCAGCTTGAGGTTAGGATCGAACAAGAAGGTTGAGATGATCCTATCTGCTTTTGAGCAGGATGGGCAAAGGCCGTTGGGGCTCATTTGCATTTTCTCCCCTGGCTCTGTTCAACACGAGGCGGCCTTGAGCCCTTCATGGGATGACCTTCGAACCCTGGTTAGGTGGATTCCCGAGTTTGGGTTGGGCGGTTCGAGCCCCCGAGCCCCGTGGGGCTCGATGGGGGTCAACCGTGTTTCGTGCGTCACCCCGTCCGTAGTTTTCGCAACTAGAGGGGCTAAGCTAACGACACTTGCCTTAATGGCTCGAGTGTCATGCTCGATGAGCTCGCTAATGGGCATGTCCGAGTAGAATCTGGGTCCATCATTCACTAATAGGGTCGGCATAGGCCTCATGTGGCATTCCACAGGTCCTTAACCCACCTCCCAGTAGATGCCCGTGTCACTCCGGAGAGCAACTCATGTGGCCCGCTAGCCTCTCCTTGATGGAGATTCTGTGGGCTTGGCTTGAGGTTAGGATCAAATGAAAAAGGTCTAGATGTCCCTACCCACTTCTGAGTGGGGTCGAGCAAGGCTGCTGGGGCTCATCTACATTTTTCTCCCCTAGATCTGTTTGACGCGAGGTGGCCTTAAGCCCTTCATGGGCCGGCCTTCGAACCTCGGTCGGTCGCCGCTCATGTCGAATGAGATGACTACCGCTTCGTGACGTGACACAAAGCGTTGTGATGCAATAATCACATATGCAATGCTTGGATGTATGAGATTAATGTATGGATGAATGTATGAATGAATGTATGAGAATGGATGAATGAATGCTCATGTACTGGAAAAAAAAGTGGGGGTTGGTAAAGTTACCTCGATGGCTCGAGTGACGGGTTCAGAGAGCTCTTACCAGATATGTTCGTGTGGGGTCTGGGTCCATCATTCGTGATGGAGTTAGTGTGACCTGCATGGGACATCCCGCTGCTCCCAACCCGTCTCTCAACAGCGGCTGGAGCCATCCGATCGACTTTGGGTGACCTGCTGGCCTCTCCTCGCTGGAGATTCCATAGGTGGGCCCCTCCAAACCCTTCCCGAGAAGGCGGAGGCTAAAGCTCGGGGTGCGGGGACAAAAACTCTGATCATGCTGGTGAGCAAAAAATGTCGTAGCCGCCAGGGCGTAGGTTTCTTGCAGTCTGACCAATTTGACCCAGTGTTTGTTTGCACACACCTTGCCTTTAGGTTTTAGCATGAGAAAGGGGTTGGGCATCGAGAATGTCTACCGAATAGAAACACTTGCCAGCCGTCGAGCGAGACCCAACCCCTTGCCATTCCTGGGGTTGGGGGCTCAATAGCGAAATTAATGCACGTAAAGTAAGAGTGACCCATCTATCGGCAGCGGCCCAAATCGTTCGATCGACATGGGTGACCCGCTGGCACAGGACTTACCTCGATGACATGAGTGACGGGTTCAGGGAGCTCTTATCGGATATGTTCGAACGGAATCCGGGTCCACCGTTCGTAATGGGGTCGGCATAACTTGCATGGGGCATCCTGCTGCTCCCTACCCGTCCCTCGGCAATGGCTAAGCCATCCGGTCGACTTGTATTGCCCCACTGGGACAGGACTTACCTGTGGAGATAGGGGATGACAACATCCCATGCAAGAATTTAGTTAGGCGGATAAGCCAGGCGATGAACTTGTAATAAATAGACAAGCTCTTAAATTTTGTTATAGACAAATAGATTTTTAGCCCTTCTCCCCTTTTTGTATAAAAAGGTTAGTGCATTCTGACCCTTTCCGTTGTTAAGGTCATAAAGCTCGGGGTGCAGGTGAGCAAATTATGATCATGCTGGTGAGCAAAGGTGCCGTAGCCGTCGGGGCATAGGTTTCTCGCAGTCCAACCAGTTATACTCAGAGCTTGTTCCCACAACCCTAGCTCATAGGTCTTAACGTGATAAGGGGTTGGGCACAAAGAAAGTTGGCCAGGTGGATAAACTCTTAGACGTGCACCTACACTTTTTGAGACTAAGGCCAAAAAAGCCCAGGGTGTGGAAAAAACTCTGATCACGCTGGTGAGCAAAAGTGTCGTAGCCACCGAGGCATAGGTTTCTCATAGTCCGACCAGTTTTACTCAGCGTTTGTTTCCGCAAACCTCGCTTCTGGGCCTTAATGTGAGAGAGGGTTGGGCGTAGAGATTGTCTACCAGATAGGTACGCTCTTATTAGCCCGCGAGTGAGGCCCGACCCCCTGCCATTATTGGGGTCGGGTGTCACTAAAGGTCGGGGAGTTTGATAGCGAAACTGATAAGAGAAAGTGTGCGTTTATTAAGGGTAAAAGCGATGTAGTTGCTCGATGTTCTAGGCATTGGTGAAGACTCCACCGTCAATGGTCTTGAGCTTGTAGGCGCCCAGTCAGAGCACCTCCACGATGACACGCAGTCCTTCCCACGGCGGAGAGAGCTTGTGGCAGTCCTTGCTGCTCTAGACGAGGCGGAGGACCAGGTCTCCGACGTTGAAAGCCCGACCCTGCACTCGACGGCTGTGGTATCGGCACAACGCTTGCTAGTACTTGGCTGAGCGGAGGAGGGCAACATTACACACTTCATCTAGCTGGTCCATGGCATCCTCGAGGGATGCCTTGGCTGCCTATTCATCATATGCCCTGACCCTTAGCGCTCCATAGTCGAGGTCAGTAAGGAGGATAGCCTCAGAACCATAGACCATGAAGAATGGTGTGTAGCCAGTGGCCCAGCTGGGGGTTGTCCTCAGGCTCTAGAGCACCGTGCAAAGCTCTGCGACCCATCGTCCGCCAAACTTGTTCAACCGGTTGAAGATCCTAGGCTTGAGGCCCTATAGGACCATGCCGTTTGCGCGCTTGACCTGCCCATTCTTGTGGGGTGCGCTATGGCGGCCCAATCAACGTGGATGTGATATTCATCTCAGAATTAGAGGAACTTCTTCCTAGTGAACTATGTGTCGTTGTCAGTGATAATGGAGTTTGGTACTCCAAAGCGATGGACGATATCAAGGAAGAATAGCATGGCTTGCTCGAACTTGATTGTGGAGATCGGTCGGGCCTCTATCCACTTTGTAAACTTGTCTACGGTGACAAACAAGTGGGTATAGCCCCCGGGCGCTCTTTTGAGAGGTTCGACCAGTTCGAGCCCCCAGACCACTAACGGCCATGTGACGGGGATCGTCTAGAGTGCTTGGGTCTACAGGTGGGTCTATCGAGCATAGTACTAACACAATTCGCTGGTGCGCACAATCTGTTCTGTAGATCCCACCGTGGATATCGCTCAACAACCTCTTCCCTTGTTCGATGGGGATGCAGCACTGTAGGATCCTGATGTGGCTTCGCTTATAGAGTTTTCCCTCACAAGGGCAAAATACTTGGCGTGACACACGAGCCACCAAGCCTCCATCTTGTCCATCGACATCGCCTCATGGAGAAGGTAGTTGAGGTAAGGCGTCCTCCAGTTGGCCAGAGGGTCGGGATCTATCGCTGGATCCTCGTCAACCTCCATGACCTCAGGGTCAGATGGAGCCGACGGCTGGTTAGCCCCCAAGCCCAGGGCAGGCGGCCCAACACTGGCTTGTTTCGGCTCCTCATAGCAGACCGAGGGTTTGTGCTGATCGCTGGTGAAGACGCCTGTCGACACCAGCTCTCGGCTGGACGATGCCTTTGCCAATGCGTCAGCCGCCTCGTTGAGATGCCTCGGGATGTGATTGAGCTCAAGGCCATCGAACTTGTCCTCTAGCTAGCAGACTTCTCGGCAGTATGCAGCCATCTTGCTGTCATGGTAGCTCGACTCCTTCATGACTTGGTTGATGACCAGCTAGGAGTCACCCTAGACGTCAAGCCGTCGGATACCCAACTCAATGGTGATGCGCAGGCCGTTGATGACCGCCTCATATTCGGCCACATTGTTGGAGGAGGAGAAATGGATGCAAACCATGTACCTCATGTGTACCCCAAGGGGCAAAACAAAGACCAGCCCTACACCGACGCCTTTCTTCATCAACGATCCATCGAAGTACATCATCCAGTACTCCTGGTCGATGACTGCTGGCGGCATTTGGACCTCGGTCCACTCTGCAACGAAATCAGCCAGCACTTGGGACTTGATGGCCGTCCGGAGGCATACGAGATGCCTTGTCCCATCAGCTCGAGTGCCCACTTCTTGATTCTTCCTGTGGCATCCTGGTTTTGGACGACCTCACTAAGGGGGAAGGACGTCACGACCGTCACCAGATGTGACTCGAAGTAGTGGTGCAGCTTCCTCTTGGCGATGAGGATGGCGTACAGGAGCTTTTGGATTTGGGGGTAGCGGGTCCTGGAATCAGACAAGACCTCACTAATGAAGTACACGGGGTGCTGTACTTTGAGGGTGTGTCCCTCTTCTTCTCGCTCCACCACCAGGGCGGCGCTGACCACTTGCGTGGTGGCTGCAATGTAGAGCAGAAGCGATTCTCTATCGATCGAAGGAACCAGGATTAGAGCCTCCGTAAGGAGCTATTTGACCAGGTCAAATGCCTCCTAGGCCTCGAACATCCATTCGAAACGGTTGGCCTTCTTCAAAAGCCGATAGAGGGAGAGACCTCATTCGCCAAGGCACGAGATGAAGCGGCTGAGCACGGCGAGGCACCCTATAACTCGTTGTACCCCCTTATGTTCTGAATCAGGCCCATCCTTGTGATGGCTGAGATCTTCTCTAGGTTGGCTTCGATGCCATGCTCGGAGATGATGAAGCCCAGCAGCATACCCCTTGGGACACCAAAAACGCATTTCTCAGGGTTCAGCTTAATGTCGTTTGCTCGGAGTTTTGCAAAGGTCTACTCAAGGTCGGCTATGACTTGGTCAACCCCTTTGGACTTGACCATGATGTCGTCTATGTAGGCCTCAAAGGTTCACTCGATGAGGTCTCTGAAACACTTGAGCATATAACGCTGGTATGTAGCCCCTGCGTTCTTCAGACCAAACAGCATTGTGACATAGCAGAATGATCCGAACAGGGTGATGAAAGATGTCGTGAGCTGGTCAAACTCTTTCATCGTGATTTAATGGTATCTGGAGTACGCATCAAGGAAACAAAGGGTTTTGCACCCTGAGGTAGAGTCGACTACTTGGTCTATGCGTGGCAAAGGAAATGGATCCTTTGGACACGCCTTGTTGAGACCCATGTAGTCAACACACTTTCTCCATTTCCTGCTCTTCTTTCAAAAAAAGGATAGGATTGGCTAACCACTCTGGGTGGTATACTTCCCTGATGAACCATGCTGCCAATAGCTTCACGATCTCCTCGCCGAAGGCCCTGTGTTTCCCTTCATCAAAGTGATGCAGGTGCTGCTTCACCGGCTTGGATCCCAACCTAATCTTCAAGGCGTGCTCGGTGACTTCTCTCAGAATGCTTGGCATGTTCAAGGGTTTCCACGCAAAGATATCTCTGTTGGCGTAGAGGAGTCAATGAGCGCGCTTTCCTATTCAGAGGAAAGCGTGGTGCCAATGCGCACTGCTTTGCCTTTGGAGCCACTAAGGTTTATGAGGACCTCCTTGGCGCCCTCCACTGGCTGAAAAGGCCTGGCCAACCGCTTGGGGTCGGGTGCTTCCTCGATGACCTCCTTCCTGATGGCCACAAGCTCCTCAGAGGCGACGATTACCACGGCGTGATCGCAGCACTCAACCTCGCATTCATAGGCGCGCTAGAAGGAGGTGTCGATGGTGATGACCCCACACGGTCCCGGCATCTTTAGCTTTAGATAGGTGTAGTTAGGGACAGCCACGAACTTCGCGTAGCATGGATAACCCAGGATGGCGTGGTAGGTTCCATGGAACCCAACCACCTCAAAGGTGAGGGTCTCTGTCCTATAATTGGATGGATCCCCAAAGGTGCCGGCAGATCGATCTGCCCAAGTGGCACGGCCTGCTTTCTAGGCACGATGCCGTGGAAAGGCGCTCCGGTTGGTTGGACGCGCGATCGATCGATGCCCATGGTGTCAAGCATTTCGGCGTACATGATGTTGAGGCCGCTGCCTCCATCCATCAGTACCTTGGTGAGCTGCTTTGTGCTGATGATTGGGTTGACCAAGAGCAAATATCTCCCCGGTTGTGGGACGCTCTTCGGGTGGTAGGTCCGATCAAAGGTTATGGCGGACTCTAACCACCGGAGGAAGATAGGCGTGGCCGGTTCGGTCGTAAAGACCTCGGGGCATGTGAGCTTCTGGCGACGCTTGGAGTCATAGGCCACCAACCCTCCAAAGATCATGAGGCAGCCATCCAGCATTAGAAAGCTTCTGTCCCTCCCCTCGGCATCATCCGTGGTCGGCTTGGGGTCCTTCCCATGCCCTCCTTTGTTGAAGCCTCCAGACAAGAATCGCTTCATGAGGCCGTAGTCCTTGTATAGATGCTTGATGGGGAAGGAATGGTTTGGGCATGGCCCTTCAAGCAGCTTCTTGAAGTGGTCTGGGGTACCCTCCGTGGGCTTCCGGCCCCCCTTGTAGTCGGCGGCAGCCACGAGCGAGCCCTCGTGCCGTTGCTTGTTCTTCTTCTTGGCGGGACGGTTGGAGGCGCCTTCGCCGATGTCCTCATCTTGCTTCACCTTGCCTTTGAGGCGGTCGAAGATCGCTCCGACCACCTCCTTGCCCGAGGCGTGGCTGGTGGCGATGTCGAGAAGCTCCTTGGTTGATTGCGGGCCCTTACATCCCAACTTGTGAATCAGGGACTTGTAGGTGATCCCAGACAGGAAAGCTCCTATAATGTCAGCGTCGGCGACGTTAGGCAGCTCGTTGCACTGCCGGGAGAAGCTCCGGATGTACCCACAGAGGGTTTCTTTGGCCTTCTATCGGCAATTTTTGAGATCCCATGGGTTCCCAGGGCGCTTGTACGTGCCCTAGAAGTTCCCCACGAAGATCTCTTTTACGTCCACCCAACTTTGGATTTTGTTGGGCGAAAGGTGTTCTAACCATGTTCGTGTCGAATTGGTCAGGAACAATGGAAGGCTACGGATAATGAATTCATCATTATTCGCTCCACCGACTTGGCAAGCAAGCCAATAATCCTTGAGCCATAGTCCAGCGTTCGTTTCCCCAAAGTATTTTGGGATGTTGGTTGGTGGTCGGTACCGTGGCGGGGGCCAGAGGTGTCGGCCAAAGGCCAGAGGTCCCACTAGGCTGGGGCTCGGGCTTCGGTCCTCGCCCCAGTCATAGCATCCACCACGACAAGGGTTGTAGCCGTGGCTAGCTCCCTCCCCTGCATCGCCACGGGTACACATACAGGTGTCGAGGGTGTCACGCGTGTCACGGTTGCGGCCAAGACGCTCATGCACCAGAACCGTGGTACGCAACCTGCTGCTTTGTGGTGCCTGGTGGATGGATGCGCCCTTGTCGGGTCACTCTGATGGCATGCGCTGGCTGGCATCGAGCTCGTGTCGTCGAGGCAATGAGCTTTTGGCTTGCTGCACCGCCGCATGCTTGAGTAGCGTGCGAATGTCATGATGGGCCCGATGATCCTCGAGCGTCATGGGCCCCAGAAGCCCACGAAGCAAGGCCACCATAGCAGTGATGTTCTAGCGTGCCCAGGTGAAGTGTGGGAGGGCTTCATCGTCCTCGATGATCCTCCTGTTCATGTCACAGGCCATGGCGCATGCATGCCCACCATCTCTGTGGCGCTTGATCTCTCGATCGAGCTCCGTGCATTCCTGCTTGAGCTGGAGTCACGCTTCCTCGAGCTCTTGGTGTCAGGCCTTCAGCTACTCCACCTGCAGGTGAGGCGGGGCACTACATCCCTCCTGACCTCGTCATCGAGGTCATTTGTTGGGGTAGCCTCTTCCTCGTGGATGCTTTTGATGTGTCCCTCGGGGGTACCCACCATGAAACACTCAAGAGAGGGGTGATGGCTCCCCCTGCTGGAGTCAGAGCTAGAGGGCAACTCCGATTCTCCCATGAGCAGGTCGGGGAAAGACAACGTGACATATTCGGTCATCCCTATGAGCTCGTTATTCGCTGGGCATGGAGGCATGCATTACGCCATAGGGTGGCCATCGGTCTCTGCGGTGTCGTGGAGACTAGATGGGAGCACTACTGAGGCGCTCTGGATGAGGTATTCTAGAGAGAGCGGCTCCCCTCTGGCAAGCTATGCCATGAATTTGGCGAACGAGAAGGTGTGGTGGCGTAGGTCCTCCCAGGATGGTCGGGGTCCTAGGAAGGCACCGAGCTGGCGCTCTAACCTCCCATAGTCAAAGTCGAGGAGCTGGTCCCTTCTGGGGGCATGGGCCTCCGGTGTGTGCAGCTACAGCTCCTCAAGTGCCTCGGAGATCGCATCGAGGCTGGCAGATTGGAGAGGTCGGACGGTGGCTGGAGCCATCGCCAACTCTCCCTCTATCGTGACGATGAAGTCTAGGTCCTCGAAGCGCATGTGCGCATCTAGGACCCAGCTGACATTGCGACTAGCCATCTGAGGCCTTGTGTGGATGTCGAGACGCACAAAAGGCTCCTACCTGGCGCGCCAACTGTCGGTGTTTCGAGTTGCCACCAACTAGTAAATTTCTAATATTGCGCGTCTGGCTCGGATGGTGTGCTAAGAGGACACGAGGTTTATACTGGTTCGGGTAGAATGTCCCTACATCCAGTTCATTGCTTCTGCTCATGTTACTAGCACTGAAAGTTCATAGTAGGGGTTACAAACGGTCGAGAGAGGGACAAGTCCCAAGTCTCTGGTGAGAGAAGTGAACGGGTGCCGAGAGCTCGGTCGCTTCCCGGCTTGTGTGCTTGTGTGTTCTGATCGGTTCAGGGTTCTATGGGTTCGAGTCCCCTTCATAGGACGCCTTGCTTTCCCTTTTATAGGCCAAGGAAAAGCACGAGTTATAGTGGACGGAAAAGAGGAGAACGAGAAGGAGAAGAAGTCCTCCAAGATCGTCGGGTCCTTTTCTTTCACCTAGGTCCCACAGACCCTATAGACGTCAATAGGGACAACTCCACATCATGGCCCTATCCATCTCTGGCACCATGCGCAGGCATCGTCTCCCGGTCATGGCGCTCCACTCTATCTCGGTGGATGTCGTGGTGAACTGATGCGCCTATCAGTGCTCGTACGAGGGTTAGGCAGAACAGCACCGGCAAGCCTGATGCTGTTCCTGATGTGAATCCCTAGGTATGACCCATCACGACCATGGGTTATGTCGGGGCATGCCGGTCACCTCCTTGGTGTTAGAGCTTTGACCCAGGCCCATTCACTTGGACCTGGAGTGGTTGGCGGTGGTATGGGTCTCCGTTGGGCGAGATAGATCCCTCGGCCTTAGGGTCGGTCGAGGTGGAGTCCCCCCTAGAGGCTAGGCGAGGCGGAGCACAAACCCAAGGGTCGAGCGAGGTGGAGCCCACCCCGGTTGGGTGAGGCGGAGCCCACCCTCAGTGTCGAGTGAGGTAGAGCCCGCCCTCAGAGGTCGGGCGAGGTGGAGTGCAAACCCAAGGGTCGAGCGAGGTCAAGCCCACCCCTAGAGGTCAGGCAAGGCATAGCCAGCCCTTAGAGGCCATGCAAGGCGGAGCCCGCGGCCTCGGTGTCGGGCTAGGCAGAGCCCGCACTCAGAGGTCCAGTGAGGCGGAGCACAAACCTAAGGGTCGGGCGAGGCAAAGCCCGCCCCTAGAGGTCAGGTGAGGCGGAGCCCATCCTCAAAGGACGGGCGAGGCGGAGCACCAACCAAAGGGTCGGGCAAGGCAGAGCCCACCCCTAGAGGTTGGGCGAGGCAAAGCCTATCCTTAGAGGCTGGGTGAGGCAGAGCCAACCCTCAGAGGTCAGGCGAGGCGGAGCCCACGACCTCGGTGTCGGGCGAGGTGAAGCCCGTCCCTAGAAGCTAGGCGAGGCGGAGCCTGTGGCCTCGGTGTCAGGCGAGGCAGAGCCTACCACCAGAGGTCGGGTGAGGCGGAGCTTGCGCACCTGGGGGTCAGTTGGAGCTGTAGTCGTGCTCTTGACTGCTCAGATGAATCAATGTTGATGGTTATTAGCTCCTTCTCTTCAGGTACCCTAGTATTTGTCCTCGACAGTTGGCTTGGTTCGAGGCTTTAAAACATTTTAGCTTGTATGAACTATGTCGTGTGGTGACACTAAGTGATGGACAACTATATGTATTTGTGTGTGATGGATGATTGTAGGACAAGTAATGCTTATTATCTACTTATTAGCGTGCGTGCTTGTCTTTACTTGTGTTTGATGATTGTTATATTTTGGACGGCCATGTGTTGGTTAAAGTTTTTACTCTGTGATCTTGGCCATCATCTTTCTTTTATTTGTTTGTGAATATAACATGTCATATTGCATCTCTTTTCACGGATATATACTTGTTCACACACGCTTGTTGCACCCCACGAATTGCAATATTTAGGGGGAGCTTTTGTCTTGATGTATGCAAGTGATATATAGATGATCATCATTGAAATTCAAATTCATGCATACATTAAGGGGGAGCTCCTCACAAATTTTGGGGTTCAAAAGTTTTAAATTCTTTCATTCTTATAAAAGCCTAAGTTGGTTGTCATCAATTACCAAAAAGAAGAGATTAAAAGTGCATTTACCCCCTATGTGGGTTTTGGTGTATTGATGACATCCAAATTAGGGACTAATGAGATCTTAATGAGATATATTATAGCTGAGTCGCATGAAAGATTTAAAGAGCTGATCTAAGATGAAATGGAATCCCTCAATTCTTGAAGTTAAAAAAGACGGACGAACTCAAAATGCTCTCCAAAGCCTTTATATTTTGTTTTGGGTTTAGGTATGTCGTACTATAAAAGAGGGATGCAAGTTTAGGTGGTCTGAGGAAGATAGAGTGCTCAAGCATAAAAATAAAATCTAAAGAGTGACACTAAATCACCTCATGAACACCTAGATTCATGTTGTGGACTTTTGACAGTCGGAAGTCCCGGCGCGAGCAGAAAGTCCTAGTAGTCGGAAGTCCTGACTCCCGCGAAAGAACCGACGCTCTTGGACTTAGTCGCTAGGCTCGGCTGACCGTTAGAAGTTCCGATGTGAGCCAAAAGTCCCAACAACCATTGGGAATTCTGACTTCGGCCGAGCCAGCCCAGCAATCTGCTCTTATGAACAGTGTTTTTACTTAGAGGCCAGAAGTTTTGGCGATCTGTGTCGGAACTTCCCTTTGCTCCTAACTTTGATTCTCCCAAGGATTTGAGTGAAAGGAGAGTGGATTGAGTGAGAGAATCACTTTGGTAAGTTTGAGCACTTGATTTCTTCATCAAGCCAGTTGGATTTGCGTCTATTACTCTTGGAGCTTTACTCCTAGCCGGCTAGACGTCGTCCAAGAGCTTCCATCTTGTGAAAGAGCCTTGGGAAGTTTGTATTACCCTCGATTTCTTAGTGGAAAGCTCAAGTGACCTTTGTAGTTTTCTTGAGAGATGCAAGGAGGTGGAAGAGATTCCGACCTTTGTGGTCACCTCAACAACGAGGACGTAGGAGCTCCTTTGTGGGGTTGCCGAACCTCGAGATAAATTCTTATATCCCGCGTGCTTGTTGTTGTTGAGATTTGTGCTATCATATTTGTTCTTGTTGGTTTTCTTTCTCTCCAAAGCTCCTCTTAGGGTTTGGACTCGATCTACAGAGTGGTGACATTTTAGCGTCAAAGGAGCAGCCCCAACGCTTTACCTTACCACTAGTTAGTAGGGTTGTAAGTTATCAGATTCACAAAGTTCAATTTGGGTTGGATTGAGTAGTTCACGTAGGAGTGAGAACTACCAACTGTTTGCATCGGAACTTCTGGTTTTGACCCAAACTGTCAGAAGTTTTGGTAGTTGCTGACATTTTAATTTGAGTTTGTGTAGAAATTTTTAGATACGTATATTCACCCCTCTCTCTAGACATTGTTTAGATCCTTTCACTTATACATGGAGGAGCATTTTAAAAGGTCTGGAACTACTAAAGAAAGGTGTTGTCTGGCGTGTGGGTAATGGTGAAAGTATTAGAATTTGGGAGGACCCATGGTTACTGTTGACACAAAATGTGGTGATGTGATCAACACACAGCAAGCTAAATGATCTTGATGGAGTGAGCCCAAAGATCCGCTTGGCTTCAAACACAGGATCGGTCGGTTTCAAGACCGAAGGCGTGCCAGTCAATTTGATCCTGCAATTGACAAGGAGAGAATAATCAGTAGTTTAAGGTGGAACGTATCGATGTTGCACTAGACAGTTCCAATATGTGGCCAAATAGCCGATTCAATGGGGCTATCGACTAAATAGTCGATATCCAGCGTATTCATGGAATGAAGACCTTTGAATCAAGGATTATCGGCTAATATTAAATGATAATGACAAATCAAAATAAATGATGCTCATGGAACATCAAAAAACATCATCGGCTAAATGGACATAACCAGTGTAAAGCATTGAGCCGATAAGTTTAACGAGAAAGGATATAACATGCGAACAAATCGACTATCTGGTACAAATGAATCTACAAACGCTCTGAATCTAATCTATTATCATCAACAGTGAGGTTCGACCGGATCGAAATAGCTATGATGATAGTAATAAACTAAAGCCAAAGAATCTATAAAACCTTCTATATATTGACAGGTTCATGGAAGACATGTTATATGTGTGAAAACACAGGCGAATCGGCTACAATAGCCGATGCAGAGAAGGTAGAGGCATAACATGTGAACAATCTACTATTTAATATAAATATATTTATAAACTCATCAAATCTAGCCTATTATCTTTAACTGTGGGGTTCGACCGGATCGATAGTAGCCATAATAAAGATAACAGATTAAACATTTAACGTGAACAGATCTATTCACATTTAACAGAATCATGAAAACATAATATGAGCGTTAAAGTGCAGGCAATCGGCTATTTGGCCGATGCAGGCATACCAAATAGACAAGGTCATGCCTAGCCAAAAGCAAATCTACCAACTAGCATACTCTGATTTAAAGTGCTAACAGTGGGGGTCGAATGGATCGTTTTAGCCATAATAGTGAGCTATAGACCAGATTCAACTAGCTAGTAAACCTACTTAAGATCAGACATGTCTTGGCCGCATACTATGCACGATCAAGATTGAAGTAGAATGACCAATAAAACATAATCCATCGTTTAAAGTAAAAATTATCACAATATAGCAAAATAAACGATGGACTAAACGGATGTGAGGCCGATCTAGATCGATCTCGATCGGGCAGGTTGATAGTGCTAAAACTAATGACAATAAGAACATCAGCAAGATCAGTAACTTAATGAATCTACCCAAAGGATGCCACCCTTAGGTAGAGCCGGTAACTTGACCTTAATCTAATTCGAAAGGTCGAGCTTAACCGATGGTAGCAGTTCTTGAACTAGATAAATATCGACAACTAACTTATACTACGACTTGCAAGAGGTCAATCAGCTGATGCAGCCTTACAAGCAACAATATAAGTCATGACGGTACTTATGGACAAGCTGGAGGTCGAACTTAACCGATGGCAGCCCTACCTGTTGAAAAACTCGCCGAGATCTACATTACTCCTACTCCTAAGAGTTGGCGTGAAACTGAAAAGGTAAAGACTGTTTTGATTGATTGAGATGATGTCTGATTACAATAGATGGGGTTTATATTTATACCCTGAGGCTTGAAACAGTCCTTGTTGGTCACATGGTGATCTAGTACAAAACTTGCCTAACAAGATAAATCTAAAAGAAAAGGAAATTTTAAAATGCATGGACTCTAGTTTCCCCTTTTGTAGAATCCGCTAATAAAGCTTCCTTGTGTCTTCCTTATCTTCACGTGAGGAGACTTTGAACATCATGCTTTTCCTAAAATATAATATTTTTTGGCCGGCCAAATTTTGGTGTAAACACAGGCCCCCCTAGTTCGAAGTATGAATTTTCATGCTTCGAACTATTTTGATCCAATAATCTCCTTTTTCGAGTCAGCGACATTCGATTGCAATACTTGGCTTTGATGACTTACTTGGGTTGACTGTTCATCTGCTTTAGCTGATTAAGAGTTGGCCCCCGAGTTTATAACTATAATCGGCTATCAAATCACTGGTAAGGAGCTGAAGAATTCACTGGTAGCAATATTACCTTATTCCAAACCTCACCCATACATGTGAACTTTGAAGTGTCTATCACGTTATTTTGGGTGGTTGAAGAATGGAACAGATTAGAATCCAGTCATCCTCACTTCTGCTCAGAAAACTTGGGTTTTTTGAAAGATTTTTAAATTAAAACATAGCTTTGCTCCCCAAATGATTCTCTCAGATCGCTCAATGTGCATAGTTCCTCACCAAGACATTGTTTCACCTCTATTTACCCTACTTCTAAGAAACTTATGTGGAGTTTAGGTAGGGACAAAGTATGTAGCATACTTACCTTGCGTATCGTAAAGTCAAAACCCAGATCCAAGGAGAGAAGTGTCACACTCTTAGATCAAGAGTGCATGTCAGCATGTGTGTGGAATATTTAGTAGCTAACCTAATTCTACTATGCTCTCTGAAATATATTTCTCTCTTGTAGAATATTTTTGCGAGAACATGGGTTATCTTTATTTTCATCTTTTCTCTTTTTCTCTTTTTCTCTTTTTTACTTTGGACCTCTTTTGTGTCCATCTTTTTATATTTTTGCATAACCCATATCTCTTTTTACAACAAACTTTTGAGAGAAATATTATTAAGAATTTGGAGCATTTATTCTGATAAAGCCTAGCAAACATATTTTTGTCTTCTCCCAGCGTAGGAGCAGAACATTTTGAGGTGGATGAAAAGCATGTTTTTGCGTACTTCTAGTATACAAGCAGTATATATATGAGGCGTGTACGTGATCTTGATCTTGGGAGCATGATAAATCTCTTAACAAGGGTCAACAAGACTTGACAAAACTCAACACAAAGTAAGCAGCCTATGTGGAAGATTTTTAATAATAACATATGGCCTTGGTAGGAAATTCAACATTATCGAAGAGACAAGCTATTGATTTTGAATTTTGTGTAAGAAAATTTCCCAAGTACTTTGCAAAAAGAAGCAAGGTTCCTTTCATCAAACTATCTCATTCATCAACTACTTAGATGGCATGCTTTCCCTATGATGAATTGTTCACAAGTGATATAAAAGCAAAGAATAAAGAATATATACCTCATATTTGCATGCATGTACCTCCATCCCGAGCCTGATCACCTCAGTGTGCTTTGCGGCCTGCTCGGTGACTTTTGTCAGCTCGTGAAATCCCTGGTTGTCACCGAAGAAGTTGGAAGTGGTGACTGCCTAAGCAAACGGACAAATCCTGACGTATGGTGGCCTGGAGCAGTATCTAACCACTGTTAGCTGAATGAACAGGTTAGAATCAGCCTTGAAGTCTTTGATCAAAATATTCAGCCGATGCGACTCTGAGTTCCCATTTTCAATGATGTCTGATCTTCATCGGCTTTTTAGGAATAAATGATTCTTCGGTTTGAAAGGCGGGGTCTTGAACTAGCAGTCGGTTTTCTTTGGGGAAGGTCATTAGTTCAGATACTTCGCCAGAGGAATGTGCTTAACATTTATCCCTTTCGCTACTGTTGTTTGTATTTTCTCTGTAGATGCAAGAACACGTAACAGAACCTTCAATTTACCTTCCATGAGATGACCAGCACAGTTTTTGAGTCAAATGTTGTGACAGATTTATGTGTGCCAAGCTCAGTAAACGTAATCAGTGTTGGGCCTAATTCATTGTTAGAACCAGAAGCATTCAGCTTCGAGGCTAGATGCTCTATCAATCATGCGCAGCTGAGCTAACCCCTACCGAATTCTGTATATCTGCTCCTGCATCTTCTGGAGGAGTACTCGTGCCTCGGCACATCCATGTTGGTGTTGTAGATAATAAAGCCAAACTAGTTAAGCTCCAGCTAATGTAGACATGCACATGTACAGTGCCTCGGTTCTCGGCCACCATATTTAAAACAAACTCCGAGCACTCATAGTCAATACCTTGGCGCTTAACCTGAACAAGTATTTGTAGGATCTTGATAGATCATTTGAGGAGTACCAGACCCCTCGATTGTAGCCACGTTGGCGCTAGCAATAAAGCAGCTAAGCATCAATGTGATATAGTCACTAGCGAGACCCAAGGTGATAGAAAATAAGAATGTAGCTACAACGACGATGGCAAACCAATAGCCGATTCAATGAGATGTTCACCCCACAGAGGAGCCAATGAGCGAATAGTTAAGAATGCACATGAGGATCTCTATCTATACATTGCCCTTCAGCCAAACTCGAGTGAGGTTCAGCTATTATAGTATCTAAATTAATATGCTTGAACATACCAGCAAGAGAATCTTGGTCGTCTTTTCGTTTTCTATTAGGAAACCATCAGCTTTATGCTCTTGATCTTCTCACTATGAAGCCGATGAATATTATAGTCACATGTCGACTCACTCTTGATCCAAATAAACCAATCATTAGTGGCCTCCTATTCTAGCTTGCTCAGGAGTTGCGACATAATTAACTCTAGTGTTGCAGCGACCTGCATGGTTTGGACGAATCCTGAAGCAGACGCCACACCATTACCAGCAGAATGAACCTTGATAGATGGCTGAAAAAATGTTAATATCAGCTTCTTGTTGTCGATGCATATCATGGGCTCTATATCAGAGTCGATGGTTCCTCTAATCTGAGCTAGCTCAAATAATTCTTTATTATATTTTCATCGGCTGCATGGATCATTTAAGAGGAGTCGATGGATGGAGATTCCTCCAAATGTTAATTAGCCGATTGCCTCATCCATTGCATCATCGGCTATTGAAACTCACCAAGAAAGAGAAATCCGATGAAAACTAATGAGTTTATTTTTTCTGTCTTTCGACTACCCAACATTTGTATTCTTAGTTTATTTGTCTATTCAACAGACACAGGATACTTCTTAGAGCAGTGGTATGTACTCCTTTGATCATGAGGCCCTCATTTGCTAAGGACAAAGTTACCTTCAGTGGGCCATCAAACAATTCTCTAGATGTTGAGCTGACTAGAAGTAATCTTTTCCATCTTTATCTCATGACAGTATGTTTGGAACTTCTGGGTGTTGGCTTTTATTGGTTTCCTTGTTGTGCTTCCATTGACCTGTCCCTTCTGTACTGATGGAGCAATTTTATAGGCCGCCTATGGCATTTGATATGATGTACTGAATCTTTCCTGAGCCAGTCGTTGCACGACCTACTGAGTAATTGATGACATTGGTTGCTGAACTGAATACTCTTGGGTTCGTCCAGTAGGAAGCTGAGCTATCTGTGTGACAAGGGCACTTGGTGACTGCTGTGATGGTGATTGCCCCCTTGTCGTTTGACCTTGACCTTGCCCCCCTAGTGTTTGTAGGGCTTGATCTTGCCCCCCTGATGCTGGCTGAACTTGAGGATCTTGGGCTTGTCTTGTACATGATATACAAATATTTTTTTCTTGTTTCTCCTCACGTAAATAACCAAGCTAGCAAGGTATGCAAAAGCATCAAAATAGAATTGACTGTGCTTCACTCAGCTTTATCTAGCCGATCAGTTGCAATCATACATATGCCCATATCTTTCTTGGAATTCCCTTGTATGGCATACACATATATGCTTAACAGACTTGGCTTTCTCGTTGTCATCATACAGCTCTAACTGGACTCTAAGACGCTTGCAAGCTGTCTTCTGCATGCATAAGATAGCATTGCATATACACTGATTTTCCATGATGCTTATCTGGGTTCCATCGGCCTTTGAGCTATCCTTGTCGATTGCCTTCCGTCGGCATCGTCAGCCCGAACACTTGATTTCTGGCAAGGTAATTATTTCCTGGGCTGAGGAGGACAGTATCGGATCGACAACATATTGACCCGCTGTCCACCATGATGCTGCCATGCACCGACACCTGCTAGCACTGCAGTAGTGCCTAAATGTGAGTTTCTATTTTGCCAATGCTGAATAGCCGATGCGTTACGCCTTTGAATAAACATGTCTGCTTCTGCTCTGTGCTTCAATCGGATACTACCATCTAGCACCGAGCTTCTTACTCCAACGTGGCCATGTGCACATATGTGATATTCGAACTCTATCTCTTGTGCTTTTAAATTAATCTCACATACAAATGTGTAACTAGTAGGCAAAGTCAAGTCCTCTTTAACTTCCTTCGTACATGAATTCCAGCGCATGCCTCAGAATAGTGCTGAATACTTTTGTAATAGAAGTTGGTATCTTTTATAATTGGCTATATCTGGAGTCGGAGGTAACAAGCATGAACATTAGCTTCTTCCCTACTATCGGCTATTTGCTTGTGACTAGCCGATAGCACATGAACATCAGATGCCTCCTTGTTCGTACATGTGATGGCTTCATGTGGCTTCTTTACACCACGTATCTATGTATACAGCCATCCATCTTGCTCTTCCTTGCGTAGACATCGGCAACTTAAAGAAGCAGCAATTCCTTTGTTCTCCATGGCTTGTTTTCCAATATCGCCGCTGACGATAAAAAGTTGTCCTCTGTTCTCGGCTTCCATAATATAATTTCTGAGCACCTTTTACTTCTTGGAACCGATTTTTCATATGATGATGATGATTCTCAAATCCGAAAACTAACGGTCTCCAATTGGCAGTCAGGTTGCTAACTTTTTCATTTTCTCTCATGTAACCTCCCATGATGACATTTCCTCTTATCAAAAAATATGCTTGGTCGAATAGCCGATGATAATAACCCATGGAGGAAAACTTAATCTGACCTCGACAATCCCATTGGCTCTAGTCGAACCAGCTATGGTCATCAGCTATATCGATCTTCATTGGTTTCTCCTGATTATTCTTGAATTCCCACTGCTGCACCAGAAACCGATATCTCACTGGCTTTACGCCCTTGCCGATTGGCTACAGACTCCATCAGCTTGAAGGGTAAGGTCTTGAACTAACAGACGATTTAGCTTTTTCTTTTTATCCTTCATGAAGAGACTTGCTAATTTCACAACCGATTCCATTTTAGAAAGTGATTGGCTACCATCTTTATTGGCTCAACCCCTTAGCCATGAGTTTGGACACTGGGAATGTGATATTTATTTTTTCAAAATTATCCGGCCAATGGTGAGGTAATTAGAAAAAATATCTCCTCTGCCTATCGGCTATTCTTAGTTTGCCCAACTTTATCAACCCACTTGATCTAAACTTTTCTTCTGATAGCACACGCAGGTCAACTACCCTTGATTCCTGATCAGCCCTCCTCAACCTAGGTACTGTAGTGGTGTCACGAACTGATATGTTGGCTGCCGAGAAGATGGAACTATAAATTGATTCACCGTCTGTACAAGTTAGAGTCTGCCCCCATGCCGACTGAATTAATTGCACATAGCCGAATATAGTAATCGGCCATACATGAGCATATCTCGAGAAGCTAGACATGTATCCCAATTCTCTGGTCATGATATGTCCATTTACACGGTTACAAGATTGAACACTCTTTCTTGAAACTTGATGATCTGCATAGCGGAGCGATGAGATCTTGTTGTACGTGGATAGATCTTTTTTTTGTCTTGGTCCACTCAGCGACACTGATCCCCAATCCATCATCGGCTTCAGAATGTCAGGGCTGACTAAGTGTCTTGAGCCAATGGAAGTGACGGAGCAGCCGATGATAATAGCCGATGGATGAAAGCTCAATACAATCTCAATACTACCATTGGCTTGATGCCTTGAGTAGTTTGACACTTGCACGTATGGCTTCTAACCTTGTTTGCTTGCATCTACTCCACATTTGCTTTGATTTAATAAAGAATCCAAAATGTTCTACTTGTAATCTTCGTGTCGTATCCGACTCCACATTATATGTAGCTAACGTGTCGCCCTAGGATTCCAATTTGTCGGCATTAATTTTCTATTTTTCTTGGACCGATATCTCTAATTATTGGACATGTAGCAAAACACCTTGCTCGTGTGATAACCTCTAGAAACTTTCCTATGTGCACCACTTCTGAACTTGTCCTTGATGATATCGGCCATTAAACTGATTAAAAAGTCATCGGCCAAGTGTAGAATAACTATGTATTTGCTCTTCTTCACTTCTCTTGGCCAAACCTTGTCGATGAGACATAACCTGATGAGTATCTGACTTCTAACCAAAGGACTGTGGTCCCACCGAGCGTGCCAAAAAGTGTGTTAACACAAAATGTGGCGATGTGACCAACACACAGCAAGCCGGATGATCTTGACGGAGTGAGCCCGAAGATCCGCTTGGCTTCAAACACAAGATCGGTCGGTTTCGAGACCGAAGGCGTGACAGTCAATTTGACCCTGCAATTGACAAGGAGAGAATAATCAGTAGTTTAAGATGGAACATGTCGGTGTTGCACCAGACAGTTCCAATATGTGGTCAAATAGCTGATTCAATGGAGCTATCGACTAAATAGTCGATATCCAGCGTATTCATGGAATGAAGACCTTTGAATCAAGAATTATCGACTAATATTAAACGATAATTATACGAATCAAAATAAACAATGCTCATGGAACATCAGAAAACATCATCGGGTAAATGGACATAACCAGTGTAAAGCATTGAGCCGATAAGTTTAACGAGAAAGGATATAACATGCGAACAAATCGACTGTCTGATACAAATGAATCTACAAACGCTCTGAATCTAATCTATTACCATCAATAGTGAGGTTCGACCAGATCGATATAGCTATGATGATAGTAACAAACTAAAGCCAAAGAATCTATAAAACCATCTATATATTGACAGGTTCATAGAAGACATGCTATATGTGTGAAAGCACAGGTGAATCGGCTAAAATAGCCAATGCAGAGAAGGTAGAGGCATAACATGTGAACAATCAACTATTTAATATGAACATATTTATAAACTCATCAAATCTAGCCTATTATCTTTAACAGTGGGGTTCGACCGGATCGATGGCAGCTATAATAAAGATAACAGATTAAATCTTTAAAGTAAACAGATCTATTCACATTTAACATAATCATGAAAACATACTATAAGCGTTAAAGTGGCATAGCAAACAGACAAGGTCATGCCTGGCCGAAAGCAAATCTACCAACTAGCATACTATGGTAGAACATCCTAAATTATAGGGCCCACATGCACCTGTCACTGTCCAACGACCTTTGACATCCATGCACATGTTCCTGGTAACTTAAGAAGACTGTCGGGTGTCCTCGGGGAACCCTGAATCATCCACGATTTCCGAGCAGGATCACATTACAGAGTCATTGCAGTATTACAACAGTTTATTCAAATAGATACACCAGAGTAAAAATTAGCGGAAGACTTACAATAACATAGTTTACAAACCATACAACTAAGTTCGGTTAATATTACAAAACGTAGTAGTAGAGTGGCATTATAACATATTACAAAACACACAAATAAGTTGCCCTGCCCAAGGGCCACATATTTACTTATCGTCATCGCACTGAACAACAGTCATGCAGCACGATCCAAAACAGATGTGCTCATGAGCCTCACCTGCAACAAGGGTCAACGAACCCTAAGTACAAAAGTACTCAACAAGACTAAACCAAAATAAGAATTAATAGAACACAGGAATGCAGGCTCAGAGGATTCAAGGTATGGCTTTAGCAATAATCAAAGTTCTTTTGCGTAAAAGCTTTTTAACAAAATTCTTTATATCAACATTTAAAACTTTATAAGATCATATACAAAGCTGACACGATCCGCATTTAGATCATGAAACTTCGTATCCAACACTTTCTCAACCATCCTCAAGTTTCAGTTATTAATACTACGATGATGAACAGAGAAGTGAGTCTCCATAACCGAGGAGCAACGACGATTCGAACCGATTAAAACCCAACTGGGAATTCTAGACCACACGACATATGCAGGTCTCTGACTTACATATATCAACCAACCCTCGAATCCTCTAAAACAAGAACGGGTCCGCGCCACCCGAGAATACAGTACCCCACCCATCCAGCCCATTGCCACGTGGGTACACGCTATTCCCACCATCTCTCCACTCCCAGTGCGCGAGTAGCCATTCTCGTAATAGAATAGCCAAGTTAAGGCTTACCGGAGTATGTGGTTAGTACTACAAAGTCTCACCGCACACAGTTCAACAATGGACGGACCTTAATCGACACAGGCGGAAAGAACCCGCTCACAAGACCTCCATGTCTTGTGGCTCACACACACCGAGTCCGCACGGTCTAGATTTATTACTCCACATGCTTATATTTCATTATCACATAAGTAACCAAACGTAATCAAAGATCCATTTAAAACTTGCAGGTGACAGGTAATCACCCGACTTTGATCTGTCTAAGCATGGCTAAGCATAACTACACATTTACAAAGTAAAACTGGTAACAAGGTAGATACGGAAAAACAATGTTGGTAATGCACCAATTAGGTTTTTACTTAACTCCTAATCACTTAATGCAGTACAAAAAAGCAAAAGCGAAATCAATTTGTAAAACACAAGGTAGGGTTGTATGCATCCGGGGCCATGTTCGGTTCCGGAGTCGTTTCACAATTATCAAATCCGACCTCAACAGGCGGAATAACTTCTTCCACAACTTGATTAACTACCACATGCTCACCTTCGTTCACTACACGTAGTAACATGGCCATGTTTAACATGATGCGAGATATAAAACATGATGCTCGATGATGGATACAAAAATTAACAACTTGAATACAACTTTTCTTCGCGGTACAGTTACAAGTCAAACTAACTAAACATTTTCATAACACCTAATTCAATTGCCAAGGATCATTACCAACTAATGACCCAAGGACATCACTCAATTAAAAATTCAAACAAAACCTAAATCATTAAAGGTTACTATTTGCTTTTACGAATTAATTAATTAATTAAGAATTATGAAATAAATCAACTTGTTCCAATTGAGCCCAAAATTTTTGTACATGTTCATCTCATGATAACTAAGTGGCAAAACAATTTTCATAATTTTTGGATAAATAATTAAGCCTAGAAAAATCATGAAAACTCATTTATTAATTAATTGAGCAATTTTTATTACATTCAAAAAGTACTGTAAATCAATATTTCATATTTTTCCTAAATAATATACATCGCAGAGAAGTCACACAAAAAATTTCATAATTTTTGGAGCTCTAACTAAATCTACACAAAAATAACAAAAATAGACACTATTCATTCAATTCTGAAAAAGGAAAAATTCATTTTCAAACCGCTGAGTCACTGACACTCGGGTCCCACCTGTCATCTTCAACCTCCCGCCTTGACCATGACGACGACGACGCTGACCGACGAAAACTTGCCGACGGTGAGACCAACGGCGACGACGAGAGTACCAACATGATCACAAAGACAATGCGCATCGATTTGGGGGCACAAGCTGGACTAATTATGGCGAGGTTCGAGCTTGACACCGGCCATGGTGGACACGGCAGCTCAGCGGCGCTACGCCGGCGAAACAAGGCCGGTAGAGCTTAAACAAAAGGCACGGGAAGGTTCAGCAGCTCACCCCAAACACGTTGAAGGCGATGGACGAGCCGGAGTAACGATGGAGAGGTGGGTCGACAGTCACAGCGAGCACGGCAGCGCGAACCACGTCGGTGACGGCGTTCCGGTGGCTGCGGTGGATAAAAGGGGCAATCAACCGGTCATAGAGCATCACGGGAACAAGGTGAAGCTGACGGCATGCCAAGCACGAGCAGAGACAGACCGTGGAGCTCTGGCCACGGCGAAGCGCGCTCGACGGAGATGCTGCCGGCCGCGAGGAAGAAAGACGTCGCACGGCGAAATTTGGCGAAGACAGACGACCACGACCGGTTGGCTAGTTTCGCAAGGAGTAGGCGAAACTATTGAGCGCCTTGTTGCGACGGTGGAGGCACTACGGCGACGGGCAAACGCACGACAGAGCAGTGGCGGCGGCGGCGGGAAAACAAAGGAAGGAAAACGGCGAGGAACGATGACGGCAAAGGCCTTATAGCGCGGCTCAGAAGCGCAAGGAAGCCACGCAGGAGTCTTTTCCGTGCCAGCGCGAAGCCAAGGACGGCCACGGTGACGACCAGAACGCATTCGAAGATCACCGGCGATGTAGCTTAAGCGACGAGCACTGTTCACAGAATTTACAGAATTGCCATCCGATTTGAAACTCAAATTACTCCCAAATTTATGTAACAACTCAAAAATCTCCAAAAATAAAAGTTGTTCAAAATTCAAAGTTCTACAACTTTTCTTTTTATAACCATACCCAAATTCGGTCTACATTTTGAAATGCAAATTTGAATTAAAAAGGGAACACTTTAAGTACATTTCGCCTTTTTAAATTACTTCAAATTTTTCTAAACAACTTTGAAAACTCCAAAAACAAACTTTGTACAACTCAACAAGCTCTACATTTTTGCTTTAAGGCTCAACCCTAAAATGTGCTTCAATTTTGAATTAGGTTTTTCGGGGTAAAACAAATCGCTGAAAATCAGGGTTTTCGAAACTTCAAATCCAAATCAAACTTTGAACTCAATTCAAACCATACAAAGTCACACTCATAACATAATTGTAAACTTGTTTTAGTGAATGCATATCAAAGTTTGCAATATGACCAAATGTCTTGCAATGCATATGATGACATGTCCTGTTTTAGTATTTAAAACACCCGAGGTGTTACACATACTCTGATTTAAAGTGCTAGCAGTGGGGATCTAACGGATCGTTACAGCCATAACAACGAGCTATAGACCAGATTCGAATAGCTAGTAAATCTACTCAACATCAAACATGCCTTGGCCGCGTACTATGCACGATCAAGATCGAAGTAGAATGACCGATAAAACATAATCCATCGTTTAAAGTAAAATTATCACAATATAGCAAAATAAACGATGGACTAAAAGGATGTGAGACCGATCTAGATCGATCTCGATCGGGCAGGTTGATATTGCTGAAACTAATGACAATAAGAATATCAGTAAGATCGGTAACTTAATGAATCTACCCGAAGGATGCCACCCTTAGGTAAAGCCGGTAACTTGACCTTAATCTAATTCGAGAGGTAGAGCTTATCCGATGGCAGCCGTTCTTGAACTAGATAAGGATCGATAACTAACTTATACTATGACTTACAAGAGGTCAATCAGCTGATGCAGCCTTACAAGCAACAATATAAGTCGTGACGGTACTTACAGACAAGCTGGAGATCGAACTTAACAGATGGCAGCTCTACTTGTTGAAGAACTCGCCAAGATCTACATTACTCCTACTCCTAAGGGTTGGCGTGAAGCCGAAAAGGTAAAGACTGTTTTGATTGATTGAGATGATGTCTGATTACAATAGCCGGGGTTTATACTTATACCCTGAGGCTTGAAACAATCCTAGTTGGTCACGTGGTGATCTAGTACAAAACTTGCCTAACAAGATAAATCTAAAAGAAAAGAATTTTTTAAGATACATGCACTCCAGTTTCCCCTTTTATAGAATCCGCTAATAAAGCTTCCTTGTGTCTTCCTTATCTTCACGTGAGGAGGCTTTGGACATCATGCTTCTCCTAAAATATAATATTTTCTGGCCGGCCAAATTTTGGTGTAAATTACCTTATGGACTTACTAGAAGGCCAATCACGCCAAGGAGGGGTAATATTCAATCCAGGGCTTCTGATCTTATTGACCCCTTGACTGAAGGTTGGGATGCAGAGCTGATTCAATCCACCTTCTGGCCGGAAGATGTGCCAAAAATCTTAGCTATCCCTGTGCAAGGGGAGATGGAGGATACTTTAGCATGGCATTATGACTCCAAAGGAATTTTCTCGGTGAAAACAGCTTTCAGAGTTTTCTGTGACGATGACAATCGCAACAGCAAACATGACTCAGCAGCGTCTAGTTCAAGATGTGGGGGCGAAACTAAAAAGGTGTGGAGCATGATCTTGACTATGCAAGCATCGAGTAGACTGGAACACTTCTTATGGCGCTTAGCTCATAATTCTTTGGCTTTGCGCTCAAACCTGAAACGCAGAGGCGTCAAGGTTGATGATGATCGCTGCATTATGTGTAATAGAGCGGGCGAGGATGGTGGTCATCTTTTTCTGAAGTGTAAGTGTGTCAAAGCGCTGTGGAGAAGTGCAGGACTGGAGTTTGTACGCAAGCTGATGGCTGAGTGTTGTACTACGATGGAGGTGGTAGAGAAGATGTTGACAATAGATGACGAGCTACAGTTGAAAACAGCTCTTCTAAACCAAGTCAGAGAAGGAGAAAAGAGAAGATTGGCTGATGAAATTGCAGGCTTCTGTGGGAGGCAAGCAGCAGAAATCAACAACTTGCAGCGGATTACTGCTGAAGATACATGAGCACGGAGTAGAAGAAGGAGATGGGAGACACCCCCACACGGCATGCTGAAACTGAATGTGGACGGAGCGTTCAGGGACTTTGATTAGAATGGTGAATGGGGCTATGTCATCCGCGATGAATGTGGCGAAGTGATTCAATCGGGGTCTGGAAGAGTGTCGTTTGCAATCAATCCGATACAAATGGAGCTTATTGCAAGCATTGAAAGAGTGAAGGCAGCGATATCCCTCGGCGTCAATAATATCATCCTGGAGACCGATGCACAGCAGGTGGTGTGGGCGATGCAGGGTGATGATTTCAGACTTGCAGTGGTGGGTGGCTTAGTCCATGAGCTCAAAGAATTGGTGGTAGAAAATTTTGCATCTTTTCTTGTCAAATATGCTCCAAGTGATTGTAACGGTAGCACATGAGCTTGCTTCTAGGAGGTAGGAGCCATGATTTAGCGCCCTCATGTTGGCCGGTGGCAAATTGTATCATGATTTTGGTGTCAGTCGATTTAGCCGACAACGGAATAAAAAATTCCTATAAAAAAACTCACCGGTCCTCGCTTCCGAAGCTTCCCCTTCCGCAGCCTCGAGCGATCCGCCTCAGGCCCAAAGCCGCCCCTTCCTCGGGCGCCGCCTCCTTCCCGCCCTCCCTCTCCTCCCCCCGCACACGCCACGAGCCGCGCCCCAGCCTGCGCCGATGGACCACGACGGCGCGCGTCAGCCCCGCTGCCTCCGCTCCGCGTCGTGTCCACCCGCAGGCCCGTATGCTTTTTAGATAAATGGGCTTGGCCCAAAACTAACTTGCAAAACTGCCGTATTATTTTCGGCCCTACGCGTCTACCGCAAATAGGTCCAGGGACGACAAAGAAGAAACGAAACCGAAACCTCTCCTACAATCCATCGCCGCCGCCACCATGGCCGCCGCCGGTGGCCGAACCCTTGGCCGGAGCAGCTTCTCCCGCGCCACATCCAACCCAGTGGCCTCCTCATCCGGCGCCTCTGGCGTCAAGATTGGCCCGAACGGTGCCGCTTTCGTCTCCTCGGGCATCCCCGACCTCGACAGTAAGCGGTTCCTTGCTCAAACTCTCTTTTTTAACTAAAAATAAAAAAAAATCCCATGTTTACGTTGATGATATTACCGTATTTCCGTTTGCTTATCTCGAATGATGTTAAGTGAGGAGACTGTCAGTATTTCGGTATCGGCGATGTTTGGACATGTATGTTTGATCTGCCCTTTTTGACAGAAACGATAGAATTGGAAATTGGAGCGTTTCAGTGACCTGTATTTGAAGAAGATTTTATTTACTTACATCTACTATGTGTTATCATTTGCCTTGCCTATAGGTTCAGCTATGTGCATCTTGTGATACAGATGCTGAGATAATTATATTCCATTATCTAAAAGATCTGGGATGTGTGGAAGTGGTGCACAGGCATGAAGTAATTAGCCTGGTTGGAGTCTGCTTAGAAATTAGATATGCGTGGAAATTAGTTCATGTGATAAAGAGCACATAAGAACCAAACTTTGTAAATTGAAAAAATGGAAAGCATGCTTTTTTTTAAAAAAAATACGATGTGCATGGCAGTTACTGGATCACCATTATTTGGCGCTCTCTGGCAGGGATTTTGGGTGGTGGATTCCTTCTTGGCTCAGTTGTAATGATCATGGAGGATGCTGATGTGCCACACCACCTCCTGCTTCTTCGGTGCTTCATGTCTCAGGGTGTTGTGCACAAACAGCCCCTGCTCTTTTCAGGAGCTATGAAGGAGCCACGGTTGTTCCTTGGTACACTACCTGCTCCAGTTTCATCTTCAAAGGAGGATGGACGATACAGAGCAATGGGGGCTGCAGCAAGTAGTGATGGACAAGCAAATGTAGGTCCCAGAATAATTTTATTACTGTACTTATAGTCGCCAAGAAGCGATCTTCTTTTCATATTGCCCTGAAATTTTCATTATACAGGATGAAGGTTTGAGGATAGCTTGGCAGTACAAGAAATACTTTGGGGATGACTCTCGTGCTGAACATAAAGGTGGGTCCTTCACTCCATCTCTTAATCTTGTCTGTTCTGTTGTTGGTGATTTTTTGTGGAACCAGCTTTTCGTGCCAGTTTTCTTGATTACGATATGATATGGAATATTATCTAAAAAGAAGAGATGTATTAATCATTAGCAAGCTGATCATTTCTTGCTCTTTGACTTTGTTATCAACTCATTCCAAAGAATCATTCGTTGCAACCTGATGTTGACAAGACAAACAGCTATCTTTGCAATACATATTAGTTTTGCTTGTATAAGCATGATTTCTAGTACTATATTATTTAAGTTAAGCTTGCTTCTACTGCCACATGATGTCCCTGACAAGTCTTGACTCAATGACTCATTTAGCATCATTGCAGACAATAAGCAGGAATTTAGCAATGACTTTGATTTGAGGAAGCCCTTGGAAAGGCATTTACTTAATGGGCAGAATATTGAATGTGTAAGCATTCAAGATGCTGACACTCTCAGCGGCCTCCAGGATTGTTGTACTTCTTTCTTATCCAAGCTTCCAAGGTGAGGTCAGGTCTTGATCCAATGTTCAAAAATTGCTTTTGCTGAGGAATATCACAGCATAGTTGCAGAACCCTTTCATCACCGAGTAATGCATCTATTGTCCAATAATGATAAAATTGGTTATGCGCACTGTGCCTAGTATTAATTCTGAACACCTCTTTTGTATTCCACATTCAGAAAAGATGGTGGGAGTTTAACTGCTGGGAGAATTGCTATACAATCACTCTGTGCACCGCAGTGTAGATACTTTGAGAAGGTTAGCATTTAATTCTACAATATTCATTGGCTGGTGACTGTAGTGTGCTGAAAATTTGAAACCAAATTACGTTTCTTATTTTCTATCAAGTTTGGATGTAGTTGCAACTGAAAAATCACTTAATTTACGCATTACAGGACTGGGACATGGTCTCATTTATCAGATCACTGAAGGCCATGGTGCGCTCATCTAACTCTGTTGCTGTTATAACATTTCCGAGTACAGTTCTGTCAAATTCGTTCTGTAAGAGATGGCAGCACCTGGCAGATACACTTCTGTCCATCAAAGCAATTCCAGGCAAGCTTGGACTTTTGAAATTTATTTTCAGTAACCATTTCGATCACCTACATTACTCTGTCTTTTAATTGCCTGTTTACTTGGTTACAGATGAGGACAAAGACTTGGCAAAACTGCTCACAGGATATCAAGATATGGTTGGTTTTTTGCGTGTCCACAAGGTGGCTCAAACTAATAGTCAGGTACCGAAATATTCACAATCACAACTTACAACAACAACAACAACAACAACAACAACAACAAAGCCTTTAAGTCTTCATTTGTTTTGATGCCTTTTATGTTGACAATCAGGTCCCTGTGATCTTAGAGGCATCCACACTTTCTCTGAAGCTACGAAAGAGGAGGTCGCTGGTGCTGGAACGGTTGAACCAGGCTCCAGTTGATGGGTCAAGCGGGCCTTCATCTGCTGCATCAAGTAGTTGCTCGTCACAAGGTTCACAGCTTGATTTCTAATTCATATTCAGGTGCTGTGGCTAGTTTTCCTTGAGAGGAGCCTGGCAGTGTTGTGTACTAGTTACTTCTGGCAGCAGAATGCAGCTTTTGGAGGTTTAGGTTTTAGATAGGGAGGCAGTTTGATGGTTCACCGTTAACCATCCTCATGTATCTATCAGCTTGTTGTACACCACTTTGAATAGTATTTGAACTGGCTAAACCTCTATATTACAATCTGCCAACGGCAGGTAATTGTCCAAGTTTGTCGAATTGCCTTGAACATATTACAAAACTGTGGATTTTCTCATTTTGTCTGTTCGAAATGACCACATTTTTGCGTACAGTGGGAATGTTTGTGGTGCTGATGCAGCTGATCTGAAGAATTATTGGTCTTCACGAAGATGGAGCTGTGACAGACACTGCAGCAAGTTTGTTATGTACTATGTCAAATGCAAAAGGAAGTTGTAAGGTGGGTAGATTTTCTCAACCTGTTGTAGATGCCTACCCTAAAACTGGAATTCAGTTTTCTCAATCCCTATAATGGTTGTAGAT
The DNA here is from genome assembly GCA_904845875.1 of Miscanthus lutarioriparius. Lineage (NCBI taxonomy): Eukaryota > Viridiplantae > Streptophyta > Magnoliopsida > Poales > Poaceae > Miscanthus > Miscanthus lutarioriparius. Next base: position 17,623,576 of record CAJGYO010000019.1, read on the forward strand.
CCCCGTTTGAATCCTTGGAATTGAATTCATTTTAAGAATTATAATTTAGACACCTATTAATTAAACTATTATGGTTGTGTATGGATTATATTTGTATATTTTTGTTGGCTATACGAGAGAAATACTTATGTATTGCATTTCTACCGTAGGGAAGCGAGTTGAAGAACTTGTTATAAGTTGCAAATTAGAAACATAGCACGACGATCTATAGAATCAATTTCTATCTCCCACTTTATGAATTTGAGATAGGATATATGAACTTTGAAAAGCGGTGGAATGATAAAGTCTAAGCCAAATAATCTTAATTATTAAGTATATTTTAATTCTTTCAAATGAAGGATCTAAACGACCCCTTAAGAGATTTTGCCGTCCTTTCTAAAAAAACAAAGGAGGCAACCATTGCAAGTAATATAATTCCAACGATTTAGGGCCGCTGATCCCGTTGGTTGTTTTGATCTCAGATATTGCCGAGCTGCATTTATTGTTTGGGTTGCAATTGCAACAGTCAACTATTTTGAGAGTCGAGTAAAAACAAAATGCAAAGAGCAGTGTTAGGATTTCAACTAATACACGACTGGAATCATCATACACAAACACAAGCACAGAAAACATGAAATCTCAGGACATAAGACTGGGATGGCATAAACAGTCCACCAAGCAAGAAATAGCTACGCATAGTTGTATGTTTAAGACGATAATTCTGGAGTTTATGTACACAACTTGTGCTGCAGAGTTGCTGAAGACAGAGATATTCACAAATGCTTAGATAAAACATTTCAGGCCTAAATATGCACAACTAGGAACCACAATTCCCGATGCTATTTTTAGCAAACCTCCATCTTCACATGGATCTTTTCTGATTTCTTATCCATAAGTCCCAACAACATCTCCGAAAAGCATGTTTGCAACTGGTGGAGGAAGCCACGCCTTGTTTTGCACCTGTTGTTGCTCGTAATCACCGCTCTGAACGGAGATGCTGGCAACCTTCCGACTCCTTGGCCTCGCAATGCTCTTCCCAACAAAAACACCCAGCTTGAGAGCAGTGAAGAAACCAATAGCAATGAACAGGGGCCTCACTGCCCAATGGAAGTCCTCGAGATGCTCATACTTCTTAACAATCCCCTCGCACTTGTCAAAGCTCACCACCTCCACCTCAGAGGGATCTGCCAAGCAACTGCATACTTCACCAAGATTAAATTTGCCAGGAAATTTCACGGCAAGACACCCATTCGGATGTATCTGTGAAATTCGACCTGTGGCTAATCCTCCACCCCTCTTTCGCTGCCATTCAAACCTTGGGCTTGAAGTGTTGGCCTTTAGGCGCACAAACTGTCCAACACAGTAGGCTTGAGCCATTTGGAGATCTGTATAATTACCCTTCCAAAGGGTATCCATTCCTATCAGACCAACCGTCACTGCACCGTCACGGTCAATGCTATGAAGAATGCCAACCTGAGAGCGCTTCTTGTCCTCCTCCCTCAGCCGTACCCAGTCTCCAGCAGCAAAACCATATGTTACCCTCTCCACTGTTGAACAGCGAACCTTTAAAGGGTCGTGTAGCCCATGGATTCGTACAAGAATGTAAGGATCGCGCTCTCCATCATCCTCAATGCCAACTATGGTTCCATCAGGGATTTCCATAGTTTCAGGACTGCAAGAGTTTTTAAGCTTTCTTGAACGGACCTTGTCACCCACTTGAAGCTTGTCCTTAAAGTGCAACCAGTTAATGTGATTTGCCATGGCTGGCCTGTCTACCATTACATTTTCAGAGTTGTCCCAACCAATGTTGTCATGATCTGCATCTTTAGCACTAAAAAATGAAAAATAGAAAAGCAAGTTAGGTCGATGGATGCCCCAAACGTTTTTCTCAAAAGAAATAGAGGGGGGGGGATATGATATTGGGAAAAATATTACAGCAGAACAACCAAAGCATGTCAACACATTTCTATGCTTTGATAGGACACAAGACAATATTACAGTAGAACTTAGCAGTATTAGATGTAATAAATGCAGATGTTCTAATAAACCATGGTAAAATTACTCATCTAGTGGAAATTCAAACAAAATCTGCAGATAATGAGAAACCATGATACTTATCATGTCACCTCTCAAATGCATGCAAAATATCTTTCATCAAGGGACGTTTTCTGAAGTCATATTCAAAGCATCCAGAAAGCACATTTTCAATGTCTGGAGGCAGAATGTATGGGAATATTGGCTTTTCTTTCTTCAAAACAACCAACTGATAAATCTCATCTGCTGATTTTCCACGCCATGGCTGAATGCCACTCAGCATCTCAAGGATGCTGCACGCAAAACCCCATGAATCAGTTTCATAACTAATCGGACCTCTGATGTTTGGTTGCCATTGTTCTGGAGCCATGTAATTTGGAGTTCCAAGCCTCTGGATAAGGTCCGGATTAGGTAATGAAAGGCCAAACAGCAGGGATGGAATCCCAAAATCCCCCAGCACAGCACGGTCATTTTCGTCTATGAGAAAATTGCAAGGTTTCAGATTTAGGACCAATATCTCCCTGGTGTGTAGGTCTAGTACACCGCGTGCCAAATCAGCCCCATATCTGTAAATTCAAATTTGTCATGAAAAAATATTCAAGAAAATAAGCATACAAGACACCTCTGAATAATACCATAATAAGCAGTACCAAATCGAAACAATGAATTGAAGTCATACTAAATTGATATAAGGATAGGTGACAGTTAAGAAAGCACATGGGTTTTGGATACCAGACCATTGTACTATACAGTTTTTTCTCAAACTATTGTACTATACAGTTAGAGAACAAATGTCCTGCTAGTCCTTTTTTTAGCCATAATAAATCAACATATTACTACATAAGGTAATTTTTACAACAATTTTCTAGTCTGAGTATCATTGTTCAAGGAGGAAAAAAAACTCTAGAATATGATACTCATTGCCTCATAGAAACTACTTGCTCAAATTCAGAATTTTTTTCCTGTATGTTCATCTTAATGGTTGCCTTGGTGCTACAGATGCATATATAAAAAAATTTAGGCATTTTCACCATACCTTAAAACTTCTGACAAAAGGAGCTTTCCACTTTTAAGCCGAGCCATCTTGTCTCCAATGGATCCTTCATAGAACTTCATAGCTATACAAATCTGAAAATTCATGAAGCCAAATACGCTATGGATTAACATTAATCACCAAGATGATATGACAGAGAGACCTAGCATGGGGAGGCAATAGAGACCAACATGCCACAACAGTCCAAGACCAACATACCCTCCAATTCTGTGTCGATATGCCATGCAAGAAACAAACATTGCCAAGACCTTGACATTTGCTGAATATCTCATCAAACCTCGCTGAGAAGAACTGCAGCTGGTCCTCTTTAATTGGATGCAGCATCTTCACCGCGACCTCATGGTACCGATCATAATCCTCCGTCCTCTGATGATGAGTTGCTATCCAGACATCCCCAAATGGACCTCTCCCTATCCGGTGCTTCAGGTTTAACACACTCGGGTCAATCCATGGGCTTATCTGGCTCGGGCCAGAGAAAACCATCCGGTAGAGATCAGGATCCTTCTCAAGCAGCATGTACTCCTCGAATGCATCGGTGGGATTTGAGTCGGAGCTTTGTCCTGCCATTCCTGCAGAGCAAATCTCACCATTATACAAACCCCAATACATTATTCCGCAGAAAAGTGTCAAGACTTCACAGCGCTCTAAGCATGTTTTTGGTGTTTTTATCAAATCGCCGAGATTCTTTTATTCACAATTTCAATGCATCTACCGAACAGAGAAGAGCCGAACTTTCCTTGCTTACTTCAGTTGAACTAACATTGAAAGCAAGCACAGACAGAGAGAGCTGAGGATCCCAACTTCACAGTGATTATAGTACTGGAAAGAACTATACTGGAATGTAAACTATGGATAAGCACCGAACTGACCAGCGCAAAAGCGAAAATAGATGGGGAAGAAAAGGGTAGAACATGGAGGAGGAACAAAATCAAGAATTCCCCAATCCACTAGAAGCAGGAATCACGCAATCTAATCGGTAAGAAATCGCTGTAATGACCGGTATAAAATCGAAACCTAGATGGGGAACAAAAAAAGGTAGGAATTTGGATCAGCAACACATCAAGAATCCAGAAAACAAGCAGATTCTCACCTGTCTCTTCTTCTTTTCCTGCCCCTGCTTTCCCCCTTCCTAAGTGATGTCGGCGAATTGGTTTTGATAGACCTAATAAACTAACAAAGCCACAAAGGCAACAAAACTAAGCTAGGCTACTGGAGAAATCTGCGGACGAATGAATGGATTGGAAGCAACTGCTAGAAGTCGGCCGTACCGCCGTAGGCTGGTTGGGGATGGCCAGCGGAGGCGAAAGGGGAGGGGAAGCGTCCGCAGCGAAGTTGAGCGGTGGAGAGCGGTTATATACGCGGGGGATTTTCTGCGCTGATTGCTTCTTCTTTCTTCCATCCCGTCCTTGCTTTCTTTCCTCCGTTTGTCCTTTTCTTTTCCGCTTTTTGCGCAATGTAGTTTTCATTTAATAATTTATTTATGTATGTACCATTTATTGCATTTTTATGATGAACGTATTTAATAAGCTAGCTGAATTTTCTTCACGCCCAAATATTTTCCTTTTTGCAAAACATGGCATCCAGACTTAGGGACTTAGGCGTCGGATTTAACATTATAAAAGTTGGTAATTATTTATACGTCATTACAAAAAAGTTAAGTTCTTATAGCCGCCATTGCTCTGAATTTTTTTTCCCTCCACGCCACTTCCGTTAGATTTAACTCTAACGGTGTTAAACTGCGGGTATCAAAAGTCAAAAATACCCTCATATCTAAATATGCAATTAATTTTTTTGAACATATTAACGATCTCAAATGAAAAAACTCAAAACTAGAAAGTTGCAGATCTTGTCGAGATCTACAATATTTATATAAAATTATCTTCATTTGATTCCCTACAAAAAATATGATTTTTCTAAGACATATTAAACATATCAAATCATATCTTTTTATACCGAATTAAATGAAGATAGTTTTTATACAAAAATTGTAGATATTGTCGAGATCTACAACTTTCTAGTTTTGAGTTTTTTTTTCATTTGAGGTCATTAAGATGCTAAAAAATTAATTGCATATTCATACCCGAGGATATTTTTGACTTTTCACGCCCGCAGTTTAACATCGTTAAAGCCAAATCTGATGGAAGTGGCGTGGAGAACAAAAGAGTTCAGAACAGTGACACCTGTGAGAACTCAACTTTTTAATGGCTTATGGATAATTACCAACTTTTATAATGACACACAGATAAAAGTCTCTTTTTGATACTACTAGTGAAGTCACCACCACATATATTTTGGACTCCTGATAAGACAAATTGTCTTTTACGAAGAAAATTACTAACTCTGAATGCTTCAATTGAAGATATCTGAAATCAAATTCAATATATAATTGGGAATAGGTTCTATTAAAAATCCATTTGCGGGTTAGAGAAATAAAAAGAAAGTTCAATAGATTCTATAATCCTATTTAAAAAATCATTTAGTTAAGCATATCAAGCTAACTTTTTCTTTAGGAAATTTTAGTATTTCTTTTCTAAGTTCAACCTCCAACTTTGAACTACTTACTCACTCTGTCCTGATATATAAGGTGTAACCACTTTTTATTCATATCCTATAATATAAGACGTGCTCTCTCTAGATACACGTACATTGATGCAGTAATATTCGTGTTGAGAGAGTGGGTCTTTGAACCAAATGTGGTTACGCCTTATATACCGAGATGGAGGGAGTAATAACTAAGATTGACCACCCGTGCTAAATTAGATAATCCAACCTAGGCGAACAGTTTTCACCACAAGAAAAACTAACAAATGATTTTGATTCATATACGAAAGTGAAAAAACAGGTTTCGACTTTCTAATATTAATAAAAAGGTCAAAGAAGAGAGCGTCAAATTGTACATAAGTTGGTTTCTCTAATTCAGGGAGATTTCTAAGATTCTAGACGTGATGAATAGGTAAAAACCCATGTTTCAATGCAAAGTAATTTTAGTTATATGTCAAAGTCAAATTCATACGATTGTTTAGAATTGTAAACTTCTAGGCCATAACTCCGATCATCGCCATCACAACTGATGGTCTTGCACATCCTAGCGTTGGTGAAGACCCACCACCTCACCTCCAACCTGAAACCCTAACATCATCGCTAGAGATAAATGATAAAATGAAGCTCGTTGGAGAATAAGAACGCATGAATTACCAATTGAATCCAAATATACAAAATTGGCAATTTCCCCAAATAACTTGTCATCAGTTTTCTAACAAACTTCAAGTTTTAACTAATCTTAAGCAGTTTATGTTTTTTTGGGAAATTAATAAAAGTAAATGTTTACTTAGATGCCCTCCACACCATGATGATGCACTATAAAGGCATGGGACCCAATAATATTTGGTTTCTCCTGTTTTTACTCGCTCCGTTTTAAAATATAAATCTGTTGACTTTTCTAAATACATATTATAGTTATATATCTATACATATAGCAAAAGTTATGTAACTCAAAGAATCAAAATAACTTATAATTTAGAACGGAGATAGTACTATCATAGTATCATTATATATTTAGGCTATCTTTGGCGCTGCTCGCCCGCCAACTCTGGCTTCCTTTTGGATTGTATGCTACTGTAGCACATGAAAACTAGGCTGCGGCTCTTTTTCTATTTGCCTGTGAAACCGGCGGAGCCAGCGGAGCAGCCTCTCCCGGCCTCCTCCGGCTCCCCGCTACAGGGTGCTACAGTGTAGGAGCTGGAGTCGGAGAGAGCTGGCCAAACAGATCCTTAATTTATAGCCTTATATTTTGTTTGTATATGGCATAGTACGAGGGAGATGTTAGAAAATACAGTCTAAATCGTACTAGTAGTTCCTATAAATTCCTGGAATGTGGCACCTCGCTAATCTTCATTGATTTGGCCGAAATGTTACCTTGAAAACAAAAATACAGACCTAATCACAAAATAAACATGCAGAGAGACGGGCAGACAGACTGCCTTCTAAACAACTAACTAAAATCATCTTTTTTTTTAAAGATCCGGAACATAGCCGGTATATATTAATAAGAAGAGGAGAGAATTACGGGCGCAAGCAGCGTAAACAGCTTCCCAGGCTCGACAGACTATCGACGAAAAGAACTGAGCGGACTACTCATATTCTCGGGGTACAAGAGGCCATAACAACTTGCCTCCAAAAGCAACCTATCAGTATCTTCTAACTCACCGAACCGACTACTGTAGCAGCAGCATGATCCCAATCCCAAACACACCATGCCCTAGCCTCTTCGTTTCGCCTGAATTGGCTTATACTCCCTCCGTCCCATTGAGTTTGTCGTTTGAAAACCGTGCCCCCCTCACAATCCCGCTTCCCGAGCGACAAACTCAATGGGACGGAGGGAGTAAGCCATGACCGAAAATACGGCTAAGGTGTAAGAGAAAAACGTTGTTTAAATCATAAATTATAAGCCAGATACGTGCAGCACGAACTACTAAAACACTTCATTGAGGTGGGACCTAACTTGCCTGATGTGACACCGACCGCTGCTCGAATAATTATACAAAGCACGAGCACCATCATGGACCTCCATCTCGACCGCCCCCAAATCCGCTGCCATTGCAGCTAGGGCCTTGGAGAGCTTCTTGTTGCCCATCTTCGCGGCAGCCCTTATTGCCTGCTCCGGGAGGTCCTCTCGAAACATGTCAACGAACTCTGTGATCGCTGCATCCGGCACCAGCGACTGGCCATTGATGAAGTCCAGCTCACGCATAAGCTTGATCTGGGCGCGCTGTGACACCGGCACATGGGATCGACGAGCGGCCAGACGCACGCTGGAGCGGGTAGGAGCCAATGCCCTTCTGCGTCCTCTGCTACTCGACAGTCTTCTGAACATCTGCCACCGGAGGTGAGGCTGGCCTCGGTAATACCGGCTCAGGGACCTTTCTGAACATCTGCCTGCAGAAGGAGGCGCCCATGTCCTCTGTCCCGTGCAAATCTGTGCAGCCACCGGTGTCCTCAACGCCTTGCAAATCAGCATACTCATTGATGATGTTACCGGCAGCCGTCGCACTAGCCGTCACAGCCAGGTCGACGGCGGCCGAGACCGGGTTGTCACTCTGGCCCGCTGCGGAGCCTAGGGAAGCTGCATCAATCTCCGTATTATTGACAACATCGGACAGCTAGGTTTCGTCGGAGGCCTGCTCTGGGGCTACAAGCTGCACACTGGGCCCGAAGGTGATCTCCGCTTCACCTCCGGAGTTGCCCTCTGGATGGGCTGTGGAGCCTCCAGGCGGGGCGGCGAACGCCTGAGCGAGCTGGAACTCAAGGAGCATCGGGTCGTCGTCCAGGGACGCAGCAGGTTGACATCCCCGTTCATCCCCAGGCCCCCAGCCAAGCTCAAGCATGGGATCGAGGCCTGCCGACTGGAACAGGCGCTGAAACGTGGTCGCCACACTGGTCCAGGCGCGCGGAGCCGGTGAGCGCGAGCTGATGAGCCTGGGGCGATGCAAGGCATGTCCAGGATCGTGCTCCAACATCGGATCCATCTCAGCCAAGCTGCGGGGCGAGTAGCTGGAAGTGATCTGAGCGGCTGGAGAAGAGGCTGGTGCGGTGGAGCAAAATGGCGGAAATGTGATGCGGCTGTGGATGCTCCCGGCCGGGAAGGTGAGTCTTGCACGGAGGTTGGCAGAGATGGGTTGGCGATGGCAGGTGGGGCAGTAGCGTGAGATATGGCCGGGCCCCTTGCACCTGAGGCAGCGCACAGGGTCCCGGCACTGGGCAACTTGATGGTGGACGCCGAGGCACCTGAAACACCGGCCGGCGAGGCGCCTTTTAAAAGCATCCTGGCCCGTCAAAGCGCCCCTCAGAGCTCCGTCTTCCGCCCCCGTCACACGCCTTCGGCTCCCAGGATCCACCTTCTGTAGAGCTGCATCCTTGCGCCACCAGTGCTTTCTTCTACCTTTATGCCAATCTGGTGAAAGCAGAGCATCCTGCTGTGTATTGGAACCCGCAACAGCAGCATCCGTCGCCGTCAGCGCCAGCTTGTGCCACACCAACTTGCGACGGTCAGCAGGCGCGTCAGGCGGCGTGGCCACTCGATCTGGGCGGACCAGGATGGATTTGAGCTTGGCCGGCACCCGCGCTCCAATTGACGCAGTGGAGACAGCACCCGAAGGGGGCAGCGAGCTGTCCGAGACGGCAGGCCGGCCGCCGTCAGCAGATCCGCCGGATCTCGGTGGTGAGGTCGCGGATGCCGAGGGCGCGTCAGATCTCAGGCCAGGGGGTGCTCGCGCTTGCCTGGGCTGCAGATCCGGTGAAGCCATCCCATCTTCGGCTTCAAAGGCAGCAGGGGAGAGAGCATCAATGGCGTCAATCTCCTCTGCCTCTCCATAGTCCAGGAGCCCCTCTTCCTCGAGATCCACGGATGGTGGTACTGGGGATCCACAGGGTGTGGGCAGCGGGGTAGGCTCTCTGTGGGCGGGCTCTGGCTTTTTTGGGGTGGCCGCCGGCGCCAGAGGGGACGCCGGCGGGTGGACGTGGATGGGCTCTCGGTCGCTGAGACGCTCAGGCCCCGCTTGGAACCAAGGAAGTAAAACAGACGAACGGTAGAAAACACATGAATAAAGAAAAATAAAAACTGGAAAACTACAGATTAAAAATAATAGGAACGAAACATTTGGACGGTTTGGATTGTAGGAAATAAAAATCATAGGAATGAAACATCAGAAGCAGCGTTCTCTCCGTTCCCTTGGGTCGGAGTGGATTTTCTCGTTCCTGCGTTTCGTGTGTAAGCAGTTTCCTTTCCTCTGGGACGGTAGGAAAGCTTCCTTCGTTTCAAACAACATCTCTTTTTCTTTTTCCTCCAGAATTGCTTCCTCCAAAATTCCTAAATTCCTGTGACTTTCCTCAATCCAAACGGGCCTCAGGGTCGGGCTCCATGGGTACTTCTTCGTTACTACTAAACTAAAGTCATCAAAACATCAATTTTGTATAATGTGCAAATCTCCACTATAATTGAAAACTTAAATAAATTTAGGTTTACCCAGAAAAACGTCCCCGCTGAAGGACTCTAACTTCATGCCCTGAAAAAATGCACACAGCAATTTATCTTCATTAAAATCAAGGGCTAACAAACATCCCTGCTAAGCTTCAACTCAATCGTGCGGCCTGGATCCATCCTAGGCTTCATTGCGAGGCTTCAACGCTGCTCGGCCCGACCGCGAATCAAGGCTTCAACGCACATCCTCGCGCCCGATCGGCCAGGTTTCGAACCCTGGGATGTCTTTTTTTACCCCGAAAAAAAATTTAAACATCACCTTCTCATCTCCCCTCCCAGTCCCACGACTTGCGATTGCGACTTCGCCCGTCCCCACGGCTAGGGTTCCCTCTCCGCGCGATCGCGACTCGAGATCGTGGCACTACCCGGGCGTGGCGGCGCGCCAGAGGGTCGGATTGGGAGACAAGAGGCGAGCGGCAGGCGAGCTACCGGGTGGGGGTGGAGCAGCGACGCTTAGGATGGTGGTGCGGGTTGTGAGGAACCAGCGTCTATGGGATTTGCGGCCCAGATGTGAGGAATCGGCGCGCGCCCGATGGCGAAACGAACGGATGATCGCTTTCGGATACGAAGCGCTCCATGGCGCCGCCGCCGTCGTGGGTCGACGAAGTTCTCGCCGGCCGTGCGTTACGAAAGCGGGCATCCATCTTTGGAGCCGCTTGCGCGCGGTCAAAGGCGATGGGGCGCGCTGCTGCTGCGTGAGGTTCCTTGCGACTCTGGCCACGGACTTCGACCGCGCCTTGACGCCAGCTGCGTCGCGCCGCAACATGCCATGGACCAACAAGTGTTGGTTCGGGTGTTCACCGCCAACAAGTCGCAGCCAATCGTAACATGCCCCCGCACCACGAAATGGCTCGTAATTAAGTCTTAAGCCTTCTTTGTAGTCTACACCGCAAAAGCAAATGAGTAATCGAAATTTAGGAGACAACACAAAGGCCTGGGGCATCTGAATTGGGTTAGGTTTAGAAATTTTCAAGACTATATAGGAGTAGACGAGTAGTCATTAGCGGACGTGAGAAATACTGTACTCGCTACATATTTATTTAATGAATGTTGTAGACATACAGCTTTGAATTGTGTATATTTCAAAGACACACATTGCTATGGCAACCTGAAAACTAAATGAAAAATTATAGTGGAACCAAAGAGTGGCGGGGGTAACAATAGTACTTGAGCCACTATGTCTACAAGGGTAGAGAAACCGGACAAGGATGGACTGATATATACATGCGTTCTAGGAGAGGGCGATGACCTGTCTTCGCCAATCAGCCGTGGATGGCAATCGACTTTTCTCACTAAAGATAAAGCCGTTGTTGAGGAACTGTAACTGCCATGTGATGATTTTTGCGGAAGATCTGAATTTTAGTGCTCAGATTACTATAAGTACACCTGGCCTCTTGATAGGCTATGAAGTTTTTTCTACTTCTAATAAATATCAAATTTTGAATTGATTTATAAAGGCATCATAGAGAAGCTGAAAAAATAGGCACGGTCTTTAGTGGCCTACTCATCATCCACTAATTAAAGTGGTGGTCTCAGGGAATCTTGTTTTTTAGGTCAATGACTGGGGGTTAGAGTTACCCCCACCTGATATATTGCAGCCACAGATGCCGACGCAAGGATGGGGGAGGCGGGGCGCATGGCTCGAAGTACAAAGTTTATGAGTTACATTGGGGGAGAGGTAGATTTAAATGGGCAAATTATTACACCAGAAATTTAAAGACGAGCATCATTTTTGGGGAGGCGGCATCTCTGCTGCCGAGCTGAGATCTTGCATGCAGCGATGATGAGGCGGAATGATCAGAGTAATACCACATCGTGTCTATGGGATAGATAAAGAGCAGCAGGGAAGAGTCGCTGCCTTTGGCATGAGGACCCATTTAAGTAGATTCCCATAGGCGCTTGAACGTTAGCATTATCTATCCCGCTTGCCGCCTATGCGATGATTTTTTGTTAGAACTGAATTTTAGTGCCCAGATTACAATAATAATAAGTATGCGTGTTAATTGTTTATTAGTCATATCTAATTAAGTTTTGAACTTATTTGGCGTATTGATAATATGAAAACGTTAGTAAATTTTGCAGTGTCGCCAAGTTTCTTGGGTTTCATGGATTAGTTTATGAAAGCATCAAGAAAACTCGGTCCAGAATCGCATTGGCAAAGTAAGCTATTGAGCGCACGATGAAGGTACACATTGTAGGCGAGCAATTACTAATGTCAACATAAGTTGTGAGATATATAATCGCCTATTGTCCTCATTTGAACTGCCCCCGCTATTTTTGTTAATTACTAATGCCAACATAAATTGTGAGATATTAATCGCCTATTGTCCTCATTTGAATTGCCCTGTTGCATGTGATCCGCTTAATTGACCAACAGATAATATGTAGCAGCCTTTAAAATGGTATTTTCAGAGATGACATTTGTATGGGGAGCTAATGCTTGACCACCGATACTAGAGGTGCATTGCTATTGTAAACACTAAGTTTGACGTCCAAATGCAATGCTACGGTCGAGGATGATTTTTGGAAGTCTAAAAAATCATGTGCAAAGTATATATTAATCCTCCGCTAATTATATTATATCTGAAAGTTTCCCTGCTTTCTCTGCTTTCATTGATCGAAGTTAGTTCCTGATACTCAGCTTTTTAACAAAGCAAAGTCTTTGGGATTATATTATTCGCATTTGGAATGATTAATCTTGATAATGATTGAAAAACAAATGCAGGTGGTAATGGAGGAAGGGTGGTGATGTAATTATTGAGTGCTCCAGTCTATCTGGGATTTCAATGGCTTGCGATATCACATGAACCTAAAGTGTGAATGTAGACAAAACGTCTCAATATGATATGGATTATTTGAGTTCTGGGAACTCATTGATACCGACTTTTAGCTTGTTTGCTTTTGGATTTCGTAAAGGAGGCCAAGGCGAGAATGGAGTATCTAAGAATCATATTGGAACAAGAGGTTCGAGATGTGGGGTTGCCATGAATATATGTCTACATATGTCCTAACTTCTTTTGGTTTCTATTTCAGTAAATAAACCGGCAAAGTATATCACCCTCTACTACTTATATATAACAGATTTCACAAGTACCAGAGGAAAAGTGATTCATCTGGTCAATGGGGAGCAACCTTCTCTCACTCGTGTACATAAAACAACCGTAACTAATCCTTGGGACATACCTGCTTCTGCAGAACACTCTTGAGTTCAAATCAGATTGACAATGCAGTGATGAAAGAATTTGATGGTGGCTTGTCCCATTGGCATATTCCGCCCAATCATAGTACTGATGGAGTTGAGAACACTGTGAGGAGTTCCTATTTACAGGTAGCAAGGTGATGCCTTTCTTCTGTGATCTTTGGTTCATATTTTTTCCTACAATGTTTTACTGATTCTGAATGAAATGGATAAATCTGCTCGAAGAAGACGAACAAGAGGAAGGTGGATCAAGTGGGAAGAGGCACGCTGCAACTGCGGCTCACCACGAGACTCTGCAATGTGCAATGATGAGTTTAGCAACGAGGAGGAAGAAGCTACTTATCCTGGAAGTTAAATGCACCTATTTTCTCATTGGAGTTTTCTGTAGAGTGAGCCTTTAGCACTTAGCAAGGCTAGATGCATCTCAATGCATTGTTCAGAACATCAGTCATTTTCGTCTAGCAAACCACGAACTTACATAGCCATCGACTTCTTTGTGCATAAAAAAAATTAAAGAAGACTACCAGAGTACCAGATGGCATTGGCATTGTCAAGCAGTCGGCTTCTAATGCTTATGATTTTTTTTGTTTGCATAGACACGTAAATCGTTCGTTGTATAGTAATTAGTGGAGTTGTAATGTAATTGTTCAAAAAGAAAAACATCGGAATGTTATTTGTATATATTCAAATGTTGCCGTAGCGTTAGCACGGGCATTATACTAGTATGATTAAAAATCATTGCCTTCCCTACCATGTGTCCAGTGTCCTGAACAAGATGCAGTGCGCACTTTGGAGTACTTCTAGGTCGGTGCTGCAGCCTATGGTGCACGCCGAAATCTAGTGCCGACAACTTTATTTTCAGCCTGGTATCATCATTTTGGGTGTGCAAGTTGCAACAAAGATTCGAACAAAAGCACCAATGCTCAAGCTTGTTTGAGGCGTCACATTATTGCTTCCTAGTACTCTGAACCTCTGGGCCACATGCTCGGGTATCTTGGGCAACTTCTGAGGCACATGCAAATGCTAAATTGTTCAAAAGAAAATACAAGATTGCTCCCCCCCTTTTTTCCATAGAGTTGCCCATGCATGTTTTTTACAGTAAAATTGTAAAAGAATTATCTACTTTTAACATGCAAATGAGGAAGGTAGACAATAGTAGTTGCATTTTCTGTTCTGAACATGAAAGGATCAGCCATATGTTTTCTGAATGTGCAAGTGCCCAGCAGCTGTGGGAGGGTATTGCTGAAATTATGGGAATGCAGGGAGTGCTATGAATTATAGCTAAACCTTGGTTAGCTGACAAAAAAAACATATATGGTGTACAATATGCTCACTTCAGCGACCCTGGCTCAACTTGCAGCAGTTATGTTGAACTTTGGCTGCCATGTTCAAGCAAGGCTCACAATTTCGCTGAAATTCTTGAAATGTCCTATTTTTCGTTGGGCCAAATTTTTTTTGAATCATCTGAAAAATTTCGATTGAATTCATTTTCTGCCCTAAAATTGCACAAGACTGCCTTACAATGACCCTCCATATCGCATAGACCCACAGAAGCTATAAATTTCTCCTACAATTGACGTAACTAACAAAAGCAAGGCTCACCGTTAGTCTATTGTATTATCACTACTCCACTTCTGTGATGTAAAATGTTGCTATTTTTTTTATAAGAAAACTCATTTGAATTTGACCCAATATTTCTAAAATTCCCGAAATTTCGAATTTATCAACAGGGGGTGATTTTCTTTCAAATATTGTAAACCCTGTGTTCAAGAGCTGCAGGGATCACAGAAGGACGCGGCGAGACAAACCGGAGAATCTGGTGACCTGGCTGGAACAACTACTCTGGAAGTCAGTCATCAAAAACATAAGTACATGATCACGCAGATGATGGTTGATCTGGACTGGAATGAGCGCATACAGAACTGCAACGCACTTGGGGTTTGCGTCTATATAGAGAGCTCTGTAATGTTCGTTCGAGTACCCTTCTTGAGACTATAAGATGTTTTCAGCAGTGGCGGGTTGACTTTTTTTTTTACTGTAATCTCTGGGAGAAATGGGCATGTAAATGTTTCACCTGACTTTTTAGCCTGTTCGCTTGTTGGTTTCAGCCAGGACTTATCAGTCAGCCAACAGTGTTTTCCTCTCACAACAAACCAGCATCAGCCGGACTTATCAGTCTAGAAACTAACCAGCAAACATGCTTTGTTCTCCTGATTGCAATGCACACGTGGACAAGGCTCTATGCCTCGTGGAAGTGGAAGTAAGGGCTTCCCAACGCTACTTTTTTACCGGTAGCCTCGAGTGTCATGTAGGATCGGATAAAAAAAGTAGACACTCTATATTTGTCATGGTGGCTGGTAGAAGCTATATATGCTTAGGAGAGAGAATGTGGTCCATACTAAAAAAAAAAAGGGGAGAAGAAATAAAGATAAGATACGATGAAAAGAAAAAGTTTCTTTGCAAACTACAAGTAGTGATAATTTGCATTGTGTGAATAGTAGTCTTAATATTTTCTAGTTTATATAGATCACTTTATTTATACTTAGAACCCCTTCTCGAAGTGTTAGCGGTGGTGCCCTAAAAATTTGGTTCCTATAGCCCTGTCGCCGTACTAGCTAATCTTTTGCTCCCTTTATTCTCTGAAAAAGCTGAAAGCAGCAGCCAAATCAAACGAGATTAATAAGTCACAGTATTTTCTAACTTGGTTATGATTATTCATTCTTTGTGTGGCTTTTGGCTAGCTATGATTCACAAAAATGTCTAGTCATGATTGATTGACTCTGGAGAGGATTAGAACCTTTGTTTTTTTTTATAAGTCGACCGGGGGGATCCCCCACCTGAATTTGATTAATCCTCTGAAATAGCCTGATGATTTACAAGAGCTTGTTACATGGCATGGTATTACATAGAGTTAGCCAACACAGAGCACCATTTAGAGGATATATCCGCGTCATCACGCGGCAGCCGGGCAGCCCATAAGTGTGCCTCGGATTTGCACGCGAGAGGATTAGAACCTGTGACAAGAAAGGAATCGTTTGGTTCCTAACCTTGTCTACTCACGCGAAACTGAGTGAGATGAGACAAAGATTAATGTGGGCTATACCTAATTTCATACACCGGCTATGCCGGGACTCCTGAAACCACTTGGCCGATCAGCTCCATTTCCCGCTGAGGACGCTGCATGTGCGGCTGGCGATGCCACCAGATGCTGCACTCCTTGGCAATAGGTTCTCTGCCTTGGCACTCCACCTGGTAGAGTGGTAGTGGTAGCCCGTCCTCGTACGCCATGGACCAGGACTCGGCTAGTACATGACACAAGAGGCATGCAGGAGACCAAGCTCTAAAAACGAGAGATCGATTGCTTATATGAAAATGCACGTCAGTCAATAGATTAGAAAGAGGGGAAATAGAGCAGGAAATGCTGCCTGTACTACGTGATCGATCTCTCATGACATGAGCACGTGGGAGGAATCATGGAAAGGCCCCAAACTAATCATCAAATGAAGTGGCAAATCTTGAACGCAGAGTCGATCGCAAAGAAAGTAGTAGCAAATCTTGAACACTGAGCCCTGATCCCCACTTCTTCCCCAGTGGATGAGCAAAGCATGCAGTGCTGCAACTAGCAGAGGCTGTGGCATGGCATCATGTAGTGTAGATCTTTCTTTTTTTTCTAACCTTTGAGATGAGAAGAATAAAGCACCAAGGTATCTTCAGTTATCCGTCCATGTTCATTGTTAAAGGAGCAGGTCAGCAGTCACCAGTAGTAATTGGATATTAGTGGACACTTCATCTATTTGATTAGCAAAAATGGTAATAATGACGTTGACCCATCATTCGTCAGTATATATGTGCGCTTAAAAAAAAATCTAGACGGAACTGTGGAGTCTGGAGTCTGGATGGCGAAGGTTTTGTCCGTGCACGGTTGTCGGGTTCCAGAATCTCCAGGTCAGGACTCAGGTACATACGGAGTACATGTACATTGCGTCTGAACCCAACCTATTATGATCACAGGACACAGTCACACAGTGCATTGCATCCACAAGACTACCAGAGAAGTGTTGATAGATGAAACTAGCTAGCTAGCCAGCAGTGAATTTGCATGCAGAACTTGATTTGCCCAGAATTCAAAGGCTGAATCAATGAAACTCTGCATCTCTTCCAGTGGTGTGGGTACGCTAGATCAGTATGGAGGGGGGTAGCCGCTTGATCATGAAGAATAGGACTTGTTCCTGAATTTAGCTGATAATAGTCCACCATCAGCAAAAACCAGAAACACTTGAAAGAAATAATAGTCTTCAACCGAAGACGAGCACAGTGCAGGAGGTTGTTGCAGTTGCAGGAATCAAGGACGAGTGGAGGACATGCATGGTGTTATGCAGGCAACGATGATTTGGCAATGATCTTACCACAACAGACTACTTCGACACAGCTGCATCTGCAGGAACTTCAGATGCACAAAAACACTGATATGGATCGAGATGAAACACTGAGATAGATTATATAGACCTATAACTACAATTTGATAGTTCATGAACCGAGATGAGAAGTCGAGAATAGTTTAGAGACCGAGCATGTAATTTCTCTCACTACGTCGAACGGGTCTACGGGTCCAGCGTCATTCCCTGGACACCTACCATTCCTTGAAAGTTCTTGGCCTTGTAGTAGCTTTGTGAATCCATCCACGCATGGATCACATGCCTGGTTGTTTTTCCCAGTTTGAAAAATTAAATACAGTAATTTTTTTGTTTGGAACCAGTCGTGTTTGTAAGCCCCTTTCTTTGTTCAAACAAATATTTTGCTTTTTTAGAGAAAAAAGAAACAAATATTTTGCTAGTAAGAAAACAAAGAAATTGCAACACAAAAGCATGACGGACGGCCCAGGAAAAGGCAAGGCCCGTGCGGGTGCGCTCCCACTGGGCCCAATGGGCTGAATAACCCCAGACTGAGCTTAAGGCCGTCCGCCGCATCACCACGTGTGCTCTATCAATTCTCAAAAAAAAAGTGTGCTCTATCTCTCGTCTCTCCCCTCTCTCTCTACCTGCGATGCGACGACTGGTTAGCCTACCGCCGCCGCCGCCCGACGCCAGGTGCTGAACTGCTGATGCCTTGTCGGTCTCGTAGCGAGCACCCACCAGGTATTCCTACCCCTTCTCTTCCCTTCCCTTCCCTTTTCGCTGTGCGGAAGCGAGCACCCAAACCCTAACTTTATCTTTTACTGGGTTCGCCCCCCTTTGTACCGTACGGGGAGTTTAATTAGAACAAGGCCAGGATATTAAGCGGAACTCGGCCCACTCCAACGCCTCCACGGGCAGATACACGGCTGTCAGCTGCGAAAGATGCCTAAGTGCACACAAAAAAGAGGCCTCCGAGCCCGACCGTGACCCTGGGCCCAGGCACGGATGAAAAAAATAAATAAATGCAGTGAAAAGATCTATTCTTTAAATGTTCCTTTTTTGAATTCAAATTTGCATTTCAAAATGTAGACTAAATTAGGGGGTAGTTATAAAAGCAAAGTTGTAGAACTTTAAATTTGGAGAAACTTTTATTTTTGGAGATTTTTGAGTTGTTACATAAATTTGGGAGTAATTTGGATTTTTAAATTGAATGGCAGTTTTGGTAATTTTGATGAACAGTAACCACGGAAGCCAACTCACCGTCTACGATTTTCCTTCTGCTTCCAGACGCGACGGTGGCCGCCCTTGGCTTCGCGCTGGCACGAGAAAGGCTCCTGCGTGGCTTCTCCTTGCTTCTGAGCCACTCTATAAGGACTTCACCGTCGCCGTTTTTCGCCACTCTCCTCCTCTGTTTTCCAGTCGCCATCGCCGCTGCTCTGTCGTGCGTTTGCCGTCGCCATAGTGCCTCCAACATTTTGGCAAAGCTTGTTCCAGCTCCGCCTTTCTTCCTCGCAGCCGGCAACCTCACCGTCGTGCTTGCGCCATCATGGCCAGCGCTCTCCGTTTTGTCCACCGCAGTCGTCGGAGCACCGCCACCGTCGACGTTTTGCTCCGCCGTGGTTGCTCGGATCGTCGACCTGCTTCACCGTTGCTTCTCCGGCCCCATTCTTTGCTCCATCGAGTTTCTGTGGCAGAACCTCCTAAATTATAGGGCCCACATGCACCTGTCAATGTCCAACGACCTTTGACATCTATGCATACGTTCCTGGTAACTTAAGAAGACTGTCGGGTGTCCTCGGGGAACCCCGAATCATCCATGATTTCCGAGCAGGATCACATTACAGAGTCATTGCAGTATTACAACAGTTTATTCAAATAGATACATCAGAGTAAAAACAACGGAAGTCTTACAATAACATAGTTTACAAACCATTTGTTTCAAACCATACAACTAAGTTCGATTAATAATATAAAACAAAGTAGTGGAGTGACATTATAACATATTACAGAACACACAAATAGGCTGCCCTGCCCAAGAGCCACACATCTACTTATCGTCCTCGCACTAAACAACAGTCATGCAGCACGATCCAAAACAGATCTGCTCATGAGCCTCACCTGCAACAAGGGTCAACGAACCCTGAGTACAAAAGTACTCAACAAGACTTAACCGAAATAAGAATTTAAAAGAACATATGAATGCAGGCTCATGGAATTCAAGGTATGGCTTTAGCAATAATCAAGGTTCTTTTGCGTAAAAGCACTTTAACAAAATTCTTTATATCAACATTTAAAACTTCATAAAGATCATATACAAAGCTGACATGATCCGCATTGAGATCATGAAACTTCATACCCAACACCTTCTCAAACCATCGTCAAGTTCCAGTTATTACACTACGATGATGAACAGTGAGTTGAGTCTCCATAACCGCGGAGCAACGACGATTCGAACCGATTAAACCCAGCTGGGAATTCCAGACCACACGACATATGTAGGTCCCCGACCTACATATACCAACCTACCCTCGGATCCTCTAAAACAAGAACGGGTCCGCGCCACCCGAGAATACAGTACACCACCAATCCAGCCCATTGTCACATGGGTACACGCTATTCCCGCCATCTCTCCACTCCTAGTGCGCGAGTAGCCATTCTCGTAATAGAATAGCCAAGTTAAGGCTTACCGGAGTATGTGGTTAGTACTATAAAGTCTCACCTCATGCAATTCAACAACGGTACGGACCTTAATCGACACAGGTGGAAAGAACCCGCTCACAAGACCTCCATGTCTTGCGGCTCCCATACACCGAGTCCGCCCGGTCTAGATTTATTACTCCACATTCCCATATCACATGATAACATAAGTAACCAAAATTCCATTTAAAACTTGCAGATGACAGGTAATCACCCGACTTTCATCGTTCTAAGCATAGCTAAGCAAAACTAGGCATATACGAATTTAAAACTGGTAATATGGTAAAATATGGAATAACAATGTTGGTAATGCATCAATTAGTTTTTCACTTAACTCCTAATCACTTAATGCAGTAAAGAAAAGCAAAAGCGAAATCAATTTGTAAAACACAAGGTAGGGTTGTATGCATCCGGGGCTTGCCTTCGTTGACGGAAAAGTCCAGGTCCGGAGACGTTCCACCGATATTAACACCAACCTTCACAGACGGATCAACCTCCTCAACCACTTGATTAACTACCACGTGCTCACCTTCGTTCACTACACGTAGTAACAATGCCATGTTTAACATGATGCGGAATACGAAACATGATGCCTGATGATGGATGCATAGAGTTGTGAAATAGTTAGTTCTAGTTTAAGTTAAATAGTCTTGTTTAAATGCGGTCTTGTGTTTAAATAAGTGAAACTAGTGCAATGAGTTGTAGTTCGCTCTTTTATCAATCAATAAAGGCAAGTTGGCACCTCGATATATTGGACCATTTCAAAATTTGGAGAGATATGGAAAAGTGGCCTATCACTTGAAATTACCAGAACATTTATTAGCTGTACATGATGTGTTCCATGTGTCTCAGTTGAAGAAGTGTCTCCGAGTGCCTGAGCAGAATGTTGAAGTCGAAGGAGTGGAACTTGAACCAGATCTGACTTATTCAGAATATCCTATCCTAGTGTTGGATCAGAAAGATTGTGTTACTCGAAGGAGGACAATAAAGTTCTACAAGATACAATGAAATCAACATTTAGAAGAGGAAGCTACTTGGAAATCAGCAGATTACTTGTTAGAAAAGTTTCCAGAGTTTCTTGCGTCATTATAGAATAGAGTAATGTTAGTTGAGCTCGGTTGTTACAAATTGTGTTTTGTAAAGGAACCTCAGCTGTTTTATGAATAAAAATTGGATGTTTTTGGAGTGACACATTTCCTTTTCCATTACTTACCCTATGGCTTTGAATCTCGGGGCGAGATTTCTTTTAGGGGGAAGGATTGTAACACCCCGGGTGTTTAAGTATTAAAAAGTGGACATGTCATCATATGCATTGCATGGCATTTGGTCATATTGCAAACTTTGATATGCATTCACTAAAACAAGTTTACATTTATGTTATGAGTGTTGTCTGGTATGGTTTGAATTGAGTTAAAAATTTGGTTTGGATTTGAATTTTCAAGAAAACTCTGATTTTCAGTATTTAAATCCTACCCTGAAAACTCATTTCAAAATCTAAGCATATTTTGGGGTTAAGCCTAAAAGCAAAAGTGTAGAGCTTTTCAAGTTATACAAAGTTTGTTTTTGGAGTTTTCAAAGTTGTTTTATAAAATTTGAAGTAATTTGAAAAGGCATAATTCTTTAAATGTTCCTTTTTTGAATTCAAATTTGCATTTCAAAATGTAGACCAAATTAGGGGGTGGTTATAAAAGCAAAGTTGTAGAACTTTAAATTTGGAGAAACTTTTATTTTTGGAGATTTTTGAGTTGTTACATAAATTTGGGAGTAATTTGGATTTTTAAATCGAATGGCAGTTTTGGTAATTTTGATGAATAGTAACCACGGAAGCCAACTCACCGTCTACGATTTTCCTTCTCCTTCCAGACGCGACGGTGGCCGCCCTTGGCTTCACGCTGGAACGGGAAAGGCTCCTGCGTGGCTTCTCCTTGCTTCTAGGCCACTCTATAAGGACTTCACCGTCACTGTTTTTCACCACTCTCCTCCTCTGTTTTCCAGTCGCCATCGCCGCTGCTCTATCGTGCTTTTGCCGTCGCCATAGTGCCTCCAACATTTTGGCAAAGCTTGTTCCAGCTCTGCCTTTCTTCCTCACAGCCGGCAACCTCACCGTCGTGCTTGCGCCATCGTGGCCAGCGCTCTCCGTTTTGTCCACCGCAGTCGCCGGAGCACCGCCACCGTCGACGTTTTGCTCCGCCGTGGTTGCTCGGATCGTCGACCTGCTTCACCGTTGCTTCTCCGGCCCCATTCTTTGCTCCATCGAGTTTCTGTGGCAGAACCTCCTAAATTATAGGGCCCACATGCACCTGTCAATGTCCAACGACCTTTGACATCTATGCATACGTTCCCGGTAACTTAAGAAGACTGTCGGGTGTCCTCGGGGAACCCCGAATCATCCACGATTTCCGAGCAGGATCACATTACAGAGTCATTGCAGTATTACAACAGTTTATTCAAATAGATACATCAGAGTAAAAACAACGGAAGTCTTACAATAACATAGTTTACAAACCATTTGTTTCAAACCATACAACTAAGTTCGATTAATAATATAAAACAAAGTAGTGGAGTGACATTATAACATATTACAGAACACACAAATAGGCTGCCCTGCCCAAGAGCCACACATCTACTTATCGTCCTCGCACTAAACAACAGTCATGCAGCACGATCCAAAACAGATCTGCTCATGAGCCTCACCTGCAACAAGGGTCAACGAACCCTGAGTACAAAAGTACTCAACAAGACTTAACCGAAATAAGAATTTAAAAGAACGTAGGAATGCAGGCTCATGGGATTCAAGGTATGGCTTTAGCAATAATCAAGGTTCTTTTGCGTAAAAGAACTTTAACAAAATTCTTTATATCAACATTTAAAACTTCATAAAGATCATATACAAAGCTGACATGATCCGCATTGAGATCATGAAACTTCATACCCAACACCTTCTCAAACCATCCTCAAGTTCCAGTTATTACACTACGATGATGAACAGTGAGTTGAGTCTCCATAACGGAGGAGCAACGACGATTCGAACCGATTAAACCCAGCTGGGAATTCCAGACCACACGACATATGCAGGTCCCCAACCTACATATACCAACCTACCCTCAGATCCTCTAAAACAAGAACGGGTCCACGCCACCCAAGAATACAGTACACCACCAATCCAGCCCATTGTCACATGGGTACACGCTATTCCCGCCATCTCTCCACTCCTAGTGCGCGAGTAGCCATTCTCGTAATAGAATAGCCAAGTTAAGGCTTACCGGAGTATGTGGTTAGTACTACAAAGTCTCACCTCATGCAATTCAACAACGGTACGGACCTTAATCGACATAGGCGGAAAGAACCCACTCACAAGACCTCCATGTCTTGCGGCTCCCATACACCGAGTCCGCCCGGTCTAGATTTATTACTCCACATTCCCATATCACATGATAACATAAGTAACCAAAATTCCATTTAAAACTTGTAGATGACAGGTAATCACCCGACTTTCATCGTTCTAAGCATAGCTAAGCAAAACTAGGCATATACGAATTTAAAACTGGTAATATGGTAAAATATGGAATAACAAGGTTCATAATGCATCAATTAGTTTTTCACTTAACTCCTAATCACTTAATGCAGTAAAGAAAAGCAAAAGCGAAATCAATTTGTAAAACACAAGGTAGGGTTGTATGCATCCGGGGCTTGCCTTCGTTGACGGAAAAGTCCGGGTCCGGAGACGTTCCACCGATATTAACACCAACCTCCACAGATGGATCAACCTCCTCAACCACTTGATTAACTACCACGTGCTCACCTTCGTTCACTACACGTAGTAACAATGCCATGTTTAACATGATGCGGAATACGAAACATGATGCCTGATGATGGATGCATAGAGTTGTGAAATAGTTAGTTCTAGTTGAAGTTAAGTAGTCTTGTTTAAATGCGGTCTTGTGTTTAAATAAGTGAAACTAGTGCAATGAGTTGTAGTTCGCTCTTTTATCAATCAATAAAGGCAAGTTGGCACCTCGATATATTGGACCATTTCAAATTTTGGAGAGATATGGAAAAGTGGCCTATCGCTTGAAATTACCAGAACATTTATCAGCTGTACATGATGTGTTCCATGTGTCTCAGTTGAAGAAGTGTCTCCGAGTGCCTGAGCAGAATGTTGAAGTTGAAGGAGTGGAACTTGAACCAAATCTGACTTATTCAGAATATCCTATCCGAGTGTTGGATCAGAAAGATCGTGTTACTCGAAGGAGGACAATAAAGTTCTACAAGATATAATGGAATCAACATTTAGAAGAGGTAGCTACTTGGGAATCAGCAGATTACTTGTTAGAAAAGTTTCCAAAGTTTCTTGCGTCATTATAGAATAGAGTAATGTTAGTTGAGCTCGGTTGTTACAAATTGTGTTTTGTAAAGGAACCTCAGCTGTTTTATGAATAAAAATTGGATGTTTTTGGAGTGACACATTTCCTTTTCCATTACTTACCCTATGGCTTTGAATCTCGGGGCGAGATTTCTTTTAGGGGGAAGGATTGTAACACCCCGGGTGTTTAAGTATTAAAAAGTGGACATGTCATCATATGCATTGCATGACATTTGGTCATATTGCAAACTTTGATATGCATTCACTAAAACAAGTTTACATTTATGTTATGAGTGTTGCCTGGTATGGTTTTAATTGAGTTAAAAATTTGGTTTGGATTTGAATTTTCAAGAAAACTCTGATTTTCAGTATTTAAATCCTACCCTGAAAACTCATTTTAAAATCTAAGCATATTTTGGGGTTAAGCCTAAAAGCAAAAGTGTAGAGCTTGTCAAGTTATACAAAGTTTGTTTTTGGTGTTTTCAAAGTTGTTTTATAAAATTTGAAGTAATTTGAAAAGGCATAATTCTTTAAATGTTCCCTTTTTGAATTCAAATTTGCATTTCAAAATGTAGATCGAATTAGGGAGTGGTTATAAAAGCAAAGTTGTAGAACTTTAAATTTGTAGCAACTTTTATTTTTGGAGATTTTTGAGTTGTTACATAAATTTGGGAGTAATTTGGATTTTTAAATCGAATGACAGTTTTGGTAATTTTGATGAACAGTAACCGCGGAAGCCAACTCACCGTCTACGATTTTCCTTCTGCTTCTAGACGCGACGGTGGCCGCCCTTGGCTTCACGCTGGCACGAGAAAGGCTCCTGCGTGGCTTCTCCTTGCTTCTGAGCCACTCTATAAGGGCTTCACCGTCGCCGTTTTTTGTCACTCTCCTCCTCTGTTTTCCAATCGCCATCGTCGCTGCTCTGTCGTGCGTTTGCCGTCGCCATAGTGCCTCCAACATTTTGGCAAAGCTTGTTCCAGCTCCGCCTTTCTTCCTCGTAGCCGGCAACCTCACCGTCGTGCTTGCGCCATCGTGGCCAGCGCTCTCCGTTTTGTCCACCGCAGTCGCCGGAGCACCGCCACCATCGACGTTTTGCTCCACCGTGGTTGCTCGGATCGTCGACCTGCTTCACCGTTGCTTCTCTGGCCCCATTCTTTGCTCCATTGAGTTCAGGGTGAGCTACTGGTGCTTCCTGTGCACGTTGAACCACTCATTCATTGTTCTTCCGATCCAGCGTTATGCTCCAGTGCGTTCGGGGTGAGCTCCTGGTTCTTCCCGAGTTGTTTGTGTGAGCGGGAGATTTGAAAAGGAATTTTCCTTTTTCAGAAATGATTGAATAGTCCTATAATTTGTTATTTTTGTGTAGATTTATTTAGAGCTCCAAAAATTATGAAAATTTTTGTGTGACCTCTCTGTGATGTATATTATTTAGGAAAATATGAAATGTTGTTTTTCAGTACTTTTTGAATGTGATAAAAATTGCTCAATTAATTAATAAATGAGTTTCCATGATTTTTCTAGGCTTATTTATGTATCCAAAAATTATGAAAATTGTTTTGTCACTTAGTAATCATGTGATGAACATTTACAAAAATTTTGAGAACAATTGGAACAAGTTCATTTATTTCATAATTCTTAATTAATTAATTAATTCATAAAAGCAAATAGTAACCTTTAGTGATTTATGTTTTGTTTGAATTTTGGATTGAGTGATGTCCTTGGGTCATTAGTTGGTGATGATCCTTGGCAATTGATGTGAGTGTTACGAAAATGGTTTAGTTAGTTTAACTTGTAACAGTACCGCGAAGGAAAGTTGTTTTCAAGTTGTTAATTTTGCATCCATCATCAGGCATCATGTTTCGTATTCTGCATCATGTTAAACATGGCATTGTTACTACGTGTAGTGAACAAAGGTGAGCACGTGATAGTTAATCAAGTGGTTGAGGAGGTTAATCCATCGGTGGAGGTTGGTGTTAATATCGATGGAACGTCTCCGGACCCGGACTTTTCCGTCAACGAAGGCAAGCCCCGGATGCATACAACCCTACCTTGTGTTTTACAAATTGATTTCGCTTTTGCTTTTCTTTACTGCATTAAGTGATTAGGAGTTAAGTGAAAAACTAATTGATGCATTACCAACCTTGTTATTCCATATTTTACCATATTACCAGTTTTAAATTCGTATATGCCTAGTTTTGCTTAGCTATGCTTAAAACGATGAAAGTCAGGTGATTACCTATCATCTGCAAGTTTTAAATGGAATTTTGGTTACTTATGTTATCATGTGATATGGGAATGTGGAGTAATAAATCTAGACCGGGCGGACTCGGTGTATGGGAGTCGCAAGACATGGAGGTTTTGTGAGCGGGTTCTTTCCGCCTATGTCGATTAAGGTTCGTACCGTTGTTGAATTGCATGAGGTGAGACTTTGTAGTACTAACCACATACTCTAGTAAGCCTTAACTTGGCTATTCTATTACGAGAATGGCTACTCGCGCACTGGGAGTGGAGAGATGGCGGGAATAGCGTGTACCCATGTGGCAATGGGCTGGATTGGTGGTGTACTGTATTCTCGGGTGGCGCGGACCCGTTCTTGTTTTAGAGGATCCGAGGGTAGGTTGGTATATGTAGGTCGGGGACCTGCATATGTCGTGTGGTCTGGAATTCCCAGCTGGGTTTAATCGGTTCGAATCATCGTTGCTCCTCGGTTATTGAGACTCAACTCACTGTTCATCATCGTAGTGTAATAACTAGAACTTGAGGATGGTTTGAGAAGGTGTTGGGTATGAAGTTTCATGATCTCAATGCGGATCATGTCAGCTTTGTATATGATCTTTATGAAGTTTTAAATGTTGATATAAAGAATTTTGTTAAAGTGCTTTTACGCAAAAGAACCTTGATTATTGCTAAAGCCATACCTTGAATCCCATGAGCCTGCATTCCTACGTTCTTTTAAATTCTTATTTCGGTTAAGTCTTGTTGAGTACTTTTGTACTCAGGGTTCGTTGACCCTTGTTGCAGGTGAGGCTCATGAGCAGATCTATTTTGGATCATGCTGCATGATTGTTGTTCAGTGCGAGGACGATAAGTAGATGTGTGGCTCTTGGGCAGGGCAGCCTATTTGTGTGTTCTGTAATATGTTATAATGCCACTCCACTACTTTGTTTTGTATTATTAATCGAACTTAGTTGTATGGTTTGAAACAAATGGTTTGTAAACTATGTTATTGTAAGACTTCCGTTGTTTTTACTCTGATGTATCTATTTGAATAAACTATTGTAATACTGCAATGACTCTGTAATGTGATCCTGCTCGGAAATCGTGGATGATTCGGGGTTCCCTGAGGACACCCGACAGTCTTCTTAAGTTACCGGGAACGTATGCATAGATGTCAAAGGTCGTTGGACATTGACAGGTGCATGTGGGCCCTATAATTTAGGAGGTTCTACCACAGCTGCCCCCCGACAGACAATTCCCCGTTGACATCTCGACCGTGAACTATTCGACGAAATATCGATCTGGATTGAATGATTCAAGCTAAGGCTAGATCATCCGTGCTCTTGATTTCGTTACGGTTTCCACGGGAATACGGGATGATCTGGTCCTTGACTCCTTGAGTCAGTTAGTCTTTGAGCAGCTGATGCGTGTAGGAAACCGAAAGAGCGGAGGAAGAAAGGAATCCATCACTCATTTCCCTAAGCGTGCAAATCCTAAAGCGTTCGATGTTAAAACCGTGAAACCACACCTCCGATGCACAAATGTTTGAAGGCCTCCTACTCTTCAAGTAGGTCAGCTCAATAAGACCCATTAACTCAATTCAGGTAAGCCCATGTAACAAAAATATTAATTTTAGAATAAAATTAAATGTTCTAGGATAATGTTCAGGAACAATGGTCTAGAACAAAAATCAAATGTTCCAAATATTTATTTTATTCCAAAAAATACATGTAAAAACATCTAAAATTCAATATTCTATGAAAAGAAAAAAGAAAAAGGAAGCAAGGCGGCGTGAGGCTAGAGGTGGAGCGAGCGGCGGGAGGCCAGGAGGGATGAGGAGGTGGCGGTGCCTAGGATTGACAAGGAGGAAGATAAACTCAGGTTGTTGGATAAGGACGTGCGCACGAATCTTGTTGAAGTTGTCCACTCTACAGCGATGTATAGGAATCCAGCAGTGTTTCCGGATGAACAAGTGGGAGCCCCTTATACGGAGACTGGCCGAGCAGAATCGTCCCGCTCTAGCAGTCCTCCTGCTACCGTCATCTCTCCCGACTCCGGCACCGCCGCTCGTGACCTTGCTACCCTTCTCCAGCTCGGCTCTCTCGCCCCGCCCTCCTCCTTTGTCTCTAGCGGCTACCGCCGCCAACCACCAACGCCCTAACCCGGTGCACCGTGCCTTCCCTATTGCAATCCTCACTCAGCTGTCGTCCTCGACCGCCCATGGCGGTGATGGCCCTGCCACTCACCGTGCTGCTGGGCCAGCCAGCCTTCCCTAATTCTCCTTCTAAAGCCGCCGGGAGAGGAGCTTCCCAATCCTAAACCCCAGAACCTTAAACTGTAGCCATCGTCGTCGCCACCTCACGTGCTCGCCAACGCTTGGCGCACCCACAGTCGCACACGAGGAGAAAGAAGGTCGTGTTGCCATTTGATCTACCTCTGCACGAATGTTAAAGTTGATCGAGTGGATGCTACCGCTCGGTCAATCGATATATAGGACTCACGAATCGGTGAATCGGTTTGGCCCAGTCCGACTCCTAACTTTTAGCGGGATGCGCTTCCGGCCTACTGTGCCGTACACGGTGAGCCTCATGAGCTCCCAAGACCCAAGTTTCTTCCCACGCCTGGACCACGCCGCTAGCACGACCACGTCATGAGGCGGTCCCTGGCTCCGTTGGGCCTCTTTCTTTTTTTAAGGAGGCTCCGTTGGGCCTCTTTATAACCTTGTTCCTCCCCTCCTCTGATTTCCTCCTTGTTTCCCCCATTTCCCACCCAATGGCAATTCCCCTCCCCGTCCCCCACACCCTCCCGCTCACTAGGCCATCGCCACCCTAAAAGCCCTAGTTTGGTTTTGAATAATTAATGAAACCTAAGTACTAGCCTATGTCATCAAGTGTGATCATGAGCTAGGTTGGTACACACAAAGTGATGGAGCAAGTGAGAGGTCCATGGAGACAAAGATGGACATGAGTTGATGGTGATCAAACCCCAACTTGGAAAAGAAGAAAGAGAAAAACAAAAATCAAGGAGATCAAGGCAAAGGTATCAAATAGGTTTTTGTTTTGACACTCAAGACACCATAGAGGGTGTGAGTGTGTTTAGGATCGATAACCGTACTATGAAGAGGGAAAATCTTTGGCTAAGCGGTTATTGAGTGCCACTAGGTGACTTGATTCTTGCATATGCATTAGGGACCTAATGTGCTAACAATTGACCCTTGTAAAATGCTTTGAAAATGCTAACACACGAGCACATGAGTTGTACATACTATGGTTAGCAACTTGGAAGCAATGATGAAGTGGTTGAGGAGTTAGAAAAAGAAAAGGAGGCAAAGGTACATGACCGAACACTAGCTCTGCCAGGACCAGACCCTAGCAGGCCGGGTCCAGTTAGTTGTTTAGCCACTTGGACAAGAGGGACATGGTGTGATCGGACACTAGGACCAGACTCGAGGCTGAGTCCAGTCACACGGTCCAGAGCGGGTGCTGAGTGGCTTCACGACCAGACCTTGCTGGGCAAGCGCGACCGGACGCACAGGGGCGTGTCAGGTCATGGCTGACGTACGCTGATGTAGCACCTGTTTGTGAGCGCAGTGAGGACCGAACTCCGGGGCATGTCCGGCCACTTGTGACTTGACGCGTCCGATCATGAAAAACACACTCGGGGAGCTCTCTATGTAAAAATCGCCTTGGTCAGACTCTATGTTGTCGAGCGTCCAGTCATTTTAGCTGTGCATCCGGTCATTCTTTAACTACGCGAGTGAAACATTTTTGACCGTTGAGATCCGACGCGCGAAGTTTAAAGGAAGGACACATGGACGCCATTCGTGGACCGGACACAGGCGACTGGACGCTCACGCGAGTCCGGTCAGCCCTCGACTTAGCAACGGCTCTATTTTCTTTGGGCGTCTATTTAAGGCTCGTGGCCGGCTTGGGGCTCACGCTCTTCACACTTTGACATCCTTAACATCCTTGTGAGCCTAAGAAAACACCTCCCACTCATCTCCATCATTGATTCATCATCATAGTGAGATTGGGAGTGATTCCTAGTGCATTTGCTTGAGTGATTGCATCTAGTGATACTTGGGGATCGTTGTGGCTGTGGATTTCTTGTTACTCTTGGTGGTTGCCGCCACCTAGTTGGCTTGGAGCAGCGGAGGAGCATTGGCACGAGTTGGTGATTGTTCGTGGCCATCTCCCGGTGATTTGTGAGGGGTCTTTCACCTTTCCCGGCGGAGAGCCAAAAGGTAACTCTAGTAAATTGCTCATGTCATTGAGGTACCTCACTTGTGGGTAGGTTCTTGCAGCGCCAAGTGTTGGCTAGTTGTGTGATGCCTATTAGCCACCGAACCACCAAGTGTTGGTCGACACAATGGGGACTAGCATACCGGCAAGCATATGAACCTCGGTAGAAAAATTGTGTGTCACTTGTCTCTTGGATTTCTCTTGGTGATTGATTGGGCATTCATTGATTGGTTCATCTCATTGCCACGGCGGTATAATCTTCCCACACTCTCTCTTGTACTTACATTGTTTACATTCTTTCCTAGTCAAGCTCTTTAGTGTAGTTAGTCTTTGAGAGCTTGTTAGTTTGGTTAGTGAGGCTCTTTAGTTAGTCTTTGAGAGCTCACTAGCTTAGAGAGTAGTGACTTAGCCTTTGTGTGAACCTAGAGATCTTAACAGCTAGAATTGATGGTATAGGTGGCTTACAACCCTTGTAGAGCTAGAGCAAAATTGCATTACGCCATTTAGTGTACTAACCATTTGTTCTAGTGAGTTTGTAGAAAATTTTATAGGC
Organism: Miscanthus lutarioriparius; assembly: GCA_904845875.1. Lineage (NCBI taxonomy): Eukaryota > Viridiplantae > Streptophyta > Magnoliopsida > Poales > Poaceae > Miscanthus > Miscanthus lutarioriparius. Next base: position 17,655,343 of record CAJGYO010000019.1, read on the forward strand.
TATTCACCCCCCTCTAGCCATTTAGGACCTTTCAAGTAGTATCGGAGCCATGGTCACCGTTTGATTGAAGGCTTATCAACCTCGGTGTCAAAAGATGGCTCAAGTTGTGTTCAACTAAAAGCCCTAGTTTGGTTTTGATAATTGATAAAACCTATTTGGACTAATCCTTGCATTTAAGTGCGTGACTAGATAGGATGGTCCAATCCAAGTGAAGGAGCGAGGTGGCACTCATGGATGGAGATGGCAACATGAAATGAAGTCCATGGTGGTGGGGTGGACATATGATGATAGTGATCAAGCTCCGGACCATGGAAAAGAAGAAAGAGAAAAATAGAACACTTATTGATATGGCAAGGTCTATTCTTAGTGAGTACAATGTGAGTCAATCTTTTTGGGCCAAAGCAATCAACACGGCTTGATATTGTAGCAACCAACTCTATTGTCACCCATTGAAAGAGAAGACACCTTACGAGCTCTTAAATGATAGAAAGCCCAACATTGCATATTTTTGAGTCTTTGGTTGCAAATGCTACATTTGAAAGAAAGGAACTAGATTGAGCAAGTTTGACAAGAAATGTGATGAAGGATTCTTGCTTGGTTACTCCACTACAAGCAAAGCATATAGAGTTTGGAATTTGGCAAGTGGTACTCTTGAAGAGGTTCATGATGTTGAATTTGATGAAACCAAGGGTTCCGAAGATGAGAATAAGATTCTTGATGATGTTAGAGGCATTCAACTTTCAAATACCATGAAGAACATGAATGTTAGTGAATTGAGGCCTAAGCAAGTGAATGATGATGAAGATGATCAAGTGCAAGTGTCGGGTTCATAAACTCGGGGTCCCTCATGGACCTGCTTCCCAGCAAAAGCTCGGCCTAGCAGACGATGTTGCGAACGATGTGCAACTCCTGGGCTGGCCCAAAAATCTAACGATAGGCCAGAAGGGCAATCCAGTCTCTAATCGGAAGGCCTGGCCAAGGAGGAATGACGCTCGCTTTCGACTCCGGCATGCCTCTCTGACCAGAAGGCCTGGCCAAGGAGGAACGATGCTCGCTTCCGACTCTGGCCCACCTCTCTGTCTGGAAGGCCTGGCCAAGTAAGGATGGCGCTCGCTTCCGACTCCGGCCTGCCTCTTCGACCGGAAGGCCTGGCCAAGTAAGGACGGTGCTCGTTTTCGACTCTGGCACGCCTCTCCGATCGGAAGGCCTGGCCAAGGAAGAACGACGCTCGCTTCCAACTCTGGCCAGCCTCTCTATTCGAAAGGCCTGGCCAAGGAGGAACAGCGCGACTTTTGACTCCAGCCCGCCTCTCCGACCAGGAGTACACCGAACCTCTGTTTATAGCTCTTCTCCAACCAGCGCAGTCGGAGCCGACTGGGAAACGACTGAATGGGGATGCTCACTCGGTAAGGACCCAAAGAATTAGGCAGAGCAAGTAAGTCAAGGCTCTTAAGTCAACCACGATACCAAGGACCATACCCTGTACACCTACAGGATAGTACTATCAGGTCATGTCAGAAGGATGCCCCACAACCTTCCAGATATGTCAGAACATGAACAGTGTTGTGGGCGCTGACATTTATCCTATAGTATGGTAGGCGTCGACATTTGCCATACCAGAAGAAGACGATGGAGCCTACCACATGCATTTGAGCGACAACAGTGTTGTTGGCGCCGACAAACCGTCTTGTACCCGATGGTGTGGGCAACAAGACTAGGTAGCACACACACTCTCTTTCTCTCACACACACTCTCTCTCTTATAAAGCCATCCCCTTCATCTATAAAAGGGGATGCGCTCTCTTCAAAATGAGGATCGATTCGACGAACAATTGACAACACATGGATCATTCCGACTTACTCTCTGCTAGCTTTAGACTCTCTAAAGCTACACAGAGCACACATTCGAACACTTAGCACACATTGAGGCTCCTTTCACTCTTGGCCCTTCGATTTGGAGTCCAACCGGACCTCTAATACCCCCATCTTACTCCCTCTCATTTGTAACCCCACAACAAACTTTGAGCACCTAGGCTTAGGAATAAAGTCACCGACCGACTCAAACTGGACGTAGGGCACGTTGCCTGAACCAGTATAAACCCTGTGTCATTGAGTGCTAGGGCACATCCGATCACAACGTACGGCAAAACAACAAATATTTACTAGTTGGTCAGTTTTCGCACCGACAGTTGGCGCTGTCCTTGGGGATGTCCTCCTTGGGTGGACTCTAGGGTGCGGCCATCCTCAAGCAGCTCCTCCTTGAGGTCGATGTCGGAATCTGCGGACATCACGCGGCCCCGAGGTCGATGGTCGGAAAAGCCTTTCGCAAGGTTTTTACTGGCCCACCGCGCTATGAGATGTAGAGGAGGTCGTCCATAGGTGTGAGGGATGCTAGTTCTACGCTCGGCAAATGCACTTGTCGGCATAGGAGCTTCAAACCATCCCCATCACCTGGCCATTCGTGGTCTGGGGCCTCGACATGGTAGGACCCCTCAAAAAGGGCCCGAGCGACTTCACTCACCTACTTGCAGCGGTCGATAAATTCACGAAGTGGATAGAGGCCAAGCCCATCACCAATATTCTCTCAGAAGAGGCGGTCAAATTCTTCCTCGACATCATCTACCGGTTCAGCGTTCCTAACTATATCATCACTGACCATGGAACTAACTTCACCAGAAAGAAGTTCCTAGACTTTAGTGATGGACATGACATCAGGATCGACTGGGCCTTGGTTGGACATCCACGTACTAACAGTCAGGTCGAATGAGCCAATGGCATGGTCCTCCAAGGACTCAAGCCACACATCTTTGACCAACTCAACAAGTACGCCGGGTGATGGGTTGCAGAGGTCCCAACGATCCTCTAGAGCCTGAGAACGACCCCGAACCGATCCACAGGGTTCACACCCTTCTTCCTGGCCTACGGAGCTGAAGCAGTGCTGCCCTCTAACCTCGACCACAGCGCCCCAAGAGTGAGGCCTTCGACTACGACCGAGCCATGGTGGCTCAACAAGACATAGTTGACCTACTCGAGGAGGCCCATGAGACAACCATCATCCGGTCCGCTCGGTACCAATAAACTCTCTGCATGTACCATGAAAGAAAGATCAGAGGGGGGATCCTCAAGGTCGAAGACCTCGTGCTCCGAAGAACCCAATCAACCAAGGAGAAGCACAAGCTCTCTCTGCCTCGGGAAGGACCCTATATGGTGACCGAAGTGATCCGACCGGGCACCTACCGACTGAAGGACAACAATGGCAATGTTCTCACCAACACTTGGAACATCAAACAGTTACATCATTTCTTCCCTTTAAAATTCGGTCTTACCGTTTTCTTCCATTCAACGTTCGCTCCTACAAAGCACCCCGGCCCGAACTCTTTTGGCCTGGGTCGCTCGGGGGCTCCACGGGGGTGCGATACCACCTCTCTTTTTTACTATCATATGGTAAATGCTTTTTTACCCAAATGAAAGGGTAATCCGTTCGTTTAATTATCCTATGTAACTTATGCTTTAAATATTCTGACCGATCACACCCTACCAGGACCTACGGTTATGAGCAGCTGAGCCTCGCAGGCCACACTCGGGTTCTTAAGGTTGCAGCCTATGGTTCAAATGGGCAGGTGCGAAAAACAAAGAATAAGAAACAAAGCTATGCTAGGGTAAAAATAAGGAACGGATGGGACAAGCTTCGCCGAACGAAGTGATTCATCACAAAACAAAAATTGATGTATTCATCAATACAATTGTTCACATGGGGGCTTCCCCACGAACTTATCCTTTACATATGCTAAGTACTTGTACACTAGTTTCTACTGTGGCCGCCCGGTGGCATAGGTTGATGGCGCGACTGGCAAAGATAAAGGCTGCTCACTCTGTGATGGGGTGACATTCGGTTTGGTCGGAGGCAGGACGACGTCCGCTTCCAACCTGACCTCCACTCCATCCGTTGGCTAGGTGATGTCTTCCTGGCACGTGCCTTCAACCATGCTCGCACGGCGAGCCTCCATCACCCTTTGCACGGAGACTTGCTCGGCCACCAACTGTGCGTGTGGTAGCAAGCTTTCCCCAAGCGCATGGATGGTGCCCGCGCTCCAGCCGTCGGCATACCCACTACAGATGGCGGCGAAGTCCAGGTCTAGGTGGTGCGTCACCACTAAGGTCAGCACCCCCGATGTCCCATAGAACATCCCGTTGGAGATGAGGGCCCAAACCACATTCGGGACCTCCGCCAGTCGGATGGAAAGCGTACTGGTGCTCGGCGCCGACCTGAACACCTCCGTGTTGATGACCTGGGCAACATTGCAGATCTGGTCGAGCTCCCCCTCGAGAGCATGTTGCTCTTCGAGGGACTTGGCCAGCGCCTTCGCACTCCAACCGACCACCGCCTTGGTCGTGTCCAGCTCCCGGTCCAGCGACCCAACACTTCCGCCTAGTTCTGGAAGAAGGATGATAAGCTCAGAAGCAAGGAAAAGGAAAAACCAAGACATCAACCAAAAGCAGAATAGGTACATGTTGAGGCAGGTGTTCTTGAGGATGGAGAGTCCTTCCTCCTGCCAAGTCACCTGCTCGTGCAGCTGGGCATTCGACTCCTCTGTCCCAAGCATCTAGCCCTAGAGCGCAAGCACTTCCTGGTCGACCTCCGACCGGGACTTCCGCTCTGACTCTAGAGCCTCTGGGGAACTCTGGAGCACCGCCTTGGTCTCTGCTAGGGACTTCTAGAGCACCGCCTCGGTCTCCACCTAGTGGACCTTCACCGTGTCAAGTCCCCGCTCAGCGGCGGTCGCCCGCTCCACCATGAGCAGTTCCACCGCCCATGCCCCCATCACCTCGGTCGCCCAGTCTTGAGACTCACGGTGAGTGGACTCCAGCTGGCGCTCAAGCTCAGCAACCCGCCGCGACACTGCGGCCTCCTGCTCCATCCGAGCATGCTCCTCCTGGAGAAAACAGAACTTGTAGCTCGACATCTCCTCCAAGCCCTGCAAAGCAAGAAGCAAGCGTGCTAAGACAATCGTTGAAAGACCAAGGAGCCAATGACGAACACAGAAAACTTACCTCTACGATGCAGGGCAGGTCGACCGTCACCGCCTAATGGATGGACTTGACCCGCTCCAAGGCCTCCTCGAGCCTCGCCCTGGTTTGGGCAAGATTGGATTCCATCGCGAGTCCTCTCCCCCCAAGTACATCCCAGAGCTGCACCTCCTCCTCATCCTGAAGGATGAACCGCACCTTCCTCGGGTCACCGGGGCAGGGCCACACCAGGTCGGTGGTTGCCCACAACCCGCTGGAAGGCTCGGCCATCGACCGGACCACCGCCAGCTCCTACGACGGTGGATGGTCGGTGGCTCCACCCTGGTGCCTATCTCACCGAGGCAGGGGACCTCCACCTCCTCGACCCTGCAACCCACCGCCGGATGTTCTGCCTTCGACCTGGCCGTGTCGCCTCCTGATGCCTCCAGCTTCGACCAGGAGGGCGAGCCGTGCGTCCCCCCGCCAGGCGAGGTAGGGAGCCCAGTCTCCCTCCCCTCTTCCGCCGTAGCCGGTGCAGGAGGGATCGCAAGGGTCACCTCCGACCTGGCCTCCACTGTCGCCATCGGGATCACCGCCAACACCATCACCGCTGCTGCCGGCATACTTCCGACCGACCAAGAGGGCACAGCCCTCGAACAGGAAGGTCACACCGCCGCCACCCTGCTCTCCCCGCTGCTCATTGCAACGCACTGCAAGGTGGGCCTCTAGTCCTCCCGCACGGGAGGTGGGGCGATGCTCAACCCTGTCAGTATCTAGCCACTGTCGAAAAAATATAGGTCAGTCACATTAAAAAAACTCAACTATGAGATAAAAGAAACAAAGAAAGCCTACCGGGACATAAGCGGCAGGGCTCTGAAGCTTCGACCCACTGGCAATGGTCCTACCGGACGAGGGCCGCTCGTAGGTCGCGAGCCATGCCCCCTCACCTCGACCGGGGAGTCGACCCGGCTGGCTCCCGATCCCGTGAGTCACCGCGACCGCCGGCTCGAGTCACGTCGACCGGAGCAGCTGGTGGGGCGTCCCCCTATTGTGGGTCGCGCACCGGCACTAGCCCCGATGATGCGGGGGTGCGAGCCCGCTCCTCCAACCGCCTGGCCTTCCCTGCTGTGCCCAGAGCAGGTGGGGACAAGGTCAGTGATGCCTCCGAAGGGCGTGGCGACCGTGTCCACTTCGCCTCCCGCTCGCTGATGGCGTCCGAGCTCATGACGTGCTTCCTTGGCGTGGGAACGTCGCAGCGCCTCTCTACCTCCTGCCTACCGCCGGTGGACATAGCCGTAGGCTCGCGATGCTCCACTGAGGTCACGACGACCTCCCGGCCTCCCTCATCCCCAGAGGAGATCACGTCGTCACCCATCTCTATGGGTTCCTCCGACTCGAGCTCCGCCTCTACGTCGCTCCTATTTTTGCTAGCCCGCACTCGTCAGGCGATCTCCTTCTCCTTCTGGTGCCGATGCTGAGCCTTCTTAGTGTGGCAGAACCTCCTAAATTATAGGGCCCACATGCACCTATCATTGTCCAAAGACCTTTGACAACTATGCATATGTTTCCAGTAACTTAAGAAGACTGTCGGGTGTCCTCGGGGAACCTCGAATCATCCACGATTTTCGAGCAGGATCCCATTACAGAGTCATTGTAGTATTACAATATTTATTCAAATATCTACATCAGAGTAAAATAGCGGAAGTCTTACAATAACTTAGTTTACAAACCAGTAGTTTCAAACCTTACAACTAATTTCGATTAATATTACAAACCGTAGTAGTGGAGTGGCATTATAACATAATACAAACACACAAATAGATTGCCCTGCCCAAGGGCCACACATTTACTTATCGTCATCGCATTGAACAACAGTCATGCAGCACGGTCCAAAGCAGACCTGCTCATGAGGCTCACCTGCAACAAGGGTCAACGAACCCTGAGTACAAAAGTACTCAACAAGACTTAACCGAAATAAAACTGATAGAACACAGGAATGCAGGCTCAGGGATTCAAGGTATGGCTTTAGCAATACTCAAAGTTCTTTTGCGTAAAAGCTCTTTAACAAAATTCTTTATTTCAACATTTAAAACTTCATAAGAACCATATATGGATCTGCCATGATCCATAATGAGATCATGAACTTCATATCAAACTCTTTCTCAAATCCAGCTCAAGTTTCATTTATTAACTACGACGATGAACAGTGAGTTGAGTCTCCATAACCGAGGAGCAACGATGATTCGAACCGATTAAAACCCAGCTGGGAATTCCAGACCACACGACATATGCAGGTCCCTGACCTACATATACCAACCTACCCTCAGATCCTCTAAAACAAGAACGGGTCCGCGCCACCCGAGAACACAGTACTCCACCAATCTAGCCCATTGCCACGTGGGTACATGCTATTCCCGCCATCTCTCCACTCCCAGTGTGCGAGTAGCCATTCTCATAATAGAATAGCCAAATTAAGGCTTACCGGAGTATGTGGTTAGTACTACAAAGTCTCACCTCATGCAATTCAACAACGGACGGACCTTAATCAACATAGGCGGAAAGAACCCGCTCACAAGACCTCCATGTCTTGTGGCTCTCACACACCGAGTCCGCCCGGTCTAGATTTATTACTCCACATTCTGATATCACATGATAACATAAGTAACCAAAGATCCATTTAAAACTTGCAGGTGACAGGTAATCACCCGACTTTCATCGTTCTAAGCATAGCTAAGCATAACTAGGCATATACGAATTAAAACTGGTAACAAGGTAGATATGGAAAAACAAGGTTGGTAATGCACCAATTAGGTTTTCACTTAACTCCTAATCACTTAATGCAGTAAAGAAAAGCAAGAGCGAAACCAATTTGTAAAACACAAGGTAGGTTTAAATGCATCCAGGGCTTGCCTGGGATCCGACACAAGTTAGTTCAGTTTGCTTGCACCGTCTTGGTGACATCTCCGGTCCTAGCACTTGCTTAGTCCTTCCATCTTCGGGATAGATCCACCAAACCAAATCTTCGAGCTTGGCTCCACATCACATCCTTCACGTGGTTCATCTAGCATATTTAAATGAGATGCAAGATGCATGTGTATGAATGTGATGAATGGTAACACAAGATGCATCACATAAGCATTCAAGACAAACACAAGATTATGCAAGACATAGACACCAATAGCTATTTAACTAACATCACACCACTAACTATAGAGAGCAAGCACATCAAGCATGACACAAGTTTAACAAGGTCACAAGTATCATAACTTGACCATCAACAAGGGCATAAGCCACACTTAGCAACACATGGAGTAAACAACCATAACTAGTATATGTCTATTTCTGGACTGGAAACAACAGGTTCATGTTTGGATCATAACTAGAGTTATACAAACCCAATAGCCATGCAACAAGACATTCTGGAAAGCTTATAAAATTTTCTACAACTCATATTTAATCATCTTATCATGATTCTCAAGTTAACTAAGTCAAATATACCCATTTACAGAAACTGGTCCACAATTGACAGAGAGCAGCCATTTCTGAAACCCAACTTTAAACAGGCATAACTCACAAACCACAAGGCCAAATACTACCAAATTTTAACAGCAGCTGTATACCTTAATTATCTACAACTTTGTTATTAACAAGTTTCCTGGAAAACATCATTAACATGATGTAATCCAAACTGTCCCAAAAACTGTCCCGAAACAACAATTGCAAGAAAATAATTATTAACTCACTAATACAACAACCAATCACCATGAAATTTTTATCACATATCAAACATCACATGAGTAGCATGCCATAAAAATTTCACTTCATTAGGATCCCTACATCTATAGTTATGAAAAAGGACAAATACAACTAGCATTAAAACCCTAACTGCACAAATCCATTTTTACAGCTAAAACTTTAAACTAAAACATGACATATTATAGATCTATTGCATAGGAAATTTCACAAGGATTCCAAAAAGTCCCCATTTGTTATTTTACGATTTTTCTATGGTTTTGTACGAATTATCAAAGTTCAGCAAATTTCAAAGCAAACAGGTCGAAAAGGCACTATTCACATGAGTCTGCGGTTCACAGAAATGCCCCTCCCTATTCCCGAATTCTAAGCCGAGGTCCCTGATCACGATTTGAAAAATAGAGGACGCCGGAGAGACTCGATTTCTGGCCGAATGATGCTCGCAGGCGGCGAAGGAGAGGTGCTGGAGCAAGCAAGGACCTGTGCACACCCGTGTGTGGACGAATTGTTGGTGGAGATGGCTGTTGAAGGGCTGCCCACGTGCACCGGTGATCTACAGTGGCGGACATGGCGGTAGGCCGCGCTCTGACGTGTCCTGTGGATAAGACAAGCAAATAGCTTGCTTGCGAGCATCACGGCACAGAGATAAGCGCAAAACAAGAGAGAGAAAGGAGCGAGAGCAGCTGGAGTAGGCCGGCCACGGCGGAGGCGAGCTTGGCGGCCATGGCGGCTCGGCCGCGACGAAATTCGAGCGCTCGGGCAGTTTTAGCCGGTAGCAGTAGCATATATGGGTGAGGGAGCAGCGCAAGGAGCAGGCGAAGCTGGGTGAGCGAGCTATTGGGTGATGGTTGATCATCGGCGATGAATTTCACCGGCAAAGAGAGCTCGGCCGACGGCGGGTTCTGAGAGAGAAAATAGAGAGATGGCGCCGGCGCTTGGCTTTAAAGCTCGACCACGGACACGAAGACGACGCGCAGCAGCTTCTCCAAGCCAGCACAAAGCCGAAGGCAGCCACGGCGACGACGGGAAGACGATCGAAGATCACCGACGGTGAGTGGCTGTCGCGGTTACTGTTCACCGAATTTATAGAATTGCCACTCACTTTGAATCCCAAATTTATGTGGCAACTCAAAAATCTCCAAAAATAAAAGTTGTTCCAAATTCAAAGTTCTACAACTTTGCTTTTATAACCATACCCAAATTCGTTCTACATTTTGAAATGCAAGTTTGAAATAAAAAAGGGGACACTTTGAGAATTTACGCCTTTTCAAATTACTTCAAATTTTATAAAACAACTTTAAAAACTCCAAACACCAACTTTGTACACCATGACAAACTCTACACTTTTTCTTTTAGACTCAACCCCAAAATGTGTTTAGATTTTGAATTGGGTTACCCAGGGGAAACTTAAATGCTGGAAATTCGGGTTTTCGGAAATCCAATTAAACACAAATGTTTTGAAATTGATTCATCCATACAAGTCAACACATATCATAAAACAAGGTCCACACCAAGCATTGCAACAAAAATTATAAAACTTTTACTAAGGAAGGATTTGACTTGTTTAAAAGATTCCCACATCAAGATTCACAAAGTTTCCTAATCATTATTATTAACATTATTTCAGGTAATATATAAAACACTCCATAAAATAACATTTGCATACTATAATATAAACATGAAATGCACTCATGAGTTGATGCGTGATGATTACGCATAATGATGACATGATCACCTTCTTAATTATTTTTTTAACATCTGGGATGTTACACTTAGCTCTCTTCTTCTTGCCATCTGCCGCCTCCCTCAGGGCCACCTGCCGAGCCATGCCCTCTGGTCCCTTCGGAAGGTGCGTCCAGGATTTATAACTGGTGGGTCCTTGCGAAATGGATGACTTGAAGTCAAATTACAGGAGAGCGAGATCGAAGGGACATGGAATAAGGAAAGGAGAGCAGACCAGATTGGGTAGCTTCCCAGTGTGGAGAGGTCTAGGCTTTCCTTCAAGGGTCTCCCAGGCCTTCAGTTGTAGCACCCGATCGAGTTGGCTCTAGACTTCATCCTTCGCCAACTCCACCGACAACACGTGGTCGGGGTCTGTCGGGTCGGAGTACAGCCACATTGGCCGTGTCCTTTCCGCCAGTGGGGCGACCCGATGGTGGAAGAAGGCGTGGAACACCCACACCCCATCAAGGCCGTGCTGCAACAACTTCTAGAGCTCCGCCCTGATGATCTCCAGCTTGTTCTGCCAGCTAGAGAGGCCCCACAACCAGCTCTCCTGCCTCTCCGACCTCCTACCAGTGAACGATAGGAATGGCGCTTCCACCAGGTTCCTAATGTAGAACCACTCCCCATGACACCCCCAATTGGAGTCATAGGGGGTGTACGTGGGGTAGGAGCCCGACGAACTTGGCTTCTTTTGCAGGGCGAAGCCACCAACTAGCGTGGTCCTGGCTAGCTTCCCTTCCGACAAGGCTCACCCGGTGAAGATCCACCGGAAGAAGTCTACGTGCGGCTCCATCCCGAGGAAGGCCTCGCAGACGGTGACAAAGCCTACGACGTGCAGCACCCCAATCAGATTGAGGTGCTATAGCTCTAGGCCCCACTCATTGAGGAGCCCACGCAGGAGCTAGTGCGCAGGGTATCCTAGCCCGTGCTCATGGAAGGCGAGGAAGGAGAAGACCTCACCGGCCCGAGGTCACGGGAAAGCGTCCTCCACAGGGAGCCCTCTAGTGCTCCACCTCCTTCGGCAGAAGCAGCCCCTTCTCGGCGAAGGCGGCCAGCACCATCTCATCTATGTTCGATGGTCTCCAGCTCGACATTGTGCTCCAGATTCATGAATGGATCTATGAGTTTCTCCTCTCCCTTGCTCTACCCTTTTTCTCCTAGGAATCGCCATGACACACGAACGCTCTTGGCGAGAAGGAAGAAGGAGGAGACGCGGCAGTTGGGGAATAGGCGAAGGAACGGGGCAAAAGCCCTCTCCCTTCCCCTATTTAAGGAGGAGGCATAGCAGTTGGGGAAAGGTGAAGGATTGGGGTGAAAAACCCTCGCCCTTCCCCCATTCAATGCAGATGGGATGCGGTGGGATGCGTCCTGACTGATGGGATGTGCCCTGCTCGATGAGATGGCACCTAGTCAGACAGAACATGGCCTGGGCATGGCCCACAACTACTGCATGCTGGGCATAGGGAACAAGGCGCAATCGCACATAGGCAGCCCTCCACTTTCCTAGGCAAGACTTGGAAGGGCCCAACAACGGGATCTCCACCGAGGAGAGACCAATGGGCTTCCTAAGTCGATGTGACGACTCAGGCGAATACCGAGGGACAGGTAAGGAGTAGAGGGACGCCCCATGTGGGCCTTGCCGACTCCGTCACGAACAATGAACACGGATCCCATTCGGACATATCCGATAAGAACTCCTCAAGACCGTCACATGGTAATCCGTGTTCATTCATCCATTCTCATACATGCATGATCCCAGTCGTCAAGGTAACTCTACCGATCCCCCTTACTTTATTTTTCTGATGCATGATCATTCATTCATCCATTCTCATACATGCATTCACACATTCATTCATACAAGTCATTCATTCATCCCATACATCCAAAGCATCGCATATGCAATTAATGCATCACAACGCTCTGTGTTGCGTCACGAAGCGGTAGTTGCCTCATTCAACATGAGCAACGACCGACCGGGGTTCAAAGGCCAGCCCGCGAAGAGCTCGAGGCCGCCTCGCGTCAAATAGAGCTAGGGGAGAAAAACGTAGATGAGTCCCAGCGGCCCTCGCCCAATCTACTCTGAAGCAGACAGGGTCATCTCAACCTTCTCGTTTGATCCTAACCTCGAGCCATGCCCACAGAATCTCCATCGAGTAGAGGCCAGTGGGCCACCTGAGTCGGTCTCCGGAATGACCCAGGCATTTGCTGGGACACGGGTTAAGGAGCAGTTGAATGTCACATGAGGGTTATGCTGACCCCGTCATGAACGATGGACCCAGATTCCACTCGAACGTACCTATTAGCGAGCTCACCGAGCATGTCACTCGAGCCATCGAGGCAAGCGACGTTAGCTCAGCCCCTCCGGTTGCAAAAAAACCATGAACGGGGTAACGCACAGAACCAGACCAACCCCTACTGAGCCCAACGGGGCTTAGGGGCTCAAGTCGCCCGACATCGACTCAGGAAATCAACCGACAGCACAGGTCGTGGGTGGGATAGACATGGGCAAACACCCTGAACGACAGTCTGTGGCCCCAGGAAAAAAGTACCAAGATGCTCATCCTGCAACTGACTCACCAGTCGGATGTAGGCTCAGGGGCTACACCCGCGGGTGTGCTTGCACGCACCCGCTGTCAAAATAAGAAATTCCCCCACTGACAAAACGAAACCCCCCAGCTGATTCTACCCGAATCGCCTGGGGGCTCGAGGGCTACACCCGTAGGTGCGCTCGCGCGCGCCCGATGTCAAAACAAGAAATTCCCCCACTGACAAAACAAGAAAGCCCCCCAAACAATTCTACCCAAATCACCCGGGGGCTCGAGGGCTACACCCGCAGGTGCGCTCGCGTGCACTCACTGTCAAAACAAGAAATTCCCCCACTGACAAAACAAAAAAAACCCAGACGATTCTACCCGAATCGCCCGGGGGCTACACCCATGGGTGCGCTCGTGCGCACCAGTTGTCAAAACAAAAATCCCCCAGATGATTCTACCCAAATCACCCAGGGGCTCGGGGGCTCCTATCGGGTTCAAAAACCTAGGGTCCCTCATGGACCTGCTTCCTAGCAAAAGCTCGGCCTAGCAGACAACGTTGCAAACGACGCGCAACTTCTAGGCCGGAAGGGCGATCTAGTCTTCGACCGGAAGGCCTGGCCAAGGAGGAATGACGCTCGCTTCTGACTCTAGCCCACCTCTCCTACCGAAAGGCCTGGCCAAGGAGGAACGACGCTCACTTACGACTCCGGCCCACCTCTCCGACTGGAAGGCCTGGCCAAGTAAGGACGGCGCTCGCTTCTGACTCCGGCCCACCTCTCCGACCGGAAGGCCTGGCCAAGTAAGGATGGCGCTTGCTTCCGACTCTAGCCTACCTCTCCGACCGGAAGGTCTGGCCAAGGAGGAACGATGCTCGCTTCTGACTCCAGCCTGCCTCTCCGATCGGAAGGCCTGGCCAAGGAGGAATGACGCTCACTTCTGACTTTGGCTCGCCTCCCCGACCGAGAGTACACCAAACCTCTATTTATAGCTCTTCTCTGACCAGCATGGTCAGAGCCGACTGGGAAACGATCGAATGGGGACGCCCGCTTGGTAAGGACCCAAAGAATCAGGTGGAGCAAGTAAGGCAAGGCTCTCAAGTCAACCGCGATACCAAGGCCCGTACCCTGCACACCTGCAGGACAGTACTGTCAGGCCATGTTAGAAGGATACACCACAACCTTCTAGATATGTCAGAACATGAACAGTGTTGTGGGCGCTGACATTTATCCTACAGTATGGTAGGCATCGACATTTGCCATACTAGAAGAAGACGATGGAGCCTACCACATGCTTCTGAGCGACAACAGTGTTGTGGGCACCGACAAACCATCTTGTACCCTACGGCGTGGGCAACAAGACTAGGTAGCACACACACTCTCTTTCTCTCACACACTCTCTCTCTTGTAAAACCATCCCCTTTATCTATAAAAGGGGATGCGCTCTCTCCAAAACGAGGATCGATTCAACGAACAACTGACACCACATGGATCATTCTGACTTACTCTCTGCTAGATTTAGACTCTCTAAAGCTACACAGAGCACACATTCGAACACTTAGCACACATCGGGGCTCCTGTCACCATTGGCCCTTCGGTATAGAGTCTGACCAGACCTCTGATACCCCCATCTTACTCCCTCTCGTTTGTAACCCCATAGCAAACTTCGAGCACCTAGGCTCAGGAATAAAGTCACCGACCAACTCAAACAGGACATAGGGCATGTTGCCTGAACCAGTATAAACCCTGTGTCATTGAGTACTAGGCCACATCTAATCACAACGTACGGCAAAACGACAAATATTTACTAGTTGGTGTCTTTTCGCACCGACAGCAAGTGCTCTCCAACTCAAATGTGCAAGATGATATAAATCAAGCAAGTACAAGTGGCTCTCATGACAATGTGCAAGATCAAGTGGCTAGCTCATCATCTCAACCTAATGATCAAGCAAGTGCAAGCAATCAAGTTCCAATTCTCCAACCAACAAGTATTGCAAGAGATCATCCATTGGACACTGTTATTGGTGATATCTCAAGAGGTGTACAAACAAGATCAAGATTGGCATAATTTTGTGAGCACTTATCATTTGTGTCATCTATTGAACCTAAGAAGATAGAAGAAGCATTAAAGGATATTGATTGGGTGAATGCTATGCATGAAGAATTGAACAACTTCACAAGGAATCAAGTATGGGAGTTAGTTGAAAGACCAAAGAACCACAATATGATTGGAACCAAATGGGTCTTTAGAACAAGCAAGATCAAGATGGGATAGTAGTGATAAATAAAGCAAGATTGGTTGCACAATGCTATACACAAGTTGAAGGTCTTGACTTTGGAGAAACATATGCCTCGGTTGCTAGATT
Organism: Miscanthus lutarioriparius; assembly: GCA_904845875.1. NCBI lineage: Eukaryota > Viridiplantae > Streptophyta > Magnoliopsida > Poales > Poaceae > Miscanthus > Miscanthus lutarioriparius. The sequence goes on from CAJGYO010000019.1 coordinate 17,670,723, forward strand.
GGAAGCTATTAGGATCTTGCTAGTCTATGCTTGTGCCCACAACATCAAGCTCTATCAAATGAATGTCAAGAGTGCATTTCTCAATGGCTACATCAATAAGTTGGTATATGTTGAGCAACCTCCTGGTTTGAAGATGACAAGAAGCCCAACCATGTGTACAAGCTAAGAAAGGCATTGTATGGATTGAAGCAAGCACCTAGAGCATGGTATAAGAGGTTGAGGGACTTTCTCCACTCTAAGGGATTCAAGATGGGCAAGGTTGACACTACTCTTTTCACCAAGAAGATTGGAAGTGACTTATTTGTGTTGTAAATCTATGTTGATGACATCATATTTGGATCAACCAATCAAGACTTGTGAAGAGTTTCGAAAGATGATGGCAAATAAGTTTGAGATGCCCATGATTGGAGAGTTAAGTTACTTCCTTGGTCTTCAAATCAAGCAAATAAAGAATGATACATTTGTGAGTAAAGGCAAGTACATCAAAGACATGCTCAAGAAGTTTGGCATGGATGAGAGCAAAGCCATTAGTACACCAATGGGAACAAATGACAATTTGGATAGTGATGCTAGTGGCAACATGGTAGATCAAAAGTTGCATCGTTTTATGATTGGAAGCCTACTCTATGTGACCGCATCAAGACCAAATGTCATGTTTAGTGTGTGCATGTGTGTAAGATTCCAAGCCTCACCAAGAGAAAGTTATTTGAAGGCAACAAAAAGAATATTGAGGTACTTGAAGCATACACAAAATGTTGGCTTGTGGTATCCCAAAGGAGCAAAGTTTGAGTTAGCTAGATATTTGGACTCTGATTATGCGGGATGCAAGGTTGAAAGGAAGAGCACCTCGGGCACTTGTTAATTGTTGGGAAGATCACTTGTTTCATGGTCATCAAAGAAGCAAAATAGTGTTGCATTATCAACCACCGAAGCTGAATACATATCCGCCGGTAGTTGTTGTGCACAAATTCTTTGGATGAAGGCCACCTTGAATGACTTTGGAATCAAGTTCAAGATAGTGCCATTGCTATGTGACAATGAGAGTGCAGTCAAGCTAACCAACAATCTGGTTCAACATGCAAGAACAAAGCACATTGATGTCCGCCACCATTTCATAAGAGATCATCAACAAAAAGGGGACATTTCAATTGAGAGTGTGGGTACTGAAGATCAACTTGCTGACATATTCACCAAGCCATTAGATGAAAAAAGATTTTGCAAGCTAAGGAATGAGTTGAACATATTGGATTTCTTAAATATGTGTTGATGCACCCCCACTAATATGACATGCCTCTCCTTCGAGCAATCCAAGGTAAAAGTTGATTGCCATGCATACATCTCTTGCTAAGGACTTGTTTAGTGCATCTAGTCATTCCTCACATTTAATAGGCTCATTCTTGAAAATCAAATGAATTTGATGCTTGCATGGTACCACTACTGCTTCTATGCTTGACTTGATCTAGTGGTAGCATATGACATGTTTGTGGGCTTGCAATCCTAGTGTTTGATCTAGAAAATGAGCTATAAGTGTTTAACTCGACATGGTTAAGATAACCCTTAAAATGAGATGTGAAGAAGCTTGTCCTTGTATCAAACCGAGTTAAATATCTTTGGCAAATGTTCTAGATTGAACCAAATTTGGGAAAATGATCCTCACCCCATTGATTGACATTGATAATCTTAACCTATCTAAAATTAAACATTTGTGGTCATTGATGACAAAGGGGGAGAAACAAAGACATAAGTGATAGGGGGAGAACATTGACATAAGGAGAGAAATATGACAAAGTAATGGGATCAATTAAAATTTGAGCACACAAGTAGGGGGAGCAAGCTCATAAACTTGATTGATGCATTTGTATGTGCATTACATATGTTTGCTTGCATGGCACAAGTTTTAAATTAAAATATCATGCTTGTGTGGTGTATGCTAGTTGTAGGTTTGATTGATGAAATGAGGTGGTAGTTAGATATGCCTTGCTTTGCTTTCACAAGTGGTACTAGAACCTTGCATATAATGTTGATCTCATGAGGTATCTAGTTCTTGTCTTTGCAAGTGGTATCTAACTAACAATGGTGCTAAGGATGGTATATTTGGTGCACTCCGATTGGTATCACGCTTCAAAGGTCCATCTCTTATACTTTAGCTTCATTTGGTAGACATTACTCTTCCACAACTCAAATCTATGCATATGTACAAGCTTTCAATCCAAACTCTTAGCACATATGTAGGGGAAGCAAATGCTACCAATGGGGGTTCATGAAACTTGTCCAAATCCTTTACACATGGTAAAAATGCTTGGGCAAGCAACATGGATTCAAATTTGAATTTATTTCATATCTTTGTACAGGTTGTCATCGATTACCAAAAAGAGGGAGATTGAAAGCCCTAGTTTGGTTTTGATAATTGATGAAACCTATTTGGACTAATCCTTGCATCTAAGTGTGTGACTAGATAGGATTGTCCAATCCAAGTGAAGGAGCGAGGTGGCACTCATGGATGGAGATGGCCACATGAAATGAAGGCCATGGTGGTGGTGTGGACATATGATGATGGTGATCAAGCTTCAAACCTTGGAAAAGAAGAAAGAGAACAAAATGGGCTCAAGGCAAATGTGATATCCATAGGGCTATTTTGTTTTCGGTGATCAAGACACTATAGAGAGTGTGATCACATTTAGGATAGCTAGTCGTACTATTAAGAGGGGAGCTCTTATCGGACAACTCAATCATCTAGTGCCACTAGGTGTTGGAATACACGCATTGCATTTTAGGCCTAGTGCACATTTGGGGAGAAAGTGATTAACCTTTGAAAAATAATTGTGGAAATGATAACACACTTGCACGTGATGGTGAAACACTTGGAGTGTTAGCACATTTGCAAAGGTGGTGAAAAAGGTGAAGAAAAGGAGGTGAAACTTGGCTCGGGGTGCTACTCTAGGGGCACCGCCACCCCTTGTCCGGTGCATCGCCACCCCTATGGCGGTGACCGGCTGAGCCAGGTCGAGAGGGAGGTGCTAGTTTGTCACCACCACCCTGTCTGGTGGCACTACCACCCCTAGGGCGGTGCCCACCTAGACTCAGCCGTAGAGCACTATTCGTAGGTGGTCACCAGAGTGTCCGGTTGACACCGCCTCGGCGAGGGCGGTGCACCGCCTGGTCACCGCCACTGGAGGGGCGGTGTCACCGTCATTTTTCAATAGAGTGCAGGGGAAGCTAGAGCTAGGCTCCATCGTGGTCACTGCCACCCCATGGCGGTGCACCGCTATTTTTATCTAGAGACTTGGGTTTTCATGGGGGTTGGCTAGGTGGTCACCACCACCCCTTGGGTGGTCACCACCACCCCTAGGGTGGTGCCACCGCCATCCTATCCGGTGCCCCAATTGGATGACCGTTGGAGGGGCACTGCCACCCCTGTCCGGTGACAGCACCACCGTGTTCAGTGCCCTCACAGAAAGTGGCTCCAAGGGGTAACGGCTCTATTTGCTTGTGGGCTTATAAATAGAGATGGTGGCCAGCCTTGGCCACCCTCTTGGCACTTCCCACACCTGTGTACACCCTTTGGGAGCTGAGCACACCACTCCACTCACTTGCACACTTGATTTCATCATCTTGAGTGACATTGGAGAGCCTCTAGTGCATTGCTTAGTGATCCAGCATCTTATGGCACTAGTTGGGCGATTTGGGCTAGTGGGGATCTTGTTACTCTTGGTATTTGCTGACACCTAGATGACCCAATGATTGGTGGATCATTGAGCGGAGGAAGGTGATTGTCTCCGGCTCCGATCGTTGTGATTGTGAGGGTTCTTGTGCCTTCCCCAGCGGAGTGCCAAAGGCAACTCTAGTGGATTGCGCGTGGCTTGTGGATCGTCATCTTGTGTTGGTTGTACGGCACCCAGTTGCAGGTTAGGTGTGTGATGCCTATTAGCACATGAACCTCCAAGTGAGTGAATCGCCACAACAGGGACTAGCTATTTAGCAAGCAAGTGAACCTCGGAGGAAAAATTGATTGTGTCATCATTTGTCTCCTTGGTACTCTTTGGTATTCATTGATTGATCACTTGCCACGGCGGTATATCTCCTCTACCACTCTCTTGCATTACTTTGTATTTACCTTGTGTAGAGCTTGTTGTAGTTGTAGCTAGTTGTGTATCTTAGCTTCTTAGTGTAATTAGTTCCTAGCTTTCTCAACTAGTATAGATAGTAGAGACATAGCCTTTGAGTGCTTAGTGATCATAATTGACTAGAATTGTTGGTAGGTGGCTTATAATTTTAGTAGGCTAGCGTAACACTTGCTTCGCCTTATTTTTATCTAACCACTTAGCTTAGTGTTGTTGTAGATTTTTTAATAGGCTATTCACCCCCTGTAGCCATTAGAACCTTTCATCAATGTTGGTATTTATTAACGTGTCACTTGTTTTAAGTAGTCACCCTATGTTGTTGACATTCCTTAGCATCTTTTATTAAGTTGTCATCTCTAGTGATGGTGCCAGAAATACTTGTTGATACTACCTAGTGCCACTTCTAGAATGACACTAAGAAATACTTTAGTATTTCATGTGACTAGAAAGAATATATATATATATATAAGAAATCTACAAGCGCACAGATAATATACCATTGTAGCACTTTACCCGAGAGTATTCCAGGTATTGTTATTTATAGTTTTACCACAGGGAAGGTCTGGCGAGGACATGTATTGATAACTTACGCTATTGATGGAGAAGTAAACCATAACCAATATTCTACTCACAACAGGGGTAAGCCAAGAGGTAAATGTATATATGAATAGTGCATAATAACTACTCATTGATCACTCAGAGTACTCCTTTCTATGGCATTAGCATGGTTAAGTAGAATATTAGAGGAATAATTCCTAAGTCATTCTTAATTACAAGTCAAAGCATACATTGATTAGAGCAATTACACCTAGTAGTCATGGCTAAGATCAACTTCATATCTACACATAAGGGATATTACTAAGGAAGATTAAGAACAGAGCTTGTCTTCCTTCGTAACTAGATCCTACTTGTATATCTATATTCGGGGAGTGGACTACAAAGGACTCAACGGGAGTGTCACATCCTCTCAAGTCTTCTGAAACCTTCTGGTGTCCGTTTCGCTACGGATAAGTGTGGTTAAGTCTGACATCTAGGTCCACCTTAACGGTTTTCTAGATAAACCCTACAGAAAATACAGATTCACCAAAACTCATGAAATTTGTTAGTTTAAACCCCTAGACCTTTGTTGGTGATCATATTTATGCCCTTATACATGTTATATTGATAGTTTATAATGGTTGTTAACTACCATCAACAAACTCCCCCAAGCTTAACTTTTGCTAGTCCCTTAGCAAAGCTAAACTCATCAAATGGATTAGGAGTCGTTTCTATGCTTTCACTTCTAAAAAGTACACTTGCGTTCAAACAAAAATTCTCCTCCAGATTAGAATGAACCAATCTGACTTTCAAACTTACCTATATTACCTTCAACCATGGGGCTTTTTAGCCTTCACCTAGGTCTTGAACAATTGAAAGACAGAACGATCAAGTCAAGCACTATGTCTCAAGTTCTTTGCTCAACCATTATTCTGGAGTTTTTATAGATTTTCGAAATAAAACTTAGAGCTACCTTTGTATGACATTCTCAAGTCTCTCAATATATGTGGTATTTGTGAATCCTCACCAAGGCAATAGTGACATTATGCCTTTCTCTTCCTACAACTAAGGCTTATGTGGAGCTCATAGGAGTGGGAAAAGCATGAAAGAGCATACTTGTAATACATATATTGTAAAGTCAAAACCTCGGATCCAAAGAGAGTTGAGTCATACAATTAAATCAAGATGTGCATGTGTGTGGATATATATGGTGGCTAACCTAATTCTGCCATGCTCCTTGAATACATATCTCTCTTTTGAAACTTGAAAATATTTTGCAAGAAACATGGGCTATCTTATTCATCTCTTTCTTTTTTTTCAGGTGGGCATCTGAGTACCCATTGTTTTAGATATCTCGAACACTTGTTCATTTTTTCATCTCTTTTTTTCTACTTCTCTTTTATTTATGAATAACTTTTGCATAGCCCATGCTTCTTTTCTGCAACAAAACTTTTAAGAGATAGCAACAAGAACTTGGAGCATTTATTTAGTGGAAATCCTATCAGACATATTTTGTGTTCACTCCCAGTATAGAAGTAAAACATTTTTGGGTGGATCTAGATGGAATGGCATGTTTTTGCGCCTACCCCCAGTGTAGGAGTAGTGCATATGTGGGTGGTGTGTACGTGATCTTGATTTTAAGAGCATGACAAAGCTCTCATAAGGGTCAACAAAGCTTGACTAAACTCAATGCAAAACAAGCAGCATATATGTAGAAGTTTTCCTAATCTAAATATCATATATGGCTCTGGTAGGAATTCAAGCTTTGTTATATTGACTGTTTATAATGGTTGTTAACTACCATCAACAATCAACCATGTGGGGGTCAAACCACCATTCTTTGATGGTACATGCTATGACTATTGGAAGAGAAAGATAAAGATGTATCTTGGTTCAATCAATGATCAAGTGTGGGATGTGACCAAGAGTGATTATGTGATTCTTGATCCCACTAATCTCGCCAACCAAGACAAGGCAAACAAGCAATGCAATACAATGGCTCTCAACACCATCTACAATGCCATTGATTCCAAGGTATTTGAGCAAATCAAGGATTGTGATAGAGCTAGTGAGGTGTGGAAGAGATTGGAAGAAACTTCTAAGGGCACACCATTGGTCAAGAGTGCCAAGTTGTACATCCTCAAGGACAAGTTGACAAGCTTCAAGATGAACGATGATGAGAGCAATTCAGAGATGTTCCATAGATTGCAAGTGATCGTCAATGATGATGATGATGTCTCTCATTGGTTCTTGATGTACTTACCTCCAAGATTTGAGATATTAAGATTGATCATCATAAGAGGAGGATTGAAGGACATAACCCCTAACCAAGTACTAGGTGATGTTATGACACAAGAGACATACCATATGGAAAGGGAGGGGGTTGACCAAGATGAGAAGAAGGATGAAGACAAGAAGAAGAAGAGTGTAGCATTCAAGGCTAACACCTCATCCAAGAGCAAGGGAAAGGCAAAGAAAGAAGAATCAAGTGGTGATGAAGATACTATTGACATTGATGATGAGACCATGGCTCTCTTTGTGCGTAAGATGGGCAAATTCATGAAGAAGAAGGGCTATGGTGTAAGAAAGAGAAGAGATCACAAAAATGAGTATGTGAGGAGATGCTACAAGTGCAAGTGCAAGGATCACATTATAGCATATTGTCCCTACAATAGTGACAATGATGAGGATGAGAAGAAGAAAGAAAAGAAGGAGAAGAAGAAAAAGAAAGAGAAGAAGATGACATTCAAGAAGAAGGGTGGAGGCTATGTGGTCACTTGGGATAGTGGTGGCTCATCAAATGATGATGATTTTAGTGATGATGACAAGAAGTCTCTCAAGAAGGCACTAGCAAGCATCGCCATCAACAACAAGAGTTCCATCTTCTACACTCCTTCAACTTGCCTCATGGCAAAGCCTACCAAGGTAAAATATGATGTGAGTGATAATGATGAATGTGAAAGTGATGATTGTAGGAGCGATGATGATGATGAGTACTCAAAGGAGGAGCTCATGGACATGTTGGAGCAAGTTCATACTTGCTTTGAGATGAAGAGAAAGGAGTGCAAAGAATTATGCAAGAAGGTCAAATCTCTTGAGCAATCTTTTGATGAGCTCAATACCACTCATGAGAGACTAATGGAAGCCCATGAGAAGATTGGCAAAGCTCACTCTAAGCTTGAAAAATCTCACTCCTCTCTCCTTGAGCAAACCAAGAAGGAGGCCATTGTGACTTGTGATGTGGGCTCTACATGTAATTTAATCAATGAATCTTTCTTTGAGCCTATTGTTGTTGCTCCTACTAACCCTTCTTATAGCACTTCCACTTCTACTTCACCCTTGAGTGATTGTTTCACTTGTGATGCCTCACTAATGATGGAGAATGAAACCCCCAAGAAGGAGGTGAATGAGCTCACTCGTGCCTTAGGCAATGCCTATGGCGGAGATGCCCGCTTGCTAAAGTGCTTGGGTAGCCAAAGGTTTTCTCTCAACAAAGAGGGATTGGGCTATAGCCCTAAAAAAGGCAAGGCGACCTTTGTCACTCACAAGACTAGTTTTGTGAAGGGCAGTGGTCGATTTTGCAATAGATATAGGCAAGTTGGGCATATAGAGCAAGATTGTAAAAACAAGAACAAGAATGCTAATGTATCCTTAATTAAATTTGATTCTTGTTATTTTCTTACCAAGGGTGCTAATGGTGTGAAGGCAAAGTTCATTGGTGCACCAATTGTGGGCTCAAAGAAGAAAGCCATTTGGCTACCAAAGAGCTTAGTGACTAACCTTCAAGGACCCAAGCAATTTTGGGTAGCTAAAAAGAATTGATCTTCTTTTGTAGGTCAACTACAAAGATAGAGGAAGGTATTGGGTTGGGTGCTTGATAGTGGGTGCACACAATATATGACTAGTGCTTCAAGAATGTTTAATTCAATCAACACAAATGATAGCAATGGGGTTGATAGTATAGCATTTGGTGATAATGGCAAAGACAAGGTCAAAGGGCTTGATAAGATTACAGTATCCAATGATTTGAGCATTTCCAATGTGCTACTAGTAGAGAGCTTAAACTTCAACCTTTTGTCGGTAGCTCAATTGTGTGATCTTGGTTTCAAGTGCATATTTGGTGTGGATGATGTAGAAATCATAAGTGTAGATGGCTCTAACTTGATATTCAAAGGATTTAGATATGAGAATCTATACTTAGTTGATTTCAATGCTAGAGAAGCTCAAGTGTCAAAATGTTTGCTCACTAAGTCTAGCATGGGTTGGTTATAGCATAGAAGGCTTGGTCATGTTAGAATGAAACAATTGAACAAGTTGATTAAGCATGATCTAGTAAGGGGCTTGAAAGATGTCACATTTGAGAAGGATAAGCTATGTAGTGCATGTCAAGCCGGAAAACAAGTTGGTAATACACATCCTAAGAAGAGCATGATGAACACATCTAAGGCATTTGAGTTGTTGCACATGGACTTGTTTGGACCAACCACATACACGAGCATTGGTAGAAACAAATATGGATTTGTGATAGTGGATGATTTCACTAGATATACTTGGGTGTTCTTTCACATTGATAAGAGTGATGTGTTTGCAACCTTCAAGACATTCATTAAGAGAATACACAATGAGTTTGAGACAACCATCAAGAAAGTGAGAAGTGACAATGGTAGTGAGTTCAAGAACATAAGAGTTGATGAGTTATGTGATGAGTTTGGAATTAGACATCAATTCTTGGCCATGTACACTCCACAATCAAATGGCCTTGTTGAGAGGAAGAATAGAACCTTGATTGACATGGCAACATCAATGTTGAGTGGGTACAATGTAAGTCATTCATTTTGGGCCGAAGCAATAAACATAGCTTGCTACTATAGCAACAATCTCTATTATCACCCAATGATGGAGAAGACACCATATGAGCTCTTGAATGGAAGAAAGCCAAATATTGCATACTTTCGGGTTTTGGTTGCAAATGCTACATATTGAAGAAAGGTACTAGATTGAGCAAGTTTGAGAAGAAGTGTGATGAAGGCTTCTTGCTTGGTTACTCCACTACTAGCAAGGCTTATAGAGTTTGGAATTTTGCTAGTGGTACTCTTGAGGAGGTTCATGATGTGGAATTTGATGAAACCAATGGTTCCCAAGAGGAAGATGAGAATCTAGGTGATGTGAGAGGCACTCAATTGGTCAATGCAATAAAAAACATGGATATTGGTGATATAAGGCCTAGAGAAGTGATTGAAGTTGAAGATGACAAGAATCAAGTGCTCTCTAACTCAAATGTGCAAGCTAGTGGTTCTCATGATCAAAATCAAGCTAGTACAAGTGATGACAAAGAGCAAGATCAACAACAAGTGGCTAGTACATCATCTCAACCAAATGATCAATCAAGTGCAAGAAATCAAGTGCAAGTGCTCTAACCAACCAATGTTGCAAGAGATTATCCATTGGATTCTATAATTAGTGATATCTCAAGAGGTGTACAAACAAGATTAAGATTGGCATTATTTTGTAAGCATTTCTCATTTGTGTCATCCATTGAACCAAAGAAGATATATGAAGCTTTGAAGGATGTTGATTGGGTGATTGCTATGCATGAAGAGCTAAACAACTTCATAAGAAATCAAGTATAGGAGTTAGTTGAGAGGCCTAAGGATCATAATGTGATTGGAACCAAATGGGTCTTTTGGAACAAGCAAGATCAAGATGGGATAGTTGTAAGGAACAAAGCAAGATTAGTGGCTTAAGGTTACACTCAAGTTGAAGGTCTTGACTTTGGAGAAACTTATGCTCTGGTTGTAAGATTGGAAGCAATTAGGATCTTATTAGCCTATGCTTGTGCCCACAACATCAAGTTGTGCCAAATAGATGTGAAGAGTGCATTTCTCAATGGGTACATCAATGATCTTGTGTATGTTGAGCAACCTCCCATTTTTTAAGATGATAAGAAACCCAACCATGTCTACAAGTTAAAGAAGGCGTTGTATGGTTTGAAGCAAGCACCTAGAGCATGGTATGAGAGGTTGAGGGACTTTCTACTCTCTAAGGGATTCAAGATGGGCAAGGTTGACACCACTCTCTTGTAACACCCTCGGTGTTACACCATAAATCATTTACTAAAACAAGCCATGACCATCATGTTTATGTGTTAATGCGTGTGATAAAGTGTGTAGATCAATTTCTGTAACTCGGGACGATCAACTAAAAGGCGAAACGAAAGTTGATTCGATAGTCATGTTATATCACTTAGGGTTTAAAACCAGTTTTTATTAAGCAAAAATGCTATAGAACATATATGGGTCACCTTAATAAAGTTGGAAGTACAAAATATATAGATGATAGTGAAATACTTGTGGTTAAAAAATGATATTACTAGCTAATATTTCCACTAGCTTAGAAATCGCAAATGGAAATCAAATTCAGCTCAAAAACTTAGAAATTTTCAAGTCTGCCAACAGTTAGACATTGCTATGTTTAGCAATTTATTGTGAGAGATTGGGTTAAGGAGTGGTGTAGTGTTATAGCTCGATTTGGTAGTCTCATGTGCCATCTTGAGCATGGTGAAGATGGTCTAGGTCCTAAGCAATTGTTTGGTCATGTTGAACGCTTTAAAATTCATGCATTTCACTGTCTCGGGTTGGTTGGCGCCGGGTGCATGGTCACCACGATATCTTCTCACGCCGTGCACATGGCCGCGTCCAGCGCGGTCAACCATGCCACCGCGCTTGGCCGGTCGAGCCACTGGCCCCGCGCCCTACTGCTCTGCCTCGCGCTGCCGTTTGGGTGTCACCACGGCCACGCAGCGCTACCGTCGCGTCTGCAGTGCCGACACTCCTCGTGTCATGACGCTGCCACTGCCGACACATCATCGTCGTGTCCATGCCAGTCTGCTGCATCTCTATGCTCTTGTCAGCCCTATGCGTGTCGTCTCTACCATGCGCACATGGGCGAGCCGCCGTCGCCATGCCATTTATGGCACTGCGGCGCGCGGGCCACGCCTATCGGACGTGGGCAGACGTTGTCCGTAGCGCCATCATGTGGGCCTCCCGAGCTTGTTGCTTGTGTCCTGCCAAGGCAAGGATGAGCCGAGCCCACTATCATGCTCCATTTCTATCTTTCTCTCTTTATGGGGATGGGGATCCCGATCTTCCGTCAGGTAGAGGTAACTATCGTTGTGGCAGAGAATGACACACCGATCCGGCTTCAGATCGAAAGATCAAACCCTGCAATCTTAGCACCACAGCTCCTCTGGTTATCAACTAAGTCACAGACCAGGTTGACCTTGCCAAGAAGGCTAATCCCTGCCTGCGCAACGAAGAACACAAGCAAGAACAAGAAAGAACACAACCAAATTGCAGATGAATGATTAATCTCATGAAGTTGGGGTCTCACAAACCGATGAACGGTGAAACTGTTCTTGATAGAATAATCTAAGCAAAACCCAAACCCTAATGGAGGGGTGGTGGCTGTTTATGAAGACTCTAGGGTCATGCAAGACCCCTGGACGTGCCCCTAATGGGCCCAAACACGATACATGGTCCAACGGACCAAAAGACGGTGTCGTAGCACCCTGGCAGATTCTGGACACTGACTTGTGACCACGATTCCTATTGATTCCGAACAGATTTTGATGTGAGACCACTTGGATTGGCTTCCTTATCAAATTATCTTTCCATCCATATGTGGATTGTCGAAAACGGAGTCCGGATGCGTCCAGGGTTACCAGTTTAAGGCAGACTGGTCCTGGAGGCCAAGGCAGACTCGAAATCATGTTGGAACGGGCCTCCGGGTTCTGTTTGACGTCCTTGCTGGTCATCATCGCCTCCACCACATCCTCTAAGTCCCTCATGACCCTCTCCAATGTTACTAAGCAATATAACATCATTAGGTAGTAGTCTATTCTCAAAAGTATGAAAAGGATCGCTTAAGAACGAGCTCACCTCTAAATTAAGTTGTCGCCTTCGAGCTCGGGTCATTCGACCTTGCATATTGGTTGGAGGATCATCGGGTGCATCTGAATGAGTGATGTCCTCATCATCCTCCCCCTCTTGAAATGGAGTCATCCTCGACTCAAGCTCACCTTCTTCTCCCAAATAAGGTTTCAAATCTGCAATGTTAAAGGTGGGACTAACCCTGAACTCGGGTGGCAACTCAAGTTTGTAGGCATTATCATTTATTTTTTCAATGATCTTATAAGGACCAGCTGCTCTTGGGATTAATTTAGACTTACACAGTTCAGGAAATCTATCTTTTCTCAAATGTAACCAAACCAAATCACCCGGTTCAAGTTTAATCTCTTTTCTACCTTTACTACCAGCAATTATATACTTTTCATTCATTCTTTCAATATTTGCTTTAGTTGTTTCATGCAACTTACGAATGAAATCAGCACGCTCTCTAGCATCACTATGTGTTCTTTTAGTGGTAGGTAAAGGCAAAAGATCAATAGGAGCGCGAGGGTTAAAACCATACACTACCTGAAAAGGACTTACCTTGGTGGTGGAATGTTCCGCCCTGTTATATGCAAACTCCACATGCGGCAAACACTCTTCCCACATCTTCAAATTACGCTTCAAAATTGCTCTCAACATGGTGGACAATGTTCGATTCACAACCTTAGTTTGCCCATCAGTTTGGGGATGACATGTTGTAGAAAACAGCAGCTTGGTCCCCAATTTATTCCACAACGTGCGCCAAAAATGACTCAAGAATTTTGCATCACGATCTGAAACAATAGTTGAAGGCATACCATGCAAGCGAACGATTTCTTGAAAGAAAAGGTCAGCAATATGAACAGCATCGTCGTTCTTATGACAAGGAATAAAATGTGCCATCTTAGAAAAACGATCAACCACCACAAAAATACTATCCCTCCCCCTCTTAGTCCTTGGCAAACCCAACACAAAATCCATAGATATATCAGCCCAAGGAGTAGAAGGAACATGAAGAGGCATATACAAACCATGTGGGTTCAACCGTGACTTAGCTTTTTGACATGTGGTGCACCGAGCCACGTACCGCTCTACATCTCACCTCATCCTAGGCCAAAAGAAATGTGTGGACAGCACCTCCTCTGTCTTCTTGGCTCCAAAATGTCCCATCAATCCGCCTCCATGTGCCTCCTGCAACAACAAAAGACGAACGGAGCCAACTGGAATGCATAGGCGGTTAGCTCTAAACAAAAACCCATCATTGATCATAAACTTATTCCATGTACGTCCCTCTCTACAATGTAGCAACACGTCCTTAAAATCAGGATCAAGCACATATTGTTCTTTTACTGATTCAAGCCCAAAAATCCAACAATCAGGTTGGGACAGCAATGTATATCGTCTAGACAAAGCATCAACAATCACATTATCCTTCCCTTTCTTATGTTTGATAATATAAGGAAAAGATTCAATAAATTCAACCCATTTAGCATGCCTACGATTTAGATTATGTTGAGAGCAAAGATACTTAAGTGATTCATGATCAGAATGAATAACAAATTCTTTAGGCCACAAATAATGACGCCACGTCTCTAAAGAACGGACAAGTGCATACAATTCCTTATCATATGTGGAATAATTCAGAACATGACCATGCATTTTTTCACTAAAGTAAGCAATGAGTTTACCATCTTGCATCAAAACACCTCCAATGCCAACTCCACTAGCATCACATTCTAGCTCAAAAGTCTTACCAAAGTTTGGAAGTTGCAGCAATGGTGCGTGTGTGAGCTTGTCCTTCAAAGTGTCAAAGGACTCCTCATGTGCCTTTCCCCAATGAAACACCACCCCTTTCTTCGTCAACTCATGCAATGGGGCAGCAATGGTGCTGAAATCTTTGATGAAGCGGCGGTAGAATCCTGTAAGACCAAGAAAACTCCTCACCTGTGTGACGGTTTGGGGAACCGACCAGCTCTTTATGGCTTCAATTCTCATCTCGTCCACCTCAATTCCCTGTGGAGTTACAACATAGCCAAGAAAAGAAACTCAATCCGTGCAAAAGATGCACTTCTCAAGGTTACCAAATAAACGTGCATCACGTAAAGCATTAAAAACAACATGTAAGTGATTCATATGTTCATCAAAAGACTTGCTGTAAATCAATATATCATCAAAGTAAACTACCACAAAATGACCAATAAAAGCTCTTAAAACCTCATTCATTAAGCGCATGAAAGTGCTAGGTGCATTTGTCAAACCAAAAGGCATTACTAACCACTCATACAACCCGAATTTGGTTTTAAATGCAGTTTTCCATTCATCTCCAAGTTTCATTCTAATTTGGTGGTAGCCACTTCTCAAGTCAATCTTAGTGAAAATTATAGAACCACACAACTCATCAAGCATGTCGTCTAGCCTAGGAATAGGATGACGATACCGAATAGTAATATTATTGATGGCTCTACAATCAACACACATATGCCAAGTTCCATCTTTCTTAGGAACCAAAAGTATAGGAACGACACAAGGACTAAGGCTTTCACGTACATACCCGTGGTCCAAAAGGTCTTGGACTTGCTGTTGAATTTCCTTAGTCTCCTCAGGATTGGTTCGATAGGCAGCACGGTTGGGCAAGGTTGCTCCCAGAATCAAATCGATTTGATGCTCTATTCCTCTCATAGGTGGTAGCCCCGGGGGTATCTCAGCTAGAAAAATGTCCTCATACTCCTGTAAAAGGTTAGTGACAGCAGGAAGCACCGAGCAAACAATATCATCAAGCAAAAATATAGCTCATTTGTATACCAAAGCATAGCAAATATCATCATCAGAAATTTTAGCAAAGTCACATTTTGTTGCAAGCATAACACCACCCTTCAATTTAATCCCTTCGGCCCTAGAATTAGATGTAGACTTATCCTTTTTAGGTGGAAGAATAGAATTAGCAACTTGTTGATTTTCAGATTGAACATCATTCAAACTAGCAGCTTGTTCTCTATCAGCTTGTACAATTTGAGCAGGGGTCAAAGGTACCAAAGTAATTTTCTTTCCTTTATGCTCAAAGGTGTATTTATTACTTCTACCATGGTGTGTAGCATCATTATCATGTTCCCAAGGATGACCCAATAAGAGTGAACAGGCTTGCATAGGTACCACATCACAATCGACATAATTAGCATAAGAACCAATGGAAAATGAAACTCTGCAAGTTTGTGTTACCTTTGCTTTTCCAGAATCATTTAGCCACTGAATATGGTATGGACGTGGGTGTGGGCGTGTGGTCAAGCCAAGCTTCTTGACCAAATTAGAACTCACCAAATTGTTGCAGCTACCTCCATCAATAATGACATGTGCTCGACGGTTGCTGATGACGAAGAAAATCTAGAACAAGTTATGGCATTGTAGCTTCTCAGGTTGCTAGACTTGTGAGCTAAGCACCCGTTGTACAATGATGCTCCTATAGGACGTTGTGGCCTCGTCACCAAGGACTTCGCCGTCCTCCTCATCTGTATCTTGGTCTTCTTCATCCTCAATGTTAGAGGTGCAGATGTAACCATCTTCTGTAGCAATGTATGCCCGCTGACTTGGGCAGTCCTTCTACACATGGCCAATGCCATGGCAGCGGTGGCACTAAATGCCCAAAGTGCGTCCCATCGATGCAACAGATGAGGCACTCTTGGTAGGCACCTGCAAAGAATTTTTACCTAAATCTGAAGGTCGTGCAGGAGGTGCCTTAGGTGTAGCGGTAACTCCAGAGGCTGCTGGTCGCTTGCTCCCTGGTGGAGGTGGACGAAAAGTGGTTGGCTTGGTCAGCCCCGAAGATGGTGCTGAGCGTGGTGTGTATGTGGTGCTGACCTTGCTCTTGCTCTGCTGTTCACGCCCCTGCAATTCCTTTTCTGCAAGCATAGCAAACTGAAAGAACTGGTTGATAGTGTTAAATTCTTTATAATCAACAATGTCCTGAATCTCACGCCTCAAACCTGAATAAAAATGACAAATGGCATCTTCGTTCTCCTCCACAACACTACAGCGCATCAAGCCCTTTTGGAGCTCACCATAGTAATCCTGAACAGATTTATCTCCTTGTTATAAACGCATCAATTTCTTACGCAAGTCTCTATGATAAGGAGGAACAAAATGATCACGCATAGCTACCTTAAGTTCTTCCCACGAACTAGGTAAAGCATCCTGTGAAGCTAGCCCATTCCACCAAATAATGGCAAAATCCTTAAACCCACTAGTAGCTTGTCGAACTCTATGATGCTCAGGCACAAGGTGGGCGCTAAACTTCTGTTCTACTGTCATCTCCCAATCAAGATATCCCTCAGCATCATAATGACCCAAAAAAGATGGTATTGTGAACTTAATCTTAGCATAAGGATCATCGGGCACACGGTGATTATTATCTTGATGGTGGTGGACACCACCCATACCTGTCGTGTTGCGGCGAAGACGTCATCGTATTCTTGCTTGTCGGAAGGCTGCTCGATCTATGTTCCCAGCGGCATCATGCACTGTGTCTTCTGGCAAGAGACCATCGGTGTTGCTGCCGGAGACGTCATTGTTGTTGACCACCACCAAGGTTTCTAACTCAGTAACCTTGTCGGTTAGCGTGGAAATTCGTTTGTCCAATCTCTCCATGCTGTTGCCAATGTTGAGTTCATTGAGTGCGTTAGTGATGGCCTTCCTGATGACCTCATTCATCCTTTTTTGGGCATCCTCTACAATAGCTTGTAGTTTTTGTTGGCTGACACACTCATTGAAACCCTTAGGATTGTTATCTCCAGTCTGATCACCTCCTGCCATTGTAAACACAAAAATAGGAACAAACGGTGAAAGTTATTCCTACCAAATGATTACGTGGTTGCAGTGGTGTCACTTTTCACAGCAAGTGGAAGTGTCTTACCAAGCTCTTACAAAGTTCTTACCAACGCAAGTAGTGGGCGGTACAATCGGCGGCTAGTTCGTGAAACCTGTGAGGCAGTGGTACCGAGATTGCAAGGCCCTTTTTCTGTACTGATCTGAAGAGTTTGTGGAGCTTGGAAGGCACACAAAGAATAATATGTATATTTGACACACAAGTCAGTAACAGAAAGTAATGCTGAATTATAGTCCAAAGTACTTGTTCTCGTTGCTGGTCTAAAATGCTCCAAGTAACAGGTGTGTAACAAACAAGTATGGTGGATAGCAAGGTGACAGGGGTGTGAAAAACAAGTATGGCGGATAGCAAGAGCAACAAAAACAAGAAACTAGATAGCACATGCTAACATAGCTCACTTTGGCCTTCTCTATATGCTCCTCTAGATATTGTTCCTCTTTTGCCCCTCTCTTTTTTCTATTTTTTTGGGCTGTCGTTGTTTTTTTGGGAAATTTTAACTTTTTATTTTTATTTTTTTTTGATATTTTTTCTTCACTTAGGAGCACAAAAGAAGTAACCACAGAAAATATGAGCTTAAACAAGTGAAAGACGTGCCTTTGAATTTTTCAGAAGACGTGCTCAAAATCGACAAAAACCTTGTGACCACGAAAAGAGGATCTTGTGACCACTTTTTGACCAAAATAAAAATTTCTAACCTTGACACAATGGGGATGAATGGATCTAAAATTTTTTTCTGATCAATTTTGATATATGGAACATCAAAATCCGAGTTCGTATGTGAAAACTAGACCAGTTTTAAGAATTGGCTCCGAATTAGAGGACAAAACGGGAACAATGTGCACAAAACTGGTCACGGCAGCAAGGATTTGATGGAAACGATGGGGGACAACACATGAACTGGACTCTAACACGACCTAACCAGCAACAAGACCTCGACCAGGACACAAACTCAACACGACGGACTCTGAAGCCAAAATATGCAAAGGCTATGGCGCGGAAGGTTCTAGGATAGGAAAAAATATGGCAGTGGACTATGGGACTAATGCGAAACACTCAAAACTAGGGGATAAATGTGAACCTGACGGTATACCTTAGCTCTGATTACCACTTTATGGGGACGGAGATCCCGATCTTCCGTCAGGCAGAGGTAACTATCGTTGTGGCAGAGAATGACACACCGATTCGGCTTTAGATCGAAAGATCGAACCCTGCAATCTTAGCACCACAGCTCCTCTGGTTATCAACCGAGTCATGGACTAGGTTGACCTCGCCAAGAAGGCTAATCCCTACCTGCGCAACGAAGAACACAAGCAAGAACAAGAAAGAACACAACCAAATTGCAGATGAATGATTAATCTCACGAAGTTGGGGTCTCACAAACTGATGAACGGCGAAACTGTTCTTGACAGAATAATCTAAGCAAAACTCAAACCCTAATAGAGGGGTGGCGGCTGTTTATGAAGACTCTAGGGTCGTGCAAGACCCCTAGACGCACCCCTAATGGGCCCAAACATGATACATGGTCCAACGGACCAAAAGACGGTGTCGCAGCACCCTGGCAGATTCTGGATGCTGAATTGTGACCATGATTCCTGTTGATTCCGAATAGCTTTTGATGTGATACCACTTGGGTTGGCTTCCTTATCAAATTAGCTTTCCATCCATATGTGTATCATCGAAAACTAAGTCCGTATGCGTCCTGGGTGACCAGTTTAAGGAAGACTAGTCCTGGAGGCCGAGGCAGACTCGAAATCATGTTGGAACGGGTCTCCGGTTTCTGTTGGACGTCCTTGCTGGTCATCATCACCTCCAACATGTCCTCTAAGTCCCGCATGACCCTCTCCAATGTTCCTAAGCAAGATAACATCATTAGGTAGTAGTCTATTCTCAAAAATATGAAAAGGATCGCTTAAGAACGAGCTCACCTCTAAATTAAGTTGTCGCCTTCGAGCTCGGGTCATTGGACCTTGCATATTGGTTGGAGGATCAGCGGGTGCATCTAAAGGAGTGATGTCCTCATCATCTCTTCTCTCTCTGCTTTCCGCCACCGTTGAGTTGCGTCATGGAGAGTCAGAGAGCGAGCATCTCTCATCAATTCCTCATGCTCGCGTCTCCGCCTTCATGCCCCCTCTCCAGCCAACCCCACCCCGCCTTGACTCGCGTCATGCCGAGCTCCAATTTTGGAGCTTTGCCCAGCGCCATGCCGTTAAGGCCCGTCACCGCCCACACCGTGGCTAGCCTCGACCACTTCACCCCACGCTAATTCCTCTACACCACAAGCTCACCTTGGCCCCCTCTCCACCATGCGCATACCAGTGGGAGTGCTACCACCTCCCCGCTACCACTGACACGGCCATGTCCGCTGCGGTTTGTTACTGTGCTCGCCGCACGCACGTAGCCAGCACTGCTCAGGTAGTCGCCGGCCGAACCACAACTTCGGCCTGGTTCATGGTGTGCCCCTGGTGCTTATCCCCTATCTCTACCATCCTGTTAGCGTTGTGGCTCATCGGAACATGGTTGCCACCATTCTAGGTCATTCGCCACCAGAGAGAGCCTACTCTGCTTCACCCCCGTTCATGCCACCACTGCCCATCGCTTTGCGTTGAACCCTAGGTGAGCGTTGGTCTCATAGATAGGTCAGCGTGGGTCCCGTGTGGCCGCCGCAATCGCTAGTGCCACCGCTCGCCGCGCGGGATTGCCCCACCGCAGGCCGCCTTGCTGTTGTAAAGTGGAGAAAGATCGGAGCATTTCGTTGCAAAGTTGTTGTCTATAGAAATAGTAACGTGGACTGTGGGTTGTTTTGCTCATAGTCCAGGGGCGTTTTTGCTAATGTGCTAGCGCGCGCGGGATTGCCCCGCCACGGGCCGCCTCGCACTGCAGGCCGGCCTCACGTGTGCCATGCCTGTGGGCCGCCGCACGCTCACGCGCGCGCGTTGCGTCTCATGTGGGCTGCGTTGGGCCAAAATCAGTTTAGCTTTTTCGTGGAGAATAGAAACAGCTTTTCATTTTAATTCTGAGCTGAACTTTGGTAATTAATATAAAATCATGTAGGTTTCAAAAAATTGTGAAACCAATTTTTTTAAGTTCCTAAAATTGTGCTCTATCTGTTAGTGTATTTAGTTCATATATATACTTGTTGTACCAGGAGCTATTAAATCATTTGAGAGTGCTTAATATTACTAGGTTAAATATTGTAGGAATTTTTGTGGCAAAATGGTGATAGCTTTAGCTTTGAAAATTTTATAGTAGCTTTGTGGAATTATTATGTGCTCACTGTAATTTTTGTAGCTTTAGAATAGACTTAACATAAGGGTAGTTAAATGCTCTTTGTTTCAAATATACATTAAATCATTAGTAGAAATAGAGATATATCCTTCATTTGTAAAGTTAGGTGTTTGTTAGTTGAACCCAACACTTTACTTGATGAAGATGATAGTTAGCTTAGTATCTTAGTCATTAGAGCTAGCTTAGTAGTTTACCATGTGTATTCTTATTTTAAGAGTTGTTGTTGCCGAAATGCTAAGTGTTGCATCATCATCGCATGCATGTAGAGAATGAGTTGGCAGAGATCGTGACCATCGGAGATCACAAGTTTGAGGAGGTGATCGAGGAGTACGAGGAGGAGATCCTCGAGTAGGAGGAGGTCCCAGAGCCACCACTGACTGACTGAGCTGACACTATGCCTGCCCAAGGCAAGCCCCGGTGCATAACCCTTATTTTAAATAATCACTGGATATATATATGTGATGTGCATTTACGTTACATGCTTATTGTTGAAACTACATGCATAGATATACCTACCCATGAGTCCTACTAGCATAGGTCGAGTAGCTGCTATGCTTAGGTTTTTCGGTTGTGTGAGTAACTTGTCGTTACTCACAATAGATGATTATTATTATTACTCTCATGATAAAATGGTGAAAGGAAATGGAGACCAGGCAGGGATATGGTATGGGTATTGGTGGGTGTAATAGGTGGTGTCCCACAGCCAATGAGGCATAGCTTGGTTACACTATTTTCCTTGCCCGTGTCGGTTAAGGACTGGCCGTTGCATTGGATTCTAGTCAGGTCATAGACTTATTATCCTAAGCACATACTTGCTTATGGGAGCGGAAAGGCTCATTGCTCTCTTGTCGTGGGTTCTGGATCTTTCCAGACTGACTGATTGGAGGCGGGGATGGTGGAGGTCTAAGCACCACACTGAGTCTGGGACTCAGGTGTGGGGGCTAGGAGTCCAAGTTTGGACGAGGACCTAGACCCCTTGATAGGAGAGTGGTGGGTTGGTCCTACTTGTACCCGGGGTACAAGCGGGGTGTGTGTTTCGGGGTACCCAGCTGGGCTACATTGGTTCATGAATCCTCATGTAATACGGTACAACTTGTCTATGATCTAGCACCGTAGTTAACTGGAAGATGAAAGATGGTGAAATGGATCTGATTGCTCAACCCTTGCTTGAAAGTAGAACAACTGCTTACATAGAATGGTTAGATAATGAACTAATCATGATGGCTAATAAAACACCTACATAAGGATTCACTACTAGTATTGCTTTTTGCAACAAGTAAACCCAGCAAACTATAAAGCTTATCATATCCTTTGGAGTCAGGAAATTATTCCCACTAGTCGGGTAAGTCTTGCGAGTACATTGTGTACTCAGGGTTTATTTACCCCTATTGTAGGTGCAGCTTAAGGAATGGCTGTTGTGTGGAGGATTCTTCTGGTGGGCACAGACGGATCCTTGTATCTTATCATTAGATGTTTATTTCAATTCCGTTGTTAAATTTCGCACTCTGAACTTGGTATTGTAATAATGTATTTCTAAGAACTCCTATTGTATGAAATGGACTAAGTATTGTAAACTCGTTCTCATTATTGGATCCTAGATGAAAAACGTGGATTGTTCGAGTTCTCCCTTGGGGTGTGCTCGACGGAACCATCTGATGTAGCTTACTTTCGAGGTGCTTAGTATCTGGTGGAAGACGAGCGCCTCTAGAAGCGTGCTATTTCGGGTGGTTCTGCCACATCTCTTCACCAAGAGATAGGCAATGACTTGTTTGTATTGCAAATCTATATTGATGACATCATATTTGGATCAACCATTCAAGATTTTTGTGAGGAGTTTGGAAAGATGATGGCAAAATGAGTTTGAGATGTCCATGATTGGAGAGTTGAGTTACTTTCTTGGTCTTCAAATTAAGCAAATGAAGAATGGCATATTTGTGAGTCAAGGCAAGTACATCAAAGACATGCTCAAGAAATTTGGAATGGATGATGCTAAAGCTATTAGTACACAAATGGGGACAAATGGAAACTTGGATAGTGATGCTAGTGGCAATATGGTGGATCAAAAGATGTATCGGTCTTTGATTGGAAGCCTACTTTATGTGACCGCATCAAGGCCGAATGTAATGTTTAGTGTATGCATGTGTGCTAGATTTCAAGCCTCACCAAGAGAAAGTCATTTGAAGGCAACCAAGAGAATATTGATGTACTTGAAGCATACACAAAATGTTAGATTGTGGTATCCCAAAGGAGCTAGATTTGAGTTAATTGGATATTCGGACTCCGATTATGCGGGATGCAAAGTTGAAAGAAAGAGCACATCGGGCACATGTCAATTGTTGGGAAGATCACTTGTGTCTTGGTCATCAAAGAAACAAAATAGTGTAGCACTTTCAACCGCCAAAGCGAAGTACATTTTAGCTAGTAGTTGTTGTGTTGAATTACTTTGGATGAAGGCTACTTTGAATAATTTTGGAATCAAGTTCAAACAAGTGTCATTGCTATGTGACAATGAGAGTGCCATGAAATTCACTAACAACCCGGTTCAACATTCAAGAACAAAGCACATAGATGTCCGCCATTATTTCATAAGAGATTATCAACAAAAAGGGGACATTTGCATTAAGAGTGTGGGCACCGATGATCAACTTGCCGATATTTTCACCAAGCCACTTGATGAAAAGAGGTTTTGCAAGCTTAGAAATGAATTGAACATACTTGACTTCTCAAATATGTGTTGATGCACACCCCATTATATGACATGCCTCTCCTTCGAGCAAAGCAAGGTAAAGTTGATTGACATGTCATTCATACATTGCTAAGGACTTGTTTAGTACATCTAATCATTCCTCACATATCTTAGGCTCATTCATGAAAATCAAATGGATTTGATGCTTGTATGGTACCACTATTGCTTCTATGTTTGAAATGATCTAGTGGTAGCATATGACATGTTTGTGGGCTTGTGAACCTAGTGTTTAATCTAGAAAATGAGATATAAGTGTTTAACTCAACATTGTCAAGATAACCCTTGAAATGAGGTGTGAAGAAGCTTGCCATTGGATCAAACCGAGTTAAATATCTTTTGCAAATGATCTAGATTGAACCAAATATAGGAAAATGATCCTCACATAACATGGTTTCACCCTAACCTATCTAAAATTTGAGCTCACCTTTTGTGGTCCTTGATGACAAAGGGGGAAAGTGATTCACAAAGATAGTAAGATAGGGGGAGCAAACAAATGAAATGGTAATGGAAGGGGATCAGTTGAAAATTTGAAGCACACAAGTAGGGGGAGCAAACTCATAAACTTGTTTGGTGCATTTGTATGTGCATTACATATGTTTGCTTGCATGGCACAAGTTTTTAATTCCATATACATGCTTGTGTGGTGTATGCTAGTTGTAGGATTGATTGATGAAATGCAAAACTAGCATACATAGGATGATAGTTAGATGAGCCTTGCTTGCTTTATAAGTGGAACTAGAGCCTTGCTTATAATGTTGATCTCATGAGGTATCTAGTGTTTGTGTTTTGCAAGTGCTATCTAACTAACCATGGTGCTAAGGATGGTATTATTGGCAACTCCAATTGGTATCATGCTTTAAAGGTCCATTCTTTACACCTTAGCATTATTTGGTAGCCATTACTCTCTCACACATCCTAATCCATGCATATGTGCAAGCTTTCAAATCCAAACTCTTAGCACATATGTAGGGGGAGCTAATGCTACCAATTCGAGTTTATGAAACTTGTCCATATCCTTTACACATGGTAAAATGCTTGGGCAAGCAACATGAATCCAAAAAGATTTTATTGAATATTTTGTGAAAAGGTTGTCATCAATTACCAAAAGGGGGGGATTGAAATCCCAAGTTTGGTTTTGGATAATTGATGAAACCTAAGTACTAACCTATGTCATCAAGTGTGATCATGAGCTAGGTTGGTACACACCAATTGATGGAGCAAGTGAGAGGTCCATGGAGACCAAGATGGACATGAGATGATGGTGATCAAGCTCCAACTTGAAAAAGAAGAAAGAGAAAATAAAAACCAAGGAGATCAAGGCAAAGGTATCAAATAGATTTTTGTTTTGGCACTCAAGACTCCATAGAGGGTGTGAGTGTGTTTAGGATCGATAGCCGTACTATGAATAGGGGAAATCTTTGGCTAAGCGGTTATCGAGTGCCACTAGGTGACATGATTCTTGCATATGCATTAGGGACCTAGTGTGCTAACAATTGACCCTTGTAAAATGCTTTGAAAAATGCTAACACATGAGAACATGAGTTGTACACACTGTGGTTAGCAACTTGGAAGCAAGGTGAAGCGGTTGATGAGTTAGAAAAAAGGAGGCAAAGGTATAGGACCAGACGTTGGCTCTGCCAGGACCAGACCCTGGTAGGTCGAGTCCGGTCAATTGTTCAGCCACTTGGCCGAGAGGGCCATGGTGTGATCGGACGCAGGGACCAAACTTGGGGCTGAGTCTGGTCATGCGGTCCAGAGAGGGTGCTGAGTGGCTTCACGACTGGACCCTGCTAGGCAAGCGTGACCGGGCACACAGGGGGCGCGTCAGGTCATGGCTGACGTATGTAACACCCTCGATGTTATGTCCTAAACCAACTACTAAATTGTGTCACGAGCATCATGTTTATGTGTTAATGCATGTGATAAAGTGTGTAGATCAATTTTTGTAACTCGAAACGATCAACAGAAATGCGAAATGAAAGTTAATTCATAGTCATGTTATATCACTTAAGGTTGAAAACCAAATTTTTTTAAGCAAAAATGCTACGAAACATGTATGTGATACTTAAATAAAGTTGAAGTACAACCATTGTAGATGGCAATGAAATACTTGCGGTCAAAAAATGATATTACTAGCTAATAATTCCACTAGCTTAGAAATCGCAAATGGAAACCAAAAATCAGCTCTAACACTTAGAAATTTTCAAGTCTGTCAACAGTTGGCCATTGCTATCTGTAGCAATTTGTTTTGAGGAATCGGGTTTAGGAGTGATGTAGTGTTAATGCTTGATTTGGTAGTCTTATATACTATCTGGAGTGTAGTGAAGACTGTTTAAGTTTAGGAGCAACGATTTAGTTGCGGTGAAAGCTTTAATATTCGTGCACGACACGTTCTCGGGAGAGTTCGCCGTGTACGCGCAATCACCGTGCCTCGGGGGCATGTCACCGCCACGTCGGTGCGCTCTGCACGCGCCCACATGTTGCCATGCTTGGTCGGCCACGACTGCCCTGTCTTGGCTGCCTTGGCTCGAATACGTGGAGCCATCGCTGCTACCGCTCGCATAGCGGGGTGGCGCTGCCCTGCTCCATGCGCTGACACACCGCCCCCGCCTCATGCCACGCCATAGTCGCTGCTGCTACAGTCTCATCCATCGAGCTCGCGTCTGTCTGTTGTGCCTGCTCCTCGCCGCTGGCCCAGTTTGATGCCGCGCGCATGTGGCCCGCTCGCCGTCGCTTGCCATTTATGGCACTACGGCTGCGCGGGCCATGGTCGGTCGGGGACACGCGCGTGGTCCATAGCCCTACGCGGGTACATTTGCATCGCATCGCCCGCGTAACGCCAAGCCAAAGCAGTGCCGAGCCCACCCGCGGCCCCATCACTTCTCTCTCTCCCTCTCCGCTACTACCGTCAGAGCTGCGCTCACGTGGTTAGCCAGCGAGGGATCACCTCGCCTCAATTCAGCATGTCCGCAGTTCAGTCATCATGCCTACTTGCTATCCAACCATTCCAAGCCATGATGGAGGCGCTGCCAAGCTCCAATTTTGGAGCTTTCCCTCCGCCATGCCATTAGCCAGGTTCGGCCGTGGCAGTGGGCAACCAACCACCGCACCATCCCACGCCCAGCCAACTACGCCATGAGCTTCGCCTCCACCTCCACTGCACCCTGCGCTCCTCGCTTGCACCTCTACCACCTCGCCGGTGCTGCTGACGCGGCCGTGCCATCGTGGGGCGCCGTCACGTCTCGCTGTCCGCACGTGGTCAGTACTGCTCGGGGTATCTCCGATCGAACCTTCACCGTAGCCGCGACTAGGGTAAGCTAGTGATGCTCTCATGCTAGCCAATAGTGGTGCGGTGGTCTAGGGTAGCCAGTACGGTCATGCCACCATCGCATGTGGCCGCTCACCGTGGCCGTCACTCCCGCAAGCTCCACCGCTACCATAGCTTTGGCTAGTGTAGGCACTTGGGCTGTAGGTGTTGGTCAGCCCGCTAGCTAGGGTGGGTCCTAGTTGGTCGGCGTGGCCATCCTATGCCGCGTCCACCATGCGAGCGCGCACAGGGGTGGCTAGGGACCCCCCCGATGCGAAGGTAAATTTTTACATGGTCATTAGTGCGTGATTGCTGACCCGTGAATATCGCGCATAGTGGCCACATGATTTCATTTAAGCGCCTGGACTTTTGTGCAACTGTGGTAGCGTGCGTGGGCTCCCCCGCACGTGGGTCGCGTCCGTGCGGTTCGCGCCATCGTGGGCCGCGCCTCGTTGGGCCGCGAGGCCGAATTGCCTTTTCTTTTTCCTAAGAAAATAGAAATAGTCTTATATTTTACATTCTAAGCTAAACTTTGGAAATTAATATCAATTCGCTTAGAAGTCAAAAAATTGTGAAATAAATTTTGTTTAGTTCCTACAAATGTTGTCTATCTGATGTCATAGTTAGTTTATGATGTCTGAGTTGATACTGAGGCCTATTAAATCAATTGCGAGTGTTTAGTATTATTTAGATTAATATTTGTACGAATTTGTGTGGCAAATGGGTAATAGTTTTCTCCATGAAGATTTTATAGTAGCTCCATAGTATTATTATGTGCCATCAGTAATTTTTGTAGCTCCATAATAATTAGTTTGCTAAGGTAACTAATGAGCCCTAGTTTATATATATAGTAAATAAAAAGGAATAAAGAAACACCTAGGGATTTTAAAACCAAAACATTGTGGGAAATTAGCGCCTAGTTTGACAACTTGGATACGTGGCCTAGTACGTTAATCGTCAGCGCTAGCTCGTTAGCTTGAGAGGCGTAATCGTATTTTAAGAGTTGCGATTGCCATCGATTATTTACGTCCCTGCGTTGTATCCACGTATTTCATGATAGGAGCGATGTTGGATCGCGGAGTCATCGTGAGTAACAGAAACAGATGGTGACTTGATGATCATGCCACCAAGATGATAGCTAACTTGGTTATATCTTACCCAGGCAAGCCCCGGTGCATAACCTCTATTATTTTGCACTTTATTTTATGCTTGTGCATTAAGTTTAAGGAGTTGAATGAAACCCACTTGCATATATATATATATATATACTTATCCCATGAGTCTTACTTGTATGATAGGATCATGTAGATTGCTATGCGTGTGTTTCGGGGTACCCAGCTGGGCACATTGATTCGTGAATCACCGGGTAATCCGGTATGACTTGTCTACAATCTAGCACCGTAGTAAGAACTGGAATATGAAAGCTGGTAAAATGGTCTGATTTCTTATAACATGCTTGAAAGTTGCACAGGTGCTTACATAGATTGGCTAGTTAATGAACTAATGGTGACTTCTAATGAAATTGAATATAAGGATGCACTTTTAGTAATGCTTCCTACAGATGCAATAACCCACGAACCAGATAGCCTTGCATATCCTTGGAGTCTTTTCTTTCCTCCTGACGGGTAAGCCTTGCGGAGTATAATTGAGTACTTAGGGTTTGTTCTACCCTGTTCTAGGTGATAGGAACATGTGGAGCTGACACTTGTGTGTGGAAACCTCCAGGTGGGCTCAGCGATGATTTCCTTAACGTTGCGGACATAAAGTTTATTTGAAACTTTCACTGAAAATGTTTTTACAATGGAAAAACTTATAACCTGTTGTGTTGTATATAACAGATCATCATGTTAATGTTTATCTTGTCATTAAATGACTTTATTTTTGCTGAAACTCTGATAACATGATTATATTCTATTGTTATAAACAATAAACATTATACTCTGATGTTGCATGAAAAGTGATGCAGGAAATGGCTAAAATTTTGTAAGCTTTATTCTCTTATTTGTGATCCTGATGGAAAAATGTGGATTTTCGGGTTCTCGCATGGGGTGTGCTTGACGGGACTGCCTGATGTAGCTCACCTTTCGGGTGCTTAGGGTCTAGTGAAAGACAAGCACCTTCGTAAGTGTGTTATTTTGGGCGATTCTGCCACAGGTGGTATCAGAGCATAAATGAGGAAATAAAGCTTCAAAATCCTTTTCTAAACTAAAATTTGACAACCTATTTTTGCAAAAAGTTAGGGCATTTAACCACAAAATATTTAAGTAGCCCTATTATTATGGTTAAGTATTCAGAATAGGATTAACTAGGCTTTCTCCAGTGGACTAACTCTTGCATAGTGTATGACCTTTAAGTAGGTCACACTGGTATTGTTTTAAGTCATCGTGACCATATTGCTGGTAGATGCGCCCTTCATAGATGTCACGCGAGTCGTATGGTGCATGACTGACTCGTCCCTATTCAGGAGTTACTGCTGAACTGTGGTCTCGTGCTTCGCGTCGTTTGTGGTTCACGTCTGTCATGATCCACGTCTTTCCGTACCTCCCTCTATGCTTTTGTCGGACCTTTGCCCTACAGCCGTACTAGTCATTATGGCCTCAGGCATCGTTGGCCTCCAGCGCGTGAAAAATTCGGTCAATTCATTTGTAGTGGCCCCGCGTAGGAACCAGGGAGGACTATGCTAGGACCACTGATCGCTCTGCCATTATAAGCAGGGCCTGGCCTAGCCATTGGTACAACCACTCAGTGCACTTTAGCTCACCTAGCTTTTTTCTTTTGAGCAAGCTTTTCGCTCAGTCCTTCCTTGCAACCACCGCCAGGGATGACAGGAGCCTGGGTTAGTAGTTACTGTCTAGACACTAAGGGTTTTCCCAAAATCCTGTATGCCACCCTGCAAAAGCTCAGAGTCAAAGATCATCCCAAGTATGAGGGCCGTGAGTATGAAAAGCATGGCACTGAGCGGTGTGAAGTTACCATCTACACTGGGAAAAGTGAGGAGTTCCCTGGAATCACGGAAGCCTAGAATGTGACTACAACCAAGTTTCACTTCGTCAACACCAACCAGGTTGTGGCCCACAAAGCCTTGCGATAAATTTGCCAGATCTATGAAGAGAGCCCATTGCTCGTACCCCCATGAGGTTCTTTCCACCTTTGGAAAAGAATCGATGGGCATGGAGGGCTCGCATGGAGGCTTTGCAAGGGTGGGATGCGCAAGAAGACAGTCCAACCGTGGTGCACTTGACCACGTACCTGCTTGCTCTGGATGAGCAGTATGACTAGCAAGCCTCAGAGCTGAGGAAGTGCCTCCGGCGAGCCGAGGAAGCCGAGATCTTCTCTAGGATGCTTTAGGTGCAGCTTGTCGAAGCGCATGCTAGTGCAGCAGCCGTAGAGAGTCGAGAGACTGCCATGTTGGAAGCTCTAAAGGAGGCTAAAGATCGGCATGCCCATCAGTTGGGAGAGGCCTACCTTGTCACCAGGGCCAAGCGTAGGACGTTGGTCGCTGAAAGGCAGGATTCTATGATCGTGGAAGGAATTCATGTCCACCCACCGGAAAAGAAGGAGAACCGGTGTTACAGTGCCGCCAGCACCCCCACCATCGGAAGTGTCACAAGTAGAGCCCTTGCTTCCCCTCACTTAGCCCCTACCAAGAGAGGAAGCAGATCCATAGCCAGGGCGGTAGAAGAATCCACTGAACCCGGGGATGAAGATGGCTGGTCCGACAGAGTAGATTAGTTTCCTTGGGAAGATGTACCGTAGTTCGTAGTGCCTTTCGTCGCTGTTCTCCACTATTGTACTTGTGCCATTGTTTTTTGTCCGTAGTTGTTGAGATCGTCCGGTTGTAGGGAAGGTGAATGATGTGTTGAGAATGGGAGAGTGAGTGCCTGTATGTTGTACCAGTATAAGGACGTTGGAATGTGCATTTTATTTATTTCACTATGTTTATTGCATCCATCTACCCTTAAGTTTTGTTAGACGTGCTTAGGGTTTTCAAGGACGATGTTAAGCGGGTTACAAGAAAAGTTACCATTCAGATGCCAATAGAACAGTCATGGTTGGATAATAGAGGACGCTGTATTGACTAATTGTGGATGTCCCAGCAGAACACTTGAATCTTTTTTTTAAATCAAATCCATTGGTGGATTTGAATTCCTTGTCCCTTGTTGCGAAAGGAACCCTTGTTGTCTGAATCTTCCCTTGCAATACTCCTTTATTTCTGTGGTCTATGACCCCACTGGTTTTCATTGCGTGTAAGTTGGTAAAGTGGCCTAGTTGATAGCTTATGGTGTCGCGACAAAACTAAGGGCCCCTATGGAATAGCTGCCACATGGTGAAGCTACTCGGCACGTGCTGGTATCGAGGTTGTTGACCAAGTACCCTTACCAAGTTACGCTGCCGTACCACTTTTGCTACAAAATATTCTCCTTGGAAATATTTGGGTGTTCGAATGGGAAATGTCGCAGAACCGACCAATTTATAAGAATACAAGTACAATGGCAATCCGCAAGCGGTCGCACTGTCATACTTGAACCCATATAAACCCGGTAGTCCGTCGAGTACCACGGCGGGTCTCGATAAACGATTTACAACAACCAAGATCGTACAGGATTCAACATACATGCCACATATTACATAAAGTTCACAGATACTTTTCATCATCAGAGTACGAATAAAAGTTATTACAAACCGAGTTTGATAATTAAAGCGGAAGCAAATAAGTTCGAAATTAAAGTTTCCAACATAGTTTGATACAGTGCCAAGCTAGATCACGGTCCACAAAAGCAAGGATAGGAATTACTAAAGAAGCCTGCCCAAGGCTTACTCCTCATCCACAGCGGGATAGAAGCAACTCTTGCAATAACCATGATACACAGTGCCATCTGCAACAATGGGAAAATAAACCCTGAGTACGAGAAGGTACTCAGCTAGACTTACCCGTCATGAACCAGAAATAAAATGACTCCAAGGATCATGCAAGGCTGTATAAGTGGACGTAACTTGACAACATTTTGCGAAAAAGGCAATTGATCCGTTGTTCAATTATGATTCCTTTACCAAGTTAATTATAACTATCCATTTCTAGATTAGCAACTATCCTGTGCCAAACATGTGGTATATCATTTAGAAGCATACAATAGTAACCATAGCAGGTATTGCAATTCCATTTTCATCCGAACCATCATGTTCCATAATACAGTTACTACGATGTTGGAGCTAGCCAAGTTTCTCACTATCCGGGAGAGACGGCGATTCTAATCGATTTCAACCAGCTGGGAATTTATTCCTAACACAAACCCAGGTCTACCAGCCACGATAGCCTTAGGTCACCTTTGGTACAACTCAGGTACACATTTCGCGGGTCCGTACCGCGCCGCACAATCTGGAACACCAGATGCCAGGATGCTCAGGCCAAGCCTGCCCTTGGGCTCAGTCTGATCGTTCCCCGGAAGGGGCGCACAACAGAACGATTCCCGGCCTGAGTTGAATTACTCGGCTTCGCGGTCGGAACGAATTATCCGGCCAGCTAAGTGAGAGGCATGCGTTCAATCTTGTCAGAAGTTCCAACAACGGTACGGTCCTTGATCGACACAGACGGGGATAGATCCACACCCAAGACCTCCATGCCTTGTTGCTTTTCTATCGACATCCCGCCCGGTCTCCATTTACATTAACCATGGTTCTTTCCACGATAGCAATGATAACCAACCGTGCTCCGGTATCCACCTATATCTCGCAGGTGACAGGAAATCACCCGACTTCTACCGGTCTAAGCATGGCTAAGCATATATTCGATCCTGGACCTATACCGGTTAAAGGTGTAATATCTGGACAAGGAATGTACATGCATCAAGTGGTTTCATTCAACTCTTATAACCTAATGCAGCAATCACAAGTACTTAAATAAACATTTATAAATTCTTCGGGAGACTTATAATGCTCCGGGCTTGCCTCATGCAGAAAGGAAGTAGGGCGATGGTCGGGGCACTCGGAAGCTCTTGAGGGGTTCTGCTCACGCCTTGGAGGCTGCGGCTTATGGATCCTCCTGCGGGTTCCTTCCTCTGCTTCTTGAATTCCAACAACGTGATCTCTTCCTCCGATCCTAGATGCATGAGTATGGTATAAGTATTACGAATGCATATATGTTAACAAGTGCATCACGTTGTTTGAGTAGGTGCATATCTCTTCTCGATTATTACTTAACTACTTCTACAATGCATCGACTATGCCACAAACAGTAGCTACTTGTTTCACTAATAACTGGAGTTCTACAAATCCAAATCCAGTGATCCTGGACTTTCTGGAAAGCTTATCAAATTCTCTACAACTTTGTTATTAACCATTTTTACAGTACACATCATTTTCAACATGCAAATCCTCACACTCTAGAATCAGTCCGGAAATGATTTAACATGCAATATAAAGTAAGAATACTTCTACTTCCGGTAATCATTCAAAATTTGACAACCTAGAACCTACCAATAGTTTAAGCATACCAAATACAGTTAAGATGATATAATGGTGAAGCCCAATCTATTTATTAAATTGCCTTTATTATTTTATTTAGATATCTAGGTTAAATAATAAATATATATCAGATGTGCTTAATAAATTCTCAAAAATTTACAGAGCCTTACTAATGCTATCAAAAGACTACTGTAAAAATTTCATGTCATTTTACCAAGTAGAACATTCTATACAAAAATGACAAGGCAGCAAGGCTTGAAATAGCATAAATGGAAAATCCTATCGAAAAGTGTCAAGCAATAGATTTCATATTTTTCTTAGCATCCATATGGTACTAGGATTACCTCCAACAAATTTCATGAATTTTGGACTCATACTTAATTTATGAAAATTCATGCAAGGATTAACTAGTCATAAAAGAAAAATCTATAACTTTAAATCTACCCATGCACTGGTCCTCAAATTTTTACCAGGGCTCACATATGCTAAGATTAGTTCACCACAAAAATTTCATAATTTTTGGAGCACAGGAACTCTAGATATAAAATAAACAAATTTGAATGCATTCAAAAGCACATTTCAAATCCTTATTTAAATCTCCAAAAATTTCTACTGTTGAAACCAAGAACATATTTTTCTTAAATACTACACTTCCTAAGGAACACAACCATATTTATTTCACAAATTTAGGAGCTACGAAACTAAAGATACAAAAATTACAAAACAGGTGAAATCTGCATTCAAACTGAACTGGATTTAAAACATGGAGTCGCTGACCGGTGGGACCTACGCGTCAGTTGGACCCACACGTCATCGAGACGGAAACACAGCCGCCGGCGCTAACCTACGGACGTGGCCAGAGCTCGTCGACGGCGAGGTTGCCGGCGGTGAGGTCTTCACGACGTGATCTACGTGACCTAGCGCATCTATTGAGCCACTTGGCCGGCCCTATCGTCGACGCAGTAGACGACGACGGCCGGCGGCAATGGCGGAGCGGCGCGAGGGGGGACGACGGCGAGACGTCGGTGAAAGCTACGGTGACGCAAACACAAGCTCGGACGAGCATCTACGAGCTATGGTTGGCCTATTATGCGCGCTCAAACGCGTGGCATGGGGTGGTCAGTTAGGTGGGACCACGGCGGACGGAGGGTGGCGGAGGAGCTCCGGCGGTCTCGGTGCGGGGGTAGAGCTCACCGAGCTTGAACAATGAAAGCACCGGAGGACGCGGTGGGGATGCTTGGGGTGGCGGTGGAGCTGTTGCGGTGGTGCTTGAGTGGCGGCGCGAGTGCGCTGCGGCTATGGCGGCACGGCTGGAGCTGCGGAGCTCGGCGGCTGCGCTTATGAGCTATGAACGGCGAAGGAGGAGCGGAAATGAAACCGAGGGCGCCGGGCGTTGCGGGCGGGTCTTTGCGGGGTTAAGGCCGTGCCAGCGCGCGCGGCGTATTCTGCACGGTCGTAGCGGCTGGCGACGCGCGCGGCCGTTCTCCTCCACGCCAAGCGACCACGGATCGACGGCGCGGTGGTCGGCCACGTTCATTCGCGATTCAGTTCATCAGACGCGATCGCTCATGCCTGACAGCGAGTTTACACGGCGAATTAGCGGCTAAACCAAAGCTCCAACGTGCAAGCGATCTTCACGACTTATGCAGTCCTATGTATCAGCTACAACTTTGGTTCAAGGATCATGCTCCAATTCTCAACAGAAATGGAGTAAAATCATGATCAAGTTCGGCTTGTCAGTCGGTCAATGAACCTAGACTTAGAAAAATTGCTTAAGTGTTGAAAACAGTGATTCGATGATTTTTGAAACCCAAATTCAAGCATGTTAGGAGCTGAATCAGACAAAGACCCAAAAATCAAAGTTGTTCCTTATGTTAAACACTACAACTTTGCTTTAGTGAACTCCTCCATGCAAGGTCTCTAACACCTAGTTCAACTTTGGTCAACCATGTCACTTTGAAATCATGATACATCCACAAACCATGGCTAAATGACCAAACTAGCCTTAGCACTAAATACCAAAGTTGTTCCTAATGATATCCTAAGCATGTTTAAACAATTTGCAAGGTCATTTAAGCATTTCATGTAGTAGTCACTCATATAGCTATTGAAAGTAATCACATGAAATATCACTTAAGTGCTTGATCATGAAATGTAGCCTTCATGAACAATGTTTCTTTTGTTAATCTAAGTGTAGCTAAGGTGTTATAGTGACCAACATTACACACTAGCATTTATCTACATATGATCATATGCATATATTCCAAGAAACACGAAATAACAAGCAATGTTTCATATGTTTCGATCAAATGTTTCAATTGTAAATGATGGTTTATGAATGCTTGATGCTCATGCTTATGCTATGCAAGTCAAGTTATGCAAGGCTAACACCCGAGGTGTTACAGCCCCTCCCCCTTATAAAAATCTCGTCCCGAGATTTGCAAGACCTACCATTCTTGGAAAAAGGCGGGATAAACTTCTTGCAGATAATCTTCTCTTTCCCACGTAGCATCTTGTTCACTATGATTGTTCCACACCACCTTATAGAACTTGATAATCTTACTCCTTGTCACTCTCTCCATCTCTTCTAATACCCGAATTGGTTTTTCTTCATAGGTCAAATCCGATTGAAGCTGCACGTTGGTGGGTGCAATAGCTTCTTCTGGTACTCGAAGACATTTCTTTAGCTGAGAAACATGGAACACATCAAAGATTGCACTCATCTCTGGTGGAAGTTGTAACTTATATGCAACCTTCCCTTTTCGTTCCAAAATTTTGTATGGCCCTACATATCTTGGTGAAAGCTTCTTTTTCATCCCAAATCTTTTCACGCCTTTCATGGGTGATACTCTCAAGTATACATAATCACCCACTTCAAAAGTTAGTGGTCTTCTTCTTCTTCAAGCATAACTTTTTTACTGTCTTGATTGAGCTGCCTTCATGTGGTGTTGGATGATACGTACTTGCTCTTGGCTTCATTGACAAAATCAATACCAAAGTATCTCCTTTCACCGGGCTCAATCCAGTTCAAAGGAGTTCTGCACTTTCGCCATACAAGGCTTCAAATGGAGCCATTTTGATACTAAACTTGATAACTGTTGTTATAGGAGAATTTAGCTAAAGGTAACCATTTCTCCCATGAACCTTTTGAAGATATAACACAAGCTCTAAGTAAATCTTCTAGGATTTGGTTCACTCGCTCTGTCTGTCACGAAGTTTGCGGATGATAAGTTTGAACTTCCGATTAGCTTGGTTCCCAAAGCTCGGTAAGTGCTCCCGAAACGAGCTATGAACTGTGGTCCTCGATCTGAGATTATAGTCCGGGTACTCCGTGCAATCTCACGATCTGGGAAACATATAACTCGAGTATTTCCCCACGTGATATGTGGTGTGAACTGGTACAAAATGTGCTTTGATTTGGTGAGACGATCAATAATAACCCATATTGAATCATGACCTTGTGGTGTCGTTGGAAGGCACATGTGATAAAGTCCATGCTTTGATTTCCTCCCATTTCCATCCTGGAATAGGCAATGGTTGAAGTAATCCAAATAGCTTTCATATGGACAGCTTTTACTCTACTGCAGTTATCACACCTAGCAACGTAGGCTGCGATCTCTTTCTTCATCTTAGTCCACCAAAAACGGGTTCTTAAATCTTGATACATTTTACTACTACCCGGATGGATAGACAATTTGGACGAGTGAGCTTCTTCTAAAATTTGAGTCCTTAGCTCACGGTCCTTTGGTACCACTAACCGGTCCTCAAACCATAATACACCTCTTTCGTCCAATCTAAAAGGTTTGGTTTCTTGCTCTTGCATTTTTCTCTTGATGTGACTTATTCCCACATCTGTCTGCTGTAGCTCTATGATTTTGCCCTCAAGTGAACAACTGATTGTGATATTGTATAGTACAGCAGGATGTAACAAGTTGAATCCATCTTCCAGCAATGCTTCCACAGTGTTACAATGGGATTTCCGACTAAGTGCATCGGCTACTACATTTGCTTTACCCGGATGGTAATGCACTTCTAAATTGTAGTCCTTAATCAATTCTAACCATCTTCGTTGTCTCATGTTCAGCTCTGGCTGGGTAAAGATATACTTGAGGCTTTTGTGGTCGAAAAAGATATGACATACATTGCCCAACAAGTAATGTCTCCATATCTTTAGTGCATGGACAACGGTACGCAAGTTCCAAATCATGTGTAGGGTAGTTGACTTCATGTTTTCTCAATTGCCGTGAGGCATATGCAATTACTCTCCCTTCTTGCATAAGCACACATCCCAAACCTATTCCTGATGCATCACAAAATACATCAAAAGGCTTTTCAATGTTTGGTTGTGCTAACACAGGTGCTGTAGTCAACAAAGTTCTGAGGGTGTGAAAAGCTGTTTCACATTCTGGTGTCCATTTGTACTTCTCATCTTTCTGAAGTAGTCTGGTCATAGGCTTAGCTATCTTTGAAAAATCTGGAATAAACCGACGATAGTATCCTCGCTAACCCTAGAAAAAATCCGAACTTCATGAACCGAAGTTGGGGCTTTCCAATCCATGACCTCTTGTACTTTGGATGGGTCTACTGAGATTCCATCTCTTGATAAAATGTGACCTAAGAAAGGTACTTTGCTCATCCAAAATTCACATTTGCTAAACTTGGCATATAGCTTATGCTCCCTCAGTCTAGATAGGACAATCCTCAAATGCTCTTCATGATCTGACTCATTTTCTGAATAAATCAATATATCATCAATAAACACGACCACGAACTTGTCAAGTTCGGGCATGAATACCGAGTTCATCAGGTACATGAAATAGGCTGGAGCATTTGTTAGTCCGAAAGACATAACCAAATACTCGTATAAGCCGTACCTAGTAGAGAAAGCAGTTTTAGGTATATCCTCCGGTCTAATCTTTATCTGATGATAACCTGATCTCAAATCAATTTTGGAGAATACCTTTGCCTTCGCTAACTGATCGAACAAGATGTCGATGCGGGGCAATGGATATTTGTTTTTGATGGTCACAGCATTGAGTGGTCTGTAATCTACACACATTCTCAGTGACTTATCCTTCTTTTTCACAAACAAGGCTGGACATCCCCATGGAGATGAGCTAGGTTGGATAAGACCTTTGTCCAACAGATCTTGCAATTGAACCTTAAGTTCTGCTAACTCATTGGGTGGCATTCTATAGGGCCTTCTGGATATGGGTGCGGTACCTGGCACTAATTCAATCTTAAATTCCACGTCCCTATCCGGTGGTAGACCTGGTAATTCCTCTGGAAATACATCCGGAACTCACAAACCACTGGGATATCACATATTGTGGTGGTTTGGATAGCACAGGCTAAATGTTGGGGTTTGAAATCGCGGGAGAGTGGGACTAGAAAAGCATTCCCTCCCGTGGGTTCTCTCAACATAATAGTGCGGGTGCTAGTGTCAATAAGAACACCATGATCCTTCATCCAATTCATGCCTAAGATTACACTTATTGATAATCCGGGCAATATTATCAAATCCGTGGTGTACTCCTCCCTTGTATCACGATGAGTACATTTTTGACTATCTTTTGGTAATAACAGGTACCCCCTATTTGAACTTATGTTAAAACCCCTTTGTTTACTTCAATTATTTCTTGACCATGTCTAGATGCAAATGCTTGACTCATAAATGAATGAGAAGCTCCCGAATCAAATAAAACAACAAATGGGATGCTTGTTGACAAGAAACATACCGGCCGTGACAACTTCTCCGTGGGCACTTCCTCCACAAATGTGTAATGCACTTGTCCTTGACGTGCCCTGGCATTCACCTGCCTCTGATTGTTCTGATTTGGGTTGCCATTCCTCTTGGGGTGGGGGCATTCCTTGGACCAATGACCCAGTTGGTTGCAATTGAAACATGGTGATTATTTCGAAATCTCGTGGAGCTGTCCCGATTGCCATTTCCTTTTGGTAAGGCAATAGTGAACGCCTTTACTGGAACGGTTTACGTGGCTCGTTATTCTCGAGCTTTGCGGTGGTGGGAGGCCTAAACTTGGGTGCAGTGGGCGGAATTGTGGCCTAGCTGCGATAGGCGCTTTTGATGGAAAGATCCGGGATGCACCGCCTCATAGGCCCTCTTGCGACCTTTAGCAACTGCATGCATGTTGTTGTGGTTTTCTTGGGTCAAGGTATCACTAATAAACTCATTGTATGTGGTACATCGAGAATTTGCCATAGTCTTCATCAGTTTGGTACCCAACCCTCGCTTGAAACTCTCTATCTTTTTCTCTTCAGTATCCACAAAACCGGGAGCATATCTTGACAAGTTGTTGAATGCGTGCATATACTCTGTGAGTGACTTTGTTCCCTGAGTGAGCCTCATAAATTCGGCTGCTTTCATGCGCATCAGGCCCGGGGGAATATGATGTCCCCTAAAAGCCAGCTTGAATTGATCCTAGGTCACTCTCGCATTAGCAGGCAGAGACGACAGGAAGTGTGTCCACCAGATCCCTGCTGGTCCTTGCAATTGGTGAGAAGCATACTCTGCTTTCAGATGCTCCGTGACCCTCAACAGACGGAATTTCTGCTCAATGGTATTCAACCACTCATCGGCCTGCAGTGGTTCCTCAGCCACCTTGAAGATCGGAGGCTTCGTGTCTAGAAACTCCTTGAATGTACTGTGCTGATTTGGCTCGGCCCCTGGTTGCTGTGGGTGGCCACGAGCGGTGTTTTGCGCGATAAGGCGCAAAGCTTCTTCCATTGTCCTTTGGCTCCCCAAGAACTGAGCAAAGAACTCCGGAGCGGAGGCGGCGGTGGTGGTGGTAAGTCATCACCATTGCCATCGTGACTGGCTACCGGCTCCGGCAGCGGGTGCGCATCATCTGCGAAGTTGCAACAATAAGCGATTATTGGTTGATGTCAAGAGATTGCAGATGAATCATAATCATGCCAAACTGAAATTACTGGAGAAATTCCCAAATTCACATTAAAAACAGAGGCATAACAATTCATTCTCGCAACATGGCATCCCCAATTTGACCACTTATCGCGCTCATAACGCATGCAAAGTTAAATCGTGATCACCAACAAGGAACGGAATTGCATTGATGTTCATCCAAACATGCGATTGACATTACATGATAGTCTGGTTACTAATGCCAATTTCAAACTACAGGTCCATTACATAAATAAAGGTGATACATGAGTCCTTCCACTAAGTGCTAAGCGATCTAATCCTCATTATGATCACTATCGAGGTCAGACGCAAGATCATCTCCTTCCTCAGGTTCTACTTCTTCTTCAGGCTCCACTTCTTCTTCTCCTTCCTCGTATCCTTCTAGGTCCATTTCTGCGGCTCCAGGTGGAACATAAGGGTGGAGCTGATTGTTCAGAAGATGAACCTCTTCATGCAGATTATCGTTGTATTCTTCCGCATTAGCCAATCTACTTGTCCTAGCTCAAACTCGTGCCGAGCTCTTAGGACATTTTCCCTTGTCCAAGCTGCATTTCACCGGGTGAGTTAACCGAGTCATCTCTTGATGAGCCTTTCAATCTCGGCGTCGTGCTCCCTCTGAAGTCGACGCCGGTCCTCATGAGCATGACCAAGAGCACCGGACACTCGTCTGAGGGCTACCTTCAACTCCATCCAACACTCTCATCATTGCGAACATGGCGCTCATGGAAGGGTTATCACTTTGTTTTGCCTTTTCTCGCTGCACCAATCTCCAAAGATTTTCCTCTTGCTCGCTGCCATGAGTCGGTGGAGGGTTACCTCTTGGAAAGACTCCAACCAAAGCGGCTGCCAGCCTCCCGAGGAAAACGCTCCATGATGTCTCTCAGGGATCCCAAAGGCTGCCTCGCTAGTCGCTTCTTCAAAGATCCCGCCAGTTGACTCATAACACCAGCTGTCCACTTAGAATCGTCACCTCGGGGATGAACAATGGCCTCCACAAAGAATTCAAGAGACCTTCTCCCAACTGCTCATTCGCCCGAAGTAGCGGGGTTCCATTCCATCGGGATAGCCTACATAATCGAGCACTCTCCACAAGAGTGTAGGCATCCCAAACTCTCTAAGGAACGTGTGACGTTGACGGGTGCGTGGAGCAAGGCGACGGCGGGAGCTCGCCTCCCGTGGACTTGCGAAAGCGGTGCGCTTTGTCGTGCCATCTGCACCATTAACATGCACCCCTTGGTGAGACAAAGCCATAATGGATAAGAGTTACATAACCGAGTAAGAATTTTATAAGGGGAGGAACAATGTAATTATGTGAATGGTAATTATCATGATGCATGCTCGTTCGCACGCGTCCTCACAAACTTAGGAAAAATTTGTTTCTAGCGGTAGACACGGTGGCATACATACGTTCTCTCATAAATAGCGTAACTAGTCGAGCTACACGTTTACATTTGTTAGTGTACACATAAGATCTCATTTCAGCCCTAAACCCATAATGAATATGCGAATGTAATCGTAAATACTTCCATATATGTATACCCATACATATACTTCCGTATCAATCTACCCCCAAATAATTTAACCCACAATTAAATATACGTACCATATACACATGCAAGCATGCATACATAGCCGTACCAAAGCTACTCTTCCCGACCGCATGCTCACCTCTTGCGGTCATACACTCATCTTACCTTGGCGTGAGGCATTTGATCCATACATT
Organism: Miscanthus lutarioriparius; assembly: GCA_904845875.1. NCBI lineage: Eukaryota > Viridiplantae > Streptophyta > Magnoliopsida > Poales > Poaceae > Miscanthus > Miscanthus lutarioriparius. The sequence continues at coordinate 17,712,651 of CAJGYO010000019.1, forward strand.
ACCATTCAAGTGAATGGCATCCATACAATAGCACGCCAGTATGGACGACGAAGTAAAAACCCCATGTTAGTACTTAAATAGCCACCTAATAGTCCTTAATTTGGGCATAAGGAAAGTGATCATTGGCACACTTTAGATTTCAAATACCTATTATATAACTATTAGTTGCTAGAGAAGGGTTTTCGAAACAAAAACTTTTGTTTTAAATACACTTGTGACAATTAACGTTGAATCTTGCTTTCGATACCAAATTGTCATGAAACCGACCAATTTATAAGAATACAAGTACAATGGCAATCCATGGCGGTCGACCGTCATACTTGAACCCATATAAACCCGGTAGTCCGTCGAGTACCACGACGGGTCTCGATAAACGATTTACAACAACCAAGATCGTATGGATTCAACATACATGCCACATATTACATAAAGTTCACAGATACTTTTCATCATCAGAGTACGAATAAAAGTTATTACAAACCGAGTTTGATAATTAAAGCGGAAGCAAATAAGTTCGAAATTAAAGTTTCCAACATAGTTTGATACAGTGCCAAGCTAGATCACGGTCCACAAAAGCAAGGATAGGAATTACTAAAGAAGCACGCCCAAGGCTTACTCCTCATCCACAAAGGGATAGAAGCAACTCTTGCAATAACCATGATACACAAGTGCATCTCGCAACAATGGGAAAATAAACCCCGAGTACGAGAAGGTACTCACTAGACTTACCCGTCATGAACCGAAATAAAATGACTCCAAGGATCATGCAAGGCTGTATAAGTGGACGTAACTTGACAACATTTTGCGAAAAAGGCAATTGATCCGTTGTTCAATTATGATTCCTTTACCAAGTTAATTATAACTATCCATTTCTAGATTAGCAACTATCCTATGCCAAACATGTGGTATATCATTTAGAAGCATACAATAGTAACCATAGCAGGTATTGCAATTCCATTTTCATCCAAACCATCATGTTCCATAATACAGTTACTACGATGTTGGAGCTAGCCAAGTTTCTCACTATCCGGGAGAGACGGCGATTCTAATCGATTTCAACCAGTGAATTTATTCCTAACACAAACCCAGTCTACCGTACCACGATAGCCTTAGGTCACCTTTGGTACAACTCAGTACACATTTCATGGGTCCGTATCACACCGCACAAACTGGAACACCAGATGCCGGGATGCTCGAGCCAAGCCTGCCCTTGGGCTCGGTCGATCGTTCCCGGGGGCGACGCTGTGAAACGATTCCCGGCCGAGTTGAATTACTCGGCTTCGCGGTCGGAACAAATTATCCGCCAGCTAAGTGAGAGGCATGCGTTCAATCTTGTCAGAAGTTCCAACAACGGTGCGGGTCCTTGATCGACACAGACGGGGATAGATCCACACCCAAGACCTCCATGCCTTGTTGCTTTTCTATCGACATCCCGCCCGGTCTCCATTTACATTAACCATGGTTCTTTCCACGATAGCAATGATAACCAACCGTGCTCCGGTATCCACCTATATCTCGCAGGTGACAGGAAATCACCCGACTTCTACCGGTCTAAGCATGGCTAAGCATATATTCGATCCTGGACCTATACCGGTTAAAGGTGTAATATCTGGACAAGGAATGTACATGCATCAAGTGGTTTCATTCAACTCTTATAACCTAATGCAGCAATCACAAGTACTTAAATAAACATTTATAAATTACTGGGAGACTTATAATGCTCCGGGCTTGCCTCATGAGAAAAGAAGTAGAGGCGATGGTCGGGGCACTCCGGAAGCTCTTGAGGTTTCTCTCCCACGCCTTCGAGCTGCGGCTTGCGGATCCTCCTGCGGGTTCCCTTCCTCTGCTTCTTCGAATTCCAGCAACGTGATCTCTTCCTCCGATCCTAGATGCATGAGTATGGTATAAGTATTACGAATGCATATATGTTAACAAGTGCATCACGTTGTTTGAGTAGGTGCATATCTCTTCTCGATTATTACTTAACTACTTCTACAATGCATCGACTATGCCACAAACAAGTAGCTACTTGTTTCACTAATAACTGGAGTTCTACAAATCCAAATCCAGTGATCCTGGACTTTCTGGAAAGCTTATCAAATTCTCTACAACTTTGTTATTAACCATTTTTACAGTACACATCATTTTCAACATGCAAATCCTCACACTCTAGAATCAGTCCGGAAATGATTTAACATGCAATATAAAGTAAGAATACTTCTACTTCCGGTAATCATTCAAAATTTGACAACCTAGAACCTACCAATAGTTTAAGCATACCAAATACAGTTAAGATGATATAATGGTGAAGCCCAATCTATTTATTAAATTGCCTTTATTATTTTATTTAGATATCTAGGTTAAATAATAAATATATATCAGATGTGCTTAATAAATTCTCAAAAATTTACAGAGCCTTACTAATGCTATCAAAAGACTACTGTAAAAATTTCATGTCATTTTACCAAGTAGAACATTCTATACAAAAATGACAAGGCAGCAAGGCTTGAAATAGCATAAATGGAAAATCCTATCGAAAAGTGTCAAGCAACAGATTTCATATTTTTCTTAGCATCCATATGGTACTAGGATTACCTCCAACAAATTTCATGAATTTTGGACTCATACTTAATTTATGAAAATTCATGCAAGGATTAACTAGTCATAAAAGAAAAATCTATAACTTTAAATCTACCCATGCACTGGTCCTCAAATTTTTACCAGGGCTCACATATGCTAAGATTAGTTCACCACAAAAATTTCATAATTTTTGGAGCACAGGAACTCTAGATATAAAATAAACAAATTTGAATGCATTCAAAAGCACATTTCAAATCCTTATTTAAATCTCCAAAAATTTCTACTGTTGAAACCAAGAACATATTTTTCTTAAATACTACACTTCCTAAGGAACACAACCATATTTATTTCACAAATTTAGGAGCTACGAAACTAAAGATACAAAAATTACAAAACAGGTGAAATCTGCATTCAAACTGAACTGGATTTAAAACATGGAGTCGCTGACCGGTGGGACCTACGCGTCAGTTGGACCCACACGTCATCGAGACGGAAACAGAGCCGGCGGCGCTAACCTACGGACGTGGCCAGAGCTCGTCGACGGCGAGGTTGCCGGCGGTGAGGTCTTCACGACGTGATCTACGTGACCTAGCGCATCTATTGAGCCACTTGGCCGGCCCTATCGTCGACGGTAAGGACGACGGCGGCGGCAATGGCGGAGCGGCGAGGCGGGACGACGGCGAGACGTCGGTGAAAGCTACGGTGACGCAAACACAAGCTCGGACGAGCATCTACGAGCTATGGTTGGCCTATTGCGCGCTCAAACGTGGCATGGGGTGGTCTGGTTAGGTGGGACCACGGCGACGGAGGGTGGCGGAGGAGCTCCGGCGAGGCGGTGCGCGGGGTTAGAGCTCACCGAGCTTGAACAGCGAGCACTGGAGGACGCGGTGGGATGCTGGGGTGGCGGTGGAGCTGTTGCGGTGGTGCTTGAGTGGCCAGGCGCGAGCTGCGCGCGGCTATGGCGACGGCGGAGCTGCGGGAGCTCGGCGGCTGCGCTTGCGAGAGCTGCGGACGGCGAAGGAGGAGCGGGAAATGAAACTGAGGGCGCTGGGCGTTGCGGGCGGGTGCTGGCGGGGTTAAGGCCGTGCCCAGGCGCGGCGTGGCCTGCACGGTCAGGGCGCTGGCGACGCGCGGCCGTTTCTCCTCCACGCGGCGGCCACGGACTGACGGCGGTCGGCCACGTTCATTCGCGATTCAGTTCATCAGACGCGATCGCTCATGCCTGACAGCGAGTTTACACGGCGAATTAGCGGCTAAACCAAAGCTCCAACGTGCAAGCGATCTTCACGACTTATGCAGTCCTATGTATCAGCTACAACTTTGGTTCAAGGATCATGCTCCAATTCTCAACAGAAATGGAGTAAAATCATGATCAAGTTCGGCTTGTCAGTCGGTCAATGAACCTAGACTTAGAAAAATTGCTTAAGTGTTGAAAACAGTGATTCGATGATTTTTGAAACCCAAATTCAAGCATGTTAGGAGCTGAATCAGACAAAGACCCAAAAATCAAAGTTGTTCCTTATGTTAAACACTACAACTTTGCTTTAGTGAACTCCTCCATGCAAGGTCTCTAACACCTAGTTCAACTTTGGTCAACCATGTCACTTTGAAATCATGATACATCCACAAACCATGGCTAAATGACCAAACTAGCCTTAGCACTAAATACCAAAGTTGTTCCTAATGATATCCTAAGCATGTTTAAACAATTTGCAAGGTCATTTAAGCATTTCATGTAGTAGTCACTCATATAGCTATTGAAAGTAATCACATGAAATATCACTTAAGTGCTTGATCATGAAATGTAGCCTTCATGAACAATGTTTCTTTTGTTAATCTAAGTGTAGCTAAGGTGTTATAGTGACCAACATTACACACTAGCATTTATCTACATATGATCATATGCATATATTCCAAGAAACACGAAATAACAAGCAATGTTTCATATGTTTCGATCAAATGTTTCAATTGTAAATGATGGTTTATGAATGCTTGATGCTCATGCTTATGCTATGCAAGTCAAGTTATGCAAGGCTAACACCCGAGGTGTTACAGGAAATCCACAACGGGTTGATGAAGGGTGTGTTTGGTTGAGCTGTGGCTGTGGGAAAAAGCTACTGTGGGCTGTGAGCTATGGGAAAGCTGATATGGGCTGTGAGCTGTAGAAAAGCTGAAAGCTGATTGGTTAAACAAGTATAAAATATACCTTCTATCTTTATCTCTCTTAAAACAACTATGGAAGAGCTTTTTATTCCACTAATTTCGAAAAGCAGAAAGCCAAAAGCCAAAAGCAGGGTCAAACCAGCTTTCAAAAATGTACTACGAAAAAGCAGCTGCTTCTGAAAAAGCAACCTCCAAAAGCAGCCCCTTTGGTTGGGCTTTTGGCTTTTGAGGCCAAAAGCCAAAGCCAAAAGCCCAACCAAATGGACCCAAAATAGTGTTCTCTCAAAGTAAACAAGAGGATGTAGCTTTGGAGGAAGCATGCATGTTGCGATCTTAGTTCATACAAAGGTTGGCGCATATTATGGACAAGGAAGGGAAGGAAGGTAGAACACCAGAGGAGAGTTAACCTTGGGTAGTAGGGAGTGCTTGGAAAAGCCTAAGTGGAGGTCAAGTCCCAAGCTCTGTGTCCAGCTAGACCACGCTGCGCATGCCGGTCACTATTGTCGCATGCCCTGCAGACGCCGTCTGTGTCAGGCCCATTAGCACCCCGCTCTCGCGTGGCTGCGACATCGTGCCGCACTCACCGTCCTCATGTACTGTGCATTTTCCCTCCTGACAACTCTCGATCCCACGCCCTCATCCCCATACCAGACCCCCCTCGCTCCTTTTTCTTCTTTTGGGGACATGGTCGCCTGCACGCCTTCCCCGTCGAGCGAATCCCCTCCCCTCTCTCTTATCCTCCCTTCGCTCGCTCACGCAGGGAGCGCACCACGGCCGACTTCATTCCCACAGCATGAATCATCAGTGTCTCCCATCCATGCCGTCTCCACTTCCGGTGCACTGTGCCATACCTCCATTCACCACTATAAGATGCCCTTGGTCCTTGCTCTTCTTCTTCATCCCCATCCACTCGAATCCGAAGCAAAACTACAAGATCCAGTCGAGGAACTAGGTTCGCTAGCTAGAGGTGATTGGGTAATTTGAGAAGAAGTTGGGATCTGGTTTCATCGAAAAACTTCAAGTCTACCACTAGTTAATTGGTCTTAGGGTTCACGATGTTTGGGTTCTCAGTCTCCTATTTCTGGATCTGTTGGACATACGCCATGTTTTGGATAATCATTTTCTTGTTGTTTCTCCATTATCCTCGTCTATCTCGACTTTTGGATTAAGCCTTGGTGGTATTAGGTTGCTCTTAACCGTGTATCTCTAAATCCCTGTATGGTTTAGTGTTCGATGTAGTGTGGTCTTTCGTGTGGTTTCAAATTTATGAAGTGTAATCATAATTTCCCCCTTCGGATTCGTGTTTCAAATCTCGGGACAAGATTTTGTTTAAGCGGGGTAGAACTGTAACACCCTCGATGTTACGTCCTAAACTAACTACTAAATCGTGTCACGAGCATCATGATTATGTGTTAATGCATGTGATAAAGTGTGTAGATCAATTTCTATAACTCAAAATGATCAACAGAAATGCGAAATGAAAGTTAATTCAGTAGTCATGTTATATCACTTAAGGTTGAAAACCTAATTTTTAAAACAAAAATGCTACAAAACATTATGTGATACTTAAATAAAGTTGAAGCACAACCTTTGTAGATGGCAATGAAATACTTGCGGTAGAAAAATGATATTACTAGCTAATAATTCCACTAGCTTAGAAATCACAATTGGAAACCAAAAATCAGCTCTAGCACTTAGAAATTTTCAGGTCAGTCAACAGCTGGACATTGCTATGTTTAGCAATTTATTTTGAGGAATCAGGTTTAGGAGTGATGTAGTGTTAAAGCCTGATTTGGTAGTCTTATATACTGTATGGAGTGTACTGAAGACCGTTTAAGTTAGGAGCAATGATTTAGTTGCGGTGAGAGCTTTAATATTCGTGCACGACACGTTCTCAGGAGAGTTCGTCGTGTGCGTGTGGTCACCGTGCCTCAGGGCGTGTCACCACCATGTCAGAGCACTCTGCGTGTGCACGCATGTTGCCGTGCTTGGCCGGCCATGGCTGCCCTGTCTTGGCCGCCTTGGCTCGACTACGTGGAGCCATCGCTGCTGCCGCTCGCACAGCGGGGTGGCGCTGCCCTGCTCCGCGCACTGACGCACTGCCACCGCCTCAGGCCACGCCGCAGTCGCTGCCACTACAGTCTCATCTGTCGAGCTCGTGCCATGGCCGGTCGGGGACACGCGCGTTGTCCATAGCCCTATGTGGGTATGTTTGTATCACGTCGCCCATGTCCCGCCGAGCCAAAGCAGTGTCGAGCCCACCCGCCGCCCCATCACTTCTCTCTCCTTCTCTCCCTCTCCGCTACTGCTGTCGGAGCTACACCCACATGGTTAGCCAGCGAGGGATCACCTCGCCTCAATTCAGCGTGTCTACAGTTCAGTCATCACGCCTACTTGCTATCCGACCCTACCAAGCCATGATGGAGGCGCTGCCAAGCTCCAATTTTGGAGCTTTCCCTCCGTCGTGCCATTAAGGCTAGGTTCGGCCATGGCAGAGGGCAACCAACCACCGCACCATCCCATGCCCAGCCAACTCGTCACGAGCTTTGCCTCCACGTCCACTGCACCCTGCACTCGTCGCTTGCACCTCTACCGCCTCGCCAGTGTTACTGACACGGCCGCGCCATCGCGGGGCACCGCCGCCTCTCGCTGGCCGCACGAGGTCAGTACTGCTCAGGGTATCTCTGACCGAACCATCACCGCAGCCATGACTAGGGTAAGCTAGTGTTGCTCTCATGCTAGCCAGTAGCCGCACGGTGGTCTAGGGTAGCTGGTACGGTCGCGCCACCGTCGCATGCGGCCGCTCACCATGGCCGTCACTCCCGCAAGCTCCGCCGCTACCATATATTCGGCTAGTGTAGGCATTTGGGCTGTAGGTGCAGGTAAGCCCGCTAGCTGGGCTGGGCTGGGTCTCGGTTCACCGGTGTGGCCATCTAGTGCCACGTCCGCCGCGCCGGCGCACGCAGGGGTGGCTAGCCCCCCCCCCCCGATGCGAAGGTGAATTAATACAGGGTCATTAGTGCATGATTGCTGACCGCATGAATAGCGTGCATAATGGAAGTGTGATTTCATTTAAGTGCGGGGACTTTTGTGCAACTGCGGCAGCGCGCACGGGCTCCCCGTGCCTGGGCCACGTTCGTGCGGTTCACGCCATCATGGGCCGCACCTCGTTGGGCCACTTGGCCTAGTACGTTAATCGTCAGCGCTAGCTTGTTAGCTTGAGAGGCGTAATCATATTTTAAGAGTTGCGATTGCCATCGATTATTTACGTCCCTGCGTTGCATCCACGTATTTCATGATAGGAGCGATGTTGGATCGCGGAGTCATCAGGAGTAACAGAAATAGATAGTGACTTGATGATCATGCCACCAAGATGAAAGCTAACTTGGTTATATCTTACATAGGCAAGCCCCGGTGCATAACCTCTATTATTCTGCACTTTATTTTATGCTTGTGCATTAAGTTTAAGGAGTTGGATGAAACCCACTTGCATATATATATCCTTATCCTATGAGTCTTACTTGTATGATAGGATCATGTAGATTGCTATGCTACAGGACTCCGGTAGAAGCCGAGTGATTGCCTATCACTCGCGAGAGATAGGAAAGATATTATTGTTGTTATTATATTACTATCACATGGAATATATATGAATGATAATTGGAGACCGGGCGGAATGGTAATTTGGATCTAGACTTGGTTTGGCATTCGAGCGAGGCTCGGATTGCACTTGTTCTGCCTGTGTCGATTAAGGACCGGCCATTGCATTGGATTCTAGTCAGGTCATAGACTTATTATCCTGAGAACATACTTGTTTATGGGAGGAGGGAAGGCTCATTGCACTCTTGTTGTGGGTTCCGTCTCTTTCCAGACCGACTGATTGGAGGTGGGGATGGTGGAGGTCTAAGCACAACACTGAGTCTAGGACTCAGGTGTGGGGGCTTGGAGTCCAAGTTTGGACTGGGACCTAGACCCCTTGACAAGAGAGTGATAGGTGGGTCCTGCTTGTGCCTAGGGTACAAGCGGGGCATGTGTTTTGGGCTACCCAGCTGGGCATATTGATTCATGAATCGCCGGGTAATCTGGTATGACTTGTCTACAATCTAGCACCGTAGTAAGAACTGGAATATGAAAGCAGGTAAAATGGTCTGATTTCTTATAACCTGCTTAAAAGTAGCACAGGTGCTTACATAGAATGGCTAGTTAATGAACTAATGGTGACTGCTAATGAAATTGAATATAAGGATGCACTTTTAGTAAAGCTTCCTGCAGATGCAATAACCCATGAACCAGATAGCCTTGCATATCCTTGGAGTCTTTTCTTTCCTCCTGATGGGTAAGCCTTGCGGGGTATAAATGAGTACTCAGGGTTTGTTCTACCCTATTGCAGGTGACAGGAACATGTGGAGCTGACACTTGTGTGTGGAAACCTCCTGGTGGCCTCAGTGAGGATTTCCTTAACGTTGTGGACATAGAGTTTATTTGAAACTTTCACTGAAAATGTTTTTACAATGGAAAAACTTATAACCTGTTGTGTTGTATATAAGAGATCATCATATTAATGTTTATCTTATCATTAAATGATTTTATTTCCGCTAAAACTTTGATAACATGATTATATTCCGTTGTTATAAACAATAAACATTATACTCTGATGTTGCATGAAAAGTGATGCCGGAAATGGCTAAAATTTTGTAAGCTTTATTCTCTCATTTGTGACCCTGATGAAAAAATGTGGATTTTCGGGTTCTCCCATGGGGTGTGCTCGATGGGACTGCCTGATGTAGCTCACCTTTGGGGTGCTTAGGGTCTAGTGGAAGACAAGCACCTTCGTAAGTGTGTTATTTTGGGCGGTTCTGCCATAACGTATGCTGACTTAGCACATGTTTGTGAGTAGAGTAAGGACTGGACTCTGGGGTGCGTCCGGTCACTTGTGACCTGACGCATCCGATCATGAAAAGACGCTCAGGGACATCTCTGTGTAAAAATTGCCCTGACCAAACTCTGCGTTGTCGAGCGTCTGATCATTTCAGCTGTGTGTCTAATCATTCTTTAACTGTGCGAGTGAAACATTTTTGACCATTGAGATCTGACATGTGAGGTTTAAAGGAAGGACATGTGGACGCCATTCGTGGACCGAAGGTAGGCGACTGGACGTTGGGGTGCATCCGGTCACGCGAGTCTGGTCAGCCCCCGATTGAGCAACGGCTCTATTTTCTTGGGGCATCTATTTAAGGCTCATGGTTGGCTTGGGGCTCATGCTCTTGGCACTTTGACATTCTTGACATCCTTGTGAGCCTAAGCAAATATCTCCCACTCATCTTCATCATTGATTCATCATTATAGTGAGATTGGGAGTGATTCCTAGTGCATTTGCTTGAGTGATTGCACCTAGTGGCACTTGGGGATCATTGTGGCTGTAGATTTCTTGTTACTCTTGGTGGTTGCCACTACCTAGATGGCTTGGAGTAGTGGAGGAGTATTGGCATGAGTTGGTGATTGTACGTGGCCATCTCCCGGTGATTTGTGAGGGGTCTTGTACCTTCCCCGGTGGAGAGCCAAAAGGTAACTCTAGTAAATTGCTCGTGTCATTGAGTTACCTCACTTGTGGGTAGGTTCTTGTGGCGCCAAGTGTTATCTAGGTGTGTGATACCTATTAGCCGCCAAACCACCAAGTGTTGGTCAACACAAAGGGGACTAGCGTGCCGGCAAGCATGTGAACCTCGGGAGAAAAGTTGTGTGTCACTTGTCTCTTGGATTTCTCCTGGTGATTGATTGGTTCATCTCACTTGCCACAGTGGTATAATCTTCCCACACTCTCTCTTGTACTTACATTGTTTACATTCTTGCCTAGTCAAGCTCTTTAGTGTAGTTAGTCTTTGAGAGCTTGTTAGTCTAGTTAGTGAGGCTCTTTAGTTAGTCTTTGAGAGCTCACTAGCTTAGAGAGTAGTGACTTAGCCTTTGTGTGAACCTAGAGATCATAGCAACTAGAATTGTTGGTATAGGTGGCTTGCAACCCTTGTAGAGCTAGAGCAAAATTGCATTACGCCATTTAGTGTACTAACCATTTGTTCTAGTGAGTTTGTAGAAATTTTTTATAGGCTATTCACCCCCCTCTAGCTATTTAGGACCTTTCACACACCCCCACTGTCATCCCTCGTCCTTTCTAGCTCAGTAGTGGAGATGGATGATGAGACCATCGATGCCGTTGCTAGTGCTATATCCTTCCTGGGTGAGGCATCTCTCTGCTCCAACGCCGCTGACCTGGTGACGCATGCCCATAGGTGGAGAGCGAGGGGAGGATAGAAGTCGTATCTAGCCTCCTTAGAGCAGTGGCCATGCTGGAGAAGGTGGAGATCATGAGGAGGATATAGGCCGTCTCTGGCCTCCTCAGAGCGGCGACCGTGCTAGAGGCAGTGCTCAGCGTCAGCCTCGACAAGCTCCGAGATGCAATGGTGATTTGGCGCACCAGTGCGGCTAACATCGGGAGGCCACAGTGGCGATGGAGATGGTGTGTCGCGCCTCGAAGGCGCAGAGCCAATAGAGAGAGGATCAGTCTTTGCCACCACCATGGTGGTGGTTACTCCTTCGCTGGAGGCACTACGGACGTCGCACGGAGGATGTTGAGTGTCTTCTTGCCTCTGGGTCCACATCCATCACTATGTAGGTATGCAGTAGTTCTCATTGCCATTTATGCAGGTACACCCACCAGGTTGGGATTTACGATATGCTCTATGTCTTTAATAGTTCTAACCATGGGTCTGGCATGTTGCTTATTTAGCTACTTTCACCTGCTTCTCTATGTCCACTATAGGTATTAACATCTTCACGATATACTTCTTCTATTGTATATTGAGCATTAAGGATACTGATGTCCATCGCAACTGTCTGTGGTTGGCCATTGTTCTGCACTTTGGGTTCCTTGTGCTGGTACATTCTATAACACAACTACACTACCATATACTGATATACTCATGCATGATGCTTGTACTTGTTTTCCACTTTGCAATCATAATGATCGGATACTTTATAATGCAGGCCTGCTGGCAGCGAGACCCTTGAATCTAACGAGTCTTACTACATGTTGAAAAAATGGGGGTGGACCTAAGACCCACTAGACTAAGGACCTACACCTAAGACAAACCCATTCACCCTAGAGTCAGTTAGACCTTTTAATTTCTAGTTATTTAGTGCGCGGGTCCTTTCGACGACAGAGCTGCCATCTCACTTCCGGTTGGCGGAGCCAACCTACGATGAAGCTAACTTCCTGGTGGCAGAGCCAACGTATGATGAAGCCTAGACCCTTATGATCCCAGGTGGCAGAGCCAACCTTCAATGGATCACAACTTATGCACTAGTAGCTAGATATTATATGGCATGGCCTAATTAGGAGACTAGCACTTATACAAGAAAACACTCTTTATTACTATGCCAAAGAGTTACATAAGAACACACACCTTTAAGTGGCTATCCTAGCATCTATCACCCTTATCATATCTACCATGTTCTTTGATGGTATGGCATGGCAAGGAGGTGTGCCTCTATTTATAGGCTATGGGGACTCATAGGAGAATGACATGTGTCCCCCTTCTAGATACTTCCAAGATAAATATCTATGTTCTACATTATTCTAATTTTCCATGGTGATAATATCTAGTATCTTCATGCCAAATATCTAGCATCAAGAGAGTTGTAGAAGTTTCTAGAAGTTTGCAATGTAACCTTCAACACTACATATCGATATTCGATAGGGCCCAGGCTCAACTTCCACGTAGGTGTATAGGAATCTGAAAGTATAGGGGGCTTAGGCATTTGGAAACATGTTGTTTTCATCTTTCAGACTATGATAGGCTTGCATGCAGAGATTGGTACATTTAGCTTTCTCAAGGAATGGTTTCCTCCTCCTGTGTTTTGTTATAGGTTCAAACTTTCTCTTGGATTAGGTTCTTCTAATTTGGCTGCCCAATTGGCCACCTTTGCTGTGATCATGTTCTCACTACTACAGATTGACCTATCACTATTGCCACTTTCACTGCCATAGCAATAGAAGCGATTGTGTTTTACTTCCACCGCTAGTTGGACCGATAACGAGGCCTCCTGAGGAAGGAAACCGGTAGTTGAAACTTCTACCACCAACGGGTTAATAATAGATGCGGTAGTGGTATTTTCTCAATCGTATGAAAATCTGAGCCGACTGGGATACGTGTCATGGCCGCCGACCCTCCACGGCTGTTTGGTCTTCCGGTGGTGTTGACATTTCTTAGCATCACTCTTTACTAAGTTGTCATCCCTAGCAATGATGCCAGAAATGTGTTGTTGGTAATTATTTAGAACACTTGTAAATATATATATTAAGTAATCCATAAGCGCACAGATAATATGCCATTGTAGCATTTTACCTGAGAGTATACCAGGTATCATTATTTATATCTTATCCACAAAGAGGAGCTATGGGGTTGGCACAAAGATATTGACAAATACGTATACTTATGATGTAATCACTCTCATGCTATAACAGGGGTAAGTCAAATTATAAATGAATGATAAGTGTAAGATAATGATGGTATTCCAGAGACCAAAATAGATACTCATAAATGTAGTATAGCTAGGCAGGAGATTAGTTAAGAGCAAAAGATTCCTAAGTCATTTCTTATTTACTAAGTCTTTTGTACCCCAAGTATATACACTATCATCTATAGCATAATCAACCTTGGATCTATGCATAAGGAACATTACTAAGGAAGATCAAGAACAGAGCTTGTCTCCCTTCGCAATCGGGTTCTACATGCTCTACAAATGGGGAGTGGACTACAAAGGACTCAATGGGAGTGTCACATCCATGATCTACCACATGACCCAGAGTGTAGAATGCATCCACAGGTAAACAATATTTAAGCACCACACTTACATAATATCGACCATTTAACTCACTCAAGTATTGATCTAAGTGCTTTGCGAACATACACATATATTCATCATCAATCATAACTATATCAAGCATATAACTAGAGCAAACTAGGAACATAATAAATAGCAACATAATATTGAAGTAGCACAAAGTCATAAAATAAAGAGGGATAGAATGGATATATTGGCCTCCAGACAGTGAATCCAGAATCCTGAGCAGTAGCCCAAACTCTACTTGAACCTTGCAAGCTAGCCTATGCTAGAACTTTGAAGAATTGGAGCTCTATTCTCTTCTCTCCGGAAACCCTAATTTCTGGTCATATCTTGACTTATGGTAGATTGCAGATGCTGAGGGAGGTGGCAGGGGCTGGTATATATAGGTCGAAGCATCAATTCTGAGCCCTCGGATCAAACCGACTTGAATAAACGGCGTAGATGCAATCCTTAAGGCGGTGGAGAACCGACATACGAAGGAGGGATTGCCATGTGGGAGTAGGGGCCGGTCGACCTATAGGTTTGGCCGGCCGCCCCACTAGTCATCCCCTCAGGGTCTGCTTTGGTCACGTGGCTTCTGGTGTCCTCTCGAACCATCTAGAGTAGTTTTCACTATAGATAAGCGCGATTCTATTTGACGTTTTGATGCCCCTTGACGGTTTTCTGAATAAACCCTGCTGAAAACACATATTCACCAAAACTCGTGGAAATTGTCAGTTTTAAACCCCTAAGTCTATGTTGGTGATCACTTTCATGCATGATTTCAAGTAATATTGATGGTTTATGATAGATGATAACTACCGTCAACAAACTCCCCCAAGCTTAACCTTTGCTTGTCCCTGAGCAATGCCAAACATAGCAATGGATCAGGAGTTGCTATGATGTTTTTACTCCTCAAAAGTACACATGTGTTCAAACAAGAATTCTCCTCCAGATTGAAATCCACCAATCTGACTTTCAGACTTACCCATATTACTTTCAACCATGGGGCTTATAGCCTTTACTTGGTTCTTGAGCAATTGAAAGATAGAACGATCAAGTCAAGCACTATATCCCAAGTTCTCTGTTTAACCATTATTCCAGAGTTTTTGCAAGTTGTTTCAAATAAAACTCAGAGATTCCATTGTATGACACTCTCAAGTCTCTTAATATATGTGATATTTGTGGATCCTCACTAAGACAAAAATGATGTTATGCCTTTCTTCCTACAACTAAGGCTTATGTGGAGCTCATAGGAATGGTGATAATCTAAAACAACATACTTGTAATGCATGTATTGTAAAGTCAAACAACGGATCCAAAGAGAGATGAGTCATACAATCAAATCAAGATATGCATATGTGTGGAATATGGTGGATATTTATGGTGGCTAGCCTAATTCTACTATGCTCCTTGAAAACTTATCTCTCTTTTAAAACTTGAAAATATTTGCAAGAGAACATGGGCTATCTTATTCATCTTTCTCTTTTTTTAGGCGGGCATCTAAGTACCCATTATTTTAAATATCTCAGACACTTGTCCATTTTTTCTCAACCTTTTCTTCTTCTTTTTTTTATAAATAACTTTTGCATAGATTATGCCTCTTCTCTGCAACAAAACTTTTGAGAGATAGTAACAAGAACTTGGAGCATTTATTTGATGGATGAAACCTATCAAGAATATTTTTGGTGTCTACTCCCAGTTTAGGAGTAAACATTTTTTTGTGGATCTAGATGGAATGCATGTTTTTGCGCCTACCCCCAGTGTAGGAGTAGTGCATATATGGTGGTGTGTACATGATCTTAATTTTAAAAGCATGACAAACCTCTTATAAGGATCAACAAAGCTTGATCAAACTCTATACAAAACAAGTAGTATATATGAGTGGAAATTTTTCTAGCCTAAATATCAGTTTGGCTCTGGTAGGAATTCAAGCTTTGTCATACAAGAACTCATCATGTTGCTTTTTTATGTTTTTCAAAAGAAATGTTTAGAATTTTAGTATCACTTAGAACAAGATAAATAGCAGCTCAGACCTTCTCATATTATATCCGTCAATTACATAGATTTAGATCAAGCATTGGTACCCACGAGTTTCAAGTTCAGAGCAAATTCTCATGTCAAATAAATTTCATCCAAAACTCAGGAGAATTCAAAGCTGAAAACTAGGTACTTGAAAGAAATTATAACAGAGCAACTATTCATCATTTCCATCATGTAAGACCATCTTCAAATTCTTTTTATTTATTGACTCTTAAAAACAAAAATTAAAGCAAACTTTAAACACACTCTTTTTATTTGGTTTTCATTTTTTTAGATCACACCATAGTAATATAAAAGACAAAGGCAATTTTTTGTTTTGTTTTCTTAGTTATGCATTTTTTTTAAATAAATAACAAATTCAAAAATTCAATAAACTAAAGAAAATAATAAAATACCAGAAAGAAAACTTACCTTAGGTAAACGGGGGCTCCTCCCCTAAGTTGGGTGTTGCTGTGGTTGATCAGAATGGCGGGTTAATGTTGAGATCTTGGAATAGGTAGTGCCAACTCTCGTTCTCCTGCTCCTGGTGCTGTTGGATCTTGGTGATGCATTCTCCTATTTTTGCTTACCACTGAGAGTGCTGGTGTAGCTGGTTCCGAATGTCTTGCTACGTCTCTTCAATAGTCGTTAGCCTAGTGTCAAGGTGGGAGCGCTCCATCTGCTGCTCATGATAGCCCATGGGCTGGTCATGGTAACCATAGGCAGAGAAGGACATACGTCTTCCCTGATGGCCACGCGAGACTTCTTCATATTGCTGCTGCTGATAATAGTCAAAGTTGCCATCCTACCATTGCGCACTTGAGCCCTGATGCCAGGAGCTCTTAGAGTGCTAAGGAACGGGCTGCTCCCAACCAGCATGCTCAGGCTGGTACATGCGATAAGATTCCCAACCAGCATGCTCGGGCTGGTGCATGCGGGAAGATCCCGGCTGGTCCCAGCCTGCATAGCTGGTGAAGGCCGGTCCCTCCTGAATCAGATCATTGCCATGGTATCTGGGCTATGGGTTGCGCGTGAGTCTCGCAGAAGTGCTCCGATGAGGCGCTGCTTCCTTCACCTGTAAATTAAAGAGAAAAGACTGCACCGCATATAGACCAAGGTTTTGGTCTGGTAACAGGATTTCGTTTATATAATCCATATACATCATGACAAGTTTCTCATCTTTTTTCTTCTTCGGCATGTGAGTTTGGACAAAATATTCATAACCGATAATCCAACGGGGAATGTCATCGATGTAAGCAACAGAAGCATTATTCAGAAGACCCAAATTTTTGGCTATGAGGATGACCAAAGAAGTACACCCAACATCTTCCTTAAGTTTAGAAGTGTCTACATCAATCACACATTGTGCATGAAAGCCTAGAAGTTCACAAAACTGTTTCCATAGGATAGAAAAATCTTTTCCAAAAAGTCTAAATAAAACTTCAGAACCGGTAGGTTGCAACGTGCATAAAAATTCAGCTGTCAAAAGCTTGGACCCTTGCTCATCAAATTCCCAAACATTCTCCCATCCTACAGCCTTAAAAATAGTTTCAAATTCGGTGTTCATACTTGTTGCTTGTAGCAGGGCTGGATTATAAACGGGAGTGAGAATGAACCTCCATGTCTTCAGCTGCTTATAGATGTTCTTCTCTGTCTTGCCTCGGAGCTTGAGCTGCTTCTCTTGCAAAAGAATGTTCTTCTCGGTGGATGATGACCTGGACGGCGCTCCGACAGCAGGAGATGGAGTGTCGATCTACATGTCGGCGCTAGCTCGTGAAGTCGTACTCCTGGTGGAGCGAGATGAAGATGAGCGGGTGAACGTGCCCTTCAACTTGCGCATTGTCCTGCAAAAAATGACAGTACAACACAACTCACGGAGTGGGTTAGGAAAATAGAAAGTCTGCGGTTAGCCGTCCAGGAGTCAGTCGTTCGAGGGTCAGTCGTCCGAGGTTGCCTAATGAATTTTTCTAATCAAGATTTTGGCATGACTTCCACCCTAATTCTTTTTAAATTTTTTCTCTTGATTTGGACAGCACTACTACTGTTAAACTCTATTAATCTTTGCTCAAATTTTAGCAGCGCTTTCACTCTCAAACTCTTTCACTCTCTCTAATTCCAACAACTCTTCTACTAAGAGAATTTTCAAACTATGAAAGTGGAATTTGAAATTTCAAACTTAGATGCTGGAATTGCAGTTGTGTTGAGGCCGAGAGCAGCCAGGAAGGAGTGGCATTTATAGCCGGCACAACAGCAGGTCGGCCAGCCAAGTGGTGGGCACGGCTAGCCCCACATCATGGCCAAATGGCCTCTCCTCTCTCTAGATATTTTATTGCTTCATGCTTAAGCAAGGATGAGTGGCCATCGGTGGAAATCTCGTGCAGACATGACCTGAGTGGAGATAGAGGTGGAAATGGAGGTGATGGTGGAGGTAGAAGTGATGGGTGGTAATTGAGTGGGCTCCATGTATCTCCATATTTTTACCGTATACATATGTATTTATATGCAAAAATATATTTAATGATACTATGAAATATAACAAGATGAATGAATGGTATTTTTAATTTTGTACGCCTCCACGGTAAATATTTATTACGGTTCTTTTACGCTCCGTAACATTATTTACATGGGGCTTGAATTTTATAATACTATGATGAGAAAATGTTTATTTTCTAATGCAGATGTTGAAAACTAAATATGCAAAAGCAAAATAATTGATGAAAAGTAAAGATGGATAACTACCAATTTACCTCCCAGTGAGGGTTCAGAATTTTGAGAATGCCAAACCGGACTTCTCTGTTTATTTATTCTTCAGGTATATCCTTAGGTCCCGGAGATGGAGACCTTGCTGGTTGCATTTGCTTTTCAAGCCACTCCAAATTGGAGCATTGTTCCGGTTTTGGCTTGAAGGCGAATCCCTCTTCCTTGCCATTGATATGGAATTTGATTTCTTCGGCTCCGACATCAATGTGTGTATTTGTAGTGCTTACGAATAGTCTCTCAAGGATAAGGGGTGTCTTCATGTCCTCCTGCATATCAAGTACTATGAAATCCACTAGAACAAAGAAATTTTTTATTTTTACCAGAATATTCTCGGTGATTCCTGCAGGGTAGCGAACTGATTGGTTGGCTAGTTATAGGCACATTGACGTTGGCGTGAACGTTGAATAGTTGAGCTTGTCGAAAACCTTCTTGGGCATCACACTACCACTTGTTCCAAGATCACATAGCGCATTCTCAAAGTTCTGGTCTCCGATCGAACAATCGATAGTGGGACATCCTAGATCCTTCTTCTTGATAGGTGATGTGTTTAGGATGGCCGCACTACACTCCTCCGTTAGCTTGATTACCTTGGTGGTGGGTAGTGGCCTCTTGTTGCTCAGGATGTCTCTGAGGTACTTCGCATAGGTGCAACAAGAGGAATATTGATATATAACTTTTGAATTACCTCTACAAACTTACCAAACTTCTCATCCATTTTGGCTTTTCGATTTTTGCGTGGAAACAGTAGGAGGGTAGTGTCATTAAAATCTTGCATCATTTCCTGTGCTTGTGGCTCAATTTCTTTAACTTCATCGTCCTTCTTCTCCTCTTTACTGCTGCCGGTGTCTTACTGTCCTTGTCGGATTTGGTGGACCACAAGTAGACTTGCCACCTCTTGTGGTTATGGCGTTGACCTTCTCAAGGTTAGTAGCAATAGGCAAAGCAGCAACCAACTGGGCTAATTATAATTCTATCTTTTTATTATAGCTAAGTTGGTCTTTATAGCAGAAGAAAAAATATCCATTTTAGTATTTATGTTTTTTAAGACTTCATCATTATAAGCAAGCTTCTTAGAAATATTCTCATTAATCATGGCTTGTTCTAAGATCAAATATCTCAAGAATAGCTATTTAGGATTAGAAGGATAATTACCTGGGTACTTACCTTGGTAATTTGACTGTTGTTGTTTCCATCCTTGCCTCTGATGTTGTGGAGCAGAATTGTTGATGACAATGTTTGCGTCTTCTTGAGATTTAGGGAAATCAACCCCTAAATATTCTCCACATACGTTTTGAGAATGAAAAGCATCTTGAATGGCTTGATGATCCTTCTTGTAATTGGCTCGCTGTTCAAGCCAATTCAACAGTACGTCCATCTTCGTTGACAATGCACACACCTCTTCTGGTACTTCTTCGCTCTTATTACATGCTTGAATGTTGTATGATGATCAGCTTTGATTAGAGGCTATCTTCTCCATAAGAGTTTCAGCTTTTCCAAGGGTGAGTGACATAAATGATCCTCCAACAATGGCATCAAGCTGTTCATGAGCTTTCTGAGTTAATGCATGGTAAAAGCTTTGCATGAGCAACCAATCTTCCATCCCATGATGAGGACAATCTGAAATGTATTCTTAGAAACATTCCCATGCCTCTAGAATGGTTTCTCCCTTCTGCTATCAGAAGTTAGAAATTTTTCCTCTTAAGGCATTGGTCTTCCCTATAGGGAAGAACTTTTCTAAGAAGGCCTTTGAACACTTTGCCCATGTGTTAATGTTATCTTTGTTGGTGTAGAACCACTGCTTTGCCCATCCCACTAGCTAGAATGGAAACAAATGGAGTAGTATGATGTCTTGAGCAACATCCTTGATGGTGATTGTGTTGCTAATCTCCAAAAATTCTAGAGATGAGCACTAGCATCTTCATGTGCCTTTCTGCTAAATGGGGTAGATTGCACCATGTTGATGAGGTTTGGCTTGAGCTCAAACTCAAGGTTGTTGGTTTTGAGTGTTGGTCCAGTATGGATGTTCTCAGTGCTTGAAGCAGAGAATTCACATAGAGTCTTGTCAGCCATAGCTTCACAAACTGGTGTTGAGCTTCCTCTTGATTGGTTTGATTGTGATTGATATAACTTGTTGATGAATCAGAACCAATCCTGCAATACCCTGTATAAGATATGAACAAAGACAAACAAGGGTAAGCCTGTTAAAGCATAGGTGTTATGATTTCATCAATAAGTATTTATTGGATCAATTCTCTTTAGCCATGTGTCCCTCCCTGGTAACGGCGCCAGAAATGCTTGTTGACATTTCTTAGCATCACTCTTTACTAAGTTGTCATCCCTAGCAATGATGCCAGAAATGCGTTGTTGGTAATTATTTAGAACACTTGTAAATATATATATATTAAGTAATCCACAAGCGCACAGATAATATACCATTATAGCATTTCACTCGGGAGTATACCAGATATCGTTATTTATATTTTATCCACATGGAGGAGCTATGGGGCTGGCACAGAGATATTGACAAATACGTATACTTATGATGTAATCACTCTCATGCTATAACAGGGGTGAGTCAAATGATAAATGAATGATAAGTGTAAGGTAATGATAGTATTCTAGAGACAAAAATAGATACTCATAAATGTAGTATAGCTAGGTAGGAGATTAGTTAAGAGCAAAAGATTTCTATGTCATTCCTTATTTACTAAGTCTTTTGTACACCCAAGTATATACACTCTCATCTATAGCATAATTAACTTTGGATCTATGCATAAGGAACATTACTAAGGAATATCAAGAACAGAGCTTGTCTCCCTTCGCAACCGGGTTCTACTTGCTCTACAAATGGGGAGTGGACTACAAAGGACTCAACAAGAGTGTCACATCTGCGATCTACCACATGACCCAGAGTGTAGAATGCATCCGCAGGTAAACAATATTTAAGCACCACGCTTATATAATGTCGACCACTTAACTCACTCGAGTATTAAGCTAACGCTTTGCGAACATATGCATATATTCATCATCAATCATAACTATATCAAGCATATAACTAGAGCAAACTAGGAATATAATAAATAGCAACATAATATTGAAGTAGCACAAAGTCATAAAATAAAGAGGGATACAATGGATATACCGTCCTCCAGACAGTGAATTCCATAATCCTGAGCAGTAGCTCAAACTCTACTTGAACCTTGCTAGCTAGCCTATACTAGAACTTTGAAGAATTGGAGCTCTATTCTCTTCTCTCTAGAAACCCTAATTTTTGGTCTGATCTTGACTTGTGGCAGATTACAAATGCTAAGGAAGGGGGCAGGGGTTGGTATATATAGGCCGGAGCATCAATTCTGAGCCCTCGAATCAAATCGACTTGAATAAACGGCATAGATGCAATCCTTAAGGTGGTGGAGAACCGACGTACAAAGGAGGGACTGCCATGTGGGACCAGGGGGGTAGCTAGCCTACAAGTGGGGCCAACCGGCCCCACCTATCATCCCCTCAGGGTCTACTTCAGTGACGTGGCTTTTGGTGTCCTCTGGAACCTTCTGGAGTAGTTTTCGCTGCGGATAAGCACGATTTTATTTGATGTTTTGATCCCCCTTGACAATTTTTTGGATAAACCCTGCTGAAAACACAGATTCACCAAAACTCATGGAAATTGTCAGTTTTAAACTCCTAAGTCTATGTTGGTGATCATTTTCATGCATGATTTTAAGTTATATTGACGATTTATGATAGATGATAACTACCGTCAACAGGCGGTAAAGTCAACGTGAGTTATTTCCCAACTACCCACAACACAGTTGCATCACTATTACTTATACTTCTCCATCTTCAAGGTTGGCCTATTTAACCAGGGTCTGGATGCACCTCTTGGGCTCAATCCAC
Organism: Miscanthus lutarioriparius; assembly: GCA_904845875.1. Lineage (NCBI taxonomy): Eukaryota > Viridiplantae > Streptophyta > Magnoliopsida > Poales > Poaceae > Miscanthus > Miscanthus lutarioriparius. The sequence continues at coordinate 17,734,950 of CAJGYO010000019.1, forward strand.
ACACTCTTGAATCTACACACTCGTGAGCTACTATATCTTTCCTCATCGTGAAGAAGTGCTTTGAGCGGTGCAAGATGGAGATCAAACACCTCACAGTGATGCTAGTGTTTGGAGAAGGCCTTCAAGATTAGGTGCTTTAGATTCCATAATCTTGTTGCCTTTTAGGATCAAGATGTTGATTTGCATCCCTCGATCCTCAAAGGTAGCAAGATTATGGAATATAAAGCACGTCACTAAGATGCCGGTGCAAGTTTTGCGAGGCGCTCCTTCTCCATCCTTTGCGAGGTGCTACCATTGAACAGGAGCTTGACCATGATGATTGTAGATCTTCTATAGATCTTGTTAACAAAAGATCTACAATCATCTGGTTCTCTCCTATTCAGGGGCTCCATACTCGATTGGGGGTGCTTCAAGTTTATGAGGTGCTCGTTCTTCAAGATTGGGTGCTTTATTTTCCATCTTGTAGCTCTCATGGTCAAGAAGCAAATCACATTCCTTGACTATGAGGGTTGCAAGATGGAAGGTAGAGAACCTCACTGAGGATGAAGTTTTGTGATGTGCTGCATCGTTCTTTAGATTCCATAATCTTTATACCTCAAAGGATCTGTTGCTTTGTATGTGCAAACCACCGTATGATACGGATCTATTATCGCATAGACCTTAATGGAAAATACGTAAAGAAGTACTACCGAAGTATTGAATTTGGGTCGATGCTTGATAGCCGAGTCTCATCGGCTCAAAATAGCTAACACCTAGAGTATCGCCTTTAGAACAAAAAATAACAATAAAAGACATAGGATCAAAAGTGATATTCAAACAGTAGATTGTTCACTTGTAACTTATAAGACCCTAGATATAATCTATGGTCCTAAGAAAACATTGTTTACAACATCTTGTGCATGGATGGTCACTGCGATAGCCTCGGCAGCAACAGTGAAGTCTCCAATCAGGTCCTCTTGATCTTTTAGTCGATCAGTGTCTGGAAAACCAGGTTCCAGGTGATGGAGCTCATGCCCTGAACATAGTTGCGCTGTAGCAAGAGCAGCACCAGCACCATAGAGGACGCCACGAGTTGCCACTTGTCTGGCATGAACCAGGATATCCTACAGGCGATCTTTAAGAGAAACACCCCTGGCCTTGACTGCTGCAACTGCGCTAAGTGTGGCACGTTGGAGGGTCTCATGGCGATTCTCCAGGTCGATCTCCCGACGACAAGCCTCCTTGATCTCGCAACGAGAAGCAGCCAATTGTTCCTCAAGATCTAATAAAAATGAAGGGTTACCGGATAAAGTCATGAATATAAAAGCAAAGACTCTTTAAATAAATTTTACCTACTGCCCTAGCATGAGCTGCATCAACCCTCATCTGAGCAACATTGGTCACTTCTTTAGATAAAGAGAGGGCTGTTTTAACGGCATCGAGACATTGCTCGAGCCGACCTAGCTCAAGCCGGCTTCACAATAAAGGTTTTTGACCTCCCTCCTTTCACGGATAAGATTCTAGATATCCTGACCTGACTCGGAGGATGAAGATGAAGATGAAGATACCATGGACTCAGCAAGATGTATAATCCATTGTTGTCCAACCTCTACCGGAGTTGACCGATGTACCGTAGCATGAGAGGTAGAACTTCATATTCAAAGGATTAATGCAAGGTAGCCATAAAGATAAGAAATCAGTCCCTCTCACCCTTGGTGATGAAGAGGGACACCAAGGCGTGGAGGCAGATCCACGGCTTCTGGAGTTTCCTCCCTTGAATGCTTGCCATGAGCCATTGTTCAGAAGAAGAAGAAAAGATATGTGTCATAGCACAACAAATGAACACAAGTAGTATTCATTCTACTCCGCCTTGCCTCTAAATTTTTAGAGCCCTAGGGGACAGTGGGTTGTAAGAAAAATGGACCCTAGGCCCATTTACTTTGGATTTTGGTGTTTGATGACCAACACAACCAAATTGGACTAATGAATTTGTAAGTAATTGTTTTGTAGTTCAATAGGGTGCAAACGTGACTTGGACGAAGGCAACATGAAGATCCGATGATCAACACCTTAAGCAAGACCCTAGAAGCACAAGAGAGGATCCAAGATATCAAGCAAAGTCCAAGCACAAAGATAGGAACCAAGCCGGACATAAGATCGTGAAGAAATGAGCTCCACAGAGGTGACCGAACATGGCCCTATGAGGACCGGACACGTCCGATCAGTTGCTCGGTAAAAGCAGGTGTCAGCAGTAGCGACTAGACGTTGAGTGAGGCAGTGACTGGATGCACGAACTTCATTGTTCATCATCGCTGCAACAACTCAGTGAGGACCGGAAGCAGTGGCACTAGATGACCGGACGCACAAAGTGCAGCATCCAATCGAGTCTAGAGAGGTTCCAGAGCGGCACAAATGCGACCGGACACGTCCGGTCGATGATAACCGGGCTCAACAGTGAGTCTGATCAACGCGCATGCTCAATGGTCGGGACGACTGGACACGTCCGGTCAGGACGACGGTAGTGTCCGGTCAGTAGCAGAAAGCTGACTTTCACCCCCAACGGCTACTTTTTTCATGGGGCTTATAAATAGACCCCCAACCAACCATTTGAGGAGTAGAGAGTTGAGGAAACATACCAAGGGTGTTGATACACTATTTTAGTGATATCCACTTGCATAGTGCTTAGTGATTCATTAGGTGATTAGCGTAGGTGCTTTGCGAAGTGCTTAGGTTGATTAGACCACTGCTTATGCGCTTGTTCTAAGTTTAGGCCTAGTGTTTAGTGAGGTTTGCATACCTCTTACCACTCGGTGCTTGCGTGCACCATTGTTGTATATCGGAGGGGCTTGTAGTCTTGCGAGATCACACCAACCGTGTTTGTGGTGTGGCCGCCACCGTGTACCGAAGGGAATAAGACCCGCGGCGGTTTGGCTGGAAGCTTGATAGTGAAGACAGTGGGGAGCGGTCCAGGAGAGGTTGCCGAAAGGCACATCAGAGACCCACTTGCACGTGGGGAAGGCCCGGGGCAATCCATAGAGTTACCCGACCAGGAGCTTAGCCCTTGCGAGGGATTCCTTGCTAGGGGCTCCAATGAGGACTAGGGGGAAGCTTGCGTGCTTCTTGATACCTCCGTAAAAATACCAGAGTCGTCAATGGGAGTTTGCATATCTCTACCTTACTCTTTAGCTTCCGCATTTATATTGTTTGCATATCTCCTTTTGTGGTAGATATAGCAACACACTATCAAAACCATAGTTGCATATTTAGATAGTTTATCTTTTTGCATAGGTTTTGCTAAGGTTAGAAAAAGAGGCCATAGTTTAGAGTTAGAGTTTTAAGTTACCTAATTCACCCCCCCTCTTAGGCGTCATGGTCCCTTACAAGTGGTATCAGAGACGGTTGGCTCAATTTGGACCTTTGGCTTCACCGCCATTGAGCCGACACTATTTAGAGTGGTTGGGATGGATACCTCTAGGCCTCCGCACTTTGACGCCACTAACTTCTCCTACTATAAAGCTAGAATGGCTTGTCACCTTGAGGTGGTATATTTGGGTGTTTGGAGAGTCACTCGGGACAGGATAAAACCCATTAAGAATCCCAATAAACCCACAAAGAGTGAAGAAAAAGAAATTCATTTCAATGCTAGAGCTAAAAATTGCTTGTTTGAATCTTTTAGCATGGATGTGTTTAACCAAGTGTTCACTTTAAATACGGCACATGAAATTTGGTTAAAACTCCAAGAGCTCCATGACGGCACAACTAATGTCCGTGAGCAAAAACATTGTCTAGCTAAACAAAATTATGATTCCTTTAAAATGAATGATGATGAGCTTGTTCATGATATGTATTCTCGTTTGAATCTAATTATCAATATGCTCCATTCAATAGGATTAATGAAGCTAGATGACGCGGACATCATGAGGAAGATCATCTCCGTGCTACCACAAAAGAAATATGCTAGCATCATCACCATCCTTCACAACATGGAGGACTTGGGCACCATGACCTCTGCCATAGTCATTGGCAAGATAGTGGCATTTAAAATGTCACGGAAGATGGGTCAAGAAGAAGCCTCATTATCAAGCAAAGGCAAAGCTCTCGCATGTAGTGATAAAAAGAAGATGAAGGGCAAGCAAGTTGAGACAAGCTCAAGCTCAAGCTCCTCAAGTGAAGATGAAGAAGAAGAGGAGGAGGATGATGATAATGATGATGATGATGATGATGTAGATTCAAGTGATGATGATCAATCTTCCTCCTCCACCTCTGACCTTGATGAAGAATCAATCAAACTTATCAACAAGGTGGAGAAGATGATCCAAAGGCTCAATGTCAAGGGTGTGCCCATACAAATTCAAGATTTCATCTTCACCAATCAAAGAAATGAGCAAAGAAAGAAAGGATGCTATGGATGCGGCGAGTTGGGGTACTTTGTGGAAGTTTGTCCAAACAAGCCCACACCCAAGACAAAGAAGAAGGCATGCAAGGACAAAGCACTCACATCAATAAGGTCATGGGATGATTCTTCAAGTGAAGAAGAAGATCATCACAAGAGGCAAGGCCACAAGCACTCATCATCAAGCTCTTCTCGTGTGTGCCTTATGGCATGAGGTAACGAAAGCTCATCCTCTAGTGAGACTGATAGTGATGATGAAATGCCTTCTCTTAATGAACTTGTGCAAGAAAATCTTAAATATGCTAAGGCTTGCACTAGCCAACAAAAGAAGCTAAAAATGTTGCAAGGAAAGCTAGATAGTTCACAAGAAGCATATAAAACCCTGCTTGAACAATATGAGACATTTGCTAATCTCAATATTGAACTATCTACTAAAATTGATCAACTTGAGGCTAGTGCAACAATAAATGCATGCACAATCAATGATGAGCAACTTGTAAAGAAAAATGAAAAATTAAAAGAAAAGTTAGCTGGCTCACAAGATGCTTATAAAAGTTTGCTTGCTAAAATGGAAACCATGTGCAAACATTATGATGAGCTAACTAATAAAGTTGCTAATCTTGAAGCCATCAGTACAACCCTCACCAAGGTACCTAAAAAGAAAAGTTCTATCTTTCACATGCCTAAAAAGGATGCTTCTATTTCTTGCAATGATTTATTTTTAGACTCACCCGTGTGCAACCAAGTTTGTGTTGAGAAAGTTGTTGTAGATACATGCACACAAGAAGTCGCAATGGAGAATGAGCAACTCAAGCAAGAAGCGGCTCGCCTTACCAAGGACTTGACTCAAGTAAAAGGCAAAACGGAGCAAGCCCAACATCATTAAGATAACACCGTTAAGGGGGTGAAGAAGCTTGATGAAGGACAAACCGTGGTTTGCTACGTGTGCCACAAGAAAGGCCACAAGTCCTATGAGTGCAAGGTGAAGAATGGGGGAGGAGCTAAGAAGAAAGAGAAAAACAAAAAGGAAACAAGCAAGCTCTCCAACACCTACACCAACAAGGTGGACAAAAAGGCATCCACACCTTATCTCTTAAAGAAGAAGAAAAATGATAAGGTGGTGGCCATCAAGGTGAACAAGCAAGCCAACAATGGGGCCAAACGCATTTGGGTGCCAAAGGAGATCATTTCCAACATGAAGAGCACCAAGAAGGTTTGGATCCCGAAAGAAAAGTGAGAAGTCCGATGGACATCGGGGAATTTGGAGACTTGGCAAAGTATGGGTGCATTTCATGGGGTGCATCATTATGGACAAGGTAATTGCCAAGTGGGTTAGTGAATACTATGGACCCAAATTCCCCTTCCCATGATATGTAACTAGATTCAATTTCTTGCAATTTCAATTAGCATCTTGTTCCTTTTCATGCCTAGGTTTGCATTTGCATGTTTAATCTTTTGTCTTGCATACACTAGGTATATCTTATGGTAGGCTTGCTTGGTTTCACTCTTAACCCTTGGAGCAAACCTACATGGTTTAAATTGTTTAGGAGCACGGCACATAGCTTGTTTTACAGTTGTTCATCTAATATGTGCCAAAGTCCAAATTGTAGATAATTTCTCCCGAATATCACTTTCGAAAATGACTCTCACATTCATGTGATGTCATCTTTCAAGTGGTATTTTTTATTCTAAAATCAATGTGCATGTCTCCTACAAGTATTCTATACTTGTGTGCATAAATTTAGGGGGAGGTTACTCTACAAGTTGGATGCTTTGAGACTAACACCTTTTCAAGCTTATCATGTGTGTAGTGATCTCATTGCAAGGAAAATGGAGTCCCCTGAGTTAAGCATTATACTTCAAATATCCACCACCTATTGCAAGTGGTATAAATCAAATTGGTTTCCACATGTGGTATTTCTAAACTGATATCATCATGTTGATTTCACTTTGGTATTTATATGCTTTCTCCATGCATTATATAGATTAAACTCCCTTGAGCATTAATTTGCCAATTATGCATAAACTACATTCTCCATCATATGTATGCATATATTTAGGGGGAGCTTAGTCTATATAATGTGAGAGTCAAATTTTGTGACCTATTCCACTCCACATACAAAGGATCACAAATTTTGACCATCCCTTGTGCTACTAATGTCTTCCTTTTCGATATTTGATTCCAAAGGGGGAGAATTTGTAGGACCAAAAGCAAGCCCGATCATAATAATTTACAAGTGGTAATGGTCCGAGAAAGGGAGGATAGTGGATTATGGAGTTAGGGGGGGCTTAAATCCATAATGCCACATGGGGACATTTGCAAGGGCAAGATAAGTTTCCAAAAATGTTTACATGTGGTATCTTTTAGCATCATATAACCTTGCCCTTTGCATTGCATCCTAGCAAGTAAATAGTTTTTAAATTCCAAAATTTTTATTATTTGCTTGCTTTGGTCATGTTGTTATCAATCACCAAAAAGTGGGGAGATTGTAAGAAAAATGGACCCTAGGCTCATTTACTTTGGATTTTGGTGTTTGATGACCAACACAACCAAATTAGACTAATGAATTTGCAAGTAATTGTTTTGTAGTTCAATAGGGTGCAAACATGACTTGGACGAAGGCGACATGAAGATCCGATGATCAACACCTTAAGCAAGAAAGCTGGGTTTCACCCCCAACGGCTATTTTCTTCATGGGGCTTATAAATAGACCCCCCAACCAGCCATTTGAGGAGTGGAGAGTTGAGGAAACATACCAAGGGTGTTAATACACCATTTTAGTGATCTCCACTTGCATAGTGCTTAGTGATTCATTAGGTGATTAGCGTAGGTGCTTTGCGAAGTGCTTAGGTTGATTAGACCATTGCTTATGCGCTTGCTCTAGGTTTAGGCCTAGTGTTTAGTGAGGTTTGCATACCTCTTACCACTCGGTGCTTGTGCGCACTATTGTTTTACATCGGAGGGGCTTGTAGAATTGCGAGATCACACCAACTGTGTTTGTGGTCTGGCAGCCAGTGTGTACCAAAGGGAACAAGGCCCATGGCAGTTTGGCCGGAAGCTTGATAGTGAAGACAGCGGGGAGCAGTTTGGGAGAGGCTCATCGAAAGGCACACCGAGACCCACTTGCGCATGGGGAAGGCCCGGGGCTATCCACGAAGTTACCCGACCGGGAGCTTGGCCCTTGCGAGGGATTCCTTATGAGGGGCTCCAACGAGGACTAGGGGGAAGCTTGCGCGCTTCTCGATACCTCGGTAAAAATACCAGAGTCATCGATGGGAGTTTGCATATCTCTACCTTACTCTTTAGCTTCCGCATTTACATTGTTTGCATAACTTCTTTTGTAGTAGAGATAGCAACACACTAGCAAAACTGTAGTTGCACATTTAGATAGTTTATCTTTTTGTATAGGTTTTGCTAAGATTATAAAAAGAGGCCATAGTTTAGAGTTAGAGTTTTAAGTTGCCTAATTCACCCCCCCCCTCTTAGGCGTCACGGTCCCTTACATGGGTTCATCGAAAATTTGGGGGCATGTGTTCACACTAAAATCTAGGAAGATGCAAAGGAAGCCCAAAACTCAGGGAAGCGTGCGTAAGTGTTGAATGTCGTCCCAACTTCCAACACCGTTCCCACCACTTATTACGCTAGGAAACATCGTATACCTCATCTTCCCTGATGCGTGCTCCCTAGATCACGCATCTTAACTGCACTGAGTCTGGGTGCATCTTCAAGGCTGGCATATGTAAGTGCGTGAGTGTTGAATGTCCCAACTTTGATTCCAATACCGTCCCCACCATTTATTACGTCGGCAACCATCGTATACCTCATCTTTCCTAATGTGTGCTCCCTAGATCACGCATCTTAATTATACTGAGTCTGGGTGCATCTTCAAGGCTGGTGTACTGAGTCTCTCGCTCCTCCCCTTCCTCCAAATCCCTTAGCATTAGACTGAGAGAGTGGCAACTCATCCACCATGGTTAATGGCGTACTTTGGCGGCTCCACCATTGCTGGGAGAAGGCTTTCAAGATCAGGTTCTACAACGACTTGCTGGTGGTCGTTCGTCCTAGGTGTTAGAGGAAGTTCCGCGAAGAGATGGGGAAGAACAATACCATCTTTGGTGGCTTGGGTCGCCGATGACACGGTGGCTAGGCTTGTTGATGGTCGGTGTGCGGGAGACTTCCAGGTCAGAATATCTGTAGGAAATCCTAGAGGGTCAAGGAGGGTGCCTTGCTGTTGCCGAAAAACCTTTTGAGTCCATAGATCTCGACCTAGGATCTCTCGACGCTGTGGCATGCGTTCCTCCCCGACGTTGACGAAGATGGCGCGGGCAAGGCTCCTCGCGGGGCTCCTCGTCCTCTCGGATGTTAGAGGGAGTTCTGCGAGGTGGTTCTTCCCCAGGCATCGTCCCTGCTTGTGGTGAAGATTTAGAGGCACGATGAAGGTTAGTTATGCCTTCGTTCGGCTTCTACACTTCATGAGATGTCCATCGCTCGATGCGGGGATAAACCTATGGTCATCGCTAAAATTTGGCTTATACCAATGCTTATGCTAATTTGTTGTGAGAGAAAACACTCTTTGTTCACTGAGAAGTACTGCTGAAGTAGTGCTGAAGAATAGGGCCAAGGTTTTTGTCATCATACTGTAGTTGCTGATAGATCCTTGTTATTTTGTACACCTGATGAATGAAAAGTGTAACAGAGTTTATCGAAAAAGAATATCTTTTGTTGATTTTAAACACTGTTACCTCACTGTGATGTTGGTGGGGTGTTGCTTTGTATGTGCAAACCACAGTATGGTATGGCTTTGTAATCGCGTCCATTGTTATTTTAGAGATCAGTATCTTTATTATGCAACATCAGCTGACGAACTTTGTCATGTTAGCATCCTATGTTATTGTAAAAAGTACGCTATGTGTTCAGTAAGCTACTAAGGCCCAGCTGACGAACTTTGTCATGTTAGTATCACTGTCGGATATAAGCGTCGTTGAAAAAATTGTATCGCCGCTGCTATTCACCGTTAGGTGCTAACATCTCCTTACCAATGTTCAATTTCCGTATGACACGCCCATCGTTAGGTGCTATGTACCAACTTTTTTAAGAACCCAATCACCACCTCCGGTAGCCTTCACCGTCGATATCATCAAAATTTGCAAGCCAACGTGAGACTCCCGCACGTTTTTATAATTTTTGGTATGTTTGTAGTTAGCTTACAAAGACCGCTACCCACCTAGCCGCCACTCTATTCGTCTCCTCCTCAAGTGCTGCTATTCCTCACCTACTCATCGGCGTGCAAGCCATCACTCACCGCCGACAAGCTAGTGCTCCGTGCTAGTACACCTCATCGGCACGCCTACATAGATCTACCGGTGACCAGGTTGGTACTCATCACCGCCGTGGCCGCTCGAGCTCACTGCCGCAAGATCCAAAGGCAAGGGTAATGCTTTCTCGCACTTCTCTTATCCATGTTTCTTGGCTTTTTATTCCCCTCTTATCTCATCTGAATACGAATCAAGCTTCCATCTGATCATTGAGGAGCTCATGAGCACATCTCCGTAGGTGCTCCTACTCTGATTTAGGCGACAGCGCTGCTGCTTCCATCGCCGGCCCCGCTCCACCACATCCTAGTCAAGATGGAGGAGGAGGCCACCAACAAGAGAAACGAAGTAGACATCCTCATAGACGATGTCTTGGTCCTTATCCTCCGCCTCCTCACCGCTCGTACCTTGTGCAGTTGCAAGTGTGTGTCGCTCCTAGTACCGCTTCATCTCTGAATCCGAGCACCGTAAGGAGCTGCCCAAGTTTGTCGCCGGATTCATGTATGGCAACTGGAGAGGCAAATGTCGATTTCCCAGCTTCACCAGTGATACCCCTCCTTTCTCTGCTACAGAGGCCTCTTTCTTTGCTGGTGAGTTGGGCTTTGCTATGTTGTCTGCAATCTAGTGACTAGCAAATCAGTGGTACTGCCGCATAGAAACCTTTGTTATGGTTCAGCTCGCTTTGGGGTTCGATCCCAAATCTCCTCGCACTTCCATGTGGTAGAACTGTGGGTAAGGTCACCTAGGGTGTTAGTTGTCAGCATCTACTCATCCAAAATTGGAGCATGGATGTGTAAAGACTCTGAATGGGGAGAGAATATTCTAGTATGCAAATTTTTAGGAACTATGTTTCTTAATGATTTTATGCACATGCTGGAGGTGTCCCACATAGTTGTTGTTGATATAGAGAGAAAGACATGGAGAAAAATTTTTAGGCCACCACGTCATGCAATGTCCATCCATGGAGATCATGGTCAGTTGTGTTTATGTATTGTTGATATTTTCAATACGTCTGACCTTTTAATATGGATTCTTAAAGACTATGGTACTAGTAAATGGACATCGAAGCATATGGTGAACACGCTGCAGCTATTTGGATAGAACAATATTGGACTCGGTTCTGAGGCTGCCAATGCGGACTACAGAGTGATTGCAGTTCACCTAAAATAAAATTTGATTTTCCTTGTTGGGGAGGACAAAACAGTGATGGCATGACATGAGCCGCAGAAAAGTTTATGTCCTCCGTGCCCGGGTCGTCCGCTATCCTAAAAGTACCTGTAGTATTTATTTGAACGGACCTCACTATCTGCCTTATGCTTCCTTGTCATGGAGTCATTAGCAGAGCAGTAAAGGTGCATATGCTTTGTTCAGGTAGAGAGTTGTTTTGAGTTTATATATAGTTCAATTTTAGCTTGGTAACTAAACCAATGGTATGTTGAATATTATTAATTCTGTTACTTTGCGGTGTGCTGGTTTTAGAGTCTCAGTGCTTTTGAACGATTTTCCTACAATGACTATGGGAGGAAGAAGAGGAGTTCCATGCTGCATTAGCTGCCAAGCTGATCTAGGAGTATCAATCTGAAGGAGCAGAGCACATCTACCTTACGTAAGTCTGTAGGAAGCAGAACCTTTATTATGCTATCTATGTACCGCTTATGTTAATTTATCAGTTAACACAGTTGTTATGTTAGTGTCGAGTATTGTTATTATAACAAGTACTCTTCATTGTGGACATGATGAATGATATGTAATGATTATATCTATATGGTACGTGTTCAGTAAGTTATTAAGGTCCAGCTGAATTAGTAAATACATTATGAAAACCGGATGCAATTCTGTCACCGTCGGATGTAAGGGTCGTTGGTTGTTTTGTCATCACCGCCGTACCACTCGCCTTTGGTGATGTAGACGGTCATCACCACCGCTATTCGTCTGATACGGCAGGGGTCAATAGTGCATCACTGCCGAATCGTTTAGTAACCCGACACCGACTAAAGGATCATCACGGGCGGAACGTACTACAACGCGACGGTGAACATGCCCTATGACCAGACGGTTCATACGCTGAAGCGACGGTGATGTTCGCCTCGACACAGGTGGGTCACGCTCTAATGCGATGGAATAAGGATCTGATCACGGACGGATCATAAACCATGCGGCGGTGTTAGTGCATACCCACACACGCAGGTCGTGTTCTAATACGACGGAAGTAAGGACCTTATCACGGACGGATGATAAGCCAATACGGCGGTGTAGTGCACACCCCGGTCGGTCTTAGATACCGACGGTGATAGCTATAAGTATCACTGCCGACAACTTACTGCCGAAGCCGAAATTAGACTGCGATGTGGGTTACGACGCGGCTGTGAAAGGCGCTGAGTGTAGAAGTCTTGTGATTTGGCTGCCTAACTGGTCACCTTTCCTGTGGTTATGTGATTTCAGACTGGTGATATTTTGTTTTTTTTTTCTAGAAGGAATGGTTAATGTCGAATGTCTGATGATGTGATGAATGAGCTACATTCATGGCTAGTGTGGTATGCCAATTGGGAATCGATTGGTCCACTTCAGTTTTATCTCTTGTAGATAGTGGTAGGAGAGCCTCCCCTACGTCCTCTTTTTCGCATGAAAGTAAGAAATACTCCCTCCGTATTTAAATGTATGCTTGTATAACGTTTGACCGCTCGTCTCATTCAAAAAGAATACAACTATGTAAAAATATAAGTTATACTTAAAATATATATTCAATAATAAAGCAAGCCACAACAAAACAAATGATAATTATATAATTTTTAAAAAATGAGACAGTGGTCAAATGTTGAGTTAAAAGTCAACGGCACCATATACATTTAAATATGGAGATAGAGTAATATTTGTAAAGTCACACGCACGCTACAGTCACGACAATTTACTTATTCTGACTGATATAATCATGTCCATGTTTAACCATTCCAGAAAACTACGCGCGACCGATGCGTGTCATCCTCCATAAATTAAACAACCTATTCATGCGCAAATTTCAGTGCACGCTAGCAAGTATCACAAATGTAATTGCTACAAATGAAATGTTGGCATGCATGCATGCATATATCAGACTGATAATGTTCTTGTTCAAATGATCTTGAGCGGTACAAAGGTGTGATCCTTGTTCGTCACCTTATCACTAAACCAGTTTGGCCAACTGGAAGATGTTGTAGACTTGCATTCAACAAAAAGTTAAAGACATCACACAATGATGTAGGCACATTTAAATTTAATTGTATAGCAATAACACACATCACATAGAGCTGCTTTTCAGAATGGTTAGATGGAAGTTTCATAAAATTGGAAGAAACGAATGTATGTATTCATACGTCAGTAACACAGCCTGTCAGTAGCTTAGTAGGTCTACTAAAACAGTACACATGAAATTATTCAGTGGTCTGGTCTCTATATGAAGTCAAAAGTAGTATACTCAACAAATCTGCATAGAAACTTCCTTTCTTTCTTTGGCTAAACAATTCATTGCTGATTTACGACAATTCAATAAAGTGAAGAATTGAAGATACACTACCCTGCAGCAATTTGCATGCCTAAATCGCTGTCAGTGCCTTGTCTGAAACCCGTGCAGGTAGGCACATGAAGCAGATGGCCGTTAGTGCGAAAGAAGACAGAATACATGAGCATTCGCAGAACGTTCAGCCTCGGGTTTGACACAGCTTCAGGTAAACTACATTTCCTCACTATCGGCTATAGTTGGTATATACCCGGTTCCCATCACGCCAAGAGCTATGACGACACGCGCTATCATCTTATAGCGATCTTGCAATGTAGGTTCTTGGTACACGAACTGCAACACAAACACAAAAACCAGCATCATGATGCCCATGATAGCAGTGGCGGAGCTACATGTAGGCCATAGTAGGCCATGGCCCGGGAATTAAAATTTCTTAAGGATGATAAAAGACGATACTTAGCAAGTAATGGAGATTTGCACATAAGAGAAAAGTTGAACACTGTTAGCCCCCTCTTGAATTCTCTTCACGCCCCGCCACTGCATGATAGTCGTTCAACTCTGCAGAACACACTTACGATAAAGGTATGATGAACACATATGGATCCAGAAAATAAACTGACATAAATAAAAGAAGTTAAATTAAAAGCATGCGAGTGGATCAAAAACATCCATCCACGAATTAAAGAACCCGTCCGGCATCTGGCTATACATATGCTATTGAGAGAATGAGAGATGAAGAAGCATATATATATATATATGCTCAGGTGAGGAGCAAGCAGACAAGCTTTGGTACCATCATGGTGATTTTCACGAATCTCCGGGTGGCCTCGCTCACCCCCCGGACGTTTGGTTGTGGTGAGACGTACTCTCCTTCCTCCAACCTGCGGTACGCGTCGGCGTGGGCGTGGGCGCCGCGGCGGGCGTCTATCGACGCAAAGATGGGGATGAAGGCAGACATTGAGGGCATGCTGGGTGGTCGACCGGATCGGACCCTGTTGTGATGTGAGCCGGCGGAAACACGATCGACGGATCCTCTTCCTCGTGGAAGAAGCAAAGCATGTCGCGCAAGGACAAAAATCTTTGCGGGGTTTGCTTGCTTGGAACGTGGTGCCTCTAGCACTAGTATATAAGGTAATGCTACCGAACATATCGAAATCTTAAAAAATCGGACGCTCGGCTCTGCGCTCGCTCTAGCACCGCGACCGGCCCAATAGGCCCATCTACACTCTCTCCTCTGTTACTCCATCTACACTACGATAGCCGACAGAAATCCCTAACTCCTCGCTTCGCTTGTCGCGGCTCACCGCGCTATCCGCCCGTCCCAAGCCGCCTCACGGCGACTCCCCAATCTTGTGTCGAGTCGAGCCACGTCTGCCACCGCGCCATGCTCTATCCGTCGTCACACCCACTCCGCCTCGTCGCGCCGTGCCCGGTACCCGCCCCTGCGCGTCATGCTTCGTCCCTCGCCGCGTCGAGGTGCTGCCAATGCCGTCGTTCCCCACTAGAGGTTGTGGCCATTTTCGACGCCGGCGCCACAGCGACGCTCGACCTTGGCTCACGACATCACGAGATCTGGAGTGGCCAGGCCCGAAGCGGGCTTCTCCGGCTGCACCCCAGATGTTGCAAGCACGTGTTGCAAGCGTATATTTCAAGTGTTTCAGGTGTTTCATATGTAGTTACAAGTGTTTCATGTGGATGTTGTAAAAGTAAATCAGGATGATGCATATGTTGCAATGGCTATACACGTATGTTGCAAACGTGTATTCCAAATGTTTTAGCTGTTTCAGACGAATGTTGCACATGTTTTATCTGGGTGTTGCATATGTTTCACACTTATATTGCAAGTGTTTTATCTAAATGTTGCACATGTTTTACACTTATGTTGCAAGTGTTTCATTCGGATGTTGTACATGTGTTCAACACGTGTTTCTCTCATGTCTCAGACGTATGTTGCAAGTGTTTCAACTGTTTTGGACATATGTAGCAAATATTTTTTCTAAATGTTGCAAAAGTAGATCTGGTGTTGTACCTGCTGCAGCTGCTGGGCCCGTCTGCATGCGCGTGGATGTAGAGGGGGCGCCAGCAGCAGGCGCTGGAAACCGTACGGGCGCATATCGAGACGAAGCGTGTGTGGGACACAGAGCGACGTGGGACATGAAGTGGGCACGGGACACGGAGCGACGTGGAACCGCACGTGAAGCAGGGGTGCGACGTGAACGTCCAGACGCTAGCCTTTCCCTGGTATATATCTCGATCGCCTGGGCGCGTCGTGTCATCCGGCTACGATTACGGCGTTGCTGTGCTGATTCCTTTTTCGATTCGTTTCGGCTGATCATATCGACGCGCTGACACGCATAGGCGGACCGACCTATAGTGCGAGCCCCTCAGGCCGAAACCCCTGCTACCCCAGTTTCACCGTCCTACCTGAAGCCCTGGAGTCCGGCCGGCGCGAGGTTGAAGAAGACCACAACGACGGCGCGCTCACTGAGTTCTGGCTTGGCCGCTTGGTGGCCCGGTGGGTATGCGCATCAGCGTATGGGTATTGGGCCTTCTAGGCTTCTTCCGTCTGGCCGGGCCATACAAATATGGGCCAGGTTTCTTCAGGAGCCCAATTGTGGGCTTTCCCTTTCTGTGCTGGGTTTGTGTTATCCAGCAGCGTTTTATTTTATTCTCTTTTCTTTCCTCGTTTGAAAGTGAACTCACAGCGATTCTGCGGTTCCGCCACTGCAGCCGTGGCGATACTCCGGCGATACTCAGTTCTAGGTGCCACGACCAAGTACGGGCGGCGGAGCCTCGTGATCGCGTGGAAGGAGTTCGAGTCGGCTTCTTCCGGCGCAGGTGGGCCACCTCTTCCGTCGCTTGATCGTCCGTCCTCCCACATTTGTGCTCGAACTATTTGACGAAATATCGTTCTGGATTGAATTAGGTTCAAGCTTACGCTAGATCATCCGTGCTCTTGATTTCGTTAGGGTTTCCACGGGAATACGGGATGATCTGATCCTTCAGTCAGACAGTCAGTGGTTTGCGTACTCGCTTCGAAGTGGTGGTGATTTGAGCCTTTGAGATGACTTCCTCCATAATGGTACGTAGCACAAATTTAGGCTTTGAAATTTGTAGTCCTTGAGTAAATGTGTGCTCTTCGATCCTTGAGAAAAGATAGATTAAATTTTATTTGAGATAGTTTGTCTGTGCTTTAGTATCTAGCGAAATGCAATGGCGCTGGTTCTGTGGTTCTTTTATTCGTGCTTAGCAGTTACTACTTCAAGAGTTGGATTTTCTAGTCTCCTTTGGCCTTGGCTCGTGCCCTACTGTCCTTAAACATAACAATCACCAAGCGTGAGATACTCAATCTGATTGTTGATGCATTCATCTTTCAGAATCTTAGAGTTTATTGCTGACAAAAGGCCAAAAGGGTATGTAATGTACTAAACGAGTACAAGCATTTTGACTTCTGCGTTTCTGTCAGTCATTCATGGACATGAGAAACTTATCCCCGTTCATCCAATCCAAAAAAGAAAAAACAGGAACATATTCCTATGTACTTTTTGGTACTCCCTAACTGTTGTTCATTGTGCTCTTTGTCACTTCTTCCCTGGCTGCTGCCCTCTATTGATGGCCTGTAGGATGTTGAGGTTCCACGACATGAGAGGACCTGAAAAGTTGAAAAACTTGTTTCCATTTGGCATGTTTATTATACTCTGTAACTGGTTCAAAGGGCACAGTGCTGCTCCAGTGTAATTTGGTACTTTCCACAAGCGAACAGGCTGATTGATTGATATGTGCATCATCTTCATTAATGTGTCTAATTCCTGCTTGATAGCATGTCAGTATACAACTGACGGGGTAACTAAAATCTCATTCAGTTAGTTTTGCAGAGTGACACAGTTGTGAACTGGTGGAGAAATCAAACAAAAAGAGATAGGTGAGTAACTGCAGGCCAGTCAAACCTTCTCGTTTGAATAGGAGTTGTCAAAAGCATTTAAGGTGTTCCTTTGTTTTCTGTGACAAATTTGTTTCTCTTTTGTGCAAAACATAGTACTCATGCTGGTGGTTGCAAATGCGCGTCAGGCCTCAAACTATTTTGCTGAAAGAAGTTGGTCCAACACACCACGTGAGAACTACAATGAGTGCTGCCCTGGAAAGCGGAAATGCCGGTTCCAGGATCCAGCACAGTTTGAAAGAAAAATGGCAATGGGTGGGCTATATGTCTCCTTTCATAAAAAAGGATACATCTAAGGGTAGAGTAGCAACTGTGATGGCGTGTCATTTTCTGAATCTGATGGTTTGGTTGCTGAATCTGTCGTCTGGTGTCAACTCCATTACAGGGGACAACAATGCTGGCCAGTCACACGGTATTTTGGTGCTTTCGACGGGAACGTCTTCAGTTCCATTGTTCGCTGACGCTGAGGTATCTGTGACTCTGACTATCAAAATATCTAACCATCATTTCTCTTGTGTGCAGTTGTAACTCCTCGAAATGGTATCTGTATTAGAGTTTTTTGACAATTCATTTGCTTAGCATATTATGACGCATGTACTTTGTTTGTCATCTTTATTTATCAGTTCCTGAAAGAACCCATGTTGAGCTGCAAGCGTTTCTTCAACAAAAAACTTAGCTTTGGTTATCCATAGAGCAAAGAAAGAAAAAACTTTCCCTCTATTGAACAATACGTAGCTCCTTAGCTACAAAGCTTGGTATGATTTTCTCTCCTTTATTCAGCTTTCCTTTTGGCTTGTAACTCATTTCAGTTTATTTTTGTGTGTCGTAAAAAAAGAAGAATCGCCATGATTCATCTTGTTTTTCATTTCGGCTTTGTAACTCATGTTGATCTAGTGATCTGTCCAGTATCCAAAGAAAATGTGAACTGTAATTTAGCTAATCTAAACGAATAGTATAAGTTTAATACTCGATCGCTATCTACTTGAAGCTGAATCAACCGATCTAAATGCTTAACGTCATTTCAGGCCTACATATTTCCTCTGTTCAAGGCTGGCAAGTGCTGTGGGGTTGTACAATGTTTCTGACTCGAGACTTTCAAGCCGTTCGCTTGTTGGTTTCAGTCGGGACTTATCAGCCATGGTACAGTATTTTCCTCTCACAATAAACCAGCACTAATCGGGCTTATCAGCCCAAAAAACTAGCCAGCGAACAGGCTGTTTGGATCAAACCTTTGCATCTGCTGAACCAGGTACCAAGCATAGTCCCGAATTTAACTTTGTTTCATACGCACACATGTGGTACATTGGGTTTGGTGGGCAAGTATAAAGGGAGGGTTCCGTACTGTTGCGTTGGCAACTTCCGGGGAGCTCCTCCCTTCGCAGCATTTGATTCCCGCCTCTCGCGGGCAGGGGAGCTTTTAAAGGCGCACTGCTCTCCGGTGCCTGGCAAACCGTTGCCTCCGCTGGTCCTCTCCACGTTCTGGTTCTGATTGGCGCGGAAGACTCTGACCGGAATGGTTGGCTAATTTAAATTTATATAACGTTGCATCAGTTGAAATAGTTCCTAGGCTCATTCCGGGCTAACCGAACGAGCCCTTAATCCTTCGATATTAGTACATGATATAGGGTACTTAGTCTTGGTAACCAATCAGGTTAACAAATGGAAAGGTCCTCAGCGTATCGTACTTCTGAGAATGATTTTGACCGTTATTTTCTGCCGGGATACCAGTACGGTAGTACCCCTCTGTTTTGTTTCACAGTACTTTTCATTCTATAGGATTTATTTTATTCTTTTTTTTCAAATTACTTGTCATTCTCACACTCTAAAGTATCATCAGTTTCCTGCCATTCATGATTCATCAATGTAACTGCAACACACAATGTTCCAATCACAGCCCCTGCCCAAATGAATACGCAAAGTCAAGAGGATGCAATCCATCAAAGGTCACCGCTGTTTAAACGCAAAACGGATACAAAAGCTTATTTTCAGAGACCCATAGAGACCTAAGCGATTTTCAGAGAAGGTTTGGTCTATCTTCGAAAAATAAAATCCAGTGTCCTCAAGAGCAGACAGATAGAGGAGAGAGAGAAAGAGAGCACTATTACTGAGCGAGCGAGAAGCAAGAAAAAAAGGAGGAGCAAGGACCTACAAGGTACCCGTGGATTGGCCTCTTAAGGAAATAGCGCGCGTTTAGTTTTCACCCAAATTCCCAAAAGGTGCTACAGTAGTCATTACATCGAATCTTGCGATACGTGTACGGAGCATTAAATGTAGATAAAAAAAAACTAATTACACAGTTTAGTTAGAAATTACGACACAAACGTTTTGAGCCTAATTAGTCTATGATTAAACACTAATTAACAAATAAAAATAAAAGTGCTACGGTAGCCCAAATTCCAAATTTCAGCCAACTAAACACGCGCATAGTAGCTTGCTCGCATTTGATTCCCTACCCTCCTTCCCCAGCTGTTCATGGAATCATGGTGAACAGACACAGCCCTGCTCGGAGATCCAGCACAATAAAAGTCTCGGCGTCGCCATCTCTCTCACGGGGTAAATAACACAGGCTACTCTTTTGCCCGTTTTTATTACTTGCTGTCAGTTTCTTCATCTTGCAATGTATGTATGCGCTGCGTCTCTCTTTGCGTACGAGCCTGTTTGGTTCCTTTGTGGAAGGCTTGCTCTGCATGCGAAAAGGTGCAGGGGAGTTCATGGTATGCACTGCCTGATATGATTGTGATTCTAGATCTCTTTGCTGGTCTGTGTTTTCATCTTGGTCGCTTTGGGCTACTTTTTTTTTTTTTTGGCTTTCGTGGAGAACTGGAGAACATAACTGGTGGCACCTACCGCAGTACGGCTCGGATTGTCTGAGCCCGTGTTCAGTTGGCTGAAGTTTGGAAATTTAGCTACTGTAACATTTTTGTTTTTATTTAATAATTAGTGTTCAATCATAAACTAATTAGGCTTAAAACGTTCGTCTCGTAATTTCTCACCAAACTGTACAATTAGTTTTTTTCGTCTATATTTATCGCAAGATTCGATGTGATAGATACTGTAATACTTTTTGGAAAATCTTTTTGCAACTAAACACGGGCTGACTTATACTGAAGGTAAGTCACGGGTGATTTGCCCCCTATGGACTTCATGGTTCCCTTTGGCCAACAACTTGGTCAGTGGACAGTAACTATGAATCTGTGATTGATAGTGCAGGCTTCTCAAGCAAACATCCCAAACGTGCCTCCGTGTTTAGTTTCAGGGAGTTGAAATTTAGGGTTACTGTAGCACTTTCGTTTTTATTTGATAAATTAGTGTTCAATCATGAACTAATTAGGCTCAAACCGTTCGTCTCGTAATTTCCCACTAAACTGTGCAATTAGTTTTTTTTTCGTCTACATTTAATACTTCATACACAGACCGTAAACATTCGATGTGATAGGTACTATAACACTTTTTGGGAATTTAGGGTGCAGCTAAACACGCGCTCATTGGTTCTCTTTGGCCAACAACTTGGTCAGTGCACAAAGTGTGGACTTGTCAAGCAAACATCCCAAATATGCCTTATTGGTTCCCTGTGGCCAACAGCTTGGTCAGTGGACAGTAACTGCGATTGATTGGGCAGTCGTCGGACATCCAGGTCGTACCTTTTGTCTATAATTTGGTAGGGCATCGAGCCAGCTAGCTATTTGTTAATTACTCCCACGGTACATAAAAGAATACAACTACAGTATCAGCGTCGATCAATCTAGCACAAATTTATAGTAAATACTATTAGCATTTATGTCTTCAAATAAATTTACTATAAAAATATATTATATAACTAATTTAACGGTACTTATTTTGTATCATGAATGTTTTGTATTTTTTTATATAAATTTAATCAAAGTTCACACTGCGAGAATTACATTCTTTTGTGGATGAATAAAATATTCACTATATATGGGCATGCTTGATACTCATGTCCAGAAAAGTACTATTGAGTCAAGTATTTTAAGTTTGACGAACTATATACTCCCTTCGTTCCCTAAATAATCGTCGTTTTCGTTTATCAAGAAACAACTTTGATTAAAGATATATAAAAAATATTAATATTTATGGTACAAAATTAATATCATTAGATCGTTGAATCTATTTTCATACAAATATTGTACGTATTTTCTACAAATCTAGACAAACTTACGGCACGATAATCAAAAGCGATAGTTATTTATGGAGGGAGGGAATATATAAAAACAACAATACTTATAATATTAAATAAATATTATTATGATATATTTTTATATTATACTTATTTAGTGTCACAAATGTTAATATTTAATTTATATATTTGGTCAAACTTTAGATACTTTAACAAAGAATGCACCTAGGATTGTATTTTTTGGGGAAAGCTTCTAATTATTAGAAGATAAAATAAGTAAGTGGTCTAAAAAATAAGCAAAACCTCTGGTGAGTTGTTAGCTTATTAGGGCAGCTTCAACCAAGAAAACTATGGGATATTTTCTATACTTTTTGTGACATGTAGAAACTACGCATAAAATCTATACTCTCAGTTTAGTTTATTAGGGCAACTTCAACCAAGAAAATTATAGGATAGTTACTTCAACCAAGAAAACTATGAGATAGTTTCTATACTTATATTATGACATGTAGAAACTACACATACCAATGGATGATTTCTTTTCTTCATATTTTGTTTCCAATATAGAGATATTTTATTGTATATTCCTTCTCTATTTGATACCCCATACTAAAATTTAGTCCTGTCACATCGGATATTTGGACACTAATTTATAGTATTAAATATAGACTAATTACAAAACTTATTGCACAGATGGAGACTAATTTGCGAGATGAATCTATTAATCTTAATTTGTCCATGATTTGATAATGTGGTGTTACAGTAAACATGTGCTAATGATGGATTGATTAGGCTTAATAGATTCATCTCGCAAATTAGTCTCCATCTGTGCAATTAGTTTTATAATTAACTCATGTTTACTTCTCCTAGTTAGCTTCCAAACGTTCGATGTAACACGGACTAAACTCTAGTCCCTGGATCCAAATATCCCCGACCATTTTGTTTAGTTGGCATCATAGTTAATGCCATAAAAACTGTCTTAGACATCCTATTGGGACTGCCCTTAGCCATGCACAAGCACAACTACTAACTAACAAGAGATAATAGTTCATTGCTAAGGACTTAGATATACATTATCTAGATACATAGCAAAACAATATATCTACTCCCTCCATCCTGAAATATTAGATATCTAAGTAATTGTAGGACATATTATATGGTAAGACAAATGATGCAAATAACCCTCTCTGCTTACTATGTTTGGGTTAGTGATAGATATTAATGGTAGGTATGCAAGTGAATATTGTCTTTTTGAGTGTTTGTTCACCTAGAATACTTTATATTCTGGTACAAATTTTAAACTCTCAATTCCTTACATTTTAGGATGGACGGAGTAAAAAAACTAAAGTGTCTTATAATTTAAAACCGAGGGGAGTAGACCTAGATGTAGATTTGGATCATACAAAACCCAAATGGGTTTAACCCATTGTGGATTTAACTGGATGGATGTTGTTTGGATGCGGATATCCATTGGCACAGGATCCAAAAATATGGTAACGGATTGGATACAAAAACATGGATATCCAAAAACCGTTGGATCTCTCGTCCCTTCCCATTCCTCTTCCTGGCGGTACTCGGTGTCATGCTTCTCCGTCTATACACGCGATGGCCACGACAGCTACGTTGAGGCACCATCACCACCACCGGCGAGGTGCAGAGCAGGAATGGCGATGGGGGTAGCATAGCGGGAGCAGGATATAGTTGTCGGCGCAATAGTTCGCCACACTTGCCGTGTTGTTCCAGCAGAGGTTGGTGGTGGGGCTGTGGTGGGGGCAACTTCGGTGGCGTTCCTGCAGCTCCGTGCATGGCTGAAAGGTCCTAAATGGCTAGAAGGGTGGTGAATAGCCTATAAAAATCTCTACAAATTCACTAGAGCACAAGGTTAGTGACCTAAATAGTGAAATACAATTTTGCTCTAGCTCTACAAGGGTTGCAAGCCACCTATACCAACAATTCTAGTTGCTATGATCTATAGGTTCACACAAAGGCTATATCACTACTCTCTAAGCTAGTGAGCTCTCAAAGACTAACTAAAGAGCATCACTAACCAAACTAACAAGCTCTCAAAGACCGACTACACTAAAGAGCTTCACTAGGCAAGAAGATAAACAAAGTAAATATAAGAGAGAGTGTTGGAAGATTATACTGTAACACATCTGGTGTTACGAGCTCGCTTACCACCAAGGTTAAGGCCTAAGAGAAATCAGTCAACCAAATTTTTGGGTTTTGAAAACCTAATACGCACATGGAGTAATAAGTGAATCCTATGTGACTCACTTTTGTGAACTCAAATAAACATCCAAGGTAACTCACTCAGTGCGTGAAGTATTTAAAAAACGTTCGATAACGATTCTAGCAAATAAATAGCGATTGGCTTGTTCTATTCGATTAAGCATGAAACAATTTTTATAAAAAATTGTTTAAAGTATAACTCGTATTTATTACTTGAATAAAAATTGGAGTGCAAGTTTAGTAGAGGAAAATGCAACTTTTGTTTTGGTGAGTAGAAATTGTTCAATAGTATATTTGATAGCTCAGAAATTAAATCCAAAATTAAACTAGAACTTTTCATGAATCGGCAGGAAGTTGAAATTATAGTTAGAATACTATTTTTGATGAATTATATTAAGCAAAATAGTTAAAGTGTGCTTAAGTATTTCGCTCCAATGGGTTAATATGCAGTATGGGCTATGTCATGATATGCTTGTTAGTTGAAATTGACTAGGTTTAGACCTTTTAAAAATTAAGGCAAACGCGCTAGTGAATGTTAGTTAAAAACTGAAATATATGATTTTCTAAGTATGGAAAGGTGGTAGACAATGCAATCTTGACATTTGATTTCTAACAGAAACGTTTAGACACTAGCCGCATGTTTTGGTATTGTTGATTGCATCTAAGTGAGCATTTGAGAATGGTATAGGTCATAGTGGTGTTGGGTGTTACGTTGCTCTCTTTAAAATTGCTCGAACTTCGTAAGAACGCGCTGTGAACTATGTGGTTGGTGCTCTGTTCACGAACCGACGTTTCCGCGATGAACTGATCTTGGCACTCGTTGATCTTCCTCCTCAGCGGCTCCTTGATCATAACCATGGTTTCGCTAGGAACTGGGTAGCGTGAACTATGGATGGGGTGAGCGGTTGAGCCTTAGGTGGGGTAATTAGTTGTTTTTGTTGAGCTTTAAAATTCATGCGTGTTGTTGTTTCGGCCGTTGGGCTTCAGTGGTCGCGGTCACCACGCGAGCATGGCGCCGCGGCTGCCCAGCCACTCTTGGCCATGGTCGCTGCTCCGCTGACCAACTTCATTGGCAGCTGGCCGCACATCGGGCCAAGGTGGGCCGCGCTCGTCACCGCGGGACTGGGCTAGGGTCGCCACTGGTGAGGCCGTGAGCGGGCTGACCCGAACAACCTACGCGTCGTGATGTTGCCTGCTTCCATAGTCACGTCGCACTTACGACCTGGTCGCGATGTCACTATTAATGGGGACGGGGATCCCGATCTTCCGTCAGGTAGAGGTAACTATCGTTATGGTGGAGAATGACACACCGATCCGGCTTCAGATCGAAAGATTGAACCCTGCAATCTTAGCACCACAACTCCTCTGGTTATCAACCGAGACACGAATCTGGTTGACCTCGCCAAGAAAGCTAATCCCTACCTGCGCAACAAAGAACACAAGCAAGAACAAGAAAGAAAGCAACCAAATTGCAGATAAATGATTAATCTCACAAAGTTGGGGTCTCACAAACCGATGAATGGCGAAACTGTTCTTGACAGATTAATCTAAGCAAAACCCAAACCCTAATGATGGCGGCGGCATATGATTATAAAGGTCTTAGGGTCATCGCCTACCCTGGACGCGCCCCCTAATGGGGCCAAAAACGAATACACGGTCCAACGGACCAAAAGATGGTGTCGTAGCACCCTGGCAAATTCTGGACGCTGACTTGTGACCACGATTCCTGTTGATTCCGAATAGATTTTGATGTGAGACCACTTGGATTGGCTTCCTTATCAAATTAGCTTTCCATCCATATGTAGATCGTTGAAAACAGAGTCTGGATGTGTCCTGGGTGACCAGTTTAAGGTAGACTGGTCCTAGAGGCCGAGATAGACTCGAACTTGAGTTGCTTTGGGCCTCCACCTCGGGGACTCGAACCGAATTAGCCTCAGACCTCCTTCTTGACTTGGACACCCTTGTTGTTCTCCTACCCCTCCATACCATGCACCAAACATAGTCATATGCATGGGTGTCATGTCCTCATCATCCTCCCCTTCTTGACGAAAAGCCATCCTCGACGTCGATTGTGCTTGAAACTGATCCTGCACAACATAAAAGAGAACGGGGTTGCGAAGACAAAAGGAACTGAAATAATTGTGACAAGGAACGTGACCATGTTTCCAAGTTTCTAGAATGTCATCTCGTAGAAAAATTTCAGCAAGTATATAGACTCTATGATTCGAATGCACACGGTGTATATCAACACTATCCTGTAAAAGATTAGAACTAACCAAAGACAATGCAGGAATAGATGGTCTAGTAGACATAGGTAGCAACCAACAATGCTCCCCTTCTTGGAAGTGAACTTGTTTCTTTGAGGAATATGAGAAAATGTTTGTATTATTATGGCTGTCCTCTAAACGATCATAATCTTGTACAACAAAAGGAGAATTCATATTACTACGAATGTATACTCGATGTATCATATATTATCCCTTGTTGTTATATCTACCAACAACATGATATGTGTGTTTAGAAAACCAAGGCAAATCAACATATTTAAAAAGGCTCTCCTCCAAACAATCTAGGTTACACAAAACATTAAATTCAATATAACCCAAAGTATGTAAAGAAGACAATAGTTTGAGCTCATCAGTTTTAGTAGCAATATGAATAACATGTGTATTTTTAGCACAAGTGACTGGTTCGAAAACATGTAAAACTGAAGCATCATCAACCAATTCATCTTTATAATAAGGAACATCA
Organism: Miscanthus lutarioriparius; assembly: GCA_904845875.1. Lineage (NCBI taxonomy): Eukaryota > Viridiplantae > Streptophyta > Magnoliopsida > Poales > Poaceae > Miscanthus > Miscanthus lutarioriparius. The sequence goes on from CAJGYO010000019.1 coordinate 17,761,186, forward strand.
AGCAAATTATCATGGGACAAAGATAAATTAAAAGAGGGTTCCACTAACAATTGCTCTATGATAGCATGGTTTGTGGAAAAATTTTGTACATTAAAACAATTATCACCTTCCGTGAGTGTAGCACCATGGGCATTACCTGTGTTCTCAGCAGGAGTAATAGGTGCATTGTGAAGTGATGGTTCTGAATTTGCATATGAGGTTGTTAGCTCCTCATTTTCTTCCTTGTCATCCTCTCGCTTATGTACATTATCCTGCAGAAGATTAGTCATAGCAAGAGGAATAACAATAGACTCTTCCTCTAAATGGTGCACCTCAGCATATGAAGTCAAAATAGGTGGATTAATAAAGGTTTCTCGCATAAGGAGTTTCATATCATTCCAAGTTTGAGGTTAATCAGAAGGATCTAAAGACTCCCACCAAGATAAAATAGAATATCGCAAAACACTAGCAGCATTTTTTACCTTCCTCCTTGGACACATAAAGCGAGTAGCAAATATGTTATCTATGGCAATTTCCCACTCCATGTACTCATCAGCACCTATACCATCATAAGTCGGTGGATACGAACAACCTGTCAGTGTTAGAAGACAGCAAAAGACAATACAAAAGTATTATCCCTATCAAATGACTATGTGGTTGCAGTGGTGTCACTTTTCACAGCAAGTGGAAGCGTCTTACCAAGCTCTTACAAAGTTCTTACCAACGCAAGCAGTGGGCGGTACAACCGGCGGTTGGTTCGTGATACCTGTGAGGCAGTGGTACCGAGATTGCAAGGCCCTTTTTCTATACTGATCTGAAGAGTTTGTGGAGCTTGGAAGACACACAAAGAGTAATATGTATATCTGGCACATAAGTCAATAATAGAAAGTAATGCTGAATTATAGTCCAAAGTACTTGTTCTCGTTGCTGATCTAAAATGTTCCAAGTACCAGGTGTGTAACAAACAAGTATGGTGGATAACAAGGTGACAGGGGTATGAAAAATAAGTATGGCGGATACAAAGAGCAACAAAAACAAGGAACCAGACAACACATGCTAACACAACTCACTTTGGCCTTCTCTATGTGCTCCTCTAGATATTGTTCCTCTTTTGCCCCTCTTTTTTCTATTTTTTTGGGTTGTCGTTGTTTTTTTGGGAAATTTTGATTTTTTTCTTTTTATTTTTTTTGATATTTTTTCTTCACTTAGAAGCACAAAAGAAGTAACCACAGAAAATATGGGCTCAAACAAGTGTAAGACGTGGCCTGTGGAATTTTTAGAATACGTGCTCAAAATCGACAAAAACCTTATGACCACGAAAAGAGGATCTTGTGACCATTTTTTGACCAAAATAAAAATCTTCGACCCGACACGACGGGGCATGGACGGATCCAAATTTTTTTTCTAATCGATTTTGATATATGGAACATCGAAATCAGAGTTCGTATGCGAAAACTAGACCAGTTTTAAAAATTAACTCCGAATTAGAGGATAAAACGGGAACGATGTGCGCAAAAGTGGTCACGACAGCAAGAATTTGATGGAAACGATGGGGAAAAACACACGAACTGGACTCTAACACGACCTAACCAGCAACAAGACCTCGACCAGGACACAAACTCAACACGACGGACTCTAAAACTGAAATATGCAAAGGCTATGGCGCGGAAGGTTCTAGGACAGAAAAAATGAGTATGGCACTGGACTATGGGACGAATGCGAAAGACTCAAACTAGGGAATAAATGTGAACCTGATGGTATACCTTAGCTCTGATACCACTTAATGGGGACGGGGATCTCGATCTTTCGTCAGGGTGAGGTAACTATCGTTGTGGCCGAGAATGACACACCGATCCGGCCTCAGATCGAAAGATCGAACCCTGCAATCTTAGCACCACAACTCCTCTGGTTATCAACCGAGACACGAATCCGGTTGACCTCGCCAAGAAAGCTAATCCCTGCCTGTGCAACGAAGAACACAAGCAAAAACAAGAAAGAAAACAACCAAATTGCAGATAATTGATTAATCTCATGAAGTTGGGGTCTTACAAACCGATGAACGGCGAAACTGTTCTTGATAGATTAATCTAAGAAAAACCCAAACCCTAATGACGGCAGTGGCGTATGATTGTAAAGGTCTTAGGGTCATCGCCTACCCTGGACGCGCCCCCTAATGGGCCCAAACATGATACACGGTCCAACAGACCAAAAGATGGTGTCGTAGCACCCTGGCAAATTCTGAATGCTGACTTATGATCACGATTCCCATTGATTCCGAATAGATTTTGATATGAGACCACTTGGATTGCCTTCCTTATCAAATTAGATTTCCATCCATATGTGGATCATCGAAAACGGAGTCCGAATGCGTCCTGGGTGACCAGTTTAAGGAAGACTGGTCCTAGAGGCCAAGATAGACTCGAACTTGAGTTGCTTTAGGCCTCCACCTCGGGGACTTGAACCGAATTAGCCTCGGACCTCCTTCTTGACTTGGACACCCTTGCTGGCCTCCTACCCCTCCATACCATGCACCAAACATAGTCATATGCATGGGTGTCATGTCCTCATCATCCTCCCCTTCTTGACGAAAAGCCATCCTCGACGTCGATTGTGCTTGAAACTGATCCTGCACAACATAAAAGAGAACTGGGTTGCGAAGACAAAAGGAACTGAAATAATTGTGACAAGGAACGTGACCATGTTTCCAAGTTTCTAGAATGTCATCTCGTAGAAAAATTTCAGCAAGCATATAGACTCTATGATTCGAATGCACACGGTGTATATCAACACTATCCTGTAAAAGATTAGAACTAACCAAAGACAATGCAGGAATAGATGGTCTAGTAGACATAGGTAGCAACCAACAATGCTCCCCTTCTTGGAAGTGAACTTGTTTCTTTGAGGAATATGAGAAAATGTTTGTATTATTATGGCTGTCCTCTAAACGATCATAATCTTGTACAACAAAAGGAGAATTCATATTACTACGAATGTATACTCGATGTATCATATATTATCCCTTGTTGTTATATCTACCAATAACATGATATGTGTGTTTAGAAAACCAAGGCAAATCAACATATTTAAAAAGGCTCTCCTCCAAACAATCTAGGTTACACAAAACATTAAATTCAATATAACCCAAAGTATGTAAAGAAGACAATAGTTTGAGCTCATCAGTTTTAGTAGCAATATGAATAACATGTGTATTTTTAGCACAAGTGACTGGTTCGAAAACATGTAAAACTGAAGCATCATCAACCAATTCATCTTTATAATAAGGAACATCAAGCAAATTATCATGGGACAAAGATAAATTAAAAGAGGGTTCCACTAACAATTGCTCTATGATAGCATGGTTTGTGGAAAAATTTTGTATATTAAAACAATTATCACCTTCCGTGAGTGTAGCACCATGGGCATTACCTGTGTTCTCAGCAGGAGTAATAGGTGCATTGTGAAGTGATGGTTCTGAATTTGCATATGAGGTTGTTAGCTCCTCATTTTCTTCCTTGTCATCCTCTCGCTTATGTACATTATCCTGCAGAAGATTAGTCATAGCAAGAGGAATAACAACAGACTCTTCCTCTAAATGGTGCACCTCAGCATATGAAGTCAAAATAGGTGGATTAATAAAGGTTTCTCGCATAAGGAGTTTCATATCATTCCAAGTTTGAGGTTAATCAGAAGGATCTAAAGACTCCCACCAAGATAAAATAGAATATCGCAAAACACTAGCAGCATTTTTTACCTTCCTCCTTGGACACATAAAGCGAGTAGCAAATATGTTATCTATGGCAATTTCCCACTCCATGTACTCATCAGCACCTATACCATCATAAGTCGGTGGATACGAACAACCTGTCAGTGTTAGAAGACAGCAAAAGACAATACAAAAGTATTATCCCTATCAAATGACTATGTGGTTGCAGTGGTGTCACTTTTCACAGCAAGTGGAAGCGTCTTACCAAGCTCTTACAAAGTTCTTACCAACGCAAGCAGTGGGCGGTACAACCGGCGGTTGGTTCGTGATACCTGTGAGGCAGTGGTACCGAGATTGCAAGGCTCTTTTTCTATACTGATCTGAAGAGTTTGTGGAGCTTGGAAGACACACAAAGAGTAATATGTATATCTGGCACATAAGTCAATAATAGAAAGTAATGCTGAATTATAGTCCAAAGTACTTGTTCTCGTTGCTGATCTAAAATGTTCCAAGTACCAGGTGTGTAACAAACAAGTATGGTGGATAACAAGGTGACAGGGGTATGAAAAATAAGTATGGCGGATACAAAGAGCAACAAAAACAAGGAACCAGACAACACATGCTAACACAACTCACTTTGGCCTTCTCTATGTGCTCCTCTAGATATTGTTCCTCTTTTGCCCCTCTTTTTTCTATTTTTTTGGGTTGTCGTTGTTTTTTTGGGAAATTTTGATTTTTTTCTTTTTATTTTTTTTGATATTTTTTCTTCACTTAGAAGCACAAAAGAAGTAACCACAGAAAATATGAGCTCAAACAAGTGTAAGACGTGGCCTGTGGAATTTTTAGAATACGTGCTCAAAATCGACAAAAACCTTATGACCACGAAAAGAGGATCTTGTGACCATTTTTTGACCAAAATAAAAATCTTCGACCCGACACGACGGGGCATGGACGGATCCAAATTTTTTTTCTAATCGATTTTGATATATGGAACATCGAAATCAGAGTTCGTATGCGAAAACTAGACCAGTTTTAAAAATTAACTCCGAATTAGAGGATAAAACGGGAACAATGTGCGCAAAAGTGGTCACGACAGCAAGAATTTGATGGAAACGATGGGGAAAAACACACGAACTGGACTCTAACACGACCTAACCAGCAACAAGACCTCGACCAGGACACAAACTCAACACGACGGACTCTAAAACTGAAATATGCAAAGGCTATGGCGCGGAAGGTTCTAGGACAGAAAAAATGAGTATGGCACTGGACTATGGGACGAATGCGAAAGACTCAAACTAGGGAATAAATGTGAACCTGATGGTATACCTTAGCTCTGATACCACTTAATGGGGACGGGGATCTCGATCTTTCGTCAGGGTGAGGTAACTATCGTTGTGGCCGAGAATGACACACCGATCCGGCCTCAGATCGAAAGATCGAACCCTGCAATCTTAGCACCACAACTCCTCTGGTTATCAACCGAGACACGAATCCGGTTGACCTCGCCAAGAAAGCTAATCCCTGCCTGTGCAACGAAGAACACAAGCAAAAACAAGAAAGAAAACAACCAAATTGCAGATAATTGATTAATCTCATGAAGTTGGGGTCTTACAAACCGATGAACGGCGAAACTGTTCTTGATAGATTAATCTAAGAAAAACCCAAACCCTAATGACGGCAGTGGCGTATGATTGTAAAGGTCTTAGGGTCATCGCCTACCCTGGACGCGCCCCCTAATGGGCCCAAACATGATACACGGTCCAACAGACCAAAAGATGGTGTCGTAGCACCCTGGCAAATTCTGAATGCTGACTTATGATCACGATTCCCATTGATTCCGAATAGATTTTGATATGAGACCACTTGGATTGCCTTCCTTATCAAATTAGATTTCCATCCATATGTGGATCATCGAAAACGGAGTCCGGATGCGTCCTGGGTGACCAGTTTAAGGAAGACTGGTCCTAGAGGCCAAGATAGACTCGAACTTGAGTTGCTTTAGGCCTCCACCTCGGGGACTTGAACCGAATTAGCCTCGGACCTCCTTCTTGACTTGGACACCCTTGCTGGCCTCCTACCCCTCCATACCATGCACCAAACATAGTCATATGCATGGGTGTCATGTCCTCATCAACTGTCCCTTCTTGCGTCGCGTTGTGCCTTGGCTCCGCGCGGCAGCTTAGCGCGTGGCCTCTGTTTTGCTGCCACCGACCTAGTCCACTTGGATGAGCCATCCCATCCTGGTACCTCATGACTGCTCCCTCCGAGTCGCGCCGCACGCATGTCCTCACATATTTATCGTGGCCTCGCCTGGGGCTAGTCGAGCCACGTATAGCCACCATCGCCTACCTTGTCACCATTGGAGCCACACCGTTTTCGTGATTTCACGCCGTTTGTAGCCTGCCCTCTGCTTCAGCACTCCAGCAGATAGATATAGCAACTAGCTAGCAATCCGACCCCCCTCCCTAACGCTGGCAAGCCCTATCGGCTAGCAATTTGGTGCTTTGCTCACCGCGAGCCATGAGCATCGCCGTAGCCGGTAAGAGGTAGGTAAGGCCGAGGGTTCAATTGCTTGCGATCTCAAACTTGGTTTGACTTCCCCTATTCGGTGCTCGTGTTATTATGGCCAGAGCATTCGTCGATGGCATGGTGATGCGCTGGTGTCTATGGCAGAGCACCGTTGTCCCACTCGGTCGCACGTGGCCAGACCACCACCGCATTTCCCTGCTTCAATCTCTAGAGCAGCGGACACCATGGTGAGCCCCTAATACTCATCCACTTTTTGTACTCCGCTGAACACGCGTAGTTTCGCCGGAACAGGCTCGCCGCCGACGCGGATCGCCGACCATCGTGGCAGACTGAGACAGGGCATCATCGAGTGCCCAACCACCGCCCATCACTGTGGGTTTAGTCATAGATGGTGGTTGATCCGTGCCGTCGCAGTAGGTCTAGCGCGCCCAGCGTAACCTAGATCGATGCCGGTGTGCCACGCCACCACGCGCGAGCGCACCGAGGACCGCCTCATTGCGAAGGCAACACATTCTAGGGACTTTAATACAAAACGTGAGTACAGTAATAGTGCTCTGTTGCCCTGCCCGATTATCCTAAAAATCGAGTCCTCTTTTGCAAAGTGCCGTGCGTGCGGGCTTCCACCGCCTTGAGCCATATTGGGCCACCATGGCGCACACGCGCCCATGCCCCATGCTGGGCCAACAGGCCAGATGGGTTAAGGTTGGGCCTTTTCCTTTTTTCAAGTATTTGCTAATTTAGTTTCTAAGCCAAACTTGTAAATTCAATACCAATTTGTGTAGCTAACCAAAAATTGTGAAACTTGTTTTGTTAGGTTTCTAAAATCATGATCTATCTTCTAGTGTAGTTGATTCACATAGTTTCATAGAATTTTCAAGAGTAGACTAATTAATTTGAAGCACTTAAAATGGGTAAAACATAAACTTGTATGAATTATTGTGATGAATTGGTAGCAGTACTGGCCCTGGAATTTTTATAGTAGATTTCTAACAATATTAGGTGCTCACTGTAATTTTTGTAGCTCTATAGGAATTAGTTTGTTAAGATAACTAAATGAGCCCTAATACAAAAATATATATTTAATCAGTCAAATGTCAAGAATAATTGGGGGTTTGTAGAACGAAAACATTTTCCGGAACAAGCCTTACTTGGCAACGTGGATACATAGACTAGTACGTTAGTCATTAAGCTAGCTCGTTAGCTCGCGGAGCGTAATCATATTATAGAGTTGCAGTTACCATTGATTAATCACGTCTCTGTATTGCATCCACGAATATCATAATAGGAACAATGATGGATCGTGAAGATGACCGGAGTAGCGGAAAAGATGGTGCCTAATGATTGTGTCACCACGATGGAATGCTAACTTTTGGTTATATCTTACCCAGGCAAGCCCCGGTGCATAACCCCTATTATTTCGCACTTTATTTTATGAAGTTTAAGGAGTTGAATGAAACCCACTTGCATATATATATCCTTACCCTATGAGTCTTACTAGTATGACAGGATCGTGTAGATTGCTATGCCACAGGACTCTGGTAGAGTCGAGTGATTGTATGTCACTAGCGAGAGATAGGAAAGATATTATTGTTGTTATTATATTACTATCACATGGAATATATATAAATGATAATTGGAGACTGGGCAGAATGGTATTTTGGATCTGGACTTGGTTAGGCATTCGAGCAAGGCTCGGATTGCACTTGTTCCGCCTATGTCGGTGAAGGACCGACCGTTGCATTGGATTCTAGTCAGGTCACAGACTTATTATCCTAAGCACATACTTGTTTATGGGAGCAGGGAAGGTTCGTTGCTCTCTTATCATGGGTTCCGGCTCTTTCTGGGCCGACTGATTGGAGGCGGGGATGGTGGAGGTCTAAGCACCACACTGAGTCTGGGACTTAGGTGTGGGGGCTTGGAGTCCAAGTTTGGACGGGGACGTAGACCCCTTGACAGGAGAGTGATGGGTTGGTCCTGCTTGTGCTTGGGGTACAAGCGGGGCGTGTGTTTCGGGGTACCTAGCTAGGCACATTGATTCATGAATCACTGGGTAATCCGGTATGACTTGTCTACAATCTAGCATCATAGTAAAAACTAGAAGGTGAAAGATGGTAAAATGGTCCTGATTGCTTACCACCTGCTTGAAAGTAGCACAGGTACTTACATAGATTGGTTAGTTAATGAACAAATGATGACTGCTAATAAAATTAAATATAAGGACGCACGTTTAGTAATGCTCCTGTTGATGCAATAAACCCACAAGCTAGATAGCCTTGTATATCCTTGGAGTCTTTTCTTTCCTCTTGATGGGTAAGTCTTGTGGAGTACAATCGAGTACTCAGGATTTGTTCTACCCTGTTACAGGTGGCAGGAACATGTGGATCTAGCACTTGTGTGTGGAAACCTCCTGGTGGGCTCAGCGAGGATTTATTTACGTTGCGGACATAGAGTTTATTTGAAACTTCCACCCAAAATGTTTTACAATGGAAAAACTTATAACCTGTTATGATGTATATAACAAATCAACATGTTAATGTTTAACTTGTCATTAAATGATTTTGTTTCCGCTGAAACTCTGATAACATGGTTATTTTCCGCTGTTATAAATAGTGAATATTATACTCTTATGTTGCATGGAAATGATGTAAGAAATGACATAAGAATGTTGTAAGCTTTATTCTCTCATTTGTGATCCTGATGGAAAAATGTGGATTTTTGGGTTCTCCCTTGGGGTGTGCTCGACGGAACTGCCTGATGTAGCTCACCTTTGGGGTGCTTAGTGTCTAGTGGAAGACAAGCACCTCCGTAAGTGTGTTATTTCGGGCGGTTCCACCACAGATGGTATCAGAGAATAAATAAGGAAATAAAGCTTCAAAATCTTTTTCTAAACTAAATTTTGACAACCTATTTTTGCAAAAAGTTAGGGCGTTTAACCACAAAGTATATAAGTAGCCCTATTGTTATGGTTAAGTATCCGAAATAGGTTTAACTAGGTTTTCTCTGGTGGACTGACTCTCGCGTAGTATATGATCTTTAAGTCAGTCGAGTTGGTACTGTTTTAAGTCGATGTGACCGTACTATGGGTAGATGCGCCTTTCGAAGATGTCCTACGAGTCGTATGGTGCACGACTAACTTGTTCCTGTTCAGAAGTTACTGCTCAACTATGGCTTCGTGCTCTGTGTTCGCCTGTGGTTCACGCTGTCATGACCCACATCTCCCTGTACTCTTTTCTACGCTCTTGTACCTTTTCCCTATAGTCGTACTAGTCATTAATGGCCTCAGACATCGCTCGCCTTGAACGCACGAAAAATTTAGTCGATTCATTTGAAGTGGCCCACGCAGGAACCTTGGTGGACTGTACCAGGACCACTGACCGCTCTGCCATTATAAGTAGGGCCTGGCCTAGCCATTAGTACCACCACTCGGTGCACTTTAGCTCGCCTAGCTTTTTCTTTTGAGCAAGCTTTTCGCTCAGTCCTTCCTTGCAACCACCGCTAGGGATGGCAGGAGCCTAGGTTAGCAGTTACTGCCTGAACATTGAGTGTTTTCCCATAATCCTGTATGCCGCCCTACAAAAGCTCAGAGTCAAGGATCATCCCAAGTATGAGGGCCGTGAGTATGAAAAGCATGGCACTGAGCGGTGTGAAGTTACCGTCTACATTAGGAAGAGTGAGGAGTTCCCCGAGATCACTGAAGCCTGGAATATGACCGCAACCGGGTTTCACTTCATCGATACCTACCAGGTTGTACCCCGCAAAGCCTTGCGGTACCTTTGCCAGATCTATGAAGAGCCCATTTTTCGTACCCCCATGAGGTTCTTTCCACCTTTGAAAAAATCGACGGGCATGGAGGGCTCGCATGGAGGCTTTGCAAGGGCGGGATGCGTAAGAAGATAGTCCAACCATGGTGCACTTGACCACCTACCTGCTTCCTCTAGATGAGTAGTATGACCGGCAAGACTCGGAGCTGAGGAAGTGCCTCCAGCGAGCCGAGGAAGCTGAGATCTTCTCCAGGATGCTCCAAGTGCAGCTTGCCAAAATGCATGCCAGTGCGGCAGCCGCAGAGAGTCAGGAGACTGCCATGTTGGAAGCTCTAAAGGAGGCTAAAGATCGGCATGCACGTCGGTTGGGAGAGGCCTACCTTGTCACCAGGGCCAAGCGAAGGACGCTGGCTACTGAACGGTAGGATCCCTTGATCATGGAGGGAATCCCTGTCCACCTGCCAGAAAGAACCAGGACTAGTGTTGTAGTACTACCAGCACCCCCACCCTCGAAAGTGTCAGAAGTAGAACCCCTACTTCCCCTCACTCAGCCACTGCCAAGAGAGGAGGCAGATCCGTAGCTGAAAGCTCTAGTTTGGTTTTGGTAAATTGATGAAACCCTAAGTGCTAACCTAGTTTATCAAGTGATCATGATATAGGTAGCACACTCCAAGTGGTGAAGCAAATAAAGATCATAACATGATGATTGTGATGCCATGGTGATGATCAAGTGCTCAGACTTGAAAAAGAAGAAAGAGAAAAACAAAAAGCTCAAGACAAAGGTATAAACCATAGGAGCTATTTTGTTTTGGTGATCAAGACACTTAGAGAGTGTGATCACATTTAGGATCGATAGCCATACTATTAAGAGGGGTGAAACTCGTATCGGAATGCAGTTATCAAAGTGCCACTAGATGCTCTAACTCATTGCATATGCATTTAGGATCTAGTGGAGAACTAATACCCTTGAAAATATTTGTGAAAATATGCTAACACATGTGCACAAGGTGATACACTTAGTGGTTGGCACATTTGAAGAAGTTAGAAGTGAAATGGAGTTGGTTGCAGTGATGCTGGCGTCGGTCAACTGACCGGACGCTGGGTTGCTCTACAACCAGACGCTGAAAGGCCGCGTCCGGTCGAGTGGTCAGTCGGCATAGTGGTTAGGGTTAAGCATCGGAGGCTAGGCTGTGTCCGGTCAAGCATGACCGGACGTGTCTGGTTGGCAAAAACTGGTTTTGGACCCTTACTATAAATGACCGGACGCTGAGGGTTCAGCGTCCGGTCAGCTCTGTCGGAGTGTCCGGTCAGCTTGTTGACCGTTGAGATCAAACGTTCACTGTTGAACGCAGGAGACACGTGGCCGCCATCGGGCGACCGGACGCTGAGGAGCAGCGTCCGGTCAGTAGGACCAGAGCGTCTGGTCACCCCGATCAGTGCCCAGTGAAGGGGTACAACGGCTCTATTTCGTGGGGGCTTCTATTTAAGCCCCAAGGCCAGCTCAAGCTCACTCTCTTGGCCATTTGCATTGACATAGCAACCTTGTGAGCTTAGCCAAAGCCCTCCCACTCATTTTCATCATAGATTAAACATCTTTGTGAGATTGGGAGAGAATCCAAGTGCATTGCTTGAGTGTTTGCATCTAGAGGCACTTGGTGTTCGTGTTTTGCTGCGGATTCGCTTGTTACTCTTGGTGGTTGCCGCCACCTAGATGGCTTGGAGCAGCGAGGATCATTGAGTGGAGGGTGGTGATTGTCTCCGGCTCCGATCGTGGTGATTGTGAGGGGTTCTTGACCTTTCCCCGGCGGAGCGCCAAAAGGTACTCTAGTGGATTGCTCATGGCTTGTGTGATCCTCATCTTGTGTTGGTTGTGCGGCACCCTATTGAGGGTTTGGCGTGTGAGGCCAATTAGCGCGTGAACCTCCAAGTGAGTGAATCGCCACAACGAGGACTAGCTTGCCGGCAAGCAAGTGAACCTCGGTAAAAAATCATTGTGTTCATCATATTGATTTCGAGGTGATTGGTCTTCATTGTTATCCACACCTGTGATTGATTGGTTCATACATCTACACGGTGGTATAACCTTCTTGCCTACTTCTTACCATACCGCAAACTAGTTGTCAAGCTCTTTAGTGTAGCTAGTTGTGAGAGCTTGTTTGCTTGGTTGGTGTGGCTCTTTAGTTAGCCTTTGAGAGCACACTAACATAGAGTAGTGTCATAGCTATTGTGTGATTAGATACTATCTAAACTAGAATTGTGGTAGGCGGCTTGCATTTTAAGTAGGCTAGCGCAACACTTGCTTCGCCTCATAATTGTCTAACCATTTTGATTAAGTGTTGATTGTAGAAATTTTATTAGGCTATTCACCCCCCCTCTAGCCATTAGGACCTTTCAGTAGCCAGGGCGGTAGAAGAATCCATCGAGTCCAGGGATGGAGATGCGTGGTCCAACAGAGTAGATTAGTTTCCTTAGGAAGATGTACCATAGTTAGTAGTGCCTTTTGTCGCTGTCCTCCAGTATTGTAATCTTGCCATTGCATTTCGTCCGTAGTTGTTGACATCGTTCGGTCGTAGGGAAGGTGAATGATGTGTTCAGAATGGGAGAGTGAGTGCCTGTATGTTGTACCAGTATAAGGCTGTTGGAATGTGCATTTTGTTATTCGCTGTGTTTATTACGTCCATCTGCCCTTAAGTCTCGTTAGACGTGCTTAGGGTATTCAAGGGCAATGTTAAGTGGGTTACAAGAGAAGTTATCATTCAGATGCGAGCAAGACTGGCCGTGATTGGATAACACAGGACCCTGTATCAACTAATTGTGGATGTCCTAGCAGAACACTTGAATCATTTTAAATCAAATCCGTTGTTGGATTTAAATTTCTTGTCCCTTGTTGCGAAAGGAACCCTTGCTATTTGAATCTTCCCTTGCAATACTCCTCTGATTCTGTGGTCTATGACCCCACCGCCTTCATTGCGTGTAAGTTGGTAATAGTTGTCTGGTTAATAGCTTATGGTGCCATGACAAAACCAAGGGCCCTTGTGGAATAGCTGCCACATGGTGACGCTGCTCGGCATGAACTGGTATCGAGGTTGTTGACCAAGTACCTTTATCAAGTTACACCATCATACCGCTTTTGATACAAATATTCTTCTTAGAAATATTTGGGTGTTCCAAACGGGAAATCCACAACGGGTTGATGAGATAGTGTTCTCTCAAAGTAAACAAGAGGATGTGGTTTTGGGGGAAGCATGTATGTTGCGATCTTAGTTCATACAAAGGTTGGCACATATTGTGTACTAGGAAGGGAAGAAAAAGAAGAGCACCAGGGAAAAGTTAGTCTTCGGGTAGTAGGGAGTGCTTGGAAAAGCCTGAGTGGGCGTCATGTCCCAAGCTCTGTGTCTAGCTTGACCACACTATGCATGCCGGGTCATTTTGCTGTGGCCCTGCGGATGCCATCTGTGTCGGTCCCATTAGCACCCCATAATCGCGTGGTCGCGACATCGTGCCGCACTCGCCATCCTCGTGTATTGTACGCTTCCCCTTTTTCTTGGCACCCTGTTGGCACTCGATCCCATGCAATCATTCCTGTACCAGACCCCCCCCTTCCCCTTTTCTTTTCTTCTTTTGGGGACACGGTTGCCCGCATGCCTTCCTCGCTGAGCGAATCCCCTCCCCTCTCTCTTATCCTCCCTCCGCTCGCTTGAGCAAGGAGCGCGCCATGACCTACTTTATCCTCATAGTGTGACCCATCAGTGTCTCCCATCCATGCCATCTCCACCTCCGGTGCACTGCGCCCCACCTCCGTTCACCACTATAAGATGCCCTTGGTCCTTGCTCTCCTCTTCATCCCCATTCCCTCAAATACGAAGCAGAGCTATGAGATCCAGTCATCATTGTGGAACTAGGTTCGTCAGTCAGAGGTGATTGTGTATTCTGAGAAGAAGGAATCTGGTTTCGTCGAAGAAGTTCAAGTCTACCGATGGTTAGTTGGTCTTAGGGTTCACGATGTTTGACTTCTCAGTCTCCTGTTTCTAGATCTGTTGGACATACGCCATGTTTTGGATAATCATTTTCTTGTTGTTTCTCCATTGCCCTCATCTATCCTGACTTCTGGATTAAGCCTTGGTTGTATTAGGTTGCTCTTAACCATGTATCCCTAAATCCCTATGTGGTTTGGTATTCGAAGTCGTGTAATCTTTCGTGTAATTTCAGATCTATGAAGTGTAATCGCGTTGTCTCCATTTTGGTTCTTGCTCCGAATCTCAGGACGAGATTCTTTTTTAGGGGGGTTGGTTGTAACACCTCTGGTGTTATGAGCTCGCTTACCACCAAGGTTAAGGCCTAAGAGAAATTAGTCAACCAAATTTTTGGGTTTTGACAACCTAATACGCACATGGAGTAATAAGTGAATCCTATGTGACTCACTTTTTATGGACTCAAATAAACATCCAACGTAACTCACTCAGTGCATGAAGTATTTAAAAAACGTTCGATAATGATTCTAGCAAATAAATAGCGAATGGCTTGTTCTATTCGATTAAGCATGAAAAACAATTTTTATAAAAAATTGTTTAAAGTATAACTCGTATTTATTACTTGAATAAAAATTGGAGTGCAAGTTTAGTAGAGGAAAATGCAACTTTTGTTTTGGTGAGTAGAAATTGTTCAATAGTATATTTGATAGCTCAGAAATTGAATCCGAAATTAAACTAGAACTTTTCATGAATCGGCAGGAAGTTGAAATTATAGTTAGAATACTATTTTGACGAATTATATTGAGCAAAATAGTTAAAGTGTGCTTAAGTATTTCGCTCCAATGGGTTAATATGCAGTATGGGCTATGCCATGATATGCTTGTTAGTTGAAATCGACTAGGTTTAGACCTTTTAAAAATTAAGGCAAACGCGCTAGTGGGTGTTAGTTAAAAACTGAAATATATGATTTTATAAGTATAGAAAGGTGGTAGACAATGCAATCTTGACATTTGATTTCTAACAGAAATGTTTAGACACTAGCCGCATGTTTTGGTATTGTTGATTGCATCTAAGTGAGCATTTGAGAATGGTATAGGTCGTAGTGGTGTTGGGTGTTACGTTGCTCTCTTTAAAATTGCGTGAACTTCGTAAGAACGCGCTGTGAACTATGTGGTCGGTGCTCTGTTCGTGAACCGACATTTCAGCAACGAACTAATCTTGGCACTCGTTGATCTTCCTCATCAGCGGCTCCTTGATCATAACCATGGTTTTGCTAGGAACTGGGTAGCGTGAACTATGGATGGGGTGAGTGGTTGAGCCTTAGGTGGGGTAATTAGTTGTCTTTGTTGAGCTTTAAAATTCATGCGTGTTGCCATTTCGGCCGTTGGGCTTCCGTGGTCGTGGTCACCACGCGAGCATGGCGCCGTGGCTGCCCAGCCACTCCTGGCCGCGGTCGCTGCTCCACTAACCAACTTCATTGGCAGCTGGTGAAAGGTCCTAATGGCTAGAGGGGGTGAATAGCCTAATAAAAATTTCTACAACAACACTTAGCAAACCGGTTAGACAATTATGAGGCGAAGCAAGTGTTGCGCTAGCCTACTAAAAATGCAAGCCATCTACCACAATTCTAATTGATATAGTTTCTATCCACACAATAGCTATGTCACTACACTAAGTTAGTGTGCTCTCAAAGGCTAACTAAAGAGCCACACTAACGAAACTAACAAGCTCTCACAACTAGCTACACTAAAGAGCTTGACAACTAGTTTGCGGTAATGTAAAGAGAGTGAGCAAGAAAGTTATACCACCATGTCGAGGAAGGAGCCAATCAATCACAAGAATGAATAACAATGAAGACCAATCACCTCAGAATCAAATGATGAACACAATGATTTTTTACCGAGGTTCACTTGCTTGCCGGCAAGCTACTCCTCGTTGTGGCGATTCACTCACTTGGAGGTTCACGCGCTAATTGGCATCACACGCCAAACCCTCAATAGGGTGCCACACAACCAACACAAGATGAGGATCACACAAGCCACAAGCAATTCACTAGAGTACCTTTTGGCTCTCCGCCGGGGAAAGGTCAAGAACCCCTCACAATCACCACAATCGGAGCCGGAGACAATCACCAACCTCCGCTCAATGATCCTCACTGCTCCAAGCCATCTAGGTGGCGGTAACCACCAAGAGTAACAAGCGAATCCTGTAGCAAAACATGAACACCAAGTGCCTCTAGATGCAAACACTCAAGCAATGCACTTGGATTCTCTCCCAATCTCACAAAGACGATGAATCAATGATGGAGATGAGTGGGAGGGCTTTGGCTAAGCTCATAAGGTTTCTATGTCAATGCAAATGGCCAAGAGAGTGAGCTTGAGCTGGCCATGGGGCTTAAATAGAAGCGCCCATGAAATAGAGACATTGTACCCCTTCACTGGGCACAACGTGGGGTGACCGGACGCTCTAGTCATATTGACCGGACACTAGACCTCAGCGTCCTGTCACGTGATGCGTGCCACGTGTCCCCTCTATTCAAATATCGATCACCCGATCTCAACGGTCAAGTGACGACCTGACGCAGCAGCTCAAAGTGACTTGATGTTGAACCCCAGCGTCCGGTCATTTCCAGTAAGCATCCAAAGATGACTTTTTACGACCGGACTTGTCCGATCATGCTCGACCGGACTCTCCCAGCGTCCGGTCACACGGTGACTCTTTTGTGCGCTGCCACATCAGTAGGACTGGACGCACCCCTCCAGCGTTCAGTCACTAAGTGACCCAGTGTCCGGTCAGAGACTGACGCCAACGTCTTTGCTGTATCATTGACCGAACGCACCGGTCCCACTAAGACTAGCGTTCGGTCACTGCGTGACCAACTCCTTTTCAACTCTATCTTCTTCACCCTTGCTCAAATATGCTAACCACCAAGTGTATCACCTTGTGCACATGTGTTAGCATATTTTCACAAACATTTTCAAGGGTGTTAGCACTCCACTAGATCCTAAATGCATATGCAATGAGTTAGAGCATCTAGTGGCACTTTGATAACCGCATTCCGATACGAGTTTCACCCCTCTTAATAGTATGGCTATCGATCCTAAATGTGATCACACTCACTAAGTGTCTTGATCACCAAAACAAAATGGCTCCTACCATTTATACCTTTGCCTTGAGCCTTTTATTTTTCTCTTTCTTCTTTTCAAGTCTAAGCACTTGATCATCACCATGGCATCACCATCATCATGTCATGATCTTCATTTGCTTCACCACTTGGAGTGTGCTACCTATCTCATGATCACTTGATAAACTAGGTTAGCACTTAGGGTTTCATCAATTCACCAAAATCAAACTAGAGCTTTCAGCTGGCCACACATCAGGCCGAGGTGGGCCGAGCCGATGCCATGGCAGCCGTCGTCTAGTCGACGTGGCACTCGTTCCGCTGCTCGAACCACCTACGCATCGTGATGTTGCCTGCTTCTATAGTCACGTCGCACTTATGACCTGGTCGCCATGTCACTGTCCCCTCTCGCGTCGCGTTGTGCCTTGGCTCCACGTGGCAGCTTAGCGCATGGCCTCTGTTTCACTGCCGCTGACCGAGTCCGCCTGGACAAGCCGTCCCATCCTGGTACCTCAAGACTGCTCCCTCTGAGTCGCGCTGCACGCATGTCCTCATGTATTTATCGCGGCCTCGGCCAGGGCTAGCCGAGCCACGTACATCCACCGTCACCTACCTTGTCACCATTGGAGCCACACCGTTTTCGTGATTTCACGCCGTCCGTAGCCCGCCCTCTGCTTCAGCACTCTAGCAGATAGATATAGCAACTAGCTAGCAATCCAACCCCCCTCCCTGACGCTGGCAAGCCCTACCGGCTGGCAATTTGGTGCTTTGCTCACCGTGAGCCATGAGCACCGCCGTAGCCGGTAAGAGGTAGGTAAGACCGAGGGTTCAATTGTTTGCGATCTCAAACGCGGTTTGACTTCCCCTATTCAGTGCTCGTGTTATTATGGCCAGAGCATTCGTCGATGGCATGGTAACGCACTGGTGTCTATGGCAGAGCACCACCATCCCACTCGGTCACACGTGGCCAGATCGACACCGTGTTTCCCTACTTCAATCTCTAGAGCAACGGACACCATGGTGAGCCACTGATACTCATCCACCTTTTGTACTCCGCTAAACACGCATAGTTTCACCGGAACAGGCTCGCCGTTGACGCGGATTGCCGCCCACCATGGCAGACCGCGATAGGGCATCGCCGAGTGCCCAACCGCCGCCCGTCGCTGTAGGTTTAGTCGTAGATGGTGGTCGATCCGTTAGTGCCGTCGCAGTAGGTCTAGCGCGTTCAGCGTAACCACGATCACCGCCGGTGTGCCGCGCCGCCACGCACGGCGCGCCGAGGACCGCCCCATTGCGAAGGCAACACATTCCAGGGACTTTAATACAAAACGTGAGTCTGTAGTAATAGTGCTTTGTTGCCCTGCCTGATTATCCTAAAAACCTAGTCCTCTTTTGCAAAGTGTCGCGCACGCGGGCTTCCCCCGCCTTGGGCCGTATTGGGCCGCTGTGGCGCGCACGCGTCTGCGCCTCGTGCTGGGCCGGCAGGCCAGATGGGTTAAGGTCGGCCCTTTTCCTTTTTCCAAGTATTTTCTAACTTAGTTTCTAAGCCAAACTTGTAAATTCAATACCAATTTGTGTAGCTACCCAAAAATTATGAAACTTGTTTTGTTAGGTTCCTAAAATCATGATCTATCTTCTAGTGTAGTTTATTCACATAGTTTCATAGAATTTTCAAGAGTAGACTAATTAATTTGAAGCACTTAAAATGGATAAAACATGAACTTATAGGAATTATTGTGATGAATTGGTAGTAGTACTGGCCCTGAAATTTTTATAGTAGATTTCTAACAATATTAGGTGCTCACAGTAATTTTTGTAGCTCCATAGGAATTAGTTTGTTAAGGTAACTAAATGAGCCCTAGTACGAAAATATATATTTAATCAGTCAAATGTCAAAAATAATTGGAGGTTTGTAGAACGAAAACATTTTCTAGAACAAGCCTTACTTGGCGACGTGGATACGTAGACTAGTACGTTAGTCATTAAGCTAGCTCGTTAGCTCGCGGAGCGTAATCATATTATAGAGTTACAGTTACCATTGATTAATTGTGTCTCTGCGTTGCATCCACGAATATCATAATAGGAACAATGATGGATCGTGAAGATGACCGGAGTAGCGGAAAAGATGGTGCCTGATGATCGTGTCACCACGATGGAATGCTAACTTTTGGTTATATCTTACCCAGGTAAGCCTCGGTGCATAACCCCTATTATTCTACACTTTATTTTATGCTTGTGCATTAAGTTGAAGGAGTTAAATGAAACCCACTTGCATATATATATCCTTATCTTATGAGTCTTACTAGTATGACAGGATCATGTAGATTGCTATGCTACAGAACTCTGGTAGAAGTCAAGTGATTGCCTATCATAGAGTTTATTTGAAACTTCCACCCAAGATGTTTTACAATGGAAAAACTTATAACCTGTTGTCGTCCTGGTTACCATCATGACCACTGTTTCTGCCTTGATGGTTGTCTGACGGGTCGTTGTTGCGCGAGCCACGTTGGTTGGGTGGCTGTGAGCGACTTGAGTACTGACGACTGTGGCTTGATTCGACTAAGGTAGTCAGAGCCTGAGCTTGGTTCGCAATCTCTGCGGTCTAGGCCATAGCAGCCATCAGGTAGGCTTGCATATCATCATGAATTGCCTGGATTTCGAAGGTATTGGGTAGTCGTTGCATTGTCACCATAGCAACAGCTACATTGGCGCTTGGAGTCCTAAAGACCTGCTTTTCCCCTACCCTATCAAAGGCATTGTTGAGATCACGTGGCTGGAGCCTTATGCATTGTGCCTCCACTTCTGCCTCGGCTTCGGCTTGTCTGCGATTAAACCGGTCAATATTGCGTGCTTCGCGTGCTAGCCTTTCTTGTTCTGTTTCGCCAACTGCTGGGGGTTCGTCATTACTGACGACATTGATTAAGTCTCCTTGCCTTGATGGAAAGGATGGGAATCGTGAAAACCCCAGGGGGCTGTCTAGGATATCCAGATCGTAATCAACTTCTTCATCATCGCAAAGCTGAAGCTCAGTGTGGATGGAGCCATTAGATGCGGTGCTGGACGGGGAGCTTGAGCCGCCCTCTTGAACTGTGTGGACTGATCCTTCTTGATATTCCTCGATCCGAACCATGTTGATGAAGTTGCGCAGGCCGTAGGGCTGAGCCTGGTAATTCTCCATCAGGGCTTCGCACTCGGAGAGCCGGAGACCCGTTGCGGGGGCTGATCGGTGACGAACAGAACGCCCTTCAGGAGTAGACATGACCACGAGATCTGTACCGAGTCGTGCAGGACGACTGACCTGAGCTGGTCAGGTAGATCTGTTGTGGGTAGTGGTTCCCTGCTCGGTAGGTTGATTTTGAATCAAATCTACCAAAGCTAGGGTTTCAGCAAGCTTGGTGCCGACCCGATCGATGGAGTCGAGCAGGTTGGTGTTGTCGATCTTCCTCCCTTTGTAGCGAGGAAGCAAGCGACGGGTTGTCGTCGTGGCCGAAGATGATGCTGGTGCAGCCGGAGCCAGATCCAACGTGGTCGGAGCCATAGCCGATGCCGGTGAAGCAGTGGTCGACGCAGATCAGATCCGCGCCTCCTCCGTGGTCATGGCATTGAGGTTGTCAGAGCCAGTGGTCTAGGTGATCTGGCCGACGGTGAACATGAGGCCGTTCGATGTAGCCATGGATCCGGGGATGATGACCATCTTGTTCTTCTAGGAAGCAGTACGCACACCCCCTACCTAGCGCGCCACTATCGATGAACTATGGTCAGCAGTCTACCTAGAGGTATGCCCAAGGTAGTAGATTATCGGTAGACAGATGCGCAAGCTACAAACAAGATGGTGATGCAAGACAGACACGAGGTTTTATCCAGGTTCGGCCGCCGTGAAGGCGTAATACCTACGTCATGCGTCTGATTGTATTGCTGTATGTCAATGAGAGATGATTTTGAGAGGGGTCCCCTACCCGCCTTATATAGTCTGGGGAGCAGGGTTACAGATCTGGAAACTAATCCTAACCAGTTACAATTGCCATAGGTGGCCGGATAAGGATTCCTATTCTAACCGATCAGGATCTTGCTTGACCTCCAAGTCTGCCTTGATTTCTTGCACGGGACTTCAAGCAGATTGGTCGGGCCGCGCGTCGTCTTCTAATGGGCCAGACCCCCCTGGTCCGGGCCGGCCCTATCCTAGCCGTAAGGGTATAGGGGTTAATACCCCCACATGATGTATATAACGAATCATCATGTTAATATTTAACTTGTCATTAAATGATTTTGTTTCCGCTGAAACTCTGATAACATGATTATTTTTCGCTGTTATAAATAATGAATATTATACTCTTATGTTGCATGGAAAGTGATGTAAGAAACGATGTAAGAATGTTGTAAGCTTTATTCTCTCATTTGTGATCCTGATGGAAAAATGTGGATTTTTGGGTTCTCCATTGGGGTGTGCTCGACGGAACTGCCTGATGTAGCTCACATTCGGGGTGCTTAGTGTCTTGTGGAAGACAAGCGCATTTGTAAGTGTGTTATTTCAGGCGGTTCTGCCACATATACCGCCGTGGCAAGGGAGATGAACCAATCAATGAATATCCAATCAATCATTGGGAGAATACTAATCACAATGGACACAAGATTTTTCTCCCGAGGTTCACGTGCTTGCCAGCACGCTAGTCCCTATTGTGTCGACCAACACTTGGTGGTTTGGTGGCTAATAGGTATCACACACCTAGCCAACACTTGGTGCCACAAGAACCTACCCACAAGTGAATGACACGAGCAATCCACTAGAGTTGCCTTTCGGCTCTCCGCCGGGGAAGGTACAAGACCCCACACAAATCATCGGGAGATGGACATGAACAATCACCAACTCATGCCAATGCTCCTCCACTGCTCCAAGTCGTCTAGGTGTCGGCAAACACCGCAGCCGCAACGATCTCCAAGTGCCACTAGATGCAATCACTCAAGCAAATGCACTAGGAATCACTCCCAATCTCACTATGATGATGAATCAATGATGGAGATGAGTGGGAGGTATTTGCTTGCGTTCACAAGGATGTATCACTGATGAAAATGTGCAAGAGAGTGAGCCCAAGGCGCCCCAAGTCTATTTATAGAGGTCCAAGACCTCCACTAGCCGTTACTCACTCGGGGTCAACCAGACCCTAGAACCGGACCCAAGGTCTGAACCATCTACAGGGTGGGTCTGGTTCTCGGATTTGTGCCACATGTCCCTCCTTTGAACCTCACGCGTCGGATCTCAACGGTCACTTAAACGCAGCAGTCAACAGCACCTCTGGACCGAACCCAGGCAACAGAACCGGACCCACGCACTTTCTAGGTCCAGAACGATCCAGAGAGGGCAAAATGCATCCGGACCCGGTCCGCTCCTGGCTTCTGGACCACGCACAGTGCGGGTTCGGAACACCTCTGCGCGCCACGTCGCCTCCTCGCTTACTCGCTCCATAGCCAGACCCACGCGTCTGAGTCCAGACTCACCGCGCGCCTGGGTTCAGAGCTCCGCGACCTTGTGCAGCCCTCAACTGTCACTACGCGGTCCAACCGGACCCTGAGGAGACAGTCCGGAACCACTGCCAAGCAGGGTCCGAATCACCTGCAGCAATGCTCTAGCTTAGGGTTCGCCAGGGTCCGGATCCCCTACGCTAGCAGGGTCCGGTTCTCACCTCCTTCTCCTCTTCTTTTTTAACACTTTAATAACTTCACCCTTGCTTCCAAGTTGCTAACCACAAAGTGTAGAACTTTCTGTGCACATGTGTTAGCATTTTTTCGAAGCATTTTTCAAGGGTTAATTGTTAGCACACTATGTAACAGAACCGCCCAATTTATACAAGATCAAGTACGGCTGTCCCCGCTAACACGTTGACACAGACATACTTTCACTTATATAAACCCGGTAGTCCGCCGAGTGTCCCAAAAGACCTCGGTAAATCAACATCACAACCAAGATCGCGTGATTAAGCAAATACACATCACATACATAGGGTTGCAGCGGAAATAATATTACATATGGGTTCACAAATAAAAGTACAAGTTTGGGTTTCAAAACAGCTTAGTGAAAACAACATAGCTTTCAAATGATTACATTAATATAAGTTCCAAATATATTGCTAGCATAACTGACATCATCCGACAAAAGCATATAGATGAGAAGTAACTATAGAATCGCCAAGCCCATCGGCGGTTAGCCACCATTTTCAACAGGCCGAGAACTCCACCTGCAATATGGTGGGATAAACCCAGAGTACTCGAATGTACTCAGCCAGACTTACCCGTCGGAAACCAAAACAAATGACACCAAGGATCATGCATAGCTTAATTTAGTGGATCTGGCTGGACAACCTTTTTGCATAAAAGCTTGAGTAACCATTAGCATTATTCACCTATACTAGCAGTGACTTTTAGCCATTACCTACCATCTATATTAGCACCTGTACTAATCAATCACTTGATTAAGTTGCAAACAATAATAACCATATCAGGTATTTCATGGCTCAATGTCATTATCATCATCATCATCATCATTTAACCATATCTTAAAATTTAGTGAATCTACGTTGCCGCTGCTCAGTCAAGTTCTCACTATCCGGGAGAGACGGCGATTCGAATCGATTCCTATCCAGCTGGAGGGGTATTCCTAAACACAAACCCTGCTTCCCCCGTCAGGGTCGCAAACGAGTCACCTTTGGTATGATTCAGGAGTCGCGAGTCCGAACAGATCGACATTCTCAGAGAACCACTCTGCCAAGGTTGTTCGGGACTCTAACCCGCCTTGGACTTATGCCAATGGCTCTCCACACATCCTTACTACCTCTAGAATGCATGCCACTGCTCACGTCCAAGGCCTAAGTCGAGCAACTAGGCTTCGTGGTCGGAACGACTTATCCGGCCAGCTAAGTGTTAGGCTGCGTTCAACATGACATGAGGACGTACAGCGTATCAGTCCTTAAACGACACAGACGGGGATAGATTCACACCCAAGACCTCCATGCCTTGTTGTTGCACTACCATCATCCTGTCCGGTCTCCTTTCATTATTAACACATGGTTCTTTTTTATGATAGCAAATATAGCCAACCGTGACCAGAGCTCATCCTACATCTCGCAGGTGACAGGAAATCACCCGACTTCTACCGATCTATGCATAGCTAAGCATCATTCGATCCTACACTTAATTAGGATTCACAGGATTTTATCTGGACAAGGTAAGGATATAATGCAACAATTGGTTCCAACCAATTCCTATACTTAATGCATCATCAACAATAAAAGATACTCAAGATATTTGTAAAAACATGGGAGGCTTAGAATGCTCCGGGGCTTGCCTGGAATCCGACACAAGTCTGTTCAGTTAGCTTGCACCGTCTTGGTGACATCTCCGGTCCTAGCACTTGCTTAGTCCTTCCATCTTCGGGATATATCCACCAAACCAAATCTTCGGGTTTGGCTCCAACATCGCATCCTTCACGTGGTGCATCTAGCGTACCTAGATGAGATGTAATATGCAAGTGCATAAATATAAAGAATAGTACCATGAGACGCATCACAAAATAGCAAGCAAGACAAGCATAGTTTACACTAACACACTTAAGTACTTTGCGATGCTTAACATAAACATCACACAATCTATCATGCTAAGATGGCAAAGAAGACGACAACACCAAGCATGACACAAGTTTCCCAAGATCTCAGGTGCTCTAACTCAGTCATCATTCAAGGCATAAGACACACTTAACAATATACAAGCAAACACTATAATTGGAATCTGCCAATTTCTGGACATGCAAACAGCAGCTACAAGATTTAGCTATAACTAGAGTTACACAAATCCAAATGACTTGCAAGAAGACATTTTGGAAAGCTTATGAAATTATCTACATTTCATCTATAACCATCACAGCATGATTCCCAAGTTAAGTAGGTCAAAATTATACCTTTACAGAAACTGGTTCATACAAAACAGAGAGCAACAAATCCTGTATTCTAACTTTAAACAGTTGTAACTCAAACACTACTCAGCCAAATGATACCAAATTTTAACAGCAGCTAGATACATAAATTATCTACAACTTTTGTATAAACAAGTTTCACAACAAAACACATTATCATGAAGAACTTTGCTAGGTTCCCAGATCTGTCCATAAACCACATTTGCAAGAAAATAAATATTAACATATGTTGCAAACACATAATTAGGCAAAACCAACTTTACTAACATGTCACACATGACTAAAGAACACCAGAAAACCTAGTGTCCCTGACCAAATAAATTCTTTTAATGCATTTCTTAATTTATTTTAGATAATAAGGTGACTTAATGAACATATATAAAAAATGCACAATAAATTCTACAAAAATTACAGTAGCTCACATATACTCTCAATAGTCTACTGTACCAATTTCATACTATTTGCATAAGTATAGCTGCCTCTACAAAAAAGACAATTTGCTATTACAAGGAATCATGTGAGAGCGAGATAAACCAATAACTCACTCATACTTCATCCAATACTCATGAAATTTTTACCACACCTCAACTATCACATGAGTAGCATGCCACAAAAATTTCACTTCATTTGGAACCCTAGATCTGTAGTTATGGAAAATAACAAACTGAACTAGCATTACAACCTTACTGCACAAATCTATTTTTACCGCAAAATATTTAAACTAAAACATGCCATATTATAGATCTAGTGCATAGAGAATTTCACAAGGATTCCAAAAAGTCCTCATTTGCTATTTTACGATTTTTCTATGAATTACTATGAATTTTCAAAAATTCAGCAAATTTACTACAATTAGGTCCTTATCGGCACTATTCATTTGAGTCACAGACTTCGCAGTTAGACCCCTCCCTTTCATCAAATTCATGCGCGAGGTCCCTAGTCAGAAACCAGAGCAGAGGATGGCCGGACTCACGGCTTCGGCCGGCAGGAACGACACCGGTGCCGGCGGAGAAGGGCAGCGAGAATCACGGGAACCACGCGCACCCGTGGGACGGCTCAGCTCAGCCCGAGGCGGCCCGAGTTGGCCCGGCCACGCGAGCAGGCGGAGCACCGGTGGCTGCTCCGGTGGCGACGACGCTACGACGGCGAAGAAGGGCCGGGGAGGGGCTCGCAAGGCTAAGGAGAGGGCGGTGGACGGTAACGAGTGTGTAGCTGGGCATCGCGAGGCCGAGGGACCGTAGCAGCACTGGCGGCAGTGAGCTCGGCGGCGGCATCCAAGGCGGTCGCGCTCTGGCGTGCGTGCGCGTGGAGGAAGAGCGCTAGGGTGGGCGGAAGCGAGTGAGGGAGGCAAGGAGACACACAGGCGCTCGGTTTTGGAGCAGCAGGGCGCGAGGCAGCGCGTGGCACAGAGCTTGAATTCGCGTCGGCCATGGGGCGCGCTCCGGTGCATGGCTGCCACGATGCCATTTCGTCGAACACGTGGCGCGCACGATGGAGCCCAACTTGGAGTCCATTTTCGGCATATTCTGTGCACATTCGGACCTTGGTGCCAGTAGCAAAGTTGCTCTACTCTGGATGCTCTACAAACTTGATTAAGGCTGTATGGTCGTTAGAGATCTTCATCAGTAGGTAATTAAGCCACAAAATGACAGTGTAAGTGCCTTGATAGCGGTTAAGAAAACGCAAAATTGAGGACCAAAACGGAGTCAAACTTAGCCCAACTTTTTATATGCTCTTCTCCTTAATATAACCTTCAACTTTTATTTTTGGACTAACTCAAGTTGCTTAGCAAAATTTGGAGAGCGCGGAATGCCAACGTCATTGCTTAGCGAAACTGACTTAGGATAATTCTAAGTGTTGCAAACTGCAGCAGAATCAATCTTGTGACCTTTGATTGTCAAGCTTAGAGATAGATTTAGACTTGGGTCCTTAAATAAAGTTTGTAGTACACATACTATGCTACAACTTTTGTTTAAGGTCAAACCTTGTATCTTGAATATAAACCATTCTTTTACTTTGGTCAAAGCAGCATCTCGTTAAACCTAGAATTAGATTTTTCGACCAATTGAGGCCTTTTCTTGACATGTGCTCAACACAAACCCTTCATGACTTTTGTTGTAGAGTTCAATTAGAGTCATTTAGGTAAGGTAGCAAGGTTTGGTTGATGGCCTATAATTCCCTTCACTTACTAGCGCAATTCAAGCAAGAATGTAACTCATCATTTCATGCGACTTCTTGATTCCAAACTTTATGAAACTTTTCCACGGGTCTAGATGGATGCATGTGGATGTAATGTACATGGAATAAGCATGTTTAACATTACTCTTGCATAATCTTATTAAGGGTCCATATGTAAGCAAATCTGTGTGGCCCAAGTTTAGGTTGGAGCTCCGTCATGTAGATTTGATCTTGACACCTTCATTACCACTTGATATGTCATGTTTGAGCTCAAACCCATTGCTTAACTGGTGACAAACACCAGGGGTGTTACAACCCTTCCCCCTTAAAGGAATCATGTCCCGAGATTCGATGCGAAAGACTTTTAAGGGAAGAGAAACTTGCCATCCAGTTTCCAACATCAGTGATAGCATTAGACTACTTAACTTCGAAGTATCAGAGAGGCTAATTTGGTCACGACACTTTCTGATACTTGCTCTTCGTCGTAAGTTGTTGTCTGAAGAATTTCCTTCGTTGGCGTCCATAAAGCATTATTACATTGGAAGGAATCCAAGATAGCACTGTCCCACGTACTTCGTCCTCGATGTACGAAGAGTGATTCAAACGTAGACTAAATACTTGTA
The DNA here is from genome assembly GCA_904845875.1 of Miscanthus lutarioriparius. Classification (NCBI taxonomy): domain Eukaryota; kingdom Viridiplantae; phylum Streptophyta; class Magnoliopsida; order Poales; family Poaceae; genus Miscanthus; species Miscanthus lutarioriparius. Next base: position 17,789,014 of record CAJGYO010000019.1, read on the forward strand.
ACATCTACTTCCCTAGTGGATATAGCACAGACCTATGGACTTTACACTAGATCGCAGTCGGTTGACGGATATTCCTTGCAACGGTGCTATATTTGCTCCCAAGGTTTGAAAAGCAGTTCTCTACTAAAGTGGCTTGAGCACAACTTCCCATAAAGGATGTGATCATAGATGGGGTAAACATCCTTTGAGGGTATGAGAAGCTAGTTAACCAATATCCAAACTGGTTGTGGCGGTGCAATCACTCAGATGTCAACTGATGGAAAGCTACATAATGTTCCATGTGTGTAGTGCTCTTTCTCTGATAACCGTACTGTATTACCTGAGTCAGTTGAGTGAGCGGTGAATGTGATAGCTGACTCTGTTGACTCAACGTTTTTGACGACCATTATTTAAGGGAATTCTCGTATCCAAGCGGCAACAGTTATCTGAGTTGTATCTGAGGCAACCCCTTAACACATGGAAGACACCTTAGGCATGTCAGCATTGGAGAACCATTGATGCAGAAGGATGTTAGCGAGGCTTGGAGGGCAACATAAGTTGCAAGTAATCACAAAACTATGGACTAGTTCACTACCAAGCAGGCTAAGTACAATTTGCCTTCGTGGTGCAGTTGCACAGCAAGTTGGGTTTACTTGCATCGTAGCAAAATCAGCTTTCTTAAACTATATTTGACGTCGAGACTTCCATTCTTAGGTCAATCAATATCTCAAAAACCATAATCCAAAAATCTATGGTTTGACACCTTTCCAATTACTTTCGAATTGTAAGGGCACAATTTGACTTCTAGAACACCTGGACTGCTCACGCATTGCTGATCTAAGAGGGAAAAAGCAAGGCACATAGGGGTGCAATTAGTATTCTCAAGGGTATGGAGGGTTGTCTAACAGCAATACACCTACAAGATGTAATTTCTTGGCATGAATTACAAACACAACCGTCTAATGCAAAGGATGATCGCAGTCACAGCGAAATTGCAGATTCTGTACACTTTTGTTTTCTATTCATATTTCACAAACTACTGCTCTAATATGCACAAATTTTGGTGGGCATGTAGGTCCATGGGTCTTCTAACTACTCACCAAAATTCAACTCAACAGGACACCGTTTGACCATCCAAACAATTCATGTACCAAAACTGCTGTGTTCTGAAATGGTAGCAAACCGAGCCGACAAGATATCTCTCAAATCCGATATTTTACTCAACCAATACTCAAACCAACTTAAGACATTGAAGGGTCCTAAGCAAGGAATGAGATCACCAAGTTTGGGATCAATCCAACTTTGTTTGAGTCACTAATCGCCGGCTTGAAGATAACCGGTTTAGTGCCACAAAATCTAGACAGATTTTGTGTTCTCCCTTTTCTTTGCTTCACACGTTGAGGTGTGTGTTTTGCACTCTCTAACCTTTCTCATAGCAGCAGCAGCTCTTTTCTCTGAGGATGTAGACTAAGGTTTTCCATATATGATTCTCAGGAAACAACTTAAATCGTTTGATTTAGACAGCAACTTGACTATGCACAAGCATTGGACTTGTGACTATGTTTTTGGAACACAAAGCATACTCTTCATGGAGGGACTGTCCTACAGAGATAAGGAACTATTCCTATATATCCTTCGGCACTTCATCCAATAGGGTCCGGACACATGTGTTAGTGGCACCTTGGGGCACAAAGATGCTGACTAAAACTAGGGACGTGCTTTCGCTAGCTCCTACATAGCCGATACAACGTCTTGTACTATCTGTGTGATTGTCCAAGATGGAATTAACTTGATAGCACAGGTTTTGGAAAACAAGGCAGTAGTTGGATTGCTAACGGCTTGCTGTTTCATTGCCTAACATTGCTCTGCGAGACATAGCCTTTGTAATTAGCAAAAGTTGCCACCAAGCTGGAGGTTAAGCTTCCGACTAGTAACTAATCAATTGTCTCTCAACACTAGAAGTTCTAAACCTTCACTCTGGCCAACAATAGTTGTGATTAACGCATAATAGATGGTCGCCATCGAAGTCAGCAGACAAGGGGTCACACTAGAGATTGTTGATCTCGACTGTGCGATCAGCATGCACATAATAATCAAGACTTGGATAGCCAGGTCATAATCATATTGTGACGTTCGATTCTTATCTGACTAACAACTTTTCCAACATTAAGTGTTGTGTGCCCTTCTGATCCAATAATGATGACATAAGTTGTTCACTAGGTGACGGACGTCAATACTGGTGGGACAACCAAGTGGAGTCACTTATCTACCACCTCTTGTAGTCGGTTAATGTTTATGTCGGTGACTAGTTCTTCAAAGGTTATCCTTTTTGTGACTTCAATAGGAAGCTCTACTACTTTCGGTCTGATATAGGGATCTTCCATAAGATATGGAGAGATAACCAAGGAAGAGCTCATATGAAAATAACACATCGGTGCAGTTCTATAATGGATCATGACTAGAAACCCCGATACCAGCGCGTGCCGAGCAGCACAGCCTTGTGTGTGCACCCACAGGAGGCTCTCGGTTTCGTCACGGCACCGTAGATCGCTAATCGTGGCACCATTACTAAACATACAACCCAAAAGAATTTTCACGTGGCACAATTTTGGTTGCACAGGAGCAAGCACCATGAAAAGGGGGGATAGCAAACAATGGTAGTCACAAGGTTAGGAGACCACCAGGAGGTGATCCGAAGATCAAAATATAGCGCAAGAGAACATAGCTTAATTGCCAAAGACAACTGAGTAGGGGACTTCTTGCCTAATTTCCATATACGCCTTGTGTCCACCAAAGTGAGTACTAGATAAAGATTAACCTGAGATTTGGTCTTGTCGAGCAGCATCATGCGATCAAGACTGATAAACATCCAGAGACTTGAAAGGGTTGGAGGCAAAATAAATGAGATTCAAGGGACATAGCCAATGCACTGACTAGGGATTGAGTTGATAAAGCAATGATATGATCTGCGAGGAAAAAAGTTCCAAAGCCAGGGTAGATAGCGATTAGCGTTGCACCAGATCAGCTGTAGGAGAAGGAGCAATGAGGTCCGACAAGGATTTTTGAGCAGGGTCCTCCCACATAGGAGCGGAACAACCACGACACATGCAAGCATTCAAGGGAACTAAGCTTGGGCCTAAGGTCAAGCAAAGGCATGGATATAGGCCTTCATAGCACAATGTTCAAGGGCTAGCAACCACGTGTACAGGCTCAGGCTCCTAAGAGAGAACTTAATTGGAAACAACAACCATGAGATTATCAAAATTTAGATGCTGTTCTAGGATAGCGCTATTCAACACTCGTATGCTTACCGAGGACAAAAGGAGTGACAGCTACGGCACTACCTAGATAACGAGCATCCACACCTACATCATGGTCTTAAGCGAGCATTTCGAATATACTCAATCCGATTAGCTTAAGCGACTATTACTAAGCACAAAGCTCATACATAACAAGCAGTCACCTATAGCAACACCACTACACATATCATGCAACACATGGTGGTAAGGCACTATTATCTTTTGTTTCCTTTTTACTGAGTAGGTGGATATCTCTACAAAACAAGTTTTACTTACATTTAGCAATTTAGTTTTCAAAGGGGTGAAGTTTTGCTAATTAATAACTTGTCATCTATTTCCTTTGGACGCAAATATACAAGACGAGCTAATCACACACTATCTTCAAGCATAGCTATTCAAGCAGCATGGGACAAGACATTTTGTCTAGCTTCACACAGGGAAGGCAGTAACATCACATGGATCACAAGTTACTATTAGAACAAGGTGAGGGAAGCATATTTATGCACAAGCACAATCATGATGCATGCTCATCCTATTCGTCCTCACAAAATTGCTAGCCTAAGGTGGCAATCACGTTCTATGTCGGTGGCATAACACGTACTCTCTCGTTATATAGCTATTCGTCAGCTACATTCAATCTACACATTTGTGGTTAGCGTACCTACAGGCAACTTCATTGCAGCCCATCCCACAAGATATAAATAATCACACAATGAAAGTAGTAAACTAAGATACTCTCCATATATACATCCCTAGATATATATACTTCGGTATCCATAGCTACCCAACAGATATACCCACAATTAAGTACCTTCATATATACATGTGTGTAACATGTAAATATTCTAGTAACCACAGCTAACTCTCCTCTAGACCGACAGTTGGACGGTCATGCTCTCACAACTCACACTTACCTGAGCGTAGAGACAATTGATCCATACATTACCATTCAAGCGAATGGCATCCATACAATAACACGCCGTATGGACGATGAAAGTAAAAACCCACATGTTAGTACTTAGATAGCCACCTAATAGTCCTTAACTGGGCATAAAGGAGGATGTCGCTAGCATAGTTTTGCAAATTAGTTTTGACAAATTTGCCTGTAGCTAAAGTTTTAGTTAAAATAGGCTTTTTAAAACCAAAACTTTGTTTTCAAAACAATGTACATGACAGTATTATGCTTAATCTTGCTCTGATGCTAGCTGTAACAGAACCGCCCAATTTATACAAGATCAAGTACGGCTGTCCCCGCTAACACGTTGACACACACATACTTTCACTTATATAAACCCGGTAGTCCGCCGAGTGTCCCGAAAGACCTCGGTAAATCAACATCACAACCAAGATCGCGTGATTAAGCAAATACACATCACATACACAGGGTTGCAGCGGAAATAATATTACATATGGGTTCACAAATAAAAGTACAAGTTTGGGTTTCAAAACCGCTTAGTGAAAACAACATAGCTTCCAAATGATTACATTAATATAAGTTCCAAATATATTGCTAGCATAAGTGACATCATCCGACAAAAGCATATAGATGAGAAGTAACTATAGAATCACCGAGCCCACTGGCGGTTAGCCACCATCTTCAACAAGCCGAGAACTCCACCTGCAACATGGTGGGATAAACCCTGAGTACTCGAATGTACTCAGCCAGACTTACCCGTCGGAAACCAAAACAAATGACACCAAGGATCATGCATAGCTTAATTTAGTGGATCTGGCTGGACAACCTTTTTGCATAAAAGCTTGAGTAACCATTAGCATTATTCACCTGTACTAGCAGTGACTTTTAGCCATTACCTACCATCTATATTAGCACCTGTACTAATCAATCACTTGATTAAGTTGCAAACAATAATAACCATATCAGGTATTTCATGGCTCAATGTCATTATTATCATCATCATCATCATCATTTAACCATATCTTTAAATTTAGTGAATCTACGTTGCCGCTTGTCGACAAAATATGGTCGGCAGTCTACCTAGGGGTATACCCAAGGTAGTAGATTGTCGGCAGACAGATGCGCAAGCCACAAACAAGATGGTGATGCAAGACAGACACAAGGTTTTATCCAGGTTCGGCCGCCAAGAAGGCGTAATACCTACGTCCTGCGTCTGATTTGTATTGCTGTATGTCAATGAGAGATGTTGTTTAGAGGGATCCCCTGCCCACCTTATATAGTTCAGGGGGCAGGGTTATAGATCTGGAAACTAATCCTAGCCAGTTACAATTGCCATATGTGGCCGGATAAGGATTCCTATTCTAACCGACCAGGATCTTGATTGATCGCCAAATCCGCCTTGTCTCCTTGCGTGGGACTCCGATCAGGTTAACCGGGCCGCAGTCGTCTTTTGGTGGACTGAACCCATCAATCTGGGTCGGCCCAAGCTTAGCCATAGAGGTATAGGGGTTAATACCCCCACAGCTAGTCCTCGAGCACCATGTATTATGATGCGACATGCCATTTTAACCTTCTCCGACAAGTAAGGCTTGAGCCCTTGACATCTCTGACCACAATTGTTGCCGGAGAAATCGGTTGTCCGAAGAATATATGGTGCTCTTAAGAAAAAAGAAAAAGATTTTCGTCCTGGGAAGTGTGCCCACTTGTATTTCTGAAAAGAAATGTAAGTGCGTCTTGAAGCGTAGCGTCCTTGATCATCAGAGGCGTAGGGGTTGAAAAACAAACACATTCACCGCAAGGTGAAGTGTGCCCACTTAGTCCCCAAGCCTGGTAGTAGGTGACGTAGGCACGTGGTGCCAGGGTCTAAAAAGAATTCCCAGTTAAGTTGAGAATCCAATCGTCGTACAGGCGATACGAGATGCACCGGTAGTTGCATCGTACCGATGTAGTCCCCGAGCTTGCTGGAAGGCAAGGTATGAGCCTTGTAGCAAGATCTAAATAAACGTCTCCCAACTGTATGTGAGTACAAATCACATGTAGCTGAGAAGAACGAACTCTGAGCAGTGGCCGGAACAGTCCCCGAGCACATCAGTGACCAGAGCAGTCCCCAAGCACGGCAGTGGTCTAGGCAGTCCCCGAGCACGACAGTGGTCCGGGCAATCCCCGAGCACGGCAGTGGTCCGGACAGTCTCCGAGCACGGCAGTGGTCTGGTCCATCATTGAGCTCAAGATATGCAAACAAAAGAAAAGAACGCCGATTGTATCATTATTTGGTATATTTATTTATCTCCTTACTCTATCAAGTCCAATCTGCCACGTATGGTCAAAAAATTGCCATATCTCCTTACTCTGTCAAGTCCAATCTGCCACGTATTTGGAAGCAGTACTCTTTCTGGCAAACAGTCACTTTGCGCCTGTATGGAGGTGTGTCAGTGTGGGCCCTCTCACATTATCAATGAAGAGGCGCGTACACTGGAAACGAAGGGGCGCGTTTGCTGGCGTAGATCTTGAGGTTGTGAAAACAACCGTCTGCGGCGCGTGCGCACGCCTCCCAAGAATCTTGGGCGGGCAAAACGACGGAGCCCTTGGTTATTTATAATATAGATCCGGTAAGTTACTTTTTACCGATCCCCATTGTCATTCACCGCCGCAACCTTCTTCTTCCTCTCGCCGAACCCTACTTCTCCGAAAATTACCACCAATCGATCCTCCACCGCATCCACCCTCTTAACCAGGGCAGATCAATGGCAAAGAGAAACACCCAGAAGAAAGGCGGAGTCATGGCGAAGGAGTGGTGGAAGTCAAGGAGCAATGAGCAGACCATCGAAGACCTCGTCGCCATGGGAGTGCTCCACAACAAGGCACTCGCGGGATGGCGTGCGCCGGAAGGAGAAAGCTTCCCCGATCCACAACCAATTGAGATTGTGGTTTTCGAGGATTTCTTCAAGCGGGGTTTTGGGGTTCCAGTGCACCCTTTCCTTCAGGGGCTCTGCTTATATTACGAGATTGGGATTTGTAATCTGCATCCCAACTCGATTCTTCTTGTCTCCACCTTCATCCATCTTTTGCGAAGCTTATGGTGGCTTCCAGCCCCATTTCGACCTCTTTCGCCATTTGTTCTGTCTGCGGAAGAAAGGGAGTGGAGGCTCGAAGATAGCTGGAGGTGTATACCTCAATCTGCGTGACGGTATGAAGGCCCAGTACCTGCACTGCCCATGGAACACCTCACTGGATGAATGGTACAAGAAATGGTTCTACATCCACGAAGAGCCGAACACGATCACCCTGTGTGACGTGGGGTTGATTCCGGAGAAGAAGAACAGCTGGTCGGAGAAGCCCGAGCACTTGGAGTAGATCACAGAACTGCTCGGGTTGATCCCATGGGGAAAACTGGATGGTCCAAGCGTGGTCGGGAACTTCATCAACCGAAGGATCTAGCCCTGCCAAAAGAGGATACATCCTGGCTTCGAGTACCAGGGTAGCGCAGATCCGACGAGGACCAGAAAAGAGGCGCTCGACAAGATAGAAATCAAGGCCAGAATTGGGGAGCTATTCAATCTAGCCGACCCCAATTATGTCAGGTTAAACGACATCGAGCACGCCTTCAAGCTGGCCCGACCTCCCCCAAAGGTAAATGATGCCTCCATGTGCCTGTAGATTTATGTTGCAACAAAAAATCTGACTGTTGTCTCCTTTATGTTTCCTAGAGTAATGGTCATGACCGAGCAGCAGTATTTGTGTCTCCGCCCCCTGGCATGGATTGGCCGCAAATTGCCGGCTCAACCGCCCAGACCAGTGCCAATACCGAAGACGTCGACTGGGCGGTACTCGGAGTTGGGGAGGATGTAACGGCCAAAACTGCTAGCAAGCGGCCAGATGCCAAGAAACGTCGCCAGGCCATCTTCCCCCTTTTAGACGATGAAACAGAGGATGCGGACATCTTTCGACTCATCCCTCGAAAGAGGAGGAGACAAACGGGGTCAATAGAGCTGGGTAGCTCCTCTGTGCCAGCAGTGATCGCACCACCAACCACTGCAACACAGAAAACAAGCGGGGGAAGTGTCAAGCACCAAACCCCAACACCAGTACCAGTGGTAGAAAAAGACCCGGTGGAACCCGCCGAGCACGTGGAGCAGGCACGGTCGAAGAGACGCTCCTTCGCCACATTATTCCGTGCCTCCGAGCTGTAAGTATCTATAACTTTGATATAATATTATAATTTGTATTGAATACTATTGTCTTCTGAACTTTCTCTGGTATATTAGGTCGGCGTCCACCGAAAATCCCGACCAGATAGCCGGTTGTAGCATGGCTTCGCCAGTACTGGCGAAAAGAACTGCTCGGCAGCTAACTGCGGAGCAACCTGTAGAAGAAATTCTGCCAGAACCGCAGCACACGAGCAGCCCAACGTCAGTCCCCGAGCAGCTGGTCGAGAAGACAGCCGAGCAAAGTACAAATGCTCCGAGCACTAGCCCTGTTGAGGCGGATACCTTGGCGCCAAGGGAACCAGACCGAGCCGAGGAGCAGCAACCGGAGCTGGGACAAAACACGCTTGCCGATGCTATGGCTCGTGGGAAAGCCATAGTGGTCGCGGAGACTACTATCTCCGACCTAGCACCGCTGAAAGGTCCTTGTTGGTTTTGGTAATTGAGTGACAACCTAGGTGGACTAATTGTGTTTATGTGAGATACACAGGTAATTAGTCCATAGGTACATGTGTGTGAGCAACATATGCCATGAAGGTGAAAATGGCTTAGAGATGTTGCAAAGCTCACACATATGATGATGAAGGAGCTTAACGAACATGAGACATGACATTGAGTCATGTGATCAAGGTGGAGAAGATCAAGACAAGACTTGGCTTGATGGACCGGTTGCAAGCGTGAAGGGCAAGTCGAAGGCTTTGGAGTGATGGACCGCGTGGCGGTGAAGCTTGAGCAAGACTTGGCGCCGATGGAGGATAGCAATGGTGAAGAGCAAGTAGAGTCAAGACCGATGAACCAATATGATCATGTGATGATATGAAGTGGATCATATCATTGTTGATCGTGTTGGTGCATGTGTTGCATCGACATTGAAGGAGATGGAATGGAATGCGCAAGGCAAAGGTATAACCTAGGGCATTTCATTTCACCGGTCATAGGTGTGTAGAGAAGTTTATGACCGGGTTTAGGATAGATGGCCATACTATCAAGAGGGGCAAACTTGTTTGCATATCGGTCATCTAGTGCCACTCGAGTGATCTAACTTTGCATTGTCGCTAGGATCGAGTGGCGTGGCAAGTTGAGTGGCTAACATCCTTTGGGAAATGATTGTGAAAATGCTAACACACATACACATGGTGGTGTACACTTGGTGGTGTTGGCACATTTACAAAGGAGGTGGTGTTTGCAGGGGTGAGATGGGTTTGGGTCCCTCTCTATTGGCGTGATTCGGCGCTTTCGGGAAAATAGAATGCCTATTTTCTATTGCGCCGGATACAAGTTCTTGTGGTTAGCACATTGGAGCAAGGGTGATGAAGTTAGAAGTGAAAACGAGTTAGTCGCGAAGATGCTGGCGTCGGTCAACTGACCGGACGCTAGATCTGAATGCACTGGACGCTAGCAGGCTGTGTCCGGTCAGGCTGACGTATGGTGACGCAGAAGCTGGAGTGTGACCGGACGCTGGCTGCGTCCGATCAAGTGTGACCGGACGCATCCGGTCGAGGTCGGTACCTTACTGGAAACGACCGGACGCTGGGGGTTCAGCGTCCGGTCAGTTGAAAGCTGCTGCGTCCAGTCAAGTCAAGTGACCGTTGGAATCAGGACACGTGGCCGTCTGCGGGCGACCGGATGCTGAGGTCCAGCGTCCGGTCAACACGACCGGAGCGTCCGGTCGGCCCGACCGTTGCCCAGTGAAGGGGTAACGGCTAGTTTAGCCCTTGGGGCTATAAATAGAAGTGGCCCTCGGCCATGGCTGATGCTGAGCACCTCAAGGGACTTAGTGTCCATGCTTGTGGGTGCTTGGGAGCCCTCCATCACACATATACTTGATAGTGATCATTCGATTGTGTGAGGGAGCGATTCTAGTGCGATTGCATTGTGAGGTTGCATCGAGTGGCACTAGGAGGTCGTGTTGCAAGCCGGTGGTGCTTGTTACTATTGGAGGTTGCCACCTCCTAGATGGCTTGGTGGTGGTCTCCATCGAAGCCCGCAAGAAGCTTGTGCGGCGCTCTGGAGAAGTGCTTGTGAGGGGTACTTGTGCTCGCCCCGCGGGAGTCGCGAAGAGCAACTTTAGTAAAGCGTGTCATTGAGCTACCCTCACTCAAGGGGTAGGTTCTTGCGGTGCCCGACGTGCGGGCTTAGCAGGTGATGCTAATTAGCCGCCGAACCACCAAGTGAGTGGTCGACACAACGGGGACTAGCGTGTTGGCAAACACGTGAACCTCGGGAGAAAAATCATCGTGTCAACCTTGTTCTTCCCGTTGGTTTGCATCCCCATTACACAAGCTTGCAATTACTTTTATATATCTTAAGCTTGTGTAGTTGCTCTTGTAATTAGTTAGCTTGTGTAGCTTACTAGTTACCTTCTTGCTTGTGTAGCATAGAAGTAGCTCCCTTGCGTGGCTAATTTGGTTTTAGTAACCAGCAAGGAAAATGGACCCTTGACCCATTTACTTTGAATTTTGGTGTTTGATGACCAACACAACCAAATTGGACTAATGAATTTGCAAGTGTTTGTTTTGTAGTCCAATAGGGTGCAAGACGTGACTTGGACAAAGGCGACATGATGATCTGATGATCAACACCTCAAGCAAGACCTTAGAAGCACAAGAAAAGACCCAAGATGTCAAACAAAGTCCAAGCATGAAGATAGGAACCAAGTCGTGCGCAAGATCGCGAAGAAACGAGCTTGTAGAGGCGATCGGACGCTGGACCGGACGCTGGAAGCGCGACCGGATGCTGGACCGGTGGCTCGGCAGACAGGCGACCGGACGCAAGGACCGGACGCTGGCGGCAACCGACCGGACGTAGGAACGCAACGTCCGATCGAGTACAGAGAGGTTCCAGGAGCACAAAACTGCGACCGGACGCGTCCTGTGGCAGGCGACCGGACGCTGGCAGCGTCCGATCGGTAGTTCACGGCTACAACGGTCGGGATGACCGGACGCGTCTGGTCAGGACGATTCAGCGTCCGGTCAGTAGCAGATTTGCGGGAGTTCGACCCCAACGGCTACTTTCTCAGTGGGGCTTATAAATACAACCCCCAACCGGCCATTTGAGATGTGTGGAGCTGAGGAAACATATCAAGAGTGTTGATACACCATTTGAGTGATCTCCACATGCATAGTGCTTAGTGTTTTATTAGGTGATTAGCATAAGTGCTTTGCGAAGTGCTTAGGTTGATTAGACCACCGCTTATGCGCTTGCTCTAGGTGTTTGCCTAGTGTTTAAGTGAGGTTTGCATACCTCTTGCCACCCCATGCTTGTGAGCACAAGTGTTGTACATCGGAGGGGCTTGAAGTCTTGCGAGATCACACCAACCGCGTTTGTGGTGTGGCCGCCACCGTGTACCGGAGGGAACAAGGCCCACGGCGTTTCGGCCGGAAGCTTGATAGTGAAGACGGCGGGGAGCATCCGGGAGAGGCTTGCCGAGAGGCACATCGGAGACCCACTTGCGCGTGGGGAATACCCGAGGCTATCCACGGAGTTACCCGACCAGGAGCTTGGCCCTTGCGAGGGATTCCTTGTGAGGGGCTCCAACGAGGACTAGGGGGAAGCTTGCGCGCTTCTCGATACCTCGGTAAAAATACCGGAGTCGTCGATGGGAGTTTGCATATATCTACCTTGCTCTTTAGCTTCCGCATTTACATTGATTATTTTACTACGTTTGCGGTTGAGATAGCAACACACTAGCAAAACCATAGTTGCACATCTAGATAGCTTGTCTATTACATAGGTTTTGCTAGGGTTAGAAAAAGAGGCCATAGTTTAGAGTTAGTTTTTTAAGTTGCCTAATTCACCCCCCCCTCTTAGGCATCCACATGTCCTACAAGTGGTATCAAAGCCGGTTGGCTCATATTTGGACCTTTGGCTTAACCGCCGTTGAGCCAACGCTATTGTAGAGTGGTTGGGATGGATACCGCTAGGCCTCCACAATTTGACGGCACTAACTTCCCATACTATAAAGCTAGAATGGCTTGCCACCTTGAGGCGGTTGATTTGGGTGTATGGAGAGTCACTCGTGACGGGATGAAACCCATCAAGAATCCCGAAAAACCCACAAAGAGTGATGAAAAAGAAATGCATTTTAATGCTAGAGCTAAGAATTGCTTGTTTGAATCTTTTAGCATGGATGTGTTTAACCAAGTGTTCACCTTAAATACGGCACATGAAATTTGGTTAAAACTCCAAGAGCTCCATGACGGCACAAGTAATGTCCGTGAGCAAAAACATTGTCTAGCTAAGCAAAATTATGATTCCTTTACAATGAATGAAGATGAGCTTGTTCGTGATATGTATTCTCGATTGAATCTAATTATCAATGAGCTCCACTCTATAGGATTATTAAATCTAGATGATGCGGACATCGTGAGAAAGATCATCTCCGTGCTACCACAAAAGAAATATTCAAGCATCATCACCATCCTTCACAATATGGAGGACTTAAGCACCATGACCCCGTGCATTGTCATTGGCAAGATAGTGGCATTTGAAATGTCACGCAAGATGGGTCAAGAAGAAGCCTCTTCATCGAGCAAAGGCAAAGCTCTCGCTTGTAGCGAAAAGAAAAAGATGAAGGGCAAGAAAGTTGAGTCAAGCTCAAGCTCAAGCTCCTCAAGTGAAGAAGAAGAAGATGAGGATGATGATGATGATGAACAAGAATCAAGTGATGATGATCAATCTTCCTCCTCCACCTCCGACCTTGATGAAGAATCAATCAAATTAATCAACAAGGTGGAGAAGATGATCCAAAGGCTCAATGTCAAGGGTGTGCCCATCCAAATTCAAGATCTCATTTTCACCAATCAAAGAAATGAGCAAAGAAAGAGAGGATGCGGCGAGATGGGGCACTTTGTGGAAGTTTGTCCAAACAAGCCCACACCCAAGATAAAGAAGAAGGCGTGCAAAAACAAAGCCCTCACAACAATAAGGTCATGGGATGATTCTTCAAGTGAAGAAGAAAACCATCACAAGAGGCGAGGTCTCAAGCACTCATCATCAAGCTCTTCTCGTGTGTGCCTTATGGCACGAGGTAACAAAAGCTCATCCTCTAGTGAGAGTGATAGTGATGATGATTTGCCTTCTTACAATACAATTGTGCAACAAAATCTTAAATATGCTAAAGTTTGCACTAGTCAACAAAAGAAGCTCAAAACTTTAAAAGAAGAGCTAGGTAGTTCACAAGAAGCATACAAGAATTTGCTTGAACAATATGAAAACTTTGCAAATCTCAATGTCGAACTATCTACTAAAATTGAGCAACTTGAGGCTAGTGCATGCACAATTAATGATAAGCAACTTGAAAAGAAAAATGAAAAATTAAAAGAAAAGTTAGCTAGCTCACAAAATGATTATCAAAGTTTGCTTGCTAAAATGGAAATCATGTGCAAACATTGTGATGACCTAACAAATCAAGTTGCTAATCTTGAGGCCATAAAAAATACCCCCACCAAGGCATCTAAAAGAAATGACATAATTAAAAAGGATGCATCTACCTCTTGCAATGATTTATGTTTAGACTCACCTTTGTGCAACCAAGCTTGTGTTAAGAAAGTGATTGTAGATACATGCACACAAGAGGTTGCAAAAGAGAATGAGCAACTCAAGCAAGATGTAGCTCGCCTCACCAAGAACTTGACTCAAATGAAAGGCAAGGCGAAGCAAACCCAACTTCATCAAGATAACACCGTCAAGGGAGTGAAGAAGCTTGATGAAGGACAAACCGTGGTTTGCTACGTGTGCCACAAAGAAGGCCACAAGTCCTATGAGTGCAAGGTAAAGAATGGGGGAGGAGCAAAGAAGAAGGAGAAAAAGCAAACAAGCAAGCTCTCCAACACCTACACCAACAAGGTGGACAAGAAGGCCTCCACACCTTATCTCTTGAAGAAGAAGAAAAAAATGACAAGGTGGTGGCCATCAAGGTGAACAAGCAAGCAAACAATGGGGTCAAACGCTTTTGGGTGCCAAAGAAAATCATTTCCAACATGAAGAGCACCAAGAAGGTTTGGATCCCGAAAGGGAAGTAAGAAGTCCGTCGGTCCTCGGGGAATTTGGAGTCTTGGCAAAGTATGGGTGCATTTCATGCGGTGCATTATGTTGGACAAAGTCATTGCCAAATGGGTTAGTGGATACTATGAACCTAAATTCCCCTTCCCATGTTAGGTAACTAGATGTTATTACTTTTTAATTGGTACATCTTGCAATTAGATTTTCCTACAATTGGTATCTTTAAGCATCTAGTTACTCCTCATGCCTAGGGTTGCATTTGCATGCTTATATCTTTTGTCATGCATACACTAGGTATTTCATATGGTAGGCTTGCTCGGTCTCATTTGTAACCCTTGGAGCAAACCTACATGGTTTAAAATTGCTTAGGAGCACGGCACATAGCTTGTCTTACTATTGTTTATCTAATATGTGCCAAAGTCCAAATTGTAGATAATTTTCTCCCAAATATCATCTTTCAAGTGGTATTTTGACTCCAAAATCAATTGTGCATGAGTACTACAAGTATTCCATGTCTCCATGCACAAATTTAGGGGAGGATCATCTACAAGATGGACGCTTTGAGACTAACACCTTTTCAAGTTTATCATGTGTGTAGTGGTCTCATTGCAAGGAAAATGGAGTCCCCAAGAGAAGCATCGTTTCTTCAATTGGCATCATCATGTTGATTTCATTTCATATTTATATGCTTTCTCCATGCATTATATAGATTAAACTCTCTTGTGCAACAAATTGCTAATTATGCATATGCTTTGCTTTCTACCATATGTATGCATATATTTAGGGGGAGCTTAGTCTATATAATGCGAGAGTCAAATTTTGTGATCCATTTCTCTCTATACACAAAGGATCATGAAATTTGACCCTCCCTTGTGCTACTAATGCCTTCCTTTTTAGTGTTTGATGCCAAAGGGGGAGAATTTGAAGGACCAAAAGCAAGCATCAAGTTGATGTCTACAAGTGGTAATGGTCCGAGAAAGGGAGGAAAGTGAATTATGGATTAGTCTATGTAATGGGAGAATTTTTTTTAGAAAGATAGGCTCTAATCCATAATATCACATGGGGACATTTGCAAGGGCAAGACATGCTTTTGAGTAAAGTTTTAATTGGTATCTATCAATTAGTATCATATAACCTTGCCCTTTGCATTGCATCCTAGCAAGTAGATAATTTTTAAATTTAAAATTTTTTATCATTTGCTTGCTTTGGTCGTGTTGTCATCAATCACCAAAAAGGGGGAGATTGTAAGGAAAATGGACCCTTGACCCATTTACTTTGGATTTTGGTGTTTGATGACCAACACAACCAAATTGGACTAATGAATTTGCAAGTGTTTGTTTTATAGTCCAATAGGGTGCAAGACGTGACTTGGACGAAGGCGACATGATGATCTGATGATCAACACCTCAAGCAAGACCTTAGAAGCACAAGAAAAGACCCAAGATGTCAAGCAAAGTCCAAGCATGAAGATAGGAACCAAGCCGTGCGCAAGATCGCGAAGAAACGAGCTCGTAGAGGCGACCGGACGCTGGACCGGACGCTGGAAGCGCGACCGGACGCTGGACCGGTGGCTCGGCAGACAGGCGACCGGATGTAAGGATCGGAAGCTGGCGGCAACCGACCGGACGCAGGAACGCAGATGTCCCGTCGAAATCTGAAGAGGTTCCAGCGCCGCTGAAATCTGCGGCGGACGCGTCTGTGGCGAAGACCGGGACGCTAGCGGCGTCGATCGGTAGTTCACGGCTACAACGGTCGGGACGACCAGACACGTCCGGTCGGGGACGATTCATTGTCGTCCGGTCGATGCGCAGTTTGCAAGAGTTCACCCCAACGGCTACTTTCTCGATGGGGCTTATAAATACAACCCCAACCGGCCATTTGAGATGTGTGGAGCTGAGGAAACATATCAAGAGTGTTGATACACCATTTGAGTGATCTCCACATGCATAGTGCTTAGTGTTTTATTAGGTGATTAGCATAAGTAATTTGCGAAGTGCTTAGGTTGATTAGACCACCGCTTATGCGCTTGCTCTAGGTGTTTGCCTAGTGTTTAAGTGAGGTTTGCATACCTCTTGCCACCCCATGCTTGTGAGCACAAGTGTTGTACATCGGAGGGGCTTGAAGTCTTGCGAGATCAGACCAACCGCGTTTGTGGTGTGGCCGCCACCGTGTACCGGAGGGAACAAGGCCCGCGGCGTTTCGGCCGGAAGCTTGATAGTGAAGACGGCGGGGAGCATCCGGGAGAGGCTTGCCGAGAGGCACATCGGAGACCCACTTGCGCGTGGGGAAGACCCGAGGCTATCCACGGAGTTACCAACCGGTAGCTTGGCCCTTGCGAGGGATTCCTTGCGAGGGGCTCCAACGAGGACTAGGGGGAAGCTTGCGCGCTTCTCGATACCTCGGTAAAAATACCGGAGTCGTCGACGGGAGTTTGCATATCTCTACCTTGCTCTTTAGCTTCTGCATTTACATTGATTACTTTACTACGTTTGCGGTAGAGATAGCAACACACTAGCAAAACCATAGTTGCACATCTAGATAGCTTGTCTATTACATAGGTTTTGCTAGGGTTAGAAAAAGAGGCCATAGTTTAGAGTTAGTTTTTTAAGTTGCCTAATTCACCCCCCCCTCTTAGGCGTCCACGTGTCCTACAACCTTGTTAGTCACATTGCTTAGTTTGTGTAGCTAAGTATTTGCACTCTCTAATTAGGCATTGGTTGCCTGTTATTGAGCTTTGCTAGTGAGCTTAGTTGGCTTTGTGCTTTTGCTTACTAGCATGTGTAGGAGCTCCCTTGTTGCTTAAGTACTAGTGGCATAGGTTTGTGTGACCTTGCTCCTAGAATTGTTTAGGAGAGCTCTAGCTAGCCCGGCACCTTAGTTGCATAATTAGTATCTTGGCAAGGTGCTAGTGAGCATATATAGTGGGGTGTAGTCTTGGCTAGACCGATTGTTTTAATTCCGCATTTATATCGGTTAGCCGACGCGATTAATTTTAGAAAAGACTATTCACCCCCCCTCTAGTCCGCCATCTCGACCCTTTCAACCGCCCCCTGAACAAGAGGCCGAAGAGGACGAAGTCGAAGAGATCCTAGGCCATCCCAAAGACAAACGACAACATGTATATGTGACGCGCAGGCGGAACGATGAGTGGGTTATGTATGAAGAAATCCCCGAGATCGAAGAGACCCAAAAAGTTGAACGAGCGGCAAAGCGTTTGGTGACAGAAGTCCAGGTATGTTTGGCTTGACCACTTGACCCTGTAATGTAGTCAAACTGTCTGACTTAGCTTGCTTATATGCAGGACTTGATGAAGACCGCAAAGTACCGAAAGCGGTGCTTCGACCAAATTGAGGGAATCACGGCGAGCAATAGAGAACTGGCGGCCGAGGTGGAACACTTGCGCCGCCAACTTGAAGCCGCCGACCAGGAGAGGACAGAGCAAGAAAAACAAAACCAGAACCTGGTCGGCCAGCTCAATGACAAAGAGCGTCAAAAAACAAGTAAGTTGTCATTTTGTCACATCAAGTGTATGACACGTGTTGTTGCATTGTTGGTAATGACAGCTGTAATGCAGGCTTAGAAGCTGAAGTAACCCGCCTCCAAGAGGAGAATAGCCGTGTGACCGCAGAGTATGGTCACCTGAAGGAGAACAGCGAGAAACTGGCGCGCAGCCAGTCCCAACTCTAGGACCACACCACCAAAATGAAGGAGGAACTGAAGAGTAAGTATTCCAGGCCACCGTTCTCATTCTATTGCCCACCTTGACTTGGCGTGCCTTTACATTTGATGTCTTGTACGGTGTGTAGTTTTAAAAGCCAATGCCAAGAGGCATCTAGAAGCTGTGATGAAAGAGCGTGACGGCTGGAAAGCACAATGCCTCGAGGCCACCGAGGATCGGGACACATGGAAGAACTGGTGCCAGGAAGTGGCAACTGGCATTTTGCCCATCCTCGACCTCATTGACCCGGCGCTCACAGAGGAAGAGCCAAGGACCCCCCAGCTCGGACTGGTCGAGAGATGCAGACAAGCATGGGGATGGTTCCAAGAGTTCATTAAGGAGGCGGGTGAGTATACGGGCACCCATGTGCTAAGCATGGTGCGTGCCCACTACCCTCTGATCGATCTCAAGCGCCTGGAGGTTGGATACCCGAAGGAAGTAGACCCAGACAAGGCGGAGGAGCTTTGGGTGGCCCAGCTGGACCTGTCATCAAAGATAATTGGTGACATTAATCTGTGTGGAGGTGGGACAGCACCTGTACAGGGTATGCCATCGACAAGTCAGCTAGAAACACCATCTGTTGCTAGCCAACCGACGAAGCCTGCGGTCTCGACCAGCCAGGCATCGGCGGGGCCATCCCCTTCAGCTCGGCTAGCACAAGAGTCCCCGAGACTTGGGTAGAATATCAGAAGCAGCGAGCAGTAGGTGCCGTGCGCCCCGACCAGCCAATGTAATAGGCTTAGAGCTGTAGAAGGATGACATAGTTGTGTTATTGTAAACTTGGGCCTCTTCAGGCAAGCTTGTAATAACGTAACTGAATATCATTATAAGCTTGTTTGCTTTGTATAAAGCGTATTTAAGCTTGAAACTTATGTTGGTGGAACTAAGTGAGAACATAATAACGTTCTATTTAGTTGTACCATTTTACCCGACACATCATCCTGAAAAGTTTGTGCGGCCCTAGTTTGCCATGTGGTTGGAGTGTGAGGTGCGTGACCTGTGCACACGCAGACATGGACAAGTCAAACCAAGGGGGGTCTACCGATCACCCGCAACGTAGAGAGCGGATCCCATGCACGTGTTGGGAGGAACCGGAGATAGGTCCTGCTCCAAAAACCGTAGAAGGAGTGGTGGTCGGCTTTTATTGGCTAAGTTAGAATAACCATATAAGTCGAAGTGACACATTATAGTGGTCGGAGAAATAATAATAGCTTTATTGAAGTAAATCGAAAATACAAAAAAGGGGGTACATATCTCAGTAGTTAAGCATAGAAATGTCTAAGCTTGTCGATGTGCCACGAGTTTGGTACGTCCGTACCGTCCAGGTGAGCTAACCTATAAGACGTTGGTCGTGTGACTTCCTTGATCATGAAGGGCCCCTCCCATGGGGTTGCGAGTTTATGGACACCAGTCTGGTTCGTCTTCCACTTTAGGACCAGGTCCCCGACCATAAAAAACCGCTGTTTAACGTTCTTGTTGTAGTACCTGCGCAAAACAGCAAGGTACTTGGCCGTACGTACACAAGAATCGAGCCGCTTCTCTTCTGCGCTATTCACTTCTAGCTCGCGTACTTCATTGGCCTTGCCTTCGTCGAAGTTCTCTACCCGTGCTGATCTGAAAGCTATATCTACAGGAAGGACCGCCTCAGCGCCGTAAACCATAAAGTATGGTGAGACACCGGTGTTACGGCTGGGCTGAGTTCTGAGTCCCCAGACCACGGCTGGTAACTCTTTGAGCCATCTTCCGAGAGCCTTGTCATTTTCTCTATACACCCTCTTCTTCAACGCGTCCAAGATCATGCCATTTGCCCGCCCGACCTGTCCATTAGCTCTAGGGTGCGCCACCGAGACGTATTTTACTACTATGCTCCTTTCATCGCAGAAGTCCCAAAAAGCGTTCCCGGTGAACTGAGTACCCAGATCGGTTATGATGCTGTTCGGTATGCCGAAACGGTGGATGACCTGGTCGAGGAATGTGACAGCCTTTTCTGAGGATGCCTGTACCAAAGGCATGTATTCTATCCACTTAGAAAATTTGTCGATCAGCACAAAGACGCATGTAAATTTCCCTGGAGCCGGTTTGAAGGGCCCGATCATATCCAGTCCCTAGCATGCGAAGGGCCAGGAGGCTGGTATTGTCTGGATCTCATGTGCTGGTACGTGGATTCTCTTGGCGAAGAACTGACAACCCTCACAGTGGCGGACTAGCCTCTCTACGTCGGATACTGCTGACGGCCAATAGAACCTTGCTCGGAAAGCCTTGCCGACCAGTGTTCTTGAGGCCGCATGGTTGCCGCAGGAGCCAGAGTGGATTTGGTCCAGGAGATGTTCGCCATCCTCCTGGGTTATGCACTTCATCAAGATTTCCTCTTTTGCGTTCTTGCGCCATAGCTTGCCATCAACGAGCAGGTATTGCTTACTATGATGCATCAGGCGCTCGTTCTCTGTCCGATCAGTGTAACCACTGCCATCCATTAGGTACTTGATGAAAGGTATTCTCCAGTCAGGCTCATGAGTGGTCGGAGGGAGCTCGGCGGTGCTTGACGCCGGAACCGTAGCCACCAATTACTGGTCTAGAGGCTTGTCTGTCGTGGAATCTTTCTCTTCGATGGACGGCGTGAGCAGGTCTTGGACGAATATGCCATGTGGGATTTTTGCTCGGGATGATCCTAACTTTGACAGTGCATCCACTGCTTGATTCTTGTCCCAGACCACGTGTATGTACTCGATGCCATAGAACCTGCCTTCTAGCTTTCTGATCAAATTGCAGTATGCTTCCATCTTTTTGCTGGTCGTGACCCAGTTCTTGTTGAGTTGGTTGATGACCAGAGCAGAGTCTCCATAGACGTAGAGACGTTTAATGCCAAGCTCAACCGCAATGCGCAAACCATGTAGGCATGCTTCGTACTCGGCGGCATTATTAGATGCTGGGAAATAAATCCTGAGGACGTATCGGAGTTGCTCCTTGGATGGTGATATAAAAAGGACTCCTGCTCCCGCACCGTCAATGTTGAGAGAGCCGTCGAAGTACATCGTCCAATATTCGTTGGATCCGGGAGAGGCAGGCATGCTTAAGTCTGTCCACTCGACGATGAAATCGACAAGTGCCTGAGACTTGATTGTAGTACGGCTTGCAAATTCCAAGGAAAAGGGGCATAGCTCCATTGCCCATTTGACGATGCGCCCATTCGCATCCCTGTTGCTAATGATGTCTCGCAGAGGGTACTCAGTCACGACCACCACACGATATCCATCGAAGTAGTGTTTCAACTTTTGGGATGTTATCAGTATGGCGTAGATCAGCTTCTGAATCTGTGGGTACCTGGTCTTGGACTCGTTGAGTACCTCACTAATGAAATAGATTGGCCGCTATACCTTGTAGACATGGTCGGGCTCGTCTCGCTCGACCACCATGGTCGTGGAGACCACTCGATTGGTAGCCGCAATGTATAGCAGGAGTGTTTCGTCTTCTTTTGGAGCAGTGAGTACCGAAGGTGACGTAAGGTATTGTTTCAGCTATGTGAAGGCAACGTCTGCTTCCTCCGACCACTCAAACTTTTCAGACGCTTTGAGTAGTTTAAAGAACGGTAATCCTTTTTCGCCTAATCTTGATATGAAACGGCTGAGAGCGGCCATACATCCGGTAAGCTTCTGAACATCCTTCACCTTTTTGGGCGGCTTCATGTCCAAAACAGCTTTGACTTTTTCCGGGTTAGGGCGTATGCCGTCGCGACTGACGATGTTGCCGAGGAGTATGCCAGAAGGAACACCAAAGATACATTTCTTTGGGTTTAATTTCCACTGGAATGTGTTAAGGGCTGCAAAAGTGCATCCCAGGTTGTCAACAAGGGTATGAGCTTCCTTGGTTTTGACAACTATATCGTCAACGTAAGCCTCGACGAGGTCATCTTTTATCTCGTCTTTGAGGCAAGCTTGTATAGCACGTTGGTAGGTAGCCCCGGAGTTCTTGAGCCCGAACGACATGGTCGTGTAGCAGTAGGCGCCGAAGGGCGTGATAAAAGATGTCTTGATCTAGTCATCCTTTTTGAGAGCGATCTATTGATAACTAGAGTAGCAATCGAGAAAAGAAAGGAGCTCGCAACCGGCGGTTGAATCTACGACCTCGTCTATGCGAGGCAAGCCGAAGGGGTCTTTAGGGCAGTGTTTGTTGAGATCAGTGTAATCAACGCACATTCTCCATTCATTATTCTTTTTACGTACAAGAACCGGGTTGGCTAACCACTCCGGATGATACACTTCTTTGATAAATCCGGCTGCCAAAAGTCGTGTAACTTCTACCCTAATCGCCTCCTTTTTGTCGCGAGCGAACCGTCGTAGATTCTGCTTGGTAGGTTTGGCCTTGCCGTTGACATTCAAGGAGTGCTCAATCAAGTTCCGAGGTACACCGGGCATGTCAGCAGGTTTCCAAGCGAACACATCCACATTGCTCCTCAAGAACCTAACGAGCGCGTCTTCCTATTTGGGATCCAGGTTGGCCCCGATAAGGGCCGTCTTGCTGGGATCACCATCGACCAGCTGGATCACCTTGTGCTCCTTGGACTTGATGTTCTTGCGTGGAGCCTCGAGCTCCGGGATCTCCTGGTGGTCGATCGAGGTCTTCTTGGCGTTGAGCACGGTCTCGGCCATGCGAATAGAGAGGTCGTGAGCCTCTGCTATTTTGAAACTGTCATCTTCGCAGGTATAAGTTGCGTACACATTGCCTCGGAGGGTTAGAACTCCTTTCTCGGTAGGCATCTTGAGCACCAGATACCTATAATGAGGTATGGCCATGAACTTGGTGAGCGACGGTCGACCAAGAATAGCATGGTAGGTGCCGTTGAAGTCGGCGACCACAAAGTTGACGTAGTCGGTGCGGAAGTGATCTGGGGTCCCAAACTGCACTGGTAGCGTGATCTGCCCGAGAGGTGTAGAGCTCTGTCCGGGGAGAACACCCCAGAACTGTGCCTCGTATGGCTTGAGATCTGCCTGAGCTATCTTCAGGGCGGGCAGACTGTTCTTGAACAGTATATCAATGGAGCTGCCGCCGTCAATCAGTACTCTTTCGAACTAAACTTTGTTGATACAAGGATCGAGGACCAGGGGAAAACGCCCTGGCTCAGGTATTGCGGCCCATTGGTCCTTTCTGCTGAAGGAGATTTCGCGGTGAGACCACGGAGGGAGCCGCGGATCGGTGAGGAGATTGTCGGTGTTGGCCACGTTCAAGCAAGCGCGGGCGAGCAGCTTGCGTTCTCGTTTGGTCTCGATGGACACTTTGCCTCCGATGATGGTGTGCACGCGATCGGTTGGCTTGACGTACTTGTGACGGGGGTCTACATCGTCATCGTCGTTATCTTCGTTGCGTTGTTCCCCTGTGTCGTTAAGCTTGTCGGATGTATCCGGAGCTTGTTGACGCGTGTAGATAGACTTGAGGACGCGGCAATTCTCCATGGTATGGTTTGACTTAGGATGGAGCTGGCAGGGCCCCTTCAATGCCTTAGCATAGTCGTCTTCATAGTTATGACATCCGCCACCCTTTTTAACGGTGTTGACCTCGCCGTCGTCTTCCCGAGCACGCTTGCTCCTGTAATCGTCACGGCGGTTACGCCGCTGATTACGTTGGTCACGGTGGTCGCAGGAGTCGTTGTGCTGGTTGCGGCAGTCGAAATTGTCGTTCCGACCACGGTTACCACGGTAGTCGTCGCGGTGTGGGAGGTGGTCAGAGCGCGGAACCCTTGCTGCTTCTTCAATAATTATCTTTTTAGCGTCGTCGGCGTCCGCGTATTTCTTAGCGGTGGCCAGGAGCGCTGTGACCGAATCAGGTCTTTTGCGGAGGAGCTTGTCCCTTAGGGCATCGTGGAAGCGGAGGCCAGTGATGAAAGCCTCGATTGCCTCGTTGTCGGAGATTGATGGGACCTTGATGCGCATCTCCGAGAAACGCCGGACGTACTCGCGCAGCGGCTCATCTTTTCGATCTCGAATACGTTGCAGATCGTATTTGTTGCCTGGTTGTTCATAAGTAGCAATGAAGTTGTCGATGAAGGCTTGCTTGAGCTCCTGCCAAGAGTCGAAATAGTTCGCCGGCAAGCTGACCAGCCATTGGTGACCCGCATGGCCAACAGCGACTGGGAAGTAGTTAGACATGACGTGCTCGTCCGCCATGGCTGATCTGCACGCAGTCTCGTAAAGCATGACCCATAATTCAGGGTTTTCCTTGCCGTCGTACTTCTGAAGCTTCTCGAGCTTGAAATTCTTGGGCCATATGACTTGGCGAAGGTGTGGAGTAAACTACTTCAAACCCGGCGGGCCGTGGGCAGTGTCATATTCCATACGGCGATAACTTTCATGGGACGCTCGATCGTCGGCTCTCTGGTTGATGCGAGCGCGCAGATCGCGTCCACCGAGGTAGTGGTGGAGATCGTTATTGCCATCGCGGCGATCTCGATTGCCATCTGGATTAGCCCTGCGACCACGGTTATCGCGGCGATTGTCGCGGTTGTCCCGGCGGCGGTTGTCGTCCTGGCCACCATCATGGCCACCGTTTCCTTCTTGACGGTTGTCTGATGGGTCGTTGTTGCGCGAGCCACGTTGGTTGGGTGGCTGTGAGCGACTTGGGTGCTGGCAGCTGTGGCTTGACTCGACCGAGACGGATGGAGCCCGAGCTTGGTTTACAATCTCCGCAGTCTGGGCCATAGCAGCTGTCAGATAGGCTTGTATTTCATCATGAACTGCTTGGGTTTTTGGGGTGTTGGGTAGCCGTTGCATTGTTGCCATGGCGACGGCTACATTGGCACTTGGAGTTCTGAAGACCTGTTTGTCCCCCACCCTATCGAAAGCATCGTTGAGGTCACGTGGCTGGAACCTTATGCGTCGTGCCTCCTGGTCTGCTTCGGCTTCGATTTGTCGGCGATTAAACCGGTCAATATTGCGTGCTTCGCGTGCAGTCCTTTCTTGTTCTGTTTCTCCAACTGCTGGCGGTTCGTCATTGCTGACAACATGGATCAGATCCCCTCGTCTTGGCGGGAAAGATAGGAATTGTGAGAACCGCGGGGCGTGGTCTGGGATATCCAGATCGTACTTGACGCCTTCATCTTCGTGATGCTGAAGCTCGGTGTGGACAGATGCTTTAGATGTGGTGCCAGACGAGGAGCTGGGGTCACCCTCTTGGACTGTGTGAACGGATCCTTCTTGACAATCTTCAATCTGGATCATGTTGATGAAGTCGCGCGGCTTCGGCTGAGGTCGGTGCATAAGACACTGATCCAAGCGGCGTTGCAAGTCGTAGGCGTAGCTGGAGGCAGCGTTTTGCAGGCCGTAGGGCTGAACCTGGTAGTTCTCCGTCGAGGCTTCGTACTCGGAGAGCCAGAGACCCATCGCGAAGGCTGGCCGGTGACGAGCAGAGCACCCTTGAGGAGTAGATGTGACCACAAGATCTGTACCAGGTCATGCTGGACGACTGGTACGAGCTGGTCGGGTAGATCTGTTGTGGGGAGCGGTTACCTGCTCATTAGGCTGACTTTGAATCATACTTACCAGAGCCAGGGTTTCAGCGAGCTTGGTGCCGACCCGATCGATGGAGTTGAGCAGGTCGGTGTTGTCGATCTACCTCCCTTTGTAGCGAGGAAGCAGATGACGAGTTGTCGGCATGGCTGAAGGTGATGCAGGCGTGGTCGGAGCTAGATGTACCGTGGTTGGAGCCAGATCCATCGTGGTCGGAGCCGCATCCATCGTGGTCGGAGCCGTGTCCACCGTGGTCGGAGCCGTATCCACCGTGGTCGGAGCCGTATCCACCGTGGTCGGAGCCGTAGCCGATGTAGGTGAAGCAGTGGTCGACGCAGACTGAATCCACGCCTCCTCCGGGGTCATGGCGATGAAGTCGTCGGAGCCGGTGGTCCAGGTGATCTGGCCAACGGTGAACGTGAGGCCGTTCGGCGTAGCCATGGAGCCGGAGATGATGACCGTCTTGTTTGCTTGGGAAGCAGTGTGCACACCCCCTACCTGGCGCGCCACTGTCGACGAAATATGGTCGGCAGTCTACCTAGGGGTATACCCAAGGTAGTAGATTGTCGGCAGATAGATGCGCAAGCCACAAACAAGACGGTGACGCAAGACAGACACAAGGTTTTATCTAGGTTTGGCCGCCAAGAAGGCGTAATACCTACGTCCTGCGTCTGATTTGTATTGCTGTATGTCAATGAGAGATGTTTTTTAGAGGGATCTCCTGCCCGCCTTATATAGTTCAGGGAGCAGGGTTACAGATCTGGAAACTAATCCTAGCCAGTTACAATTGCCATATGTGGCCGGATAAGGATTTCTATTCTAACCGACCAGGATCTTGATTGATCGCCAAATCCACCTTGTCTCCTTGCGCGGGACTCCGATCAGGTTAACCGGGCCGCACGTCGTCTTCTGGTGGACCGAACCCATCGATTCGGGCCGGCCCAAGCTTAGCCATAAGGGTATAGGGGTTAATACCCCCACACCGCTGCTTAGTCAAGTTCTCACTATCCGAGAGAGACGGCGATTCGAATCGATTCCTATCCAGCTGGAGGGGTATTCCTAAACACAAACCCTGCTTCCCCCGTCAGGGTCGCAAACGAGTCACCTTTGGTATGATTCAGGAGTCGCGAGTCTGAACAGATCGACATTCTCAAAGAACCACTCTGCCAAGGTTGTTCGGGACTCTAACCCGCCTTGGACTTATGCCAATGGCTCTCCGCACATCCTTACTACCTCTAGAATGCATGCCACTGCTCGCGTCCCCGGCCTGAGTCGAGCTACTAGGCTTCATGGTCGGAATGACTTATCCGACCAGCTAAATGTTAGGCTGCGTTCAACATGACATGAGGACGTACAGCGTATCGGTCCTTAAACGACACAGACGGGGATAGATTCACACCCAAGACCTCCATGCCTTGTTGCTGCACTACCATCATCCCGTCCGGTTTCCTTTCATTATTAACACATGGTTCTTTTTCATGATAGCAAATATAGCCAACCGTAACCAGAGCTCATCCTACATCTCGCAGGTGACAGGAAATCACCCGACTTCTACCGATCTATGCATAGCTAAGCATCATTCGATCCTACACTTAATTAGGATTCACAGGATTTTATCTGGACAAGGTAAGGATATAATGCAACAATTGGTTTCAACCAATTCCTATACTTAATGCATCATCAACAATAAAAGATATTCAAGATATTTGTAAAAACATGGGAGGCTTAGAATGCTCCGGGGCTTGCCTGGAATCCGACACAAGTCTGTTCAGTTAGCTTGCACCGTCTTGATGACATCTCCGGTCCTAGAACTTGCTTAGTCCTTCCATCTTCGGGATATATCCACCAAACCAAATCTTCGGGTTTGGCTCCAACATCGCATCCTTCACGTGGTGCATCTAGCGTACCTAGATGAGATGCAATATGCAAGTGCATAAATATAAAGAATAGTACCATGAGACGCATCACAAAATAGCAAGCAAGACAAGCATAGTTTACACTAACACACTTAAGTACTTTGCGATGCTTAACTTAAACATCACACAATCTATCATGCTAAGATGGCAAAGAAGACGACAACACCAAGCATGACATAAGTTTCCCAAGATCTCAGGTGCTCTAACTCAGTCATCATTCAAGGCATAAGTCACACTTAACAATATACAAGCAAACACTATAATTAGAATCTGCCAATTTCTGGACATGCAAACAACAGCTACAAGATTTAGCTATAACTAGAGTTACACAAATCCAAATGACTTGCAAGAAGATATTTTCGAAAGCTTATGAAATTATCTACATTTCATCTATAACCATCACAGCATGATTGCCAAGTTAAGTAGGTCAAAATTATACCTTTACAGAAACTGGTTCATACAAAACAGTGAGCAACAAATCCTGTATTCTAACTTTAAACAGTTGTAACTCAAACACTACTCAGCCAAATGATTCCAAATTTTAACAGCAGCTAGATACATAAATTATCTACAACTTTTGTATAAACAAGTTTCACAACAAAACACATTATCATGAAGAACTTTGCTAGGTTCCCAGATCTGTCCATAAACCACATTTGCAAGAAAATAAATATTAACATATGTTGCAAACACATAATTAGGCAAAACCAACTTTACTAACATGTCATACATGACTAAAGACCATCAGAAAACCTAGTGTCCCTGACCAAATAAATTCTTTTAATGCATTTCTTAATTTATTTTAGATAATAAGGTGACTTAATGAACATAT
Organism: Miscanthus lutarioriparius; assembly: GCA_904845875.1. Taxonomy (NCBI): domain Eukaryota; kingdom Viridiplantae; phylum Streptophyta; class Magnoliopsida; order Poales; family Poaceae; genus Miscanthus; species Miscanthus lutarioriparius. The sequence goes on from CAJGYO010000019.1 coordinate 17,817,378, forward strand.
ACCAAAAATACACAATAAATTCTACAAAAATTACAGTAGCTCACATATACTCTCAATAGTCTACTGTACAAATTTCATACTATTTGCATGAGTATAGCTGCCTCTACAAAAAAGACAATTTGCTATTGTAAGGAATCATGTGAGAGCGAGATAAACCAATAACTCACTCATACTTCATCCAATACTCATGAAATTTTTACCACACCTCAACTATCACATGAGTAGCATGCCACAAAAATTTCACTTCATTTGGAGCCCTAGATCTGCAGTTATGGAAAATAACAAATTGAACTAGCATTACAACCTTACTGCACAAATCTATTTTTACCGCAAAATATTTAAACTAAAATATGCCATATTATATATCTAGTGCATAGAGAATTTCACAAGGATTCCAAAAAGTCCTCATTTTCTATTTTATGATTTTTCTATGAATTACTATGAATTTCCAAAGATTCAGCAAATTTACTGTAATTAGGTCCTTATCGGCACTATTCATTTGAGTCACAGACTTCGCAGTTAGACCCCTCCCTTTCATCAAATTCATGCGCGAGGTCCCTGGTCGGAAACCAGAGCAGAGGATGGCCGGACTCATGGCTTCGGCCGGCAGGAACGACACCGGTGCCGGCGGAGAAGGGCAGCGAGAATCACGGCTCAGCTCGGCCCGAGGCGGCCCGGCCAAGCGAGCAGGTGGAGCGCCGGTGGCTGCTCCGGCGGCGACAGCGCTACGACGGCGAAGAAGGGTCGAGGAGGGGATCGCAAGGCTAAGGAGAGGGCGGTGGACGGTAACGAGTGTGTAGCTGGGCATCGCGAGGCCGAGGGACCACAGCAGCACTAGCGGCGGCATCCATGGCGGCCGCGCTCTGGCGTGCGTGCGCGCGGAGGAAGAGCGCTAGGGTGGGCGGAAGCGAGTGAGGGAGGCAAGGAGACACATAGGCGCTCGGTTTTGGAGCAGCAGGGCGCGAGGCGGCGCATGGCACAGAGCTTGAACGCGCGTCGGCCATGGGGGCGCGCTCTGGTGCATGGCTGCCACGATGCCATTTCGTCGAACATGTGGCGCGCACGATGGAGCCCGACTTGGAGTCCGTTTTCGGCATATTCCGTGCACATTCGGACCTTGGCGCCAATAGCAAAGTTGCTCTACTCTGGATGCTCTACAAACTTGATTAAGGCTGTATGGTCGTTAGAGATCTTCATCAGTAGGTAATTAAGCCACAAAATGACAGTGTCAGTGCCTTGATAGCGGTTAAGAAAACGCAAAATTGAGGACCAAAACGGAGTCAAACTTAGCCCAACTTTTTATATGCTCTTCTCCTTAATATAACCTTCAACTTTTATTTTTGGACTAACTCAAGTTGCTTAGCAAAATTTGGAGAGCGCGGAATGCCAACGTCGTTGCTTAGCGAAACTGACTTAGGATAATTCTAAGTGTTGCAAACTGCAGCAGAATCAATCTTGTGACCTTTGATTGTCAAGCTTAGAGATAGATTTAGACTTGGGTCCTTAAATAAAGTTTGTAGTACATATACTATGCTACAACTTTTGTTTAAGGTCAAACCTTGTATCTTGAATATAAATCATTCTTTTACTCTGGTCAAAGCAACATCTCATTAACCCTAGAATTAGAGTTTTAGACCAATTGAGGCCTTTTCTTGACATGTGCTCAACACAAACCCTTCATGACTTTTGTTGTAGAGCTCAATTAGAGTCATTTAGGTAAGGTAGTAAGGTTTGGTTGATGGCCTATAATTCCCTTCACTTACTAGCGCAATTCAAGTAAGAATGTAACTCATCATTTCATGCGACTTCTTGATTCCGAACTTTATGAAACTTTTCCACGGGTCTAGATGGATGCATGTGGATGTAATGTACATGGAATAAGCATGTTTAATATTACTCTTGCATAATCTTAATAAGGGTCCATATGTAAGCAAATCTGTGTGGCCCAAGTTTAGGTTGGAGCTCCGTCATGTAGATTTGATCTTGACACCTTCATTACCACTTGATATGTCATGTTTAAGCTCAAACCCATTGCTTAACTGGTGACAAACACCAGGGGTGTTACACACTAGGTCCCTAAATGCATATGCAAGAATCATGTCACCTAGTGGCACTCGATAACCGCTTAGCCAAAGATTTTCCCTCTTTATAGTACGGCTATCGATCCTAAACACACTCACACCCTCTATAGTGTCTTGAGTGCCAAAACAAAAATATATTTGATACATTTGCCTTGATCTCCTTAGTTTTTGTTTTTCTGTTTCTTCTTTTTTAAGTTGGAGCTTGATCACTATCATCTCATGTCCATCTTCATCTCCATGGACCTCTCACTTGCTCCATCACTTGGATGTACCAACCTTGCTCTAATCAACACTCATGACAAAGGTTAGTACATAAGTTTCATCAATTATCCAAAACCAAACTAGGGCTTTCAATGGCCCTAAGCGTCGCCACCGCATGGCGCCAACAACTTCCTGCGGGGGTGACTAGTGACGAGGAGAGCGGAGGGAGGAGCTTGATGACTGCGCCACCGAGGATGGATGGGTCGCGGCGGCCTAGAAGAGTGGCTTCTGGCCATCGACGTGGGCGTCGAGGATGCCCTCCCATCGGTGGTGCAAAGATAGGCATCCATGGCACATGGTATGGAGTGGCTTCCTGAAAGGGCTGAGCAGCCCGTGCTCGCCCGGCTGACACAACGCTGAGGCCCTGTTCGTTTAGAGAAATTTGGAGGAATTTGTGAGGGCGTGAACAATGAATTTCAGCTCAGCACAGTGAATTATGGCTGGTATTAACGGCCCCTGAGTATTTGGATGGTTGGACTGGATTGGATTGATGCAGTAGTGGGCTAGACTGGATTGGATACTTCGCGTATGATGGATTGGACTCTCCCTTCTGGATTAATTGGACGAGGATGCTAATCCATTTTCAGGTCTAGGAATTAGTAGTATAGAAGCAAAAATCCCTTCTAGAAAATCAGCATTGTATCGCTTTTTCAAACCGCCCCTGTAAACCTATTTCTGCGGTAGTGTGAACCAGCTGCAGAAGTAGTCTGTGTGGTACGGTACAAGGCACAGCCGAAGGGTGCCTATACTTGTACGTATGCAGCAGCAAGTTTTTCGTTAGGAGGGAACACCTTCAATTGTGGTCGGTAGGCAACAGTGTACTACTCCTGGTACATATATACAGTACTCCGTATTCTCAGCGGCGATAATAACAAGGGGTGGTATTAATTACGTGCAAGTCCACAGACAGACACACGCATGGACCACGGCGTTAATGGCGCGCGGCCGCGGCCGCGCCCACGCCCATGCATGCATGCCCGCATTATGCATGTCTTCGATCTGGTTAACGTGGGACTCGGAGCCGTAGGTAGATGGAAGACGACGACGACGACGGTGCTGGTGCCTTGCCTGATTATTGCCTCGTCTCGATCTCTTGGTCCTCCATCTCTGCCTCTGCTTTCTTCGTTGCATAGCAGACGCAGACGGCGTGCAGACGCAGAGGCAAACACACACATGCGATGCGTTCGTACGTATCGTATCGATTCGAAAACCAGCGGCAACACCGGCCTGCCGCTGCCCGCTGCCGGACGGCCTCTGCCTCTCTAACTCTCACCGGCGCATGCGCATGCCATGCAAGCAAGGGCCAGTGGCCTGGCCTTATTTAGATAGCTGGCCTTATTTAGATAGCTGTTAGGAATCAGTATTTGACACTATAGTATTTTTGTTTGTATTTGATAATTATTGTCTAATCATGGCATAACTAGGTTTAAAAGATTCGTCTCGTAATTTACAATCAAATTGTGTAATTAGTTATTTTTTATCTATATTTAATACTCTATGTATGTGTTCAAAGATTTGATGTGATGAAAAGAGAGTGAAAAAACTTGGAATCTAAACAAGACGGAGTTGGTGGAAGGTGGGGGGACCTTTTTACGCGGGCCGGGAAGTGAATGCGCGCGGGCAAGGGCTAGGTTACATTACATTAATAGGCAGGCACTAGTGTTGCTTGGGGCTTGTTTAGTTCCACTCCAAAATGCTAAATTTTTTAGGATTTTTCGTCACATCAAATCTTTGGACGTATGCATAAAGCATTAAATATAAATAAAAAATAAAACTAATTACACAGTTTAGACGAAATCCACGAGACGAATCTTTTAAGTCTAATTAGATTATGATTGGACACTATTTACCAAATAACAACGAAAATACTACAATAACATTTCGCCAAAAATTTTGACTTCCAAACGGTGCCTTGGCTGATCCACTGCCAGAAACCTACGACCTAATAATCTGAACACCTAGGTACCATATGCATGCTAGCTCTGATAATTGCACTGCTAGCTACTATATGAAACTTAAATACGTAGTACTGTCTGTCTACTTGATGTCCAATTGGAACTTACATAATTGGGTGTTTCAATCCATGAACAAAAGTTTAGTTGATAATAGATTCGTCTCGTAAATTAATCTTAATCTGTGCAATTGATTTTGTAATTAGTCTACGTTTAATACTTTATGCATGTGTCCAAACATTTGATGTAACATGGACTAAATTTTAGTAGCCAAACACCTACAGCAGTGCTTCTTCTTTTAGGTTATTCTCACCAAAGAGTTTTATATCATTCTTTCTAAGAACATAGAATGCAACGAAACATAGATGATATCATTAACAGTAGTTCTTCTTTCGGATCATTCTCAATGGAGAGTTTTATATCATTGCTTCTAATAAGAACATAGAATGCAGTGAGACATAGATGAAACCATCATCTCAATATATAGTTTATTTTTTTTGTTTCATAAACATTTAGTTCTACGATGATTCATCCTAAGTTGTAACCGAGCCAAGACAGTTTCATCTTCATAAAAATTATTTTTTCTCTAAAATGTTGTCACGTCATAAAGAAAACACTTACTGGAACTATGATAAAAACTTCCGTTGATAATGTGACTGCTTAGATAGAGAAGAGGCCTCGTGTCGTCCGGAGTATGTGACTGCTTATTAAGTGTAAATAAAACTATGATAAAACCTTCACTGATAATGGCCTCATACTACTGTATAATAAGGAACTGACATAGCACTGGTCACCTATTGGAACCGGCGGCATGAATGTCAGCCATACACTGTATATATACATACATATATACTCCATTCGTCCATAAATAACTGTCGTTTTCGTTTTTCGAGAAATAACTTTGACTAAATATATATAAAAATATTAATATTTATGGTATAAAACTAATATCACTGGATAGATCGTTGAATTTATTTTTATAATAAATTTATTTGGTGATACAAATATTACACGTATTTTATCCCGTTAAACTTATGATAAGGAAATCAAAACCGATAGTTATTTAGTGACGGAGGAAGTGTACCTACGATTTGTGCTGTGTAATTGTAAATGCGCACAGATAGACAGATAGAGGAGGTACCATACGATTTGTGCTGTGTAATTGTAAATGCGCACAGATAGACAGATAGAGGAGGTTGTGTGTTTGGGGGGAGGGGCCGTCTCGCTCGCTTGCCGCTTGTGGCTGGACTGGTGTTCTCCATGCTTCCAGCCCCATAAAAAGACGACGCTTGACATGAAGTGATAGCCTGCTCAAAGATCTTTCCCTTTCCTTACCCAGTTAGCCTTCCTGCTGGCTTGAGGTGGTATTCGGATTTAGTGACTAAAATTTAGGAGATGTGTTAGAAGGATGTTGCATAAGGTATTTGGATACTAATAAAAAAACATTACATAATCCGTTAGTACTCCACTAGACGAATTTTTTAAGTCTAATTAATCCGTCATTAGCATATATTTACTGTAGCATCACGTTGTAAAATCGTGGACTAATTAGGCTTAAAAGATTCGTCTCGATAAATTAATTACAAACTATGTAATTAGTTTCGTAATTCGTCTATATTTAATACTTCATATACGTGTAAAACATTGGATGAGATAGCTACAAAAATTTAATTTAGGAGTAACAACCAAACAGCCCGTGTACTACCCGCAGATTCTTCGGGGCTTCGACGGGGACCGCAACCAAGTGCAAGTGTGCAACGCACACACATCATTCACAGTCTCACAGTGTGTCTGCGTGAGACAGTGAGAGAGAGAGAGAGGACGAGACCAGCTAACATCTAAACTGCGTAAAAGGAAAAAAAGCTGCAATGATGCATTCCACCACATAGATAGAGAAGAGCCTCGACCCAAGAACGCCGTGTGTGCATCTCTATCTCCGTTCACGCACGCTCGCACGCGCCCGCGGCAGCACGGCCGGCCATGGACGCCACCAGGAGAGCCTTCTTCCACTGCGGCGTCGACGGCATTGCGCGTGCCACGCCGGGGGAGGCCGAGCTGCTGCCGCAGGTCGGCCGCCGACCGTCTGAAGGCGCCAGCAGCATGATCTTCGGCTTCCCCATGCCCGTGGTGCCCTGCCGGCCGGCCGCCGTCACCCAGCAGTTCTTCCCGGCCACTGCAGCCCCAGCGCCGGCGCAGCAGCAGGCGACGGAGGAGCAGTGGCAGTGCCACGTGCCCGCCGGTTGTAGCGCGGCGGAGCAGTGGGTCCGGTCGGCGTCGAGGAAGAGCCGCCGCGGCCCGCGGTCCCGGAGCTCGCAGTACCGCGGCGTCACCTTCTACCGCCGCACCGGCCGGTGGGAGTCCCACATCTGGTCAGTCACCTGCGCTCCTGCAGTGCAGTCCTTTGAATTAGCTTCTTTCTTTGATGGTATTTTCGGCTTGTGCAAGCAATCTCCATTTCCTGTTCTATTTCATGCTCATCTCTCCCTCTCTGTGTCTCTCTTGTTTCATTGGCAGGGACTGTGGGAAGCAGGTGTACTTGGGTGAGTTCTTGTCCAATTGGAAAAAACCGGAACTTAAATCACGTACTACTAGCATCATTTCATGGCATTTAATCTGGTGTCCGCATTGCTCTTTTTCTAGGTGGATTTGACACAGCGCAGGCTGCTGCAAGGTTCATAGATTTCTTCCTCACATTTGTTCCATCTTATTATATATACGTACAAACTAGGAGTAAATTTCTAAATTTTTGTTTGAACTTTGAACCCTCCCTGTACTTTGACCCATTGTTTGCAGGGCCTATGACCAGGCTGCTATCAAGTTCCGCGGCGCGAATGCAGACATCAACTTCACCCTGGACGACTACAAGGATGAGATGAAAAAGGTGATCCCTTATTACAAATCAAAAGACCTGTAGAAGAAGAGCCCACCATCATGAATGAACTGAACATAATAAAGAACTGTAGCTGCTCTGTTCATCGTTGTTAACATCTCTCTCTTTCTCTCTCATTGTTTGATGCCTTGATTCTGCTTTTCTTGCCATGGCGGCGGCATTTTCAGATGAAGAGCTTCAGAAAGGAGGAGTTCGTGCAGGTGCTCCGGCGGCAGGGCGCCGGCTTCGTCAGGGGGAGTCACCCAGCACAAGTGCGGTAAGTGGGAGGCCAGGATCGGCCAGCTCATGGGCAAGAAGTAATTAATTAACGCTGAACAATTAGTTAGTACTAGTACAAAAATTTTGGAACTTAATTTGGGAAATTTTTGGCTTGGTTGATCTCCTATGACACAGAGACGGAGGCTGCCCAGTAAGTGTTGCGCTGCCGCTGCTCTCCTCTGAATTTCTGTTACGCACGTCATTGAGTGTCCCAGAACACAACGGCATGTGATGTGACAACTTCTGGTTTTGTGCCATGCATATGCTTGCTAATCATCAGGGCTTATGACAAGGCTGCCATCAAGTGCTACGGCAAGGAGGCGGTGACCAATTTTGATGCCCAGAGCTACGATAACGAGCTGCAATCGCAGTGTGAGCCCACCTGATCCGTTCTTCTTGTTGTCGATGCTGTGTTTTCCTTATATTTTGTCATGAAACATGCATACTCTTGAGCTGCTGAACTGAAATTATGTTTGTGGAGTGCAGCTTGGGAAGACGTCGAGCTGGATCTCGAGCTCAGTCTGGGCTGCGCCGGCGGCAGCGATCCGTCCACGGTCGCCGTCGAGGCGTTCAGCTCTGAGCCGGGCAGCAAGCAGAGGACGATGACCCTGACGGTATGTACAGTACATGCATGGCCGACGCGCTGAGCCTTTTGCTAACGTCCACTACTACTGTACGTACCTGACTGAGCTTCCTCGGACACTGACACGCAGCTCGATCTGCCGGCGGTGGCGGAGGGGGAGGAGACGAGCGCCAGCTACCCGCACAGGAGCATCCTCAGCAGGCCTCCGCCGCCGCCGACTACTGCCGCCGGCATGTTCTGGCGCCCGGCTGACGACCACGTCCACGTCCAACACCGCCGCCACCCCGGAAGCGGCAGCGGCAGCAGCAGGGACGCGACGACACGCTGCACATGCAACTCCAGATGGTACGCCGCTCGTACTACCATCACTGATGGATCGATCGATCGACACACAGTAACCAACCAACCTCCAAACGATTCGATCCGTGACGATGCACCAGTGATCCATCCATCAGCGCATGCTACATGCTAATCAGCGATCGTTGGTTCGGTTTCCTTTTTTGTGAACACAAACACTGGCGGGCGACCCGGCAGCACCTCGGCGACGACGAGCAGGGCCAGATCCGCAGCGGTGTGGGGGGCCCGCGCGCGCGCTGGACCAATCCCGGTGGCAACGGCATTAACTGGGCGCCGCCGTACGCCCGCGCCCTCTCCGGCAACGACGACGACGCCACCTGAAACAACTCCGATTTCCGCGACGGAAAATCCATAGAGTCGAAGTGTAATAAGACCGCTGTCGATCATATTATCCAGATTCCAGTCGAATATCACATCCATACAACGATAATATCATAGTACAAATAGTGCGAAAGTACATAGATTATTACATCGCCGCATTGGCGGAATCAAAAAGTAGTATTCATTCAGAACAGCTTGAAGATAGGATCGCCAAACTCGAGCGTAGGAACGAACCCCTCAACCGTCAAACTCCTCGGAGCTATACTCCTCAGCAGAACCTGTGTGCCAAAATTTATTAGTACGATTTGTACTGGCCACTCACAACCCTATGAGCATTGTTTTATGGAAATTGGATGTAAATTGGATGTAATCAAGAGAAACCTATAAGGCTGGGGTTTTCTATGCATTAGTAAATCAAGTATATACTAATAGTTGGTCAAGTTTTAACTCCATTCACACACCCATTCCATCCCATTCCCATTCCAGAGCTAGGTTTCGATCATGGGATCGATAAACCACCATCTCCACTCTATCACCATACCACAGGTATACCATCGCTCAGTCGATAGGCCAACTCCCTCTCGGCACTGTCTCAAGGCCCGTAGCCCCTGGCTACGTCCGAACACTCACTCCCAGGGGAGAAAAGAAAGACTCTTCTCACTATCTAGTTTAAGCGAAACCCAGAAAAGGTTTATTGCTGACGAGTCAGCATATGTATCGATCGATCAACCATACACTCTGCAGAGGTTTTACATAACCACAAGATCTGCCTTCCTCACTGATCGTCGTCAACTGGGCTGATTTCGGCCGCTTGCTAGCCTAGGATAATGCCACTCTACCATTCAGCCCTGGTACACCCTAAGTCTAGTCTGGGGTGGCTGAAACTGTGAGTCATGAGCCGGGTCCACAAGGTCTCCATGAAGTCTCGGAAGGGTGTGGGGGAAATCTTCCGCGCCTCGTACCTCCTTACACTGTCCGCTATCAACCTAGCAGTAGTGGCAATATCCTACCAAGTAGTCCAGCCGTCCCGCACCATATAGGGCGAGTGGTACGTAAGGCTTTCCGGTGAATCTAAGTACTAGTAAGTCCTTAGGGATGACCAAGCCAGAATGTCTCCATCAGGGTTTCCATTTACCGTGCCACCACAGCACCTCCACCCTGGGCTCCTCCCATCACAGGTTCACACCCAGGTCCACCTCATATACCATTTACCCACCACAGGTATCCATTCCAGGGGTGCCCAGGTAGCACCCCACGGCAAGACTTGCCCCAGGCTCGTCGTATACTCCAACTTGGTCGACACAACCCTCACCCTCCACGCACCCAAGTCACACACGCAGCACTCTCCCCATGGTCCAGATAACACCAGTTTCCACCACGCATCAATGTAGTACAAGCGTAGTAGAAGTAATAAGCGATGAAATGTAATAGCAAGCGTGTGACTAGCCTATCAGCAGGGTGAGCAAGGGTAAGGTTGCGTCAAGGTAAAGGCCATCAAGAAGACATACTACCATGCAAGTCCTACCATAATGTGATCATGACGATAAAGTAAGCACTAGCATTTCTATATTAGCCATGCGTAATAGGTGCTACGAGATTGGGTGGGATGTGGCACCTTCAGTGTAGTCGTCTCCGTACTCCTCACGGTACTCTCGGTCCTCGTCCGTCCGGTTCTCCTCCGAGTCTGCAAACGACCGCATTATAGTCGCGTTAGCGACGTCTATAGAATAGCACAAAGAAGCAATGAAAATTCAAAAGAACCAAATGCACTCAAGCATAGGTACATTGCGTAGAGCTCGATTTTAGATGAATTTTGGTTCTAGTTTCGTATTTTTCCGAGGTCGTATGAATTAGTTATGAATTTCCGAAGATTTAATCTATTTTTGAAAATGAAAAAGGCTGACTTAATCCTAGGCTGACACGTGTCACGATGTGGTTGGTCCACGTGGCTTGCTGACGTCAGCATGACGTTACCTCGGCCGTGCTGCTACTGACAAGTGGGTCCCGCGTGACGTCAGCATGACGTCAGTATGACGTCAGCATCTGACGTGTGGGTCCAGTGTGTCTGTGCTACTGACATATGGGACCAGGTCAACAGTCATGGTTGACCAGTCAATGGTCAATACGGGCCGGGTCTCAAACTGGCCTGGACAGGGCTAGATTTGGGCCGGTCTGGGCCGGGCTGTTCCGGACACGTGGCGTGCTGTGGCGCTGCCACATCACAGCCTTGGGCCTCCACTGGGTTGTGGTCGTCGGCTGTGGGCGTGAGCGTGGCTCACGGTGGACCAAGAGGCGCTGGTCCATGGACCTAAGGCAGGGTCCCTGGTGGACCAAGTCCACCATTATTTTCCTCGGCTCGGCTCTTGTGCACCGGGTGCAAGGCTGCGCTGCTCAACTCGCCCCTCCTCCTCTGTTTCTTCCACGGCGCGCTCCCACCGGCGACGTACTCACCGGCGAGCTTCCGCAGCGGTGCTAGCGCCCAATTGGCGTGGGAAAAAACACCGTCAGGCTTTGGCGACTGCGATGGTGGTGTCGGGGCGACGGCTAGGACTCCCTAGGTCACTGGCCACGGCGAACGGCGGCTCAAGCACAACTGGTGTGCGAGGGTGGCGCGGGTGCAGCGGAATAGGCCGGGTCTATGGTGCGCGTGAGTGTCATAGTGCTCCAGCGAGCATATTGGGCAGGTCGAGGGGTCCTCTAGGGCCTCCGGTGGCCTTGGCTATGGCGGCGGCCTTCAGAGCACGACGGCGGCGTCGGTGTGGGGGCTACGGCCACGGTGAAGTGTCTCGGTGGGGTGCGTAGGCTCCTATGGATCTATGGGGACACGGCGAGGGCATCCAGAGCTCAAGGCGGGGTTTCGGGTTTCCAGGTGGCCGGTAGGGGCTTCCCGGTGGCCACGGTGACATGGTGACAATGGCGAGGCACTCGGTGCACTACGGGGCTCCAGCGGGGTGGTCACGGCGTGCGCGTGAGTTATCCGTGACTCCAGCGAACAGGATGGGTGAGACGAGGAGACGCTAGGCGCTCCCAGCGGACCTGGCCATGGTGGTCTGGTGCTCTGACCAGTGGTCTGGTGCTCTGGCCAGTGGTCTGGTGCTTTGGCCAGTGGTCTGGTGCTCTGGCCGGTGGTCTAGTGCTCCGGCCAGTGGTCTGGTGCTTTGGCCAGTGGTTTGGTGCTCTGGTCGGTGGTGGCCACGCCACAACGGTGGCGTTGGGAGCGCGATGAGCGAGTGCTCTGCCTTGGCATCCGTGGGGCTTGGAGGGGTCTACAACGTCCAAGGGCTCGGAGGTGGTCGCATGTGCCGTGCGTGTGTACACGGTAAGGTCCGGCGGTGAGCAGGGAGAGGCCGGAAGGCTCACCGTAGGTGTTGAGGGCGAGAGGATAGCGGTGCAGTGAAGAGTCGAGGCCGTGTAGCTCCAGAAGCCGTGCCGTGCAGTGTCGTCCGCTCCGGCTCCGGTGATCTCCCGGTCTTCCTCCCGGCAGCGGCTCTGGTATTTCCTTTTTCCCCCTTCTTCCTCTCCTCCCTCTTCTCTCTTGGCTAGAGTGTGCTGTGGACGGCCACAAGGTGGTGGCAGGGCACATGAGAGCTTAGGGCAACCGAGGGCCGTGGCTTTATAGCCGAGCTCCGAGCTCCAATGGCGGACGGCGATCGAGCGGTGTAGGCGTGATCAGTGGCATCCAATGGCTCGCGTGCGGTGGCGTAGGCACGGCGCAAGGGTTGCGTGGGTGTGGCGCCAGGGAGACAGGGCCATGCCTCGGGCGTGACCCCTGGCCCGCCCTGCCACCACTGTCGGGCGCCGGTCGCGTATGTGGTTGAGGCGTGGGTGAGGAAGACGACACTGTAGACGGGTGTGCGGCTGACACGCGGGGTCTAGCGGGCAGCGACTGCGGGCGAAGAAGAAGGGCACGCGGGTGAGCAACGCGCTGGGCCGTGAGCTGGGCTGGCTAGCTTGGGCCGAGCGGCTGGCTGCGAGGCCCACTTCTTCTTCTCCCTTTTTCTGTTTTTCATTTCTTTTCCATTGTTTGGATTCAAATTTGGTTTAGAATTTGAATTCAAAACTGAGGTAACTTATTCATTAGAGTTTAGAGAATTTTGTTTAATAATATCTTTATGGTTCATTATTTTATTGGAGTTGTTTAGCAAATCATAACTCAAATGGAAATCCAAATCACATTTTGAATTAACAAGGTATGCAACATTATATTTGTTAGAAATTAATAAACACAGTTATCTAATGACATGCCATGCTTATATGTTGACTGGGGTTGGGTTAGACTTAATGCATCTCTTAGGTTGGGTTTCTATGCATGACACTCATCATCACATGGGATTCTTGAGGAAAAAAATTTGTAGTTGGTATTTTTGGTGTATGGATTTTTGGGTTGTTACACTAGCAGCGCCGCTGCCGCAGCATCATCAGCTGGCTGCGGCGTGCAGCTGGCCCAGCCGCTGAGGGCTGAGCCTGTCGTCCAGCGCCAACAACAGTAGTGGCGCTGAGCCACTGACCGGGGCCAAAAGACTGTATCGGAACCACCGTTTGCCTCCGTAGGCCACCGGCGGGTCCCCTTTTCTGGGTAAGCAGTGGCAGAGGGGGCGAGCAGCAGCAGCAGCCGCCTCGTCATCTTTGCGCCGTGGCAGGAGCGCGGCCAGCACCGGCAGGCGGCGCTATGTTCGGCTGCTTATATAAGACGGTACGAGGGCGTCTGTACGGAGGCAAGCGGTTCTTCCCCTCGTTGATTCAGCCCGTGTTTAGTTGCCAAAATATCCCAAAATATACTGTAGCTATGAAGTAGCCCAAAAAATGAGCACTACAACTTTTCATGGGGTGTTTAGTTCCCAAAATCTGGAAAACTACTGTATAACATTTAATGAACTGCATGCAGCTTATTAATGGCATGCATGCATGACATTGAATGCAAGTAAAGCATGGTTTTACATCCACCCAGGCATTGTCAACAAGGCAATAGTCATTGCTGGGGTCATGGAGCCTCCTCAACAGCACAACAATTAATAGAAACCAACAATTATTGGTAAACAAATAAAATGGCACAGACTAATGCCGGCACATAGTTACACAGTCAAAAAATTACACTGTTTGTCGGACAAAAAATTACAATTACAGCCAAATAAATTAACAGTTACACAGTCGCCTCAAAAAGATGACCAAATCATGTTCGATTAGCCAAACCGATTGCGATGGATTCCCGAAATGCATTCATAAGCTCCGAATCAGAACTACCACTTGGAGGAATAGTTTTGGGCTGATTGGCATAGGCTTCTGCCGGCACATAGTTGTCATCCCGATCACACCGAGCAAAGTGCCGATCCCCTATGCCACTCACCCTTATAAAGTTATGCAGGGCACAACATGCAACAATGATTTGACTTTGTATATGGGGGGCATAACTAGGGACTTCTTTCATCATCCGCCACTTCATTTTCAACACTCCAAATGACCTTTCTATGACATTCCTAAGTGACGAATGTGCATAATTGAAGATCTCAGTTTTACCTTGGGGTTCTGGTGCCTCTCGGTACTCCTATAGGTGGTACTTTGTTTCCTTGTACGGTGCAAGATAACCTGGTCGGTTAGCGTACCCCGAGTCCACAAGGTAATATTTGCCTATACCATCCAAACAATAGTTAGTATCACGAACTTGTACTCATATGCACAAAAGTACAACCAACTAACTGTATACCTGTTGGTGGATGTGGAAACATGTTGGTGTATGTTGTTGTCGCATCAGTGAAGACCCTCATGTCATGTACTGAACCCGGCCAGCCAGCTAGGATGAATGTAAATCGCATGTCGAAGTCACACACAGCCAAGACATTCTGTGTTGTCATCCCCTTGCGGCACAGGTGCTGCACAAACTTATCACTAGGCACCACACAGGGGACATGAGTCCCATCTATCGCCCCTATACAGTCCTTGAAGTAGGGATAGAACCTAGGATTTCTTAGCCTATCATGCATAGTGCTGAAATTTGGGTCATTAGGCCTAATGATGTCAGAAGCAAGCTTGACAACAGACTTCAACACCCTGTGAAACATGCTATGCACAGTCCCCAGTGACCTCTCAAACCTATCCTCCACTTGCCTAACAGATTGTGGAGCCCCCACCATCCACAGAAACATCCCAAGGGCCTCAATAGATGCGGATTTGCTATTAGATTTCAGCCCATATGATTCTACCAACACATCATGCAGACTGTGGAACATATCAGGGCTCATTCTGAACATGTTATAACAGGCCGGTCTATTTCCTAGTTTACTATATACCCATTCCAAACCAGTAATGACTGGCTGTCTATACTCTGACCTTGACAAGTGCTTGTCAATGTGGTAGGCATACTGGTACATACCGTACAGGAAAGCATCGTCATCATCCTTCGCCTCCATCCAGTCACTGATGAACTCGTCCAAATCATTCTCATAACAATATTGCCTCGAGGACATCATCCCTGTCACTATTGCTTGGACATCCTCCTGTCAAAATGAAAAACAGTTCCAATCAGTTTTCAACATCAACTAGGCAACATTAGCATGCATCCCTATTCGAACTGACTCATGCCAGTTACTCAAACTCATGCACTACATACATCAACAGATCATAGCCATATCCAGTCATACTACAAATAACTAGTTCAAGTGTTCGACATGACATACTTAGGTCAATGACAAATGACACCCACCACACCTCACATAGTTCTAATGACATAACTTAGTAACTACGTAGAAAGCTTAAGAAAATAAGGTCTAGGGGAGGACCCCGATGTATTGCTTAATCGTCAGCATCCTTCCTTGGGGCGAGGAGCTTATGAAGAAGTTCATAACAGGCTCACTCTGCATGATCTTGAGCACAGCTATCCACTAGCTAGGGTCTCTTCAGTTGCACCACACTGTCTTGCCAATTGTAGCACTAGTTCCACCTTCCTCTCCAGCGCCTTGCTATTGTCCTCAATTTTTTGGTTCCTCTCTTGCCACATGGCTGTCATCCTCTCAAGCCTCTACCTTGAAATCTCGTTGTGTTCCTTCATGTGACCATCCATGGTCCTGACAGCGGGGCTCTTGGACCGCTTGCTCGGGCTAGAGGCAGTTGTGCTGGTGCTGCTTGCCCTCTTAGTGCTGACACTAAGCGACGTAAGTTGGTCATCGTGCTCATCATTGGAGTCGTCATCCGAACTTTCAACGTCAACTGTATTGCTTTGTGCAGGACAGAACGAGGTTGAGCCATCAACAGCGTTGCCGATGAACATCCGGTCCAAATCGTCCAAGTACGGAGGCCACCTGTCCTTGAGCTTCTTCCAGTCTGGGTGTCCCTGAAAAACTAGCATAGGTGAATCATTGAATATTAACATTTTAACAGTACATGATTCAACATAAGATTGCTTACATACCACCGTACGAGAGTCCCACCAAGCATCAGTAGCAAGGATAGAGCCATCGTCTCTCCTACCTAAGCCAGTGCCTTTCCAGAGGTCGTTTATAAAATGCCACAAATGCTTGAGCTGGCGTAACTTACTTTTGAACTGGTCCTTGTCATGAACCAAGGTTGTTGCTGCATAATACCTTGCAATCAGATCTCTCCACCCTGACTTGTTCATGCAGCCGCGGACACAGTTGCCACTGTCAATTTGGTGGCACCAGATTTGGCAAAACTTGCTTATATTGGGCTCTGACCAGGTTCCCCTGTCGTTCCTAGCCTAAACGATTTCATAAGAAATGATTTCACACCAACGAACAGGCAACGATGGGGAGAACAGCAAATGCTTCGAACACAATAGTATACATGAGGAATGCAAGAAAGACGATGGGTGAGGAAAACTACTGGGATGTGACCCATGGGGGTAGCATGCATCGGGTTCACGATGTCGTCGTCCATGTGTGGGACAGCCCCGCGACGGCAGCGACGCCGGCCCCTTCCTCCACCCTCGACGGCTGAGGCAGAGGCGCGACCACGATGGACACGCGGCACGCGGTTGCCTCCGATAGCTTCTGATGTGGCGCGGCCTCCGGTGTCGTCGCCGCCTCCTCCAAAGCGGGCGCTGGGAGGCTGCTCGTAGGTGAGGTTCCACCGCCGAGGAACACGGATGGGAGGCGGCCCCATCTGGCTACCACCAGGGTCAGACCGAAGGTCGGCGTCGTAGCCATCCATGCCAGCCCATCCCCCGCTGTTGTTGAGGTCCAGGGAATCCAAGCCCCAGTGGGGAGGGTTGACGCCGCTGGACCCTGTGTACGGTGGCGCCTGGTCGGTGAAGCCCTCGTACACCGACGAACCCAAAAGCGGTTCGCCCCCGGCAGGAAGTTCCGCGTGCCGTCATTGCTGCCGGAGCCGCCGTCGAAGTTCACGTTGCCACCTCCGTTGTAGCCGTCATCAGGGAAGTCGTCCATCTAGGAAGCCGCGGCCATGCAGCGACTAGATCCGGCCACGCCTCACGTAGATCTACCGGCCGGGGTGGTGGATCTAGGCGGGCACATGCGCTAGCTTCGGCGGCGAGCGGCGGGGCCACCGAGGGGAGATGCGTGCGGGGGAGAGCGGGGCTAGGGTTGACGAATGCACGAATGGAGGGGTGGTGCCTACCGATGCTGTGTGCCACGCGGTTTTGCGGCTGCCATTGGGCCTCATGCCGAAAACGTACGCAGGCCGCTTTTCACCCCCCGTTTAGTTCCAAACTCCAAAAACTGGCCCAATTTCAGAATTTGGCTCCCCAACTAAACACGGGCTCAGCTATTTCTTAGCTATCTACTGTAGCTACATGCATGATGCTGCTCTGGTGCTATTGGATGTGGATGACAGGGAGTACGGCAATGGAATGGGGTGTGTGTGGCCCATGTCCACAATTATTGCTGCTATTGCTCATTCTGTCCCCTAATAAATCAAAGGGCGTGTTTACTTGGGCCATGTTTAGTTCCCCCATTTTCCAGAATTTGGCACTATGCAAAAAGAAGATTCCTCATCACATCAAACTTGCGGTACATGCATGGAGTACTAAATGTTGATGAAATCAAAAACTAATTGCACAGTTTGGTTGTACTTTGCGAGACGAACATTTTGAGCCTAATTAGTCAACGATTGGACAATTATTACCAAATAAAAACAAAACGACACTACAGTGATTTGGCCGGAGCCAAATCGGCCGAACTAAACGCGGCCTTGGCCAAAATTTGGATGTGCAAAATTTGCATAGTGTCAGATTCCCTACTGTAGCATTTCGTTTGTATTTGATAATAATTGTCCAACCGTTGACTAATTAGGTTCAAAATGTTCATCTCATAAAGTACAACCAAACTATGCAATTAGTTTTTAATTTCGTCTACTTTTAGTATTCCATGCATGTACCGCAAGTTTGATGTGACGGGGAATCTTCTTTTTGCATAGTGCCAAAGTTGGGAGTTTGGGAGAAACTAAACAAGGGCAAAGTCCTACTAGTGGTTGGTTGGACCAAAATCCAATTAGCAAATATTAGCTAGCTACTCCATTTGACTAGTAGTAATAACTAGCTCAAGCCATGAAGACTTGGCTACAAAAGTCTCAGATGTTATTAGTCCTCCTGTTTTGATAGGCTAGGGTTAATTTTTAGCTAGCTAGCAATTAGCTTTTGTATCAAATAGACCTTAAGTCAAACTTTTTATAAGTTGGTGGACTTTGTATAAAAAAATATCAACATCCACGACACCAAATAAATACATAATGAAATAACTATGGTGTATCTAATTAATGATATTAATTTTCTATCTATAAACTTGGTCAAATTTGTAAAACTTTAACTTACGACAACTCTATAAGTTGATTTATTCAGGGACAGAGAGTATATTATGTTTCGATTTGAGGACATTTTGGGTTGGGTTAGATAACTACTTACTAATAATTAGCCAGTTCAGCTTGTTAAAGATTTGTTCATATACCAAACCACATCGGCTCGATCGATTTGGTATGGCTAGTGAGCTAGAAATGACTCCATGTATTTGGCTCACCGAGCTTAGCGTAGTTCAATATCATCGTCAAGTGCTAATATGAAAAGCGAAATCACATTACGATGTGTCACACGTGTTATTACAATAGGTAAGGCATGCTTGGTTGATAGCCTAAGGTTGCTAACATATGTGTCACAGATGTTTTGCCAAACTCATCTGTGTGGTTATCAAATTCGGGTTTATCAACACACTTAAGCACACTGCATTTCATTACAATTTTTCTATACAATTTTTCTATGAATTAGACCATTGAGAAGTTTTATGGACCACAAATCCACATCACAACATTTAAACATTGTTCTTACCCCTTATAGCAGCTTACATACATGGAACGCTATAATTAATTATAGCACTATGTGTTTCGAATTGCATCGAGAAAGAACCTTGAAAGATGACTAGTTTGACTCCGATCACTTTTTGCTAAGGACATCAAATTTTCTTATCAAATAGTATCCATAATGTTGTAGTAAATCATTTAGGGGGGGTTACAATAATCCCCTTACTGGTATAGTCATTATGGTAACTCAAAGTGCTAAGAGAGAGAGAGAATGAGTGGATCTAGCATGCAAGAACCAATATGCTATTGGCTAGGATTAATTAGGCCCTGTTTGTTTTCTACATGCGCTCCTAAAATTCCTATCACATCGAATGTTTAGACACATGCATGGAGTATTAAATATAGACTAATTACGAAACTAATTACACAACTTGCGACTAATTTGTGAGACGAATCTTTTAAGCCTAATTAGTCCATGATTTGACAACGTGGTGCTACAGTAAACATGTGCTAATGACAAATTAATTAGGTTTAAAAAATCATCTCGCAAATTAGCCTCCATCTATGTAATTGGTTTTGTAATTAATCTATATTTAATGCTCTTTATTAGTACCTAAACATTCGATGTGACATGAATTTTAGGAGCGACTAAAGAACCAAACACCCCCCTTAGTCTGGTGCGTTATTGTACTCCGCACCTTCTTTTCGATGCTACATCATTGTAAACACATAGTGCCATGCTCTTTGTGATAGAACCAAACAACTGTCATGTTTGCAAGACACCATCTAACAGCCTACCACTCACCGTTGATTGTTTGATAGATCATCACGCGGGGTATGTTCTCCTAGGATCTTGACACTATTCACTACCCAATTGTTGTTAGTTTGTCCGGCATGTTCAATTGCATAGTGCCATCCGACCATCTGGTAGGTGCATCTGCACAGTGCTACCAGCACCGGTGATTGCCGAACAGTCACTACAGGAAACAATAACTTTGCTGTGTGCCATAGGCACTCGGCAAAGCCCAAAAAACACTCAGCAAATGATTTGCCGAGTGTAACACTCGGCAAACAGCACACGACATCTACAGTGCCGACAAACAGTAGCTTTGCCGAGTGTTTTCTATCGGGCACTCGGCAAAGATTTTGCCGAGAGCTAAAACCGACGCTCGGCGAAAAAAAGTAACGTGACGGAGTGGAGGCGGTCATGGCATGTTTGCCGAGTGTCAAATCTCGGGCACTCGGCAAACATTCCTAATTTGCCGAGTGTCAAATTCTAGGCACTCGACAAACTTTGCTTCTTTGCCGTGTGTCAACATCCAGGCACTCGGCAAACTTTGCTTCTTTGCCGTGTGTCACAGTACAGGCACTCAGCAAACACATCCTCCTTTGCCGTGTGTCACATTCCAGGCACTCGGCAAAGCTTCCACCTTTGCCGTGTGTCACATTCGAGGGACTCGGCAAACCTTCGTCCTTAGCCGAGTGTCGAATACCAGGCACTCGACAAACACGTCCCAGAATGCATAGAATTTTGGCTTCTTTGTCGAGTGTCATAGCGCAGACACTCGACAAAGAAGCCATTTTAGTCCCAGAATGCATAGAATTTTGCCATGTGTACACTTTGCCGAGTGTTTTAACCCTGGCACTCGGCAAAAGGCCTCTTTGCCGAGTGTTACACTCGGCAAAGCTGCCACAAATAATCAGTTTATTAGGTTCGGTCACAGCCACGTACCACATTCAAATAAACATCACATCCATCACAGATAGTTCACAATAGGCATCACAGGCAGTTCATATAGATATATCGGCAACGCATAAATGCAAATAAACTTTAGAATCACAAATAGGTTCATTCACAACCACAAGTAGTCACAGGTAATCCACAAATTCAAATACAAATAAAATCACAAGTAGTCACTTAGGCCATGAGTTCCACTACGACAGGGCTGGGTCATGAGGCTCATTCGATGCCGTCGATTGATGCTGCACAAAGGAGAAGAGATTGCATGTGTGAGACAAGATTAAACAACATGTATGGTCTCTCTGCTGCCTAACTAGTATAACCCTTGCAACTATCAGCAATATCTTCTCAGTTGCATTGTGCTCCAGTATGATTGCTTAAGTACTAGTTGGTAACAAACATATAGCATTAGTCACTAAGTTTCTAGTGTCTTGGCATTTTTGTAAGATTAATTCTGCATAAACTAGACTATAAGGTCGTAAAGCGACTCACAGTGCCTGAAAATAGTATTTGGATCAGGTTGAGGAGGAGGGACTAGAAATGGTGGTGGAGGTTGAACGATTGCAGCATAAACACCCCTCATATATTCAAACATCTGTAACTCTATCCTCTGCCGCTCTGCCTCCATCCTCTACCGCTCTGCCTCCATCTTCGCCTCTAGCTCTTCTCGGCGTCTCGTTTCTTGTTCTAGCTGAGCCTACAATATTTCATCCTAATGTTACAATGCAATGTAAAAGTATGTAAAAATCAATGAACGATGAATAAAACAGAAATAACCTAGAGTGCGTTCATCTAGAACCGTGTAGAGTCTGGCCGTGGGCATATCCTCGGACTGGAACCCATGCTCCGTGCTCGAATCTAGGAGAGAGTGGGAGTACTGGCCGTGTCGATGGTGCTGTCGCCAATCCAGAACTGGCCATGCTTCTTGCCTCCTCCCACCCTCATGACCACTTCTCCATCAAGATCATGGGCGCTCGGATCGTATCTGGGCCATGGACCTACCTTGCCATCAATGTGTATCCATCGAGACGGCTGTGGATGGACTCGTTGTTGTACGCAGAGGGTAGGTCCTCCGGGTTGTAGGCGACATCGAACGTCGCCTTCCCCTTGTGGGCCAAAGCATATGCCATGAACTAGGAGCAAGGCTCGCCACCATGTGACGCCGACCGCAAAAAAAAGCAATATGATTAGAAATTATGTAGAGTTGAGGGTTAGAATAAAGAAATGAATTCACGTAACCATCTAGCCATGTATTCTGAGAGGTTGACGTTGCCTTGATGGTGTGGTGCACCCGGCATCATCAAACACCGCTCCCGGCAAGCGTTGTGATTCTCCTCCCACGTGGGGTCGCACCACCTGTCCACCATCCGGGCCCAGCACTGCAGATCGTAGGCACACCACCACGGAGGCACCTACGTCATCAAGTATATGACATATAAGAAGATAAAATTAAGCATAATTAATCTCAGAAAAAATAAGTATTAATGTTCTATATTTACCTTCAGGTATTGTTCTGAGGTCAGGCTCATGGTTCTTGCCGCCCTTTTAGGGATCCTCTCTCTAAGAAATTCCACGTGGTATTGGATCATGGCCTAGATGCATGCCTCATAGTGCATGTCCTTGATGAGTTTCTTGGCGGCTTTGTCAACCACAGCATCCGCCTTGGCCTCGTATCCCTCCTCGCATCTAAAGAAATCCTGCATATAGACACGATGTATCCAGTCATTATTTTAAGAATGTCCAATCAATGCGATGTATTGAGCAATGTAGTGCAAGAAAGACTTACCCAAAGCTCGGCCTTGACATGCTGCGCCTTGTTGGCGAAACACCTGCCATCCCAATCAGTGGTGTCAGGGACGACCGCATAGTGGGCCCACATGTAGGCCGGCTCGATAGTTCCGCCGAACTGCACCAGGCCAGAGAACTTTTCCTTGATCAAAAGACCAAGGATGCCGTTCACATGGCATGCGTGATCACCCTACCGACCTTCCTCCAACCCCTACCCAAGTGATTAAGATAAATTATTAGTTTCTATTATAATTTTGAACATATCAAATGAAAAATTAGTGATAACACATAAAGTTACTTACTTGTCTCCATCGGGTCGAATCAGCGGGCGTCTCTCAAGAGGTATCGGTCGCCTTGGGAGGATTGAGGGACCTCGCAACCATACACGCGATGAAGTAGACGAAGAGGTACCCCCTGTCTCCTCCTCCATCCCTGCCTCCTCCTCCACCCCTACCTCCTCCTCCTCTACCCCTGCCTCCTCCTCCACCAGTACCTCCTCCTCCACCTATACCTCCTTCTCCTCAGAGGATGAGTGAGCAAAAGGTAACTCAGACGGCGACGAAGGTACAGGCGATGGTGGCCTCGTCTTGCCTCCACCCTTCCCTCGACCCTTGGGTCTACCCTAAGGTCTCTTCCTAGACCCCTCAGCTGCATCAGACCCTTTACTCGTCGCTGTCGCTTTTGAGTAAAGCGACGTTATCCTCCTCATACCACCCACCATTGTTCAATCACCTACAATTAAAAAGAGTAAACCAATTAGCACAGATAATACATCAAAATAGGTGCAAAATAAACAAAACATACTTAGAAAATAACATGGTATGACAAATAATAAATCAATTAGCATGGATCATACATGTATTAGAAATAATCATCATCATCGAGATTAGCTAGATCATAGGTCTCATCATCACTGTCACGCATGTCGATATAATCATCCCTGTGCTCCAAAGGAGGAATGTCGTCATCAACGTCGTTGCTTAGATGTAATCGCTGAAGTAATTCTAAGTCCTTCACATTCTGAACCTCGTTTCTGGTGTCCTTGTCAGCACCACTTTCATTGTCTACTTTCATACCCTAAGCTTCGGTTAAGTCTATCTCAAAACTCCCTTCGAGCCCATCTTCTTGAAAGAACTCTCCGTCATATGTGTTGGGGCCTATGTTGTAATCTTGATTGTTTAGGACATGTAGTTTACCGTGTGGCGATACCTTGTACACAACATCCCAACCCTTAAGATGGTCTACAGTTTGGCACGGGTATGAGAGATAATAAACTTGCATTGCCTGTTGAGCTATAATATAGACATTGTCTCCTGGTAAGACGGATGATTGCCGAATTTTGACTAGCCCAAGATTAGGGGTCTGCCTCACTACTTCAGGATCAAACCAATGGCATTTGAATATAACGGGATTAAGAGGTTTGCAACCATGAAACATGAGTTCGTATATTTCTTCAATTCTTCCATAATACTCAACCCCATCTAAGCCTTGCGTAAAAACCCGGTATTTGTGGTTCTTCAATTGGGCCGACTCTGCTCGTGGCTTGTTGTGTGAAAGCGATATATCTTTCGTAAAGTTGTTGATGTCTCATCTGAATGGATTGTCAAGAGGGAGGAATTGTCGATGTTTGTCGAACGAAGAATACTTGCCACCCTTCATCAACCAAATGAACATCAGAGACGCCTTGCATACTGGGCATGAGAACTTCTCGTGAACACACCAACTGCAGAATATCCCATATGCCGCAGAGTCATGCAGGGAGTACTGGTACCAAACATACATTTTGAAGTTTGTCTTTGTAGCTTGGTCGTATGTCCATACCCCTTCCTCCCAAGCATGGACCAAATCATCAATCAGAGGCTCCATGTACACACTCATATTATTCTCTGGGTGTTCAGGAATTATCAACGACAATAATATGTTCTGTCGTTGAAAGAGGACGTTAGGGGGGAGATTAAGAGGGATAACGAACATGGACCAACAAGTGTATGAGGCAGCCACCATTCCATAAGGATTGAACCCATCTGTTGCCAGCGCAACACGTACATTACGAGCCTCTAGAGCTTTTTCACGATGAATCATATCAAACCTTGTCCATGCTTCACCATCGGATGGATGCACCAGCTTCTCAGGATTGTATCGACGTTCATATTTGTGCCATGTCATCTGTTTCGCAGATTCCTCAGTCATATAAAGCCATTGGATCCTCGGTATGAATGGAAGGTATCATAGGATCTTCACGGGGATGGAGAGCGGCCTCTTCTGACTATCTCCAGAGTCTACCTCTAGGAACCTAGACGATTTACACTTCACACAGTACTTTACTTCCGCATGTTCTTTCCTAAATAAAATGCATCCCTTCAGACAAGCATGTATCCGCTCATATGGCATCTTAAGTGCACGAAGGAGTTTCTGTGCCTCATACATGCTCTTTGGCAGGATGTGACCATCCGGGAGCAGACTACCAACAACTGTCAGCATAACATCGAAGGCTTCTCGACTCAAGCTAAATTGGGACTTTACGACCATTAGGCATGCAATGGCATCCAGTTGAGAAACCTTGGCATGCCCATGAAGGGGTTGCTGTGCCACAGACAACATATCGTAATACGCCTTTGTGGTTGGCTCTGGCTCCTCCTCCCTACGTCCTTCATCGAAGTGTGCTTCATGATAGTCATTTAACATGTCTCCTACCCCGACATCAGCATCATAATCCTCGATGCGTTGTCTCATGACCTCGTCTCTCACACGATCGGATTCACCATGGTAGATCCACTGGGTATAGTCTGCCATAAATCTATTCTTGCAAAGATGTTTACCCATGACCACCTTTGTTTGTCGACGCGTGTTTACACAAATGTTGTAGGGACACCAAGTGCCACGCGCTCCTTTAACCCTTGCAAATGCTAGTTCCAAGAAAGCATCGGTCCTCTCAATCCATTCATCAGTCAACGAACCCTGACTAGAGTGGCCCGTGTACATCCACTCACGGTCATCCATCCTCTAACATATCACCAAGTAATATAAAAATCAATTGCATCTACAGGTTCCTATACTGTCTAATAGGTGAAGATAGGTCCTAATCCCACCCGAGGATATGTAGATGGGGTTAGTTTCCATGCTCTACTCCTATCCGAGGCAGAATTTCGGCAGCACCTCCCCGCTATTCTCCAAATACACGTCCTGGCAGGGAGATTGTGTATTCGGAGAACAACAGGGAGATGCTGCTGAAACTCTATCTCAGATCCGAGTAGAGCATGGAAACTAACTCCATCTACACATCCTCCAGCTATCCAAAAAACATGGACAATTCAAAACAGATACGGTTATAGATATGCAAAGATCTACATATTTCCAACCTTATCTCTTTCAAACGGGAGATGCCTAGCTAGGTTATGTGATATACAAACATGATATGGAAAGAGGGGTGTAGGATGCCTCACCTTGCTATCCTACAAAGTGACAAGTCAAGGACGATGGGGAATAATCCTTGGAATAGCCCTCCTGCAACAAATGAACATAATAGTGTTAATTGTAAATTTTGGCAGCACGTCCCCTGCACGGTGAGGTAACCAAAACCTGCAACAAACCAATGGCACGATGGCCAACAACCACATACACATCAAACCAACGGCATGATGGCCGTTATAAGAATGTAGTTTTAAACCAATAGTTTGAGATAAATGAAGGTAGCCCAGTTTTTGCAGAATACAAAGAGTAACCTAATTCATATTATTTCAGTTGTTACCCACATAAAAGTAGTTCTGCTGAATAGAAAAACATATATTAGTTTTGATGAAGTAGTTCCAAATCAAACACTATCACTTTTCCATCTGATCCCAAACTATACTTAATTATATATACCAATCTAAATAAGCACCTCAATCCTGGTTCGAAGCAGTCACTTAACAGGAAATTAGTTGGTATGATGTTCCTGCATGGAAGCAATATGTGGGTGCATAGCTCATAATTGCATGGTTGCCCCCTAAACTATTACTGACTCTCACCTTGATCCCTAGACTCAAAATTGAATATTGAGGTCCATAATCCATTGAAGTACTACAATCTTGGTCCAAAGCATCTATGCCTCCACTATGGACAACGCACTCAAGCAAGCATCAGTAACTATGTAGCATTGTCCAGAGAGGATACCCAGTGGAGCTAACAAATTAAAATAATAGTATAGTTTGGGCATAGAGGGTGTCCAAGCATTCACCAGGCGCGCGGGAGGCCAGCAAGGTCGCGAGGACGGCGTGGACGCGCGAGGACAGCGTGGACGCGCGAGGCCGAGAGAGGGCACCGGGCGCCGGCCAACGGGGGGTGCCGACCGCCGGGCGCGCAGGGCCGGAGGGGACGGCAGCGGTCACGGTGTCGGGCTTCTAGGGCGGTGGCGGTGTCGAGCTTCCGTGGCGGCGGTGGGCTTCCGCGGTGGCATGGTATGGGCGGGTGTGGGGGGCGGCGCTGGGGGCTGCTGTGGGCCGGCGGCGGGGCCGACCGGTGGTGTGGGCGGGCGCGAGACCAGCGGCGTTGGCGTGTGTGGCCAGACAGCGGCGTGCGAGACCAGCGGCGCTGGGGGCTGGTGTGGGCGGGCGGCGGGGCTGGGCGACGGTGTGGGCGGGCGCGGGCGCGGGCGCGCGGTTGTGTGTCAAGGTTTGAGTGTGTGCGTGTGTTTGCGGCCTGGTGCGGGATTGGGGTGGTTACGAGGGAGGTTTGCCGAGTGCCCGTGATCTAGCACTCGGCAAACCCTCGTTTTGTTCTTTTTATTTTCAATACCTAAACTGCGTATGTGTGGGGCCCTTAAAGATGTTTGCCGAGTGTCCCAGATTTGACACTCGACAAACCCCCGTTTTGTTTTTTTTAATTTTCAATACCTAAACTGCGTATGTGTGGGGCCCATAAAGATGTTTGTCGAGTGTCCCAGATTTGACACTCGGCAAACCCGTCTTTGTCGAGTGCCAGATGAGGGGCGCTCGGCAAACTGACTTTTTTTCATTTTCCTTCGTTTCCTTCTTTTTTCATTTGATTTTTCTACCAATATTATTCTATTATAATATACCAAATCTTAACATGGAGTACCACATGTTGTACGTAGAGAGTAGAAAAAGTTTCAAGGGTAGAAGTGAAAAAAACCTATTATTTCATGCAGTTTGTCGCTCAAATTCAATGTATATCAATTAAAACTCTATAATTGCACATGAATCAATCTATGTTCTCTATTGCCTATACAAAAAGTTTTGAAGTCAAACCGCAATTTGACCATCACTTTGACTCCAAATCTTACCGAATCCTTCTCAACACTACGATTCTTGTTTTAAGATACCTCGATTTGTAAACATCGTACGTGATAGATTATCCAAAACCTTTTCAATTTTTTACCATGGCCTCCATGTGTGATATCATCAGATCTTGACAAATCTCATGATTTTCAGACTTCATTTGCTTTTTTTACAATTTAAAAATCATTCCACCACACGTTCGTGGTCCTGTTTCCTAAACTAGATGTTTCAAATTTCTTTTCATTTCCCGGGTAAGGCCTCACACCGAACTCAATAACATGAATATTATTTTTCTACTCATTTTATTCTATTATTTGAATCACTTGTAGTTCGAATTTGACTTATACCAAAAAATTCCTTGAAATGCAATAAATTAATTAAATATAGCAAACGGATCCAGAAATATACCAAATCTTAATACGGAGTACCACATGTTGTATGTAGAGAGTAGAAAAAGTGTCAAGGGCAGAAGTGAAAAAAAACTTATTATTTCATGCAGTTTGTCGCTCAAATTCAATGTATATCAATTAAAATTCTATAATTGCACTTAACAAATTAAAATTATCGAACGGATCAAAAAAATTACCAAAATTACACATGAATCAATCTATGTTCTCTATTGTCTATACAAAAAGTTCTGAAGTCAAACCCCAATTCGACCGTCACTTTGACTCCAAATCTTACCGAATCCTTCTCAACGCTATCATTCTTCTTCTTAGATACCTCGGTTTGTAAACATCGTACGTCACAGATTGTCCGAAACCTTCTAAATTTTTTACCATGGCATCCACGTATGATATCATGAGATCTTTACAAATCTCATGATTTTCATACTGCATTTGCATTTTTAGAATTTAAAAACCATTCGGCCACACGTTCGTGGTCGTGTTTCCTGAACAAGATGTTCGAAATTTCTTTTCATTTCCTGGGTAAGGCCTCACAACGGGTTCAATAACATGAATATCATTTTTCTACTCATTTTATTCTATTATTTCAATCACTTGTAGTTTGAATTTGACTTATACCAAAAAATTTCTTAAAATGCAATAAATTAATTAAATATAGCAAACGGATCCAGAAATATACCAAATCTTAACACAGAGTACCACATGTTGTATGTAGAGAGTAGAAAAAGTGTCAAGGGCAGAAGTGAAAAAAAATTTATTATTTCATGCAGTTTGTCGCTCAAATTCAATGTATATCAATTAAAATTCTATAATTGCACTTAACAAATTAAAATTATCGAACGGATCAAAAAATTACCAAAAATTACGCATGCATCAATCTATGTTCTCTATTGCCTATACAAACAAAGTTCTGAAGTCAAACCCCAATTCGACCGTCACATTGACTTCAAATCTTGCTGAATCCTTCTCAACGCTACGATTCTTCTTGTGAGATACCTCGGTTTGTAAACATCGTACATGATAGATTGTTTGAAACCTTGTCAATTTTTTACCACGGCCTCCACGTATGATATCAAGAGATCTTAACAAATCTCATAATTTTCAGACAACGTTTGCATTTTTAGAATTTAAAAACCATTCGGCCACACGTTCATAGTCGTGTTTCCTGAACAAGATGTTTGAAATTTCTTTTCATTTTCTGGGTAAGGCCTCACACCGGACTTAATAACATGAATATCATTTTTCTTCGCATTTTATTCTATTATTTGAATCACTTGCAGTTCAAGTTTGACTTATACCAAAAAATTCCTTGAAATGCAATAAATTAATTAAATATAGCAAACGGATCCAAAAATATACCAAATCTTAACACGGAGTACCACATGTTGTATGTAGAGAGTAGAAAAAGTGTTAAGGGCAGAAGTGAAAAAAACTTATTATTTCATGCAGTTTGTCGCTCAAATTCAATGTATATCAATTAAAATTCTATAATTGCACTTAACAAATTATAATTATCGAACGGATCAAAAAAATTACCAAAATTACACATGAATCAATCTATGTTCCCTATTGCCTGTACAAAAAGTTGTGGAGTCAAACCCCAATTCGACCGTCACTTTGACTTCAAATCTTACCGAATCCTTCTCAACGCGACGATTCTTCTCGTGAGATACCTCGGTTTGTAAATATCATACGTGATAGATTGTCTAAAACCTTATCAATTTTTTACCATGGCCTCCACGTATGATATCACGAGATCTTGACAAATCTCAAGATTTTCAGACTTCGTTTGCTTTTTTTAGAATTTAAAAACCATTCGGCTACACATTCGTGTCGTGTTTCCTGAAGATGTTCAAAATTTCTTTTCATTTCCCTGGTAAGGCCTCACACCGGACTCAATAACATGAATATCATTTTTCTACTCATTTTATTCTATTATTTGAATCACTTGTAGTTCAAATTTGACTTATACCAAAAAATCCCTTGAAATGCAATAAATTAATTAAATATAGTAAACGGTTCTAGAAATATACCAAATCTTAACATGGAGTAGAAAAAGTTTCATGGGCAGAAGAGAGAAAAAAGTTTAGGCTTTGCCGAGAGCCAACATAAAACACTCGGCAAAATGATTAATTTACCGAGTGCCATAAGGAAACACTCGGCAAATAATGTCTTTGCCGAGTGTCACTAATGGACAATCGGCAAAGTGCTAATAGTAGGGCGCTCAAGCTGGTGGCCGTTGTACGGCCGACGTACGTGCTGCTATTTTGCCGAGTGCCTGATGTTTGCCGAGTGTTTTGTTACGATTTGCCGAGTGTTTACTTTAAGGCACTCGGCAAATAGGGTTTTCTACCGAGTGCAATATGTTTGCCGAATGTTTCCACGGTGGCACTCGGCACACAGCAGGTTTGCCGAGTGTCTGATAGAATATACTCGGCAAACCCTCAGGCACTCGGCATACCTACTGTTTCTGGTAGTGAGTATGTTGATTGTTAGGCACGTTCAGAACCCTAGTTGCGATATCGTCCAGCGTGTGTTGTTTTTTTGCACACTTGGTCATTTGAATTCATTTTTCCGCTGGCTTTTGTGCCATTTCTTCTTTTCATCCCTAGGAAATATTGAGCCCGCCTAACACATCTTAACAATTAACACACATGTTAGTCCCGGTATTTGCATTGTGACATAAATCACCAAAAACAAATATGATCATGCACAACAGGTCGTAGGCCCAATAGACCAATACGATAACAAATCTAGAAGATGATTCGATCGACATAAAAAATGTCCAGTACATCATTGTCCTTCCTCTTGGCTTTTGTTTTCCATTTCGTTTCCACGATTCCATTCATATCCTTATTAGAAGCATCCTTTGTTGCCATTGATGCCAAAGGGCGAGAAGTTTCATAACAAAGATATGGTTGAAAAATATATGGATGGGGAGAGAATGAAACAAAGACATGAAGGATATGCCAAAGGGAGAGATGAATGAAGGGCTGAAGAATAGAAGGAGATCAAAATTCTTGAACAAGATCAAGCACATAAGTAGGGGAGCAAGTGCATGGACGCTGATTGTTTTATGCATTTGGATGTGCATAATATATGATTATTTGCATTTAAAGTTTCAAAATTTGAATATATATGCTTGTGTGATATTTCCTAGACCATAGGCTTGAATTTCATCGCCAGGCAAGAACACCATCGTCACTCCGACATTCAGTGGAGGCGACGATCAAACCTAAGAGAAACTTACTGTTTGCTTCAACCATACGCCAATTAAACTTTGTGTTTCTTCAGTCAATAATTTAAGCGTGAAACACATCTATTATGCATCATCAGTATATAAGCATCACCGTATGTGCTCATCCCTTATCTTGCAATGCAGAAAATATATAAAAAATAGAGCAAAAAAAATACAGATATAAAACAACTGTCGGGTTCATAAACCCGGGGTCCCTCGGGGATCGACTTCCACGCCAAGGCTCGACCCAAGCAGATAGCACACAACTCATGGGCCAGCCTAAGAGTCTAAAACAACAGGCCGAAAAGGCGGTCGAGTCACCGACCAAAAGGTCTGGCTGAAGAGGAACAGCGCCTGCTCGTCGACTACTTCGGCCCACCTCTCTGACCGGAGCGCTCGCTTTGGACTCCAGCTGCCTCCGGATGGCCTCTCTGATCGCAAGGCCTGGACCAAGCGCTACTTCCGACTCTGACCCCACATTCCGATCGGGGTTCGTAGAAACCCTGCTCACCGCTCTTCTCCAACTAGCGCAACTAGAGCCGACTGGGGCCATCCGACCGGGTATGCCCGCTCGGAAAAGACCAGGGGGCAAGCGGAGAAAGCAAGCCAGGGCGCACAAGTCAAACCACGATACTAGGGACCATACCCTGTACGCCTGCAGGAATAGTACTCTGCAACCGCCCTGACACAAACAGTATTGTTGGCGTCGACATTTCCCTCTACAGTATTGTGGGCGCCATTAAAACTCCCATACGGTAAGGCCCCTCACATGCCTCTAGGCATCGATAGTGTTGTGGGCACCGGGATTTACCGTACCGGGTGAACATGGTGAAACTTCTCAAATGCCTCTAGGCATCAACAGTATTTGCAGGTACCGACATCTACCATTCCTGAAGAAGGCAACGCAACCTCCCACATGTATTTGACATTCTATAGTGACATCAACAGTGTTGTGGGCGCCTACCATTATCTTGTACCCACCGGCATGGGCAACAAAGCCCAGTAGCATACGTACCCTCACCCTCTCACTTGTAAAGCCATCTCCTTTATCTATAAAAGGAGATGCGCTCCCTCCAACAAAAGGAGTCTTTTCAACCAAGATCGATCAAGTTCACTAGCTAACAACCACAAAACCACCGGGTTCAAACCCCAAGCGCATGCTTGAACACTTAGCTCATAGCAGAGCTCCTGTCGCTCTCGGCCCTTCCGACCGGAGCCGACCGGACCTCTTACACACCCCTTCTTCCTCCTTCTCATTTGTAACCCTATTGCAAACTTCGAGCACCTGGGCTCAGGAATAAAGTCACTGACCAACCCAAACTGGACGTAGGGCACGTTGCCTGAACCAGTATAAACCATGTGTCATTGAGTGTTATGCCACCTCCGATCACAATGTATGGCAAAACTACAAATATTCACTAGTTGGTCACTTTCTGTACCAATAGTTGGCGCCGTCCGTGGGGAAGACGTTGTACGTTCAACACTTTTTGGTCATCGGATGACCCACTTTTCCTCCACCCTCGCCATGGCAGGCTCGGGCGATACGATTCGCTTTGGCTCGCTGGAGTTTCACGCACTCTCACCTATTAGGATGTGGGCTCCCCCCATCTTCGAGCCATCCCAGGCCTTCCTCTTTGGAACCTTGGACTTCGTCGCCAACTGGCTCGGCGTACTACACCTCTGCGAGGAGGCACATGTCCCGGCACCCATCGGAGGGGCGCCCCCCATCAACTCCGGGACGCACGACTTCGACGACGCGGCATCTGCGCTTCTTTCTTAGCAAACTCTCTACTCAAACCCCGCTGTGAGTAATGCACATGCTGTTATTTACTTGCTATTTTCTATCTTCCACCAATTACCTGGAGGAATGTTGTTGTCCCCGTCGTGGCTGCCATATGGTTGGTTCCCTACGGCCTCGTGTCCCCCGCGGACGTGTACACCTGGGGGCTCCGAAAGATGCCGGAACATCCCCTCTCACATCTGAATTCATGGGGATGGTGAGCTACGCTCCCACCTGTTTCCTCGACCTCATGGATGACGACGTCAGGAGTGACGGCTCCAGCATCGGCAATGTGGCACCAAGCCACCGTCCGTCTCGGGAGTGCGCTATGGTGGACGCTCCGGGACAGCCACCTGGGGTAACGAAGTCCTTGCAGACTCACACACCTCCAAACCCTCATGTGGAGACCCCTGAGCCCACATGTGAGCACGGGGAGGAACTACGACAACAGTGGCTGCATCAGCCACCGACTGTGCCAGCGTGCTTGGCGCACCATGTTGCGCCCCATGCGCGTAGACCGACGAGCGGCGCTCGGGGTCACGCCCATCGGGTTTAGCACAACACCGTGGACAGGGGGAACGATCCCCCACAGTTCACTCAGGCCAATCAGAACATTGCCGCCGTGGCAATGCTTCTGCACGTCCTATCCGAGCCGAACGACCCTCATGAATAGGCGATCCACCGAAACCTCCAAACACTAGTGGAGACCACCACCGTTCAACAAGCGGAGTGCTCTGTATCATGACGACGACTCGTGGCCTCGCCCCCCGTTAGGGGAACGAGGACGCAGCAGATGGGTCGCTCCACCTGATCGTCGCTACAATCGCCGAGCGCGACACAAGAGGCCGCATTAGCACCTCATCTTAACTTGATGACTGCTCCGCACTGACCACCTATATATGCGTGGCTCAGACCGAACCGAGACACACACAGCAGCGACGGGAGTCCTAGCCCTAATGGCCCGGGACCGCGGACCTTTGTCCAAAACCTCCAACGAACGCCGCCCTTGCCACGCTCCGACGGAGGCCGGGGCAAGGGCAAGGCCAAGTGCCAGGATCCGGACGAGGGCCCCTCCACGCAGAGGGGGAAAAAGAACAGAAAGAATCGTCGCCGACCGGCCAACTCCATGTTGGTCACCACGGCTGATCATGCGGGCACACAGCCCCAGCAGGACCCTCCGGGCCACTTCCACGAGCTCATGGAGAGCCCATGCACCAACCACGACTACCCCGTAAAACACCTCTACAAGGACTGCCAGCTCCTCAAGCGCCTTCTGCGGCAGGCTGGCAGGCCAAAGGAAGAAAAAGGCAAAGAAGCAGCGACCGAGAAAGGGGGCGTAGCGGGCAAGGATCCGGAAGACTGAAGGATGAAGTGATCTGACCGGATGTCTATCGACCGAAGGACGACAATGACGCCCTTCTCTCCAAATGCTTGGAACAACTATGTCATTTTTCCCCTAAGTTTCAGTCTTACCATTGTTTACTTAGCCTATGCTCCTATAAAAGCACCCCGACCCGAACACTTTTTCAACCCGGGGCGCTCAGGGGCTCTATTAGGGTACACTACTACCTCTCTGTTTTGTTTACTATCATATGGTGAAATTCCTTCCTACCTAACCAAAAGGATAGTTTGTTCCTTTAATTTCCCTTACGTAGCTTTGCTTTAAAAACATTCCGACCGATCGCACCCCGCCTTTCCCTACGGTTACGAGCGGTCGATCCTCGCAGGCCACGCCTCGAGCTCCCAAGGTCGTAGCCCACGGGACAAATGGGCAGGTACGAGAAAGAAAGAATAAAAAACAAAATTATGCTAAGAAAAAACTAAGGAACAAAAGGGGAACAAACTTCCCCGAACGGAGTGACTCCATTATAGAAAACGAAACAAACCATAGTCATTAAGCACACAGGAACGTTTACACAGGGGCTCCCCCACAAACTTAAACTTTTTACGCTCACTAAACTACTTATATTTTACAAGCTATTGGACTATCCCAGCGGCATCTGCTATCGGTGCGACCGACGAGGGCACTGTCTGCTCACTCCCCGGCGGCACGACATTTGGCTCGATTGAAGCCGGGGCAACATTCACCTCCGACCCAGGCTCCGCGCCATCCGCAGGCTAGGCAGCGTCCTCCCCATGCATGCTTCTGTCCATGTCTTCATGACGAACGTCCATCACCCATTGGGCAGAGACTTGCTCTACCACCGACCTTGTGTGCGGCAGCAAGCTCTCCCTGATCGATTAGATGTCGTCCATGCTCAAGCCTTCGGCATACCCACTGCAGATAGCAGCGAAGTCCAGGTTTGGGTGGTGCGTCGCCACCGAAGTCAGTACCCCCGACGCTCCATAGAACAACCCGCTCCTGATAAGGTCCCGGACCACATCTGGGACCTTCGCCAGCTGGACGGCAGGCGCGCTAGTGCTTGGCGCTGACCCGAAGACTTCCAAGACAATGAGCTGGGCAACATTGCGGATCCGGTCAAGATCCCCCTCGAGAGCACATCGCTCTTCATGGGACTTGGCCAGCTCCTCCGCATTTCGGCTAAAGGTCGGCTTGATTGTCTCTAGGTCTCGCTCTAGCGTCTTCACCTATCCACCTAGCTCTGAAAGAAGAGCAACAAGCTCAGAAATAGGCTGAAGGAAAAACCACATAATGAGAAATAGAAAAGGTACGTACCGACACAAAAGTTTTCAAGGGTGGAGAGATCCTCTGCCTACCGGGCCACCTGCTCACGTAGCTGGGCGCTCGCATCCTCCGTCACCATCACCCGGCCCTAGAGCGCGAGCACCTCCTGGTTTGCCTCCGACTGGGCCTTCCGCTCCACCTCTAGGGCCCTCTGCTCCGCCTCTAGGGCCTTATGTGCCGACTCCAGGGCGGTCCGCTCCGACGCCAAGATGCTCCGCTCTGACTCAAGGGTCTCCAGGGATTTCTGGAGTGTCACCTCGGTCTCTGCCAGGGATGTCCGCAACCCCGCCTCGGTCTCCTCCTGGCGGGCCTTCGCCGCCTCGAGCCCTTGCTCGGCGATAGTCGCTCGCTCGGCTGCACGCTACCCCTTCGCCCGCGCCGCGGTCGCCTCGGCCGCTCGGTCCTGGGACTCGCGACGAGTGAACACTAGCTGACGGTCAAGCTCAGCCATCCGGGCGTGCTCCATTCGGAGAAAGCGGGACGACATCCCCTTCAGACTCTACGAAAAACAAGCATGCTAAGGCAACCAACAAAAGATTCAGAGGTCAAGGACAAGTACGCGAAATTCACCTCCATAACGAGCTATAGGTCAACCTCAACTAACTACTGAGCGGACTTAACCCACTCCTAAGCGTCTCCAAGCTTCGCGGATAGGGTGGCAAGTTCGGACACCGCGGCGTGCCCTTGCTCCCCAAGGATGTCCTAGAGCTGACACTCCTAGGAATCTCGGAGGATGAACTGCACCTTCACCGGGTCCTCAGGGCAGGGCCACTCCAGGTCACCCTTCGGCAGCCCGCCGGAGGGCCTAGCCTCCGACTTGACCACCGCCAGCTCCTGCGACAACACTGGTGGCTCCGCCATATCATCCGCCTCATCATCAGACGGGATGTCCACCACCTTGGTTGCGTGGACTGCCACTAGGCATTCCAACTCCATCCCGGCCACGCTTTCCCTAGTGCCTTTGGCTCCGACCACGAGGGTGAGCCGTGCAGCCCTCTGCCCGGTGAGGCAGGGAGCTCGGTCTCCCTCTCCTCTTCCACCATGGCCGGTGGAGGAAGGGTCGCCGTTGGCACCGGAATCACCGCCAATGCCACCACCGCCGCTGTCACTATATCAGCAACTGCCCCCGGAAGGGAAGGGCTCACCGCCGCCACCCTGTTCCCCTCGCCGCTCTCCATGACACGCTGCAGGGTGGGCCTCCATGCCTCCTACATGGGAGTTGGGGTGACACTCAACCCCGTCATCGCCCGGCCACTGACAGAGGGTGGAGGTAAGTCACACTCCAAAAAAGACTCAACAGCAAAAGATTGAAAAGAAACAAAAGGAAAATGTACCGGGTGGTGAGCGGTATGACTCTAAAGGCAACACCCGGCGTCGATGGGCCTATAGGGCGTGGGCTGCTCCTGGGCAACAACCCGCGCCCCCTCACTTCGGCTAGGGGCGGAGTCATCCCGACCGGCTCCTGCCCGGCCTGTGGGTCGTCGCGACCCTCGGCTCGAGACTCCTCGACTAGAGCAGGGGGTGGGGCATCCTCTGGCTACGAGTCACGTGACGCACGGGTGCCAGTCTGCTCCTCAGACCGCTCGGCTTGCTCGATCACGTCCGAGGTAGGCAAGGCCTTCGCCGGCTCCGAATCATGCGTTGGCACCAGTCCCAGCGACGCACAAGTGCCAGTTCGCTCCTTGGACCGCCCAGCTTGCTCGGCCACGTCCACCACAGGCGGTGACAGGATCAACGACACCGCCAAAGGGCGCAGCGACCATGTCCGCTTTGCCACCTATTTGCCGACGACGTCCGCGCTCGCCGCATGCTTCCTCGGCGTGGAAGCCACCGCACATCACGCGGCCTCCTGCTCATCAACAGCAGACATTGCCGTAGGGTCGCGACACTCCGCTGAGGTCACAACGACCTCCTAACTTTCCTCCTCCTCGGAGAAAACCATGTCGTCCACATCCGTGGGATCCTCTGACTCGAGCTCGGACTCGACGTCGCTCTTTCTCTCCCTAGCCTTCACGTGTCGGGCAACCTCCTTCTCCTTCTTGTACTTCTACTGGGCCACCTCGGCCTTCTTCTTCTTCCTGGCGTCTGCCGCCTCCTTCTGAGCGGCCTACCAGGCCACGCCCTCCGGACCCTTGGGAAGGTGCGGCCGGTACTTGTAATTTCCAATCCCCTGTGGGATGTGTGGCTCCCAATCAAGAAATAGGAAAAGCAGAGGAAGAAGTGCGGACTAAAGAGAAGGGAGCATTACAGTCTAGACACGATCGAGGAGTTGAAAGGTGCGGGCTTCCCTTTGACCCTCTCTTTGGGCTTCAGCTACAGCACCTGGCCAAGGCGACTCCAGACCTCATCGTTCGGCAGATCCTCCTACGATGCACGGTCTGGGTCCAACGGGCCGCTGTACAACCACATCGGCCACGTCCTCTCCGCCAATGGCATGCCCCGGCGATGGTAGAGGGTGTGGAACACCCCCACCCCATCAAGACCATGCTTTACGAGCTTCCAAAGCTCCTCCTCGATAACCCCCACCTTATGCTTCTCCTTATGGGCGCAACCCCATGACTAGCTGTCCTATTTCTCTGGCCTCCTGCCGGTGAATGTCGGGAATGGCTCCGCCGCCAGATTCCTGATGTAAAATCACTCCCCATGCCACCCCCGGTTGGAGTCGCAGGGGAGGTACACAGGATACGAGCCTCCCGCACTCGGCTTCCTCTTTAGGGCGAAACCCCCCACCGGCACGATCTCGGCCGGGTTCCCCACCTTCAAGGCTCTCCCAGAGAAGAGCCGCCAGAAGAAATCCGCATGTGGCTCCATCCTGAGGAAAGCCTCGCACACGGTGATGAAATCGGCGATGTGTAGCACCCCTGTCAGATTAAGGTGCTGTGGCTCCAGACCCCACTCATTGAGGAGCCCATGCAGGAACCAGTGCACGGGGTATCCTAACCCGCGCTCATGGAAGGTGAGAAAGGAAACCACCTCATCAGGCCGAGGTTGCGGGAACTTCTCCCTCCCGGGAACCCTCCAGTGCGCCACCTCCTTCGGCGGCAGGAGCCCCTTCCCAATGAAGGCCTTGAACACTGACACCCTCATGGTGGATGACCTCCAGTCCGACATTTTGCTCCGGGATCATAGAAGGATTGGTGAGTTCTTCTCTTCTCCCTCGCTCTCTCCCCTTTCTTTCCTAGAAACCACCGCAGTTCTCAGGAACGCTCACGACAAGAAGGAAGAGGAAAGGCGGCGGCAGATGAGGAACAGGCAAAAGAACGAGGCGAAAAACCCTCTCCCTTCTCCTACTTAAGGAAAAGGGAACAACAGTTAAGGAAGGGTGCGCCAATTGGGGAAGGCAAAATGGCGAAGCAAGAAACTCTCTCTCTCTCTCTTTCCCATTTAATGCAGATGAGACGCACCCTGACCGATGAGACACGCCCTGACCGACGAGACGTGCCCTGCCCAACGGAATGGCTCCTGATCGGACAGGACGTGGCCTGGGCATGGCCCACCACTACCACACGACCAACCACTACCACATGCCGGGCATGAGAACCGAAGCACAACCACACGCGGGTGGCTCCCCGCTTCCCCAGGCCAGACCTGGAAAAACACAAAACGAAATCTCCACCGGGAGAGACCATCGGCCCCCCTGAGTCGATCGAATCACTCAGGATAGACACCGAGAGACAGGTAAGGAGCAAAGGGATGCCCCACGTAGGCCGTGCTGACTCCATCATGAACGACAAGCATGGGTCTCTGTTGGACGTTTTCGACTGGAGCTCTCCAAACCCCAACACTCGAGTCGTCAAGGTAAAAACTACCAACCCCCTCTATTTCTTTATAATCATTTCATACATCCATACACGCATTCATTCCATATGCCTGTGCCTCCTAGACAATTTGGGCCCTGAACCGCCTAGGGGCCTGGGAACTAAGCATCGCACGTGCAGCGAAATGCATCACAACGCTCCGTGTTGCATCACGAAGCGGCGGTTGCCTCATTCGACATGAGCAACCAACAGAGCCAGGGGAGAAAAACGTAGATGAGCCCTGTGCGACCCTCGCCCAGTCTGGCAGATCGGGTCATCTCAACCTTCTCGTTCGATCCTAAACCTCTCGCCAAGCCCACAAAATCTCCATCGTGGGGAGGCCGTTAGGCCACTGAAAGCTCTAGTTTGGTTTTGGTTAATTGATGAAACCCTAAGTGCTAACCTAGTTTATCAAGATGATTATGAGATAGGTTGCACTACTCCAAGTGATGAAGCAATGACGAAGATCATGACAATGGTGATAGCATGGTGATGATCAAATGCTTGAACTTGGAAAAGAAGAAAGAGAAAAACAAAAGGCTCAAGGCAAAGGTATAAAATGTAGGAGCCATTTTGTTTTAGTGATCAAGACACTTAGTGAGTGTGATCACATTTAGGATAGATAGCCGTACTATTAAGAGGAGTGTAACTCGTATCGAAATGCGGTTATCAAAGTGCCACTAGATGCTCTAACTCATTGCATATGCATTTAGGATCTAGTGGAGTGCTAACACCCTTGAAAATATTTGTGAAAATATGCTAACACATGTGCACAAGGTATTTGAGATGGGATTCGGCGCTTTTGGAAAAATGAAATGTCTATTTTCTATTGCGCCAGATGCAAAATTCTTGGTGGTTGGCACATTTGAGCAAGGGTGAAGAAGTTAGAGTTGAAATGGAGTTGGTCGAAATGATGCTGGCGTCGGTCTACTGACCGGACGCTGGGTCACTCAGCGACCGGACGCTGAAAGGCTGCGTCCGGTCGAGCTGTCAGACGGCACAGTGGGTAGGGTTGAGCACCGGACGCTGGTCTGCGTCCGGTCAAGGTGGACCGGACGCGTCCGGTCGAAAAAACATGCCTCGGGGAGCTTACTGGAAACGACCGGACGCTGGGGCTTCAGCATCCGGTCAGTTTTGTCGGAGCGTCCGGTCAGCTTTGTAGCCGTTGAAATCTGACGAACAGCGTTTGAAGCTGGTGACGCGTGGCGTCCATCGGGCGACCGGACGCTGAGGGCCAGCGTCCGGTCGGTATGACCGGAGCGTCTGGTCAGAGCGTGTTTTGCCCAGTGAAGGGGTACAACGGCTCTATTTGATGGGGGCTCAATTTATAGCCCCATGGCCGGCTCAAGGGTAAACTCTTGCACATTTTCATTGACATAGCAACCTTGTGAGCTTAGCCAAAAGCCCTCCCACTCATCTCCATCATTGATCCATCATCATTGTGAGATTGGGAGAGAATCTAAGTGCATTGCTTGAGTGATTGCATCTAGTGACACTTGGTATTCGTGTTGCGCTGCGGATTTCGCTTGTTTCTCTTGGTGGTTGCCACCACCTAGATGGTTGGAGCAGCGGTGAAGGATCGGCACGAGTTGGTGATTATTCGTGGCCGCCTTCGGTGATTGTGAGGGGAGTTGTACCTTCCCCGGCGGAGCGCCGAAAGGTAACTCTAGTAAATTGCTCGTGTCATTGAGTTACCTCACTTGTGGGTCGGTTCTTGCGGTGTCCAATCGTGTGGACGAGGTTTGTGAAACACCTCTTAGCCGCTGAACCACCAAGTGTTAGTCAACACAACGGGGACGTAGCGTGTTGGCAAGCACGTGAACCTCGGGAGAAAATCGATTGTCTGTCTTCTTTGTCATTCTCCCGGTGATTGGCTATATATTCATCTTGTGATTGATTCATCCCCTACACGTCGGTATAATCACTCTACTCACTCATTTACATTCTTGCAAACTAGTTGATACAAGCTCTTTAGTGTAATTAGAATTGAGAGCTTGCTTTATTATTTACATTCATCTAGTTGAGCTCTTTAGAGTAGCAAGGTTGAGAGCTCTTAGTGAGTAATTACATAGCTAGTTTGTGTGCCTAAGTATTCATTGCAACTAGAATTGTTGGATAGGTGGCTTGCAACCCTTGTAGAGCTAGAGCAAGTTTGCATTACGCTATTTGTCATACTAATCAAATTGCTCTAGTTGATTTGTAGATTTTTAAATAGGCTATTCACCCCCCCCTCTAGCCATATTAGGACCTTTCAGCCACCCAGGTCGGTCTCTGGAACGACCCAGGCATCTACCGAGTTGTAGGTAAAGGAGTAGTGGAATGTCTTAGAAGAGGGCTATGACGACCCCATCACGAATGACAGACCCGGATTCCACTCGATTATACCCGTTAGCGAACTCACCGAGCGCGTCACTCGAGGCCGAGTGATCGGGACAAGCGACAAAACTCAGCCCCTCCGGTTGTGAGGAACCGAGGATGAGGTAACGCACACCACTCACACCGACCCCTACTAAGGCCCAATAGGGCTCGGGGGCTCAAGACACAAAAAGCTTGGGTCTGCAACCCCGAACTCGCCCCTTTTGACTGCACTCCAAACACCTTGGTCTGTGACCCTGATCTCGCCCCATCCGACTACGCTCCGACTGTGCTCCAAACACCCGGGTCTACAACCCTGATCTCGCCCCATCCGGCTACGCTCTGACTGCGCTCCAAACACCTAGGTCTGCGACCCTGATCTCGCCCCATCCGGCTACGCTTCCGACCGTGCTCTAAAGCACCTGGGTCCGTGACCTCGATCTCGCCCCACGACTTCGACTCACCCGATCCCACGGTGCGCACCGACGCCAGGATCAGTGAGCTCTGTCTGGTCCAAATCCCTTGACTAAATCCCTCACTCGAACCCATGGCGCGCATCGACGCCAAGATCAGTGAGCTCAGCCTCATCCAAACTAACTTCCTCACCCGATGCCACGGTGCGCACCGATGCCAGGATCAGTGAGTTCTGTCTCAATCTCTCAACCAACTAAATGCCTTAGCTGCACAACGATGCCTTGGTTAAACAAACTCCGTCCCAACTAAAAAATGCGCACACATGCCCGCTACCGAACACCCCCCAGACGGTTCTGCCCGAACCACCCGGGGGTTCGGAGGCTACACCCATGGGTGCGCTCGCGCGCACCCACCGACAAAACAAAAACCTCCCCCACTGATAACACAGAAAATCCCCCAGACGGTTCTGCCTGAACCGCCTAGGGGCTCGGGGGCTACACCCGCGGGTGCGCTCGCGTGCACCCACCGTCAAAAATAAAAATCCCCCGGACAATTCTGCCCGAATTGCCCAGGGGCTCGGGGACTCCTGTCGGGTTCATAAACCCGGGGTCCCTCGGGGACCGACTTCCACGCTAAGGCTCGGCCCAAGCAGACAGCACACAACTCATGGGCCGGACCAAGAGTCTAAAACAACAGGCCGAAAAGGTAGTCCAGTCACCGACCGGAAGGTCTGGCCAAAGAGGAACAACGCCCACTCGTCGACTACTTCGGCCCACCTCTCCGACCGGAGCGCTCGCTTTGGACTCCAGCCGCCTCCGGACGGCCTCTCCGATCGGAAGGCCTGGCCCAAGCGCTACTTCCGACTCTGACCCCGCATCTCCGACCGGGGTTCGCA
Organism: Miscanthus lutarioriparius; assembly: GCA_904845875.1. Classification (NCBI taxonomy): domain Eukaryota; kingdom Viridiplantae; phylum Streptophyta; class Magnoliopsida; order Poales; family Poaceae; genus Miscanthus; species Miscanthus lutarioriparius. Next base: position 17,860,715 of record CAJGYO010000019.1, read on the forward strand.
GAAACCCTGCTCACCGCTCTTCTCCAACTAGCGTAACCAGAGCCGACTGGGGCCATCCGACCGGGGATGCCCGCTCGAAAAGGATCAAGGGGCAAGCGGAGAAAGCAAGCCAGGGCGCACAAGTGAAACCACGATACTAGGGACCATACCTTGTACGCCTGTTGGAATAGTACTCTGCAACCGCCCTGACACAAACAGTATTGTAGGCGCCGACATTTCCCTCTACAGTATTGTGGGCGCCATTAAAACTCCCATACGGTAAGGCCCCCCACATGCCTCTGGGCATCGATAGTGTTGTGGGCGCTAGGATTTACCGTACCGGGTGAACGTGGTGAAACTTCTCACATGCCTCTAGGCATCAACAGTATTTATAGGTACCGACATCTGCCATTTCTGAAGAAGGCAATGCAACCTCCCACATGCATCTGATATTCTACAGTGACATCAACAGTGTTGTGAACGCCTACCATTATCTTGTACCCGTTGGCATGGGCAACAAAGCCCAGTAGCATACGTACCCTCACCCTCTTACTTGTAAAGCCATCCCCTTTATCTATAAAAGGGGATGCGCTCCCTCCAACGAGAGGAGAGTCTTTTCAACCAAGATCGATCAAGTTCACTAGCTAACAACCACAAAACCGCTGGGTTCGAACTCTAAGCACACGCTTAAACACTTAGCTCATAGCGGAGCTCCTATCACTCTCGGCCCTTCCGACCGGAGCCGACTAGACCTCTTACACACCCCTTTTTCCTCCTTCTCGTTTGTAATCCCATTGCAAACTTTGAGCACCTGGGCTCAGGAATAAAGTCACTGACCGACCCAAACTGGACGTAGGGCACGTTGCCTGAACCAGTATAAACCCTGTGTCATTGAGTGCTAGGCCACCTCCGATCACAATGTACGACAAAACTATAAATATTCACTAGTTAGTCACTTTCTGTACCGACAACAACAGTGTCATCATCAAGCAAATTAATAATAAGGATATGCTAAAATAATGCCTCAAACAACTACATCCACCGTGGTAAGAGAATTCTGAAAAAGACATTCATGTTTGAATGCATTGTAATGCGCTATAAATATTTATGCTTTTCTTAATTATGCTTAATATGATTTATTAATTATAGATCGTAGACACATCATTTGCCATTTATATTTATATTCCGGCAATCAAGATTTTAATGAGGCTATGAGAGAGATAAGAGAAACTAGTTTACCATAATGCATTTTTGTACCCTTCGACACTAGAGTATGAAGTTACAACATTAGAAGAAGGAGATGGAAAAAATGGAAGCAGCTATAAAAGAGCTACCTTTGCTACCAAGTGACACATCTGGAATTGAGGTGGTGTTTAAATTCAGAGAGTAAACTTTAGAAATGTCACATCGGGATGTCACATGGGAGTGTTCGGATAATAATAATAAAACAAATTATAGAAGTCCTTAGTAATCTGCGAGACGAATTTATTAAACATAATTAACCTGTCATTAGCACATGTTTACTGTAGCACCACATTGTCAAATTATGGACTAATTAGGCATAAAAAATTCATCTCACAAATTAGTCGTAATCTGTGTAATTAGTTATTTTTAGTCTATATTTAATACTCCATCCATATGTCCAAACATCCGATGTGACATGAAATAAACTTTAAGATGAGGACCTAAACAAGGCCCGAATAAGTTGCACACTGAGCTATAGTCGACATACACAAAATAGTTGACAAGTACGATGAATGCATTGGTGTTGCATCTAGTAAGAAAGCTCATCAAAACTATGGATATTTTTTTTAGATGATCAAAACTATGGATACTGAGAGATTAGCTTTAAATGTCAAAGATACATTTGGATCTAGTATTTAATTATTTTATGAATTTTATAAGAGATAGTGAGAACTCTGTCATAGTTTTATATTGATATATATAGTTCGAACAACATATAGAAAGATTGTTTACGAAAGTTTATCCATCGACACTTACGTTACGTGTTGTGAAGGTCATTGAATAATCTTTTGTCTAACAATAATACTCACGGGCGTTCGTCCTTATTCAGAAGCCGCGCGTTCACGCACTCGTCTTGCGGCTGTCTTTCCCCGTGGCTCGTTCCTACCCGCGACGCATGCGCCCGCTGGCGTCGCACGGCTGCCCATTCTCGTGTTGCGCTCCATCCTAAGCCGCATCGCACGCCCCATCTCCTCCCTACCCACACACGCACCGCCGCGTCCCATCCCCCATGTTGTCGCTGCTTGGCCGGCTCTAATGGGGTATGTGCTGTCGGCGGTGGCGAGGGTGACGGAGCAGCCCACAACATTAGGGGTGACCTAGGAGATGTCTCTCCTCATGGGGCCCCTCTGGGCAGCGGCCTGGCTCGACCTCCCTGCTTAACTAGGGCTCACCATTGCCACTCCAACATCTCCCAGGGTGGCCTTCATCCGCTCCTTATACACCTCGTCGATCTACGCATTTCGCCACCAGGTAGGCCGTGGCCTCGCAAGCGAACGCTGTGTTTCAATTGTTTCAGGCGTTTCAAACTTTTGTGTTTCATCTTTATGTTGCAACAGTATATCTAGGATGTTGCATTTGTTGTAATGACAAAATACACATTTTGCAAGCCTATGTTTCAAGTGTTTCAGGTGTTTCTGATGTATGTTGAAAATATTTCATCTGGATGTTTCAAAAGTATTTCTTGGTGTTGCACATGTTGCAATGGCTACACTTCGCATGCATGTTTCAAGAGCATATTTCAAGTGTTTAATCTGTTTTAGACTTATATTGCAATTTTTCATCTGGATGTTTTAAAAATAGATCTGGTGTTGCACATGTTGCTATGGTGCCGGTGGCTTATGGACAACAGCTTGTTGCAAGGGTTTGGCTCCTACCTCGCGCGGCACATGCCTTGGCCTTTCCTTTCCTCCCCTTCCCTCCCCTCCCCTCCCTTTATCTCATCGTGACAGTTCGAGCTCGCGCGTGGAAACCCTACCTGACGAGCACACAAACGTCAGGTAGGCGTAATAGCATGCGCGGGCGGGCAAGAAGCACAACAGGCATGGACAGGCGCAACATCGTGCGTAGCAGGCGGGGCAAGCGCGGACGTCCGGACGGAGGCTAGTGTGCGGACGTCCGGACGTTGGCCACGCCATTTGTCTAACTATAAAGTCACAACATTAATTTATATGAAAAAATAAATAAGAAAAGTATACTAGATACTATTCATAATCATAAAGGATAAAAAAATGAACCATACTTGAAACAAAAAGATATTTTTGTTTGTATAAATCGATCGTTTTGGAATGTTTTCATCCCGATGATATAGTCATTCACTTGGAAAATGATTGTCTATGTAAAAAAAACCCTACACTTGCTCCGTATTTTTCTTTTAAAAAAAGCGATGTAGACCCAATAGGGTCTTGTTTAGATTGCAAATTTTTACAACCTGGACACTGTAGCGTGTTTCGTTTGTATTTGACAAACTTTGTCCGATCATGGACTAACTAGGCTCAAAAGATTCGTCTCGTGATTTACAACCAAACTGTATAATTAGTTATTTTTTTACCTACATTTAATGCTCCATATATACGTCCAAAAATTAATGTGATGAAGAGAAAGTGAAAAAACTTAGAATTTAGAGGTGATCTAAACAAGCCTAGGCCGGACTTGATAAATTGAACACTCTAGAGAAGTTCGGATCTCCAAACCGACCCACACCCACCATATCCGTCCCATCGAGACCCGTTAAGCCGACCGCCATCGCCTCGTCACCAGCGCGTCATTAACGAGGCTACGAAAAAAAACCCACGTTTTTTCTTCCTCTTTTCGCTGCAACTTCCCACCACCGCCTTCATCCCCTATCCGCGTCCCCCCCGATCGATCGAACGCGGCTAACCTCGCCGCCGCCGCCCCATCGAGGCAGCCATGGCGGAGATCGCCGAGCGGGCCGTCGCGGGCGAGCTGCCGGAGGAGCCGCGGCCGCCGCACGGTGAGGAGGAGGACGAGGAGGAGGAGGAGGAGGGGGACGTGTGCCGGATCTGCCGCAACCGCGGCGACGAGGACCACCCGCTGCGCTACCCATGCGCCTGCAGCGGCAGCATCAAGTTCGTGCACCAGGACTGCCTCCTTCAGTGGCTCGACCATAGCAACTCGCGCCAGTGCGAGGTAATAAAACCGCCCCCGCCCATGCCCTCACCCCGCGGATGGGGACTCCGCTGGGTCGTTGCTTTAGGGATTGATTAGTTCGATTGCGTGGTGGAATCGATCGATTGAACGTTGAGCTGGCGTTATGGGTGCTGTTTCTTTGTTATGACTTGTAGATTGGGTCAAAACTATGTTAATAGGTGTTCATAATGGATAGGGCTATTATTTATGCCTTTTCAGTTGCTAGAATTAGGGGATTAGGGTTGAGAATCAGGACAATTGGATGGTTTTGATGATTATTCAGCTAGCAAAGGTATTTTCATAATGCTCCGCTGCTGTTATGGGTTCAGAGTATTTTCAGAGGCATAATAATTCTGTTAACCCCCTCCAGTTTCATCAAAAAAATAATTCTGTTAACCTGCAGCGTCTGCTTGTGCTTCTTAGCAGTGAGACTATTGACTTGGTATTGACATGTGATTTGCAGTTTCGGTTGCCTTATCCTCTCTTAGGCCACCTTCGGAACAAATGAAAAAATTGGTGGAATTCTAGGATTGGAATCATTAGAACGAACCTCCTCTTGAATAATTCATTTTGTTAGTCTAGGGCAAATGAGTGAACAAGTTTTAGTTGGTGATTCCAAGCACAACTCTACGGCTGGGTAGTAATGTCTTGTATTGCAAAGGAAAAAATATACTCATGACGATGATGATGTGTGTGTCTTGTTTGTCTTCACCCCATTTTCTCTAGATAATTTCTGATTTATGCATATGTGCACTGCAGGTCTGTAAACACGCATTCTCCTTCTCACCCGTGTACGCTGAGAATGCTCCGACAAGACTTCCTTTCCAGGAACTGATAGTTGGTGTTGGAATGAAAGCATGCCATGTGTTTCAATTCATCCTTCGGCTTGCCTTTGTTCTCTCAGTTTGGCTCATGATTATCCCGTTCATTACCTATTGGATATGGCGGTTAACATTTGTGAGAAGTCTTGGTGAAGCACAAAGGCTGTTCCTCAGTCACATCAGTGCTCAGTTGATCCTTAGTGATTGCCTTCATGGGTTCCTTCTCTCAGCTATCATTGTCCTTGTATTTCTCGGAGCCACCTCATTACGGGACTACATAAGGCATTTGCGTGAACTTGGTGGACATGATGCTGAGAGGGATGATGGAGGCCGTGAAAGGCATGGTGCTCGGGCTGTCAGGAGGCTAGCTGGTCCTAATAATAGGGTTCCTGCAGATGGAAATATTGATGAATTAGCAGAAGCCCAAGGAATTGGTCCTGGTGAACTTCTGAGGAGGAATGCTGAAAATGTTGCTGCTCGATTAGAACGACTTGAGGCTCAGGTTGAGCAGATGCTTGATGGTCTGGATGACGCAGATGGTGCAGAGGACGTTCCTTTTGATGAACTTGTTGGTATGCAAGGCCCTGTCTTCCACTTGGTTGAGAACGCAATAACAGTGAGTACTATTTTTCCTACAATACTTTTTTTTGGTAGATCTACATGTGTTGGCATAACTATTTTGAGTTTCAGAGTTGTGTTGCCATGCTACTGCAAAACATTGAAAACTCTTCCACTCCCTTTGTTCCAAATTGCAGGCCATTTTTATTTTGTCCTAATTCAAACTTCTATAACTTTGACCAAGTTTACAGAAAGATGTGTTAACATCTACAACACCAAATAAATGCACCATAAGGACATTTCATTTTGGATCTAATGAAAGTATTTTTCTAACAATACGGTCAAAGTTGGAGAAATTTGACTAGAGAATATTATAACTACAACATTTGGAATGGAGGAAGTAATTATTATGTCCAATTTAGTGATAAGGAGTCTTATTAGTAGGGCCCTTTGAAATAGAGTTTCAAGGAGCTTTTATGTTGAATATCATATTGGTGATAATTAAGATCATTTACCCAAGTTTTGGTTTTAAAAAATTTCATATCAAATACGAAATGAAAGTGGCTGGCACAAGAGCAGCTTGATAAAATTTTGTTACACTGTATCATCAGATTCATAGTTGAATGTACTTTCATAGTTATTACCATAAATTTTTTATTGTTTTTTGCTAGTAAATTGCATGTTCTTTTCCAACCTTTATTACAGTCGCATCTCTTATATTTCGAAACACTGACAGGAATGTCTTTTCTCCAGGTTTTGGCCAGCAATGCTATATTCCTCATTGTTGTGATCTTTGTTCCATTCTCATTGGGAAGGATTGTCCTGTACTATCTATCATGGTTTTTCTCTTCAGCTTCTACTCCTATGCTTGCAAAAATGATGCCCTTCACAGAAACGGCTATTTCTATAGCTAATGATACATTGAAGAGCGCACTTAATGTTGTGAAGAATTTTTCTTCTGACAGTAATAATGAAGGTGTTATCGGGCATGTGATTGAGGTTGTTACTCAATCCTTGAAGATAAATGCCACTGGTCTTAGTGTAATTCAAGGCACTGGGAAGAGCAGTCTGATGAAAGGAACAACAATTGGCTCATCTTACCTTTCGGATTTGACAACTCTTGCTGTTGGATACATGTTCATCTTCTGTCTTGTATTTTTGTACATTGGATCGCTGGCTTTACTTCGATATGCCAGGGGAGAACGTTTCACCATCGGAAGACTCTATGGTATAGCTACTATATTAGAGGCCATCCCTTCTCTATGCAGGCAGTTCTTTGCTGGAATGAAGCACCTTATGACTATGGTCAAAGTTGCATTCCTTCTGGTCATTGAGCTTGGTGTATTTCCTCTCATGTGTGGTTGGTGGCTTGATGTTTGCACTCTAAAGATGTTGGGCACAACAATTGCGCAGAGAGTTGAATTCTTTACTATATCACCCTTGGCGAGCTCATCTATCCATTGGCTAGTTGGGATTGTGTATATGCTCCAAATAAGCATATTTGTCAGCCTTCTTCGAGGGGTATTGCTCAGCCACTTGATATTTCGAGCAACAGCACTCAAAACATTTAAATTCTCTTATGTCCCACTGATCTCACTTTCTTTTTACCTTATTGTGGTAGGTGCTGCGCAATGGAGTTCTTTATTTTCTGCGGGACCCTGCTGATCCAAATTACAATCCATTTAGGGATTTGATTGACGATCCTGTGCATAAGCATGCCCGGCGAGTTCTTTTGTCAGTTGCAGTGTATGGAAGTTTGATTGTCATGTTGGTATTCTTACCTGTAAAACTGGCCATGAGAGTAGCTCCTTCAATTTTTCCTCTGGACATCACGTGAGTTAGCTTACCCAACATATATTCCGCTTTTTTTTGTCATTTGGAATTCCATTCCTAAATGTTTGCCTCCTGTGGAATTGCAGCATATTTGACCCGTTTACTGAGATTCCAGTTGATGTCCTTCTGTTCCAAATATGCATACCATTCGCTATTGAGCATTTCAAGCCTCGTGCAACCATTAAATCTCTTTTACATCATTGGTTTGCTGCGGTTGGTTGGGCCCTTAGCTTAACCGATTTCTTGCTGCCAAAACCTGAAGAAAACGGTGGGCAGGAAAATTGGAATGGCAGGGCAGAAAGAAGAGACAGGGGACATGGTGGGCGGGAAATGGTTGCCCCACAGGTCGAACAACGCATGATACAACATGTTGCCGCAGAAGATAATGGCAGGGGAAATGCAAATGAAGCAAATGATGCCACTGAAGAATCTGATGTAGATGATCAGGGAGACTCTGAGTAAGTATAATCGCTAGATTTGTGGAAAAGAAGTACCTATGGCCTATCTTTCCATGAATTTTGCAAACTACACAGATTACACTATCAAAATAACCAAACAGCTTTGAACATAAGTACATAACTGAGTTTGTTTAGAAAAAAAAACTGAAAACAACTGTGGTCCAATTATCTGCACAAGGGAGACTCTGAGTAAGTATAACCGCTAGATTTGTGGAAAAGAAGTACCTATGGCCTATCTTTCCATGAATTTTGCAAACTACACAGATTACACTATCAAAATAACCAAACAGCTTTGAACATAAGTACATAACTGAGTTTGTTTAGAAAAAAAAAACTGAAAACAACTGTGGTCCAATTATCTGCACAAATTTTCTGAATCAAATTTGGCACATAGATTATATATCAACATAATTGAGTAATGATCCATGTTTACAACAAATACTCGAGAGTATTTTACTGAGTATATCAACATAATAAACTATGGTTTGTTATCTGACCTTTTTCCCATCTTTAAGGTATGGCTTTGTGCTTCGGATTGTGCTCTTGCTTGTACTGGCATGGATGACGCTACTGATATTCAATGCTGGAATGATAGTTATTCCTATCTCGCTTGGCCGTCTGGTTTTTGAGGCTGTTCCCCGCCTGCCAATCACACATGGCATCAAGTGCAATGGTAATCTGCATGTGAATTCTGTTTCCTGAATTGATGTTATATGACCTCATGTTTATGAATAACGAGATCAGTTGTATAACACGTTTGCTGACACCTTTTGGAACTCTATCAGATCTGTTCTCCTTTAGCATTGGGTACTATATTCTCTGGAGTGCGGCAGCTGGGACCAGATATGCGATTGATTACATCAGATCACGACAGCTGGGATTTCTGGTACAACAGATCTGCAAGTGGTGCTCAATTGTTTTGAAGAGCTCTTTTCTCTTGTCAATATGGGTAATTCTTCTAGAATGAACTTCTACTGTTTCAACTATCCCCCTTTTGAACTTGTGGGAGTTCTCTGATTTGCGGTAGTACTGTTTTCTATGTAACTCATTGTTATTATGGATCTAAACAGCAGCGCCAATCTTTTCTTTCAGATCTTTGTTATTCCTGTGCTGATTGGACTCCTTTTTGAGCTGCTGGTCATCGTACCCATGAGGGTGCCTATTGATGAGAGCCCTGTCTTCCTATTGTACCAGGATTGGGCACTGGGGCTAATATTCTTGAAAATATGGACTAGACTGGTAAGATTATAGATCTCTGATTCTTGTGTCCTCACTATTCATTTCCCAGCTACTTATCAATCTTGTTTCTATAGGTTAGTTACCTATTTGGATATTTGTATAGAATAGGATTGAGTACATTGACCAACCTACTATGAGACTTTCCAGGTTATGTTGGATCAGATGGCACCTTTGGTTGATGAAAGGTGGAGGTCAAAGTTTGAGAGAGTTAGAGATGATGGCTTCTCCCGTTTAAGGGGTCTGTGGGTCCTCCATGAAATTATAATGCCGATTATCACCAAACTCCTTACAGCTCTCTGTGTCCCATACGTCCTTGCAAGGGGCATCTTCCCGGTCCTGGGTTACCCACTCATAGTGAACTCAGCAGTGTACCGCTTTGCCTGGCTTGGATGCCTGATCTTCAGCGCACTCTTCTTTTGTGGCAAGAGATTCCATGTCTGGTTCACCAACCTCCACAACTCCATCAGGGATGACCGCTATCTGATTGGCCGGAGGCTGCACAACTTTGGCGAGGACTCGCACTCACCCGAGCCAAGTGAATCTGGAGCAACTATAGGGTCAGATGACCAGGACCGAGCTCTTGTCCTGCGAGATCAGGAAGAGGACGTGGGTTTGAGGATGAGGCGCAATAATATGCGTGCAAACCAACAACCCAGGCTGGCTTTATAAGCAGGAAGTAGTTTTGGATAAAGAGCTCATAATCATGGTATAAGCTGGTCTGCAGCTTCTGATTGTGCTTTGTAATGGGCGTTGTAGAGTGAGTTTGTGTTAGTGATAGGGAAGGGTCTAAAGACTGTTCTCCGACGAAGCCTGGGAGAAAGATAAAGTGGTTGGTTACTATAACTTGTGGCAAACTCCCTTTCCTGTGGTAGTCTTGGCTGACTGTAAATATCGTTTGATAGAGCATTACCAGGCCGACTCAGTTTGTTGTGATCCTCTTGTAATGACTAATGAATTAAGTTGAACTGTTGGGTAGATACGAGATACTAGGTTATATCACTTTCACCACTTTTTTTTTGGTGCCATCTTTGTTTCTTGGCAACTGCAATATTGAAATGAACTAAACTCGGATGTGGGCTGCTGGTTGCATCACGGAACAAGAACAAGTTGATCTGGGCACCAATTGGTTGGGAGTAATTGAAAGCAGGAAAAGGATTTCTGAGCTAGAAGTTTAAAAATATTTGTTTGTTTTGTCGGTGGAAGTTTTGGCGGGAAGGGGAAAGGGTCAACTACCTGCTACCAATCACTCCCTAGGGAAATGGCGGGTAATTGAGTGGGAATTGTATTTTTAGTGGAATATGAATGTATCTTTATAGTTCGTTATGACCTATCCTACTTTTTTTTAACTTAAAAACTAGCACTAAACTGGATATTTTAAATGTACCCTCATAGTTCATTATGACATAAATTTTCACCAGACGAGAGATGTATTTTCTCTCCAACCTCTCCTTTTATTTACCTCCATGAATCAAACAAGTGATCGTAACTAAAATCAAATTTCCACTGTGATTTCCCTATAAATTTTCACCACTAGTTCTTATGCCCCTTCCTAGTTTCCAAGTAGTAGTTGCCAACACTCACTCTGGGCACGATTTACCGAAAACCGAGAACCGAACCGAATTTACCGAGAACCGAACCGAATTTACCGAAACCGAAAAATTCGGTTCCAGGTTCGGTTCCGAGATCTCAGGTACCGAATTTACCGAGGTATTTTCGGTTCCGTACCTCGGTAAACCGAAAGTACCGAACAATACCGAATTTACATAGTAAAGCACTAAGGCCCATGTTCTGTTGACCCAACAAAGAAATTTCACCAAGGCGATAAACCCTAGTCACTACTTGGCACTCATGAGGCGATCGGCCATCGCCCGCTCGTCCCACACTCCCACCTCACTCCACAGCTTTGGGCTGCCCGCCCAACCCTCTAAGGCTTGCTCCTCATGACAATGCCGCCTTCCTCCCGCATGCGCCCAGCAGCGCAGCTGCCTCCACAAGATGCCAGCCACTGCCATCCTCCCTCCACGGCGCATTGGTCCGCTTGCCTTTCCTGCGCCACGCTCCGGCTCCACTGCGCAGCATGTCAAGCGCCGTCCCCGCGCCCAGAGAGGCCTGCACTGAGACCCCCGTCGTCACCCGGTCGTCTAACCGAGCAAGAGCAAGGAGAGGCAATGACAATGAGGCATCGAAGACGGCTACTTCCATTGCTTCCTGCGACTCCAAGTCCAAGGTAAGTCTGATCTGAGTCTATGTTTGACTTAATGGAGCAATTTGATTCTCTAGAATCTAGATGTTTATTTTGACTTCGCTTGAATGATGATATATAACAGATGTCTCGGTCGATGAAGACATTGGCAAAGAAATCGATGATTGGGGGCTCCAAGAGGACGAAAGCGGCTAAGGAATGAAGAGGAGAGGCCTTGAGTCATGGCGGGGCTACTGGTGCCGATGGGAAGGAAGTCAGGTGCCGATGAGAAGAATCTCAGCTGCTGATGGAGAGAAACAGAAGGAGGTCATCGATGTAGATGCTGATGCTGAGGATGGGACGAAGAAAAAGGAGATGACAGCTAGATCAAAAATTTGGGACCACTTCATCAAAATCATGGAAAAGGGTGTGGTGGTCAAGGGACAATTAAAGTATTGCAAAAGTCGAGATCAAAGCACATCCAGTTCATAATGGTACGTCTGGTATGCGTAAGCATTTTGGCGTTGTAAGAGTAATCCTCATAGATCTAGTGATGATGCAACTCGGTGTGTTTTTGCAAGTTAGTGAAGGAAATAATGTAGGCACTTGGAAGTTTGACCCTGAATTGCTTAGGTCTGCCTTTACTGAAATGATAATAGAAGATGAGGAGCCATTTGGATTTGGTGAAAAACCTGGTTTTAGGAAGTTCATGTCTATTGCTTGCCCCCGTTTCATAATACCATCTAGAAGGACATGTACTAGGGACACTGTGCAATTATATTTTGAGCACAAAGCTAAACTGAAAATGTTTTTTCAAGAACATTGCAATAGAGTTTGCCTCACAACCGATGGCTGGACATCACAGCAGCAAGATAGTTACATGACTGCAGCAGCCCATTTTATTGACAATGATTGGTGCTTGCACAAAAAGATAATTAGTTTTTTCAAGGTCAAAGGGAAAAAGGGGGATGATATTGGAAAACACTTACACAAAGTATTGCTTGACTAGGGATTGGACAAAGTAATGACAGTAACAGTTGATAATGCTAGTGCAAATAATAGTGGTGTTAGTTATTTGAGGAGACAAATGAATAGTTTGAAAACTAGCATAGCAGACGGCAAGTACCTTCATATGAGATGTGCTGCACATATAGTTAATTTGATCGTGCAAGATGGTTTGAAAGAGGTAGACCAATCTATCAAGCGTATACAGGCTGCCATTAGATTTGTCAGAGCAAGTTCATCTAGGATTGCCAAATTTAAAGAGATTGCTCAATGGGAAAAAGTGGACAGCAAGGCATTCTTGAACCTTGATGTATGCACAAGGTGGAACTCGACATATGATATGCTAGCAGCTGCCTGCACATATGAAAAAGTGTTTGCTAGATATCCAGAGGAAGATCCATACTATACAATTGAATTGCTTAGTGAGACTAAGCCAGGTGTTCCAGGTCCAGGAGTTCCTGATGAGCACGATTGGGATAATGCAAGGAAACTAGCTGAGTTTCTAAAGCATTTTGCTAACATAACAACACATGTTTCAGCATCCTTAAGTGTGACTGCTCACACTTACTTCCATGAGATTTTAGAGGTCAATGCTTTGGTGAATGAGTGGCTGACTAGTGCTGATTTTGTCCAACAAGACATGGGGAAGAGAATGAAAGACAAGTATGACAAGTATTGGGGGCAGTGGCATGACAATTTGGGCTTGCACAATGAGAAGGGAAAGGGAAAGGAGAAGGAGAAGGAAAATATTAACTTGCTTATCTTTGTTGCTGTTGTACTTGATCCAAGGTACAAGCTTTCACAGTATACAGAAATTGCAATAGAGGACATGTATGGTGAGGGTGTTGGACAAAAAGTGTGGGCTGCTATTACCAAATGTTTGCATGATCTTTTTGAAGAATACAGAGCCAAGAATTCATCCCCAAGTCCTGTAAACTCCCAACCAAGTGATGAGACCCAATCTAAACAAGGTAGAGACAGTCCTAGAAAGGCGAGGAGTAACATTGTGAAGAGAATGAAGCTGAATAGTGGAGTAGGCGGATTTCATGAGGGGCGACATCGGGACTGAATTGGATAGGTACTTGGTGAAGAATGTGAAGAAGATACCAAAAATTTGATATTCTTGCTTGGTGGAAGGGCCAGCCACTAGATTTCCCATACTTTCTAAATTAGCTCGTGATGTGCTTGCTATCCAAATCTCTCACTGCTTGCTAGTGAATCGCCTTTAGCACCGGTGGGCGTGTCTTGGATGATTTTAGGACTTCACTCACTCCATTCATGGTCGAAGCTCTTGTATGTACTCAAGATTGGCTTAGAAGGGCAACTCCAATCAATCTTTCGGAAGATACGAACAATTAACTAAAAACTAGAAGAAGGTGATAACTCATAACTCTATGTGATTTATTTTTCTTGTCATTATCATTACTCGAAAAAAAATTATTACATCCTCTCGCTTATTTAATTTCAGAGTTGATTCAAGAGTTCAAGGACTTGGCCATTATTGACGGCCATGCTGCCAAGTCACAAATTCAAGGCAGCAAAAGTAGGATGGTTACCGCCACCAACATCAAGTCCCAACCAACAAAATCCTCCAAAGACCAAAGCAAGCAAGAGCAAGTCCTCCAAGCCTACATGAGTTACATGAGTTGCTGGCATCTTTATATCGTGCTAGTGTGTTTGGATCGCCGGGCCTTTGATCGGATCGCACTGCAAAGTCTTCTTCTTTGCGTCTTTACCGCTTCTTCTCTCTCACTTTCTTTGAAGTGCTGATTGCTTGCTGATTGCTATCGCCTGTTGTTTGCCTTGGGTACTGCTATGAGTATTTGTGTTAATCCATCGTGGACAACTATGAGTATTTGTGTTAATCTATCGTGGACAGCCTGTTGTGTTGTGGCCTTTTATATGTGTGATTTTAGCACTATTATTTTATATGAAACCATGTTAAATTTCTGACAATTTGCTACTGAACCTGATTTTACATGCTGGTTCGGTTCTTTCGGTAAATACCGGAACCGAACCGAAAGAACCGATACCGAATTACGTCGGTACCGAATTTTTTGTGGAACCGATCGGTACCGATTTTCTCTGGAACCGAATTTACCGAGGTACCGAGGAACCGAACCGATCGGTTCGGTAGTACCGAACGCCCAGAGTGAGCCAACACATTGTGAGAATCAGATCACCAAATGGACGAGGGGCAGGAGGTCCATCTCCATTCCCCAACCAAAATGTACCTGGATTATATTAGAATGACTAAGGTTAGAGTCAGACCTGAGGTAAGAGGGATGATAAGAACACTTTCTGACCTCGGCATGATTGAACACATGTGAGATTCCATATAAAACAGTGTCGGTGTTTCGAGTTACCACCGACGAGTAAATTTGTAGTATTGCGCGTCTGGCTCGGATGGTGTGCTTAGAGGACATGATGTTTATACTGGTTCGGGCAGAAAGTCTCTACATCCAGTTCATCGCTGCTGCTCGTGTTACAAGCACTGAAAGTTTGTAGTAAGAGTTACAAACAGGCGAGAGAGGGAAATGATCCCAAGTCTTTGGTGGAAGGAGTGAGTGCCGCTGCTCAACCGTGCGTTTGTGTCGTGCTCTTGTGCGGATCTAGATCAGATCTTGATGGGTCGATTCGGCTGAATCGGATCCCCTTCATGGGACGCCCTGCTTTTCCTTTTATAGGCCAAGAGAAAGCGCGGGTTACAGCGGAGGAAAAGAGAAGAACAAGAGAGAGAAGAGAACCTCCAGGATCGTCGGGTCCTTCTTCTCCTTCATGCGGGTCCCGCCGATCCTGTGGATGTCAATAGGGACAGCTCCACGTCGCGGCCCTGTTCGTCACTGGCGCCATGCGTAGGCGTCATCTGCCAGTCATGGCGTCCCATTTCGTCTCAGCGGGCGTCGTGGTGAACTGACGCGCCTGTCAGCGTTCGTACGAGGGTTAGGCAGAACAGCACCGGCACGCCCGACGCTGTTCTTGATGTGAATCTTCAGGTATGGTCCGTTATGGCCACGGGTTTCATCGAGTCGTGCCAGTCTCTTCTCCGGTGTCAGAGCTTTGACCCAGGGCCATATGCTTGGACTTGGAGTGGTTGGCGGCGGTATGGACCCTCGTCGGGCGAGACGGAGCCCTCGACCCAGAGGTCGGGCGAGGCGGAGCTCGTGGCCTCGGGGTCGGGCAAGGTGGAGCCCGTGGCCTTGAGGTCGGGCGAGACGGAGCCCCCGACCTAGACGTCGGGCGAGGCTAGAGCCCGTGGCCTCGGGGTCGGGCGAGGCAGAGCTCGCGGCCTTGAGGTCGGGCGAGGCGGAGCCCGCAACCTTGAGGTCAGGCGAGACAGAGCCCCCGACCCAAAGGTCGAATGAGGCGGGGCCCCCGACCCAGAGGTCGGGCGAGGTGGAGCCCGCGCACCTGGGGGTCGGTTGGAGCTGTAGTCGTGCTCTTGACTGCTCGGATGAATCGATGTTGATGACCATTAGCTCCTCCTCTTCGGGTACCCTAGTATTGGTCCTCGGCAGTAGCTGTGGCAGAACCGCCCGAAATAACGCACTTACGGAGGCGCTCGTCATCCACCAGACACTAAGCACCCCGTAAGCATGCTACAGCGGGCGGTATCCGTCGGGCACACCCCAAGGGAGAGCCAAAAAGATCAACATTTTTCCCCAAGGATCCAATAACGAGAACAAGTTACAATACTTAGTACATTTCATACATCCAGAATTCTTAGAAATTCATTATTACATTGCCAAATTCAGAGTGCGAAAGATTAAACAACGGAATGATAATAAACATCTATCGATAGGAACAAGGATCCGTCTGTGCCCACCAGAAGAATCCTTCACACAATGGTACTCCTCAAGCATTACCTGCAATAGGGGTAAATAAACTCTGAGTACACAACGTACTCGCAAGACTTATCCGACTAGTGGAAATAATTTCCCGACTTCAAGGGATATGCAAAGCTTTATGGTTTGTTAGTTTCTTTTTTGCAGAAAGCAATACTAATAGTGAGTCCTTATTTATGTTATTATTAGTAGCCATGATTAATTGATTATCTAGCCATTCTATGTAAGCATCTGTTCTACTTTCAAGCAAGAGTTGAGCAATCAATTCCATTTCATCACCTTTCATCTTTCAGTTCTTACTACGGTGCTAGAGTTTAGACAAGCCGTACCAGATTTCCCGGTGATTCGCGAATCAATGCCCCCAGTTGGGGACCCCAAAAACACACGCCCCGCTTGTACCCCAGGCACAAGCAGGACCAACCCATCACCCTTCTGTCATGGGGTCTAGGTCCCCGTCCAAACTTGGACTCCAAGCACCCGCTCCTAAGTCCTAGACTTAGTGTGGCGCAAGGACCTCCACCATCCCCGTCTCCAATCAGTCGGTCCAAAAAGCGCAAGAACCCATGACAAAAGAGCAATAAGTCTTCCCTGCGCCCATACCCAAGTATGTGCTCGGGATAATAAGTCTATGACTTGCCTAGCGTCCAATGCAACGACCGGTCCTTAACCGACATAAACAGGGAAAAAGTGTAACCAAACTATGCCCTATTGGCCGCAGGATACAACCTCTTACACCCACCAATACCCAAACCATATCCCTGCCCGATCACCACTTTTCCTTTCCACCATTTTACCATGAGTGATCATAATTATCACCTATTGTGAGTAACGGCAAGTTACTCACGCTACCGAAATCCTGAGTAGAGCAGCTACTCGACCTGTACTAGTGGGACTCATAGGTAGATATATTTATGCATTTAGTTTCCATAAAATGCATGTAATGTAAATGCACATCATATATATATTCAGTGATCATTAAAAATATGGGTTATGCACCGGGGCTTGCCTTGGGTAGGCGGTGGGTCAACAAAGTCAGCACCAAAAGGCTTCGGGGCTCCCTCCTGCATGAGGATCTCCTCCTCGTACTCCTCAATGACCTTCTCGTAGTCCTGTTCGTCCACGAGCATTAACTCTACCAACTCATGATCTACATGCATGAAATGATGATGCAACACTTAGTAATACGGCAACAACAACTCTTAAATAAAAATACATCTATCAAGCTACTAAGTGTAACACCTCGGGTGTTTAAAATACTAAAACCTGACATGTCATCATATGCATTGCAAAGCATTTGGCATTTGGTGAAAACTTTGAGATGCATACACTAAAACAAGTTTATATTCATGTGGTATGTGTTGAATTGTATTGTTTGACTTAAATTCAAAGTTTGTTTGGATTTTTGAATTTTTCGAGAAAACCCCGCTTTTCAGCATTTAAATCCTACCCTGAAAATCCATTTCAAAATCTAAGCATAATTTGGGGTTGATCCCAAAAGCAAAAGTGTAGAGCTTGGCAAGTTATACAAAGTTTGTTTTTGGAGTTTTTCAAGTTGTTTAGAAAAATTTTGAGTAATTCAAAAAGGCGTAATTCGTTAAATTTCCCTATTCAAATTCAAAAGTTCATTTCAAAATCTAGACCGAATTAGGAGATGGTTATAGAAGCAAAGTTGTAGAACTTTTGATTTTGAACAACTTTTGTTTTTGAGAGATTTTGAGTTGTTATGAAAATTTGAGAGTAATTTGTGAATTTTGGCGAATGGCAAACTTATAATTATCGTGAAACAAGGTCCACCGTCGAGACTACACCGCCGCGACCTTCTTCGGCGTTCCAGCGCGTCGTGGCCGTCCTTAGCGTCATGCTACCGGCACGGAAACGGCTCGTCGTGGCTTCCTTGAGCTTCGAGTCGCGTTATAAGAACCGAGACGCCGTCGTCGCTCGTTTTTCTTTCTCCTCTCTTTTTCCTGCCGCCACCACCGCAGCTCCATCGAGCTCTCGCCGTCGACTTAGCGCCGTTGCCGCCTCGGCAAAGCTCGCCCCAGCTCCGCCTTAACCTTACGCGTCCAACCGACCCACCAATTCAGTTTATCTCCACCGGAAACTCGCTGTCCACGCTTTTCTTCTTCGGCAAGCAACTCCTCCGCCGAAACACGATTCGCCGCGAGAGCTCCACACAGTGCATCTTCGTCCCGGTTTTGGCCGATTCTGTTTTGTCTCGATCTTTGAGAACTTAATCCAAAGTCGGTTGCTCATTTTGATCACTGCAGTCGCCGGTACACCATCGCCGACGACGTTTTGCTCCGCCGTGATCACCGTGATCGTTGTCACGCCTCTCTGTTGCTTCTCCGACCTCGCTCCTTGCTTCAACGCGTTCGGGGTGAGCCTCTAGTGCTTCCTGAATCCCTTGTTTGAGCTCTACCGGTCGTACACCGCCGACGTAGCGCTGCCGTGCCACCACGTCCGCCATGGTCGACGACGAGCTAGTATAGGGCCGTGTCGGTCTTGATAGGGGCGCCAATCGATGCGCCTAGACTTGGTGATCATTTTGATACGTTGGTCGTCGCGGTGATCTCACCGTCGGCGAGAAATTGCCGGTCGAGCCGTCGCCGCCGTGGTCAACGTCGGAGGTTAGGGATGACAGTGGGGTCGGGTTGTCGCGACTCAAATTGTTCAAATGGATTTTTCTATTTTCAGATTTGAATGAATAGTCTCTGTTTTTGTTATTTTTGTGTAGATTTATTTAGAGCTCCAAAAATTATGAAAATTTTTGTGTGACTTCTCTGTGATGTATAGTATTTAAGAGAAATATAAAATAATGTTTTTCAGTAATTTTTGAATGTGATAAAAATTGCTCAATTTATTAATAAATGGATTTCCATGATTTTTCTAGGCTTATTTATTTATCCAAAAATTATGAAATTTGTTTTGCCACTTAGTTATCATGTAATGAATATTTACAAAAATTTTGAGCTCAATTGGAATAACTTGATTTATTTCATAATTTTGAATTAAATAATTAATTCAAAAAAGCAAATAGTAACCTTTAATGATTTAGGTTTTGTTTGAAATTTTGATTGAGTGATGACCTTGGATCATTAATTGATAATGATTCTTGGCAATTGATTGGGTGTTACGAAAAAGGTTTGACTAGTTTGACTTGCAACTGTACCGCGAAGGAAAGTTGTATTCAAATTATTAATTTTGCATCCATCATCAAGCATCATGTTTCGTATTCCACATCATGTTAAACATGACATTGTTATTACATGTAGTAAACGAAGGTGAACACATGGTAGTTAATCAAGTGGTTGAGGAGTTTAATCCGTCTGTTGAGGTCGGACCGAATACTTGTGAAACGTCGCAGGAGCCGAACTTTTCCGTCAACGAAGGCAAGCCCCGGATGCATACAACCCTACCTTGTGTTTTACAAAATAATTTTGCTTTTGCTTTTCGTTACTGCATTAAGTGATTAGGAGTTAAGTAAGAGCCTAATTGGTGCATTACCATCCTTGTTATTCCATATTTACCATATTACCAGTTTTTAAACACGTATATGCCTAGTTTTGCTTAGCTATGCGTAGAACGATGAAAGTCGGGTAATTACCTGCCACCTGCAAGTTTTAAATGGAACATTGGTTAATTATGTTAGCATGGGATATGTGAATGTGGAGTAATAAATCTAGACCGGGCGAACTCGGTGTGTGTGAGCCACAAGACATGGAGGTCTTATGAGCGGGTTCTTTCCGCCTGTGTCGATTAAGGCACGTCCGTTGTTGAATTGCATGAGGTGAGAATTTGTAGTACTAACCACATACTCCGGTAAGCCTGAACTTGGCGATTCTATTACGAGAATGGCTACTCGCGCACTGGGAGTGGAGAGATGGCGGGAATAGCGTGTACGCACGTGGCTATGGGCTGGATTGGTGGAGTACTGTATTCTCGGGTGGCGCGGACCCGTTCTTGTTTCAGAGGATCTAAGGGTAGGTTGGTATATGTAGGTCGGGGACCTGCATATGTCGTGTGGTCTGGAATTCCCAGCTGGGTTTATAATTGGTTTGAATCGTCGTTGCTCCTCGGTTATGGAGACTCAACTCACTGTTCATCATCGTAGTATTAATAACTAGAACTTGAGAATGGTTGATGAAGGTGTTGGATATGAAGTTTCATGATCTCATTACGGATTGTGTCATCTTTGTATATGAGTTTATGAAGTTTAAATTGTTGAAATAAAGAATTTTGTTAAAGAGCTTTTACGCAAAATAACTTTGATTATTGCTAAAACCATACCTTGAATCCCTGAGCCTGCATTCTTGAGTTATCAGTTCTTATTTCGGTTAAGTCTTGTTGAGTACTTTTGTACTCAGGGTTCGTTGACCCTTGTTGCAGGTGAGTCTCATGAGCAGATCTGTTGTGGATCGTGCTGCATGACAGTTGTACCTTGTGATGACGATGAGAAGTAATTGTGTGGCCCTTGGGCAGGGCAGCCTCATTGTGTGTTTTGTATTATATTATAATGCCACTCCACTACTTTGGTTTGTATTAATATCGAAATTAGTTGTATGGTTTGAAACAAATGGTTTGTAAACTATGTTATTGTAAGTCTTCCACTACTTTTACTCTGATGTATCTATTTGAATAAACTGTTGTAATACTGTAATGACTCTGTAATGTGATCCTGCTCAGAAATCGTGGATGATTCGGGGTTCCCCGAGGACACCCGACAGTCTTCTTAAATTACCAGGAACATATGCATAGATGTCAAAGGTCGTTGGACAGTGACAGGTGCATGTGGGCCCTATAATTTAGGAGGTTCTTCCACAAAATGGTATCAGAGCGATCGTTACAAAGTTTTTGTGGTATTGGTTTACAAAAACTTCAAAATGATTTGGGATGACTAAATTTAACTTGATTAATTTGGTCCAAATTGCTTCTGACTTGTCTTATTTCTTTCTCACCATTCCGTATTTAATTAAAAAGGGTCTTGTGTGGTGGAGTAGTAATCTTACTATGCCCTATATAAAAAATAAATAAATGTTGTTTATGTGCATTATAAACTTTGATGTTTTTGTTCGTAAGAACGATTCATGCATCATTATTAATTCACTCGTTACTTCCTTCACCTCTTAGTCTGGAGTTGAGTAGTGAGACTGGTTTGAGTAATGTAATCCATCATAGCTGCTCTTTAGACTTTGATCAAATGGGCTTACTTGGATTAAATTGGTTTCCTACAGTATGGCTCGTGCCAAGATAACGCCCCGTAAGTCCACTGGACCCAAAGGAGTTTCTCGTCACCAACTTGCCCCTAGAAACGATGGTGCTAGCAGTAGCAGTTCTAGGCCTGATCCCCAGGCGGAGATACAGAGAATTTATGCAGAATTAGCACAAGCTACTAGAGATAGGGCTTTAGATGCTATACAGGTAGGAGAATTACAGGATCAATTGAGGCGTCTCACCACCGCACACAGGAACTGCGAAAGCATGTTAGTTCGTACGATGGAGGGACGAAATGAGGCTTGGCATAGGGAAAATGTAGCTAGAGCTAGAATTTATGAGCTAGAATTCTATGTAGAAGATTTAGAAGAACATAATACCTATCTACATGAGGAAGTTCATAGGCTTAGCAATCTACTAAACCCGAATCATGAGCCTCAAGCTGATGCCATGGACCCCGGTGTCATCCTTGCCGATGATAACGAATCGGAAGAGGAAGAAGAAGAAGATCCTGAAGAATTAGTAATGATCAATAAAAGTGATGATGAAGGCGGTAATAATTTTGGAATGGATACCGAGCCTGAAGTTTGAAGTAATCACGGAAAAGAGTAGAGTTGTATAATAGTTAATTATGGTTAAGCTATGTATCTTGTTTTGGTACATATAGGGTCTGGTGTTTATAGTAATAAACCCTATGTTATGTGTCTAGAGTAAGCTGTTGTGCAATTCAATAAAGGCTTGTGAATAAAGTTTGGTTTGTTATGAGCAGATGCGTCGTACGCGGGGATCGCATATTCCTGGTACTTCACAAGATGATGATGATATCCCCAACCCACCACCGATGCCGACCAATCTGGCTGATGCTATCGCTGCATTAGTCAATGTGATTGTGGAAAATTCTCGTTTGCTTCATGAGATGGCTCAAAGTAATCAGAATCAGATGCATGGAAATCGTGGCCGCAATCATAACAGGCATGAGGCTACCTATGTGGATTTCACGGATACAAAACCCCTAGTGTTCACCAAGGCAGATGAACCACTAGAGGCTGATGACTGGCTTAGGACCATGGAGCAGAAATTTGATCTTATTCACTGCACAGAGTTTTAGAAACCGGTGTTTGCTGCCCAGCAACTTAGAGGTGCAGCTGGTGCTTGGTATGCAAATCTGATGGTCATGCAACCCGCAGGCGTTCCATTAACTTGGACAGAATTTCACACTGCTTTCAGAGCCCATTATATCCCGGAAGGAGTGATGGCTATGAAGCTAGATGAATTCCTTGCTTTGAGGCAAAGGGATCAAACGGTTATGCAGTATGTGGAAAGATTCAATCATCTGTCGCAGTATGCATCTGAACATGTCAATACGGATGCCAAGAAAAAGAAATGGTTCATGAGAGGTCTGAATACCAAACTACAGACAATGATGACAGCCTGTACCAATATCACTTATCATGAGGCAGTAAATATTGCAATTGCTTCAGAGGCAAAGTATCGGCAGCATAAGGAGCTCAAGAAGAAAAAGAATGTGCCGTCTGGACCTTTTGGTGAAAACCAAAAGAGGCAGAGAGTGATTTATCATCCAATAAACCATTATCGTCCTCCTTATCGTCCGCCGTTGTTCCAAGCCGGGCAACAGTCAAATGTCCGTCCTGCTATAACCTATCTGAACTCACAGTCAACCAATGCTCCTGGTGGTAATGCTCCAACGTCACAGGGTCACAACTATCCGTATTACAATTGTGGAAGGACTAGTCATTTCTCCAGGGAATGTCCATATCCTAGGCAGGCTAATCAAAATTATCAGAAGACCCCTGCCAATCAACAACAAGGTCAGGCACCAAACAAGAACCACAATCAGAATGCTCAGAAGGGCAAATATGAGAGGAAGACAGGACGGGTGTTCTATATTCAAGCTGGAGAAATTCCAGAGGGGGAGCCGATGATGATGGGTATGTTTCTGCTTGCCAATCACCCTGCAGATTATACTTTTTGATTCAAAGCGCATCGCATTCATTCATCAATAGAACATTTGTCATGAAGTATGAAATTTCAATTAGGGCAACAAAGGAAAGTTTCTTTGTACAAATGCCTGGGGACGCCTCGTACTACTAAGGAAATGGTGTACCAGTGCACCCGTAAACCTGGTGGGCATATTTTTCCCACTACCATGATTATCCTTAAGGATCGTGGATATAGATGTAATCTTGGGAATGAATTGGATGTATCAAAGATAAGGTCATTATAGATGCTTTGAATAGGACTTTAAGAGTAAGTTTGCACGATAGTAATTCTCAACTTCTCATCCAACTTCCAACCTTAAGAAGATCAAGGGCGAGTTTGTGCAACTGCCCGTCAAAGAGATTAGAGATATCCCGGTAGTACGTGAATTTCCTGATGTGTTTCCCGGAGGATTTACCCGGTCTACCACCGATAGGGATGTACAGCTAACATAGAGTTACAACTCGAACAGCTCCAATTTCTCGGAGAGCTTATAGAATGCCACCTAAGGAATTGGTCGAGTTGAAGGCTCGATTACAAAGAATTAATTGAGAAGGGGTTTATCCAACCTAGTTCCTCACCTTGGGGATGTCCGGCAATTTTGTGAAAAAGAAAGATGAGACCACGAGGTTATGTGTTGACTATCGTCCGCTGAATGAAGTGACCATCAAGAACAAGTATCCATTACCTCGGATAGATTTGCTTTTTGATTAGTTGGCGGAGCCAAAGTTTTCTCAAGATAGATTTGAGATCGGGTATCACCAAATTAAGATAAAGCTCAAGATATTCCCAAAACGACATTTACCACAAGATACGGATTATATGAATACTTGGTGATGTCTTTTGGTTTGACAAATGCTCCCGCTCATTTCATGTATCCGATGAACTCGGTATTCATGCCCGAGCTAGACAAGTTTGTAGTGGTATTTATAGATGATATACTAGTATATTTCAAGAATAAGATGAACATGTAGAACACCTCGTAATTGTTCGACTCGCTTTGAGAGAACATCAATTGTATGCTAAGTTCAAAGTGTGTGATTTTTGGCTTAAGGAAGTGCAATTTCTTGGACATGTCTTGTCACCAAGGAGTTGCAGCTTGATCCCGCAAAGTGAGGGATGTGCTTGATTGGAAACCGCCAACCACAGTTCATCAAGTTCGAGTTTTCTTGGATTGGCGGGATATTACCGTCGGTTTATTCCAGAATTATCTAAAGTATCAAAACCTATAACTGAATTGTTGAAGAACCAAGTCAAGTTTGTCTCGGTCATCGATTATGAAGAGGCTTTCTAGACTTTAAAAGGTCATTGACTCATCGCACCAAAGTGTTAGCTCAACTTTGATATCAGAAGCCGCTTGATGTTTATTGTGATGCTTCGTATTGGTATTGGATGTGTGTTGATGCAAGAAGGCCGAGTCATTGCCTATGCGTCCGAGCAACTTAAGCAACATGAAGAACACTATCCTACTCATGATTTGGAGTTAGCAGCTGTGGTTCATGCTCTGAAGATTTGACGGCATTACCTGCTTGGTAATACGTGCCATATATATACAGATCACAAGAGCTTAAAATATATCTTTACTCAGTCAGAGTTGAACATGCGACAAATAATATGGTTAGAACTAATTAAGGATTATGATTTGGAAGTACATTATCACCCTGGTAAAGCAAATGTAGTTGCAGATGCTCTCAGTCGAAAAAGCTATTGCAATTGCCTGACAGTAAGAACAATGGGTTTGACT
This sequence comes from Miscanthus lutarioriparius, assembly GCA_904845875.1. Classification (NCBI taxonomy): domain Eukaryota; kingdom Viridiplantae; phylum Streptophyta; class Magnoliopsida; order Poales; family Poaceae; genus Miscanthus; species Miscanthus lutarioriparius. The sequence goes on from CAJGYO010000019.1 coordinate 17,885,761, forward strand.
TTATGTCAAGAGATGGAGAAGCTAAATGTAGAAGTAATTCACAAGGTTGTTTGACCAACATAATTGTTGAAGCCACTATTCGAGATCAAGTTATTGCTGCTCAGAAGGAAAACAAGGGTGTAGCCCATATCAAGGAAAGAGTCGTGGAATGGAAAGGCGGAATGTTTCAAATAGATAGATAATGAAGGTGTTCTATGGTTCAAGGATCGTTTGGTAGTACCAAAAGTTCCCGAGTTATGGCAATCAATTCTTGAAGAAGCACATGCTACTAGGTTATCTATCCATCCGGGAAGCAACAAGATGTACCATGACTTAAAACAAAGGTTTTGGTGGACAAAATGAAGATAGAAATTATGTAGATATATAGTAGAGTGTGATACTTGTCGAAGGTGAAAGCTATACATTTGAGGTCTGGCGAGAACTACAACCATTACCTATTCCAGCTTGGAAGTGGGAGGACATAAGTATGGACTTTATTGTTGGCCTACCCAAGACAAAGAAAGGGATTTGACTCAATATGGGTTATTGTAGATCGACTCACTAAGTCAAAGATATTTTCTTCCTGTCAAGACTATATATCCCACTGTCCAATACGCCAAGATATATTTAGCAAGAATTATGAGTCTCCATGGAATACCAAAGACCATAGTGTCCGATCGGGGTACACAGTTTGTCTCCAGTTTTTGGAAACAATTGCATTCTTCCTTGGATACCAAGCTCCTGTATAGTACAGCTTATCATCTGCAGACTGATGGACAGACTAAAAGAGTCAATCAAGTGTTTGAAGATATGTTAAGGTGTTGTGTCCTTAATTATTCCAACAAGTGGGACGAATGCTTACCTTTGGTCGAGTTCTCATATAACAATAGTTATCAGGAAAGCATTACAATGGCTCCATTTGAAGCACTCTATGGCCGTAGGTGCAGAACATCGCTGAGTTGGTCGGAGCCCGGAGAAAGAAGATTCTTTGGAGTTGACCTTATGAAAGAAACGGAAGACAAGGTTAGGCAAATACAGAGTAATTTGAAAATAGCTCAGTCCCGCCAAAAGAGTTATGCGGATAGACGATGGAGACCATTGGTGTTTAATAAAGGAGATTTTGTATATCTAAAAGTATCATCAATGAAGGGAGTTAACCGTTTTGGTGTTAAAGGCAAGTTGGCACCTCGATATATTGGACCATTTCAAATTTTGGAGAGATATGGAAAAGTGGCCTATCGCTTAAAATTACTAGAACATTTATCAGCTGTACATGATGTGTTCCATGTGTCTCAGTTGAAGAAGTGTCTCCGAGTGCCTGAGCAGAATGTTGAAGTTGAAGAAGTGGAACTTGAACCAGATCTGACTTATTCAGAATATCCTATCCGAGTGTTGGATCAGAAAGATTGTGTTACTCGGAGGAGAACAATAAAGTTCTATAAGATACAATGGAATCAACATTCAGAAGAGGAAGCTACCTGGGAATCAAAAGATTACTTGTTAGAAAAGTTTCCAGAGTTTCTAGCGTCAATATAGAATAGAATAATGTTAGTTGAGCTCGGTTACTACAAATTGTGTTTTGTAAAAGAACCTCAGTTGTTTTATGGAAAAGTTCTGGATGTTTTTGGATTGACACATTTCCTTTTCCATTACTTACTCTATGGCTTTGAATCTCGGGGCGAGATTTCTTTTAGGGGGAAGGATTGTAACACCTCGGGTGTTTAAAATACTAAAACCTTACATGCCATCATATGCATTGCAAAGCATTTGGCATTTGGTGAAAACTTTGAGATGCATACACTAAAATAAGTTTATATTCATGTGGTATGTGTTGAATTGTATTGTTTGACTTAAATTCAAAGTTTGTTTGGATTTTTGAATTTTTCGAGAAAACCCCGCTTTTCAGCATTTAAATCCTACCCTGAAAATCCATTTCAAAATCTAAGCATAATTTGGGGTTGATCCCAAAAGCAAAAGTGTAGAGCTTGGCAAGTTATACAAAGTTTGTTTTTGGAGTTTTTCAAGTTGTTTAGAAAAATTTTGAGTAATTCAAAAAGGCGTAATTCGTTAAATTTCCCTATTCAAATTCAAAAGTTCATTTCAAAATCTAGACCGAATTAGGAGATGGTTATAGAAGCAAAGTTGTAGAACTTTTGATTTCGAACAACTTTTGTTTTTGGAGATTTTTGAGTTGTTATGAAAATTTGAGAGTAATTTGTGAATTTTGGCGAATGGCAAACTTGTAATTACTGTGAACAGTGTCCACCGTCGAGACTACACCGCCGGCGACCTTCTTCGGCATTCCAGGCGCGTGGTGGCCGTCCTTGGCATCGCGCTGGCACGGAAACGGCTCCGTCGTGGCTTCCTTGAGCTTCTGAGTCGCGTTATAAGAACCGAGACGCCGTCGTCGTCGTTTTTCTTCCTCCTCTGCTTTTCCCGTCGCCACCACCGCAGCTCCGTCGAAGTCTCGCCGTCGACTTAGCGCCGTTGCCGTCTCGGCAAAGCCTGTCCCAGCTCCGCCTTAACCTTACGTGTCCAACCGACCCACCAATTCAGTTTATCTCCACCAAAAACTCACTGTCCACGTCTTTCTTCTTCGCGGCCAGCAACTCCTCCACCGAGCGCGATTCGCCGTGGTCAGAGCTCCACGGTGCATCTTCGTCCCTGGTTTTGGCTGATTCTGTTTTGTCTCGATGCTGTAGAACTTAATCCATAGCTGGTTGCTCATTTTGATCACTGCAGTCGCCGGTACACCACCGCCGACGACATTTTGCTCCGCCGTGATCACCGTGATCGTTGTCACGCCTCTCCGTTGCTTCTCCGACCTCGCTCCTTGCTTCAACGCGTTCGGGGTGAGCCTCTGGTGCTTCCTGAATCCCTTGTTTGAGCTCTACCGGTCATACACCGCCGACGTAGCGCTGCCGTGCCACCGCATCCGCCATGGTCGACGACGAGCTAGTATAGGGCCGTAATCAGTGCTGATAGGGATGTCAATCGATGCGCCTAGACTTGGTGATAATTTTGGTACGTTGGTCGTCGCCGGTGATCTCACCGTCGGCGAGAAATCGCCGGTCAGAGCCGTCGCTGCCGTGGTCAACGTCGGACGTTAGGGATGACAGGTGGGGTCGGGTTGTCGCGACTCAAATGTTCAAATGGATTTTTCTATTTTCAGATTTGAATGATTAGTGTCTGTTTTTGTTATTTTTGTGTAGATTTATTTAGAGCTCCAAAAATTATGAAAATTTTTGTGTGACTTCTCTGTGATGTATAGTATTTAAGAAAAATATAAAATAATGTTTTTCAGTAATTTTTGAATGTGATAAAAATTGCTCAATTTATTAATAAATGGATTTCCATGATTTTTCTAGGCTTATTTATTTATCCAAAAATTATGAAATTTGTTTTGCCACTTAGTTATCATGTAATGAACATGTACAAAAATTTTGAGCTCAATTGGAATAAGTTGATTTATTTCATAATTTTGAATTAAATAATTAATTCATAAAAGCAAATAGTAACCTTTAATGATTTAGGTTTTGTTTGAAATTTTGATTGAGTGATGACCTTGGATCATTAATTGATAATGATCCTTGGCAATTGATTGGGTGTTGCGAAAAAGGTTTGACTAGTTTGACTTGCAAATCTGTCTCACAAGGAAAGTTGTATTCAAATTATTAATTTTGCATCCATCATCGAGCATCATGTTTCAGATTCCACATCATGTTAAACATGGCATTGTTATTACGTGTAGTAAACGAAGGTGAACACGTGGTAGTTAATCAAGTGGTTGAGGAGGTTAATCCGTCTGTTGAGGTCGGACCGAATACTTGTGAAACGTCGCAGGAGCCGAACTTTTCCGTCAACGAAGGCAAGCCCCGGATGCATACAACCCTACCTTGTGTTTTACAAATTAATTTTGCTTTTGCTTTCCGTTACTGCATTAAGTGATTAGTAGTTAAGTAAGAGCCTAATTGGTGCATTACCATCCTTGTTATTCCATATTTACCATATTACCAGTTTTTAAACTCGTATATGCCTAGTTTTGCTTAGCTATGCGTAGAACGATGAAAGTCGGGTAATTACCTGCCACCTGCAAGTTTTAAATGGAACATTGGTTAATTATGTTAGCATGTGATATGGGAATGTGGAGTAATAAATCTAGACCGGGCGGACTCGGTATGTGTGAGCCACAAGACATGGAGGTCTTGTGAGCGGGTTCTTTCCGCCTGTGTCGATTAAGGCACGTCCGTTGTTGAATTGCATGAGGTGAGAATTTGTAGTACTAACCACATACTTCGGTAAGCCTGAACTTGGTGATTCTATTACGAGAATGGCTACTTGCGCACTGGGAGTGGAGAGATGGCGGGAATAGCGTGTATCCACGTGGCTATGGGCTGGATTGGTGGAGTACTGTATTCTCGGGTGGCACAGACCCGTTCTTGTTTCAGAGGATCTGAGGGTAGGTTGGTATATGTAGGTCGGGGACCTGCATATGTCGTGTGGTCTGGAATTCCTAGCTAGGTTTATAATCGGTTTGAATCATCGTTGCTCCTCAGTTATGGAGACTCAATTCACTGTTCATCATCGTAGTATTAATAACTGGAACTTGAGAATGGTTGATGAAGGTGTTGGATATGAAGTTTCATGATCTCATTACGGATTGTGTCATCTTTGTATATGAGTTTATGAAGTTTAAATTGTTGAAATAAATAATTTTGTTAAAGAGCTTTTACGCAAAATAACTTTGATTATTGCTAAAACCATACCTTGAATCCCTGAGCCTGCATTCTTGAGTTATCAGTTCTTATTTCGGTTAAGTCTTGTTGAGTACTTTTGTACTCAGGGTTCGTTGACCCTTGTTGCAGGTGAGTCTCATGAGCAGATCTGTTGTGGATCGTGCTGCATGATAGTTGTACCTTGTGATGACGATGAGAAGTAATTGTGTGGCCCTTGGGCAGGGCAGCCTCATTGTGTGTTTTGTATTATATTATAATGCCACTCCACTACTTTGGTTTGTATTAATATCGAACTTAGTTGTATGGTTTGAAACAAATAGTTTGTAAACTATGTTATTGTAAGTCTTCCGCTACTTTTACTCTGATGTATCTATTTGAATAAACTGTTGTAATGCTGCAATGACTCTGTAATGTGATCCTGCTCGGAAATCATGGATGATTCGGGGTTCCCCGAGGACACCCAACAGTCTTCTTAAATTAACAAGAACATATGCATAGATGTCAAAGGTCGTTGGACAGTGACAGGTGCATGTGGGCCCTATAATTTAGGAGGTTCTGCCACACTAAGCGAGTTCTACCGACTAAGGTGCTAAGTTACCTATTGTTACCACTAACAAGTATGAAGCGTGACATATATTATCTTAGCAACTAAATGTATTCTTACTCTTAATACCGATTTACTCTATATATGATTAAACAGGGAGTACTAGCTACTCTATTTATCAACCTACTCTAGGGCTACAAAAATTACAACGAGTACATAATAATCTAATGATCCTACTGTAAACATTTTATGGCTAAAGCTATCATCAATTTGCCACAAAAATTCCTACAAATATTAATCTACATAATACTAAGCTTTCTAAATTGAATTTATGAACCTATTATTATCACAGCTAACTGTAAACTAACTACACTAACAGATAGATAACATTTTTGTGAACCTAACAAATTTTGTTTCACTATTTTAGGACATCTATAAGATTTACTACAAATTATTAAAGTTCAGCTCAAAACTAAATTGAATAAGTATTTGTTAATTCACTGGAAAAGAAAGAAACTAAACTTCACCGCGTGGCCCACTCCTCGCGGCTCGGCCCACTCCTACAGCGCGCAAACGTGAGCCACCGGCGCGGCCCATGTGCGCGGCGCGCGGACGCGGCCCATGGCGGAACCCGCGTGTGCGCTGGTGCTTTTTGCTAAAGAGCCCCCGTTCTCTTTCCTATTCGCGAAGCTCACTCGAACACTATTTAATTGAGTCACACCCTTTGCATCTAGCACCCTGTTCTTACTCGAATTCTTGTTTTTCAAAGTCCTTGACCGAAACTAAATAAGGCCGCGGTATCGCCGGCCAATACCGGAGAGCACGGACCTCCTTGGCCTCAACCAACACCTACCTAGCACTCTACGAGCGAAGTGCAATCGATCGACGTATCGGACACTAAAAACTATGCAGTGTGTAGGTGTGGCCGTGCGCCGCGGTGGGGTCGGGCCGTAGCAACACCGGCGCCGGCGAATTTACCTAGCCCAACGCCTCTACCGCTACTCTTTGACCATCTATAGACTGTGGGCAACAATATAGAAGTCCTATTTGAATCGCTACTACACTCAAGCGCGTCGGCCACGGGAACGACCTCCAACACAGTTCGCCGGCGGCAGCGAACATGTCCCGGGCAACCTAGACCCCAAACGGTTCAACCACCTATCCAAGGAGCAAGAGGGCCTCACCAGAGACGTATAGGGCAGACTGGATGAAGTTGTGGGGCTTGGCAAGGTGGTTGGCCACTAGCGCGGGGTGACTCTGGTTCACGGCAAGCACGGTGACGGCGTTCCCGGTGACCAGCTGCTCTATCGATGAAATTGCTGCACGAGCGAGTCAACCAAGTCAAGGAGATGCAATTGCACTACTCAATTGAGACAAAGAATTAAGGAGCGACGCCCTGGCCGAGCACCCGCCTCAAGGGCCATGGCGGACCGCCGCGAGGAGAATGCCCCGTGTTACCTTACTGTAGGATGGAAGCTCGCTGGGACGACTCCAATCACTGGCTGACTAATAGGGCTAATTGGGTGCACGGTTAATTGGAAGGAGGTGGACTATGTACGGCTAATTGGATGGACGACGGTGTTCGGACTTAAGGAGGTCGACGGTGGGGGCAAAATTCCAATTGATGCCCCAACACCGTACGACCACCACAGTGGCAAGCTTGGCGCGAAGCTGGACTTCAACTCGACCTCCAAACATGCGCCATTATGAGGGTAGAGCCAAGCTCTGTGGTTTTGCCTTGGCGCGGCTCGGCTAGCGTGATTCAAGGTGATAGGACGGGAAGCTTGGCGTGGTGCATTTTCTAATTGGGAGAGGACGACAGCGCGACTGTGATGGCTCCACAACGACGTGCGGCCGTAGCGCCATGACTCGCAAGACGACGGTGGCTCGGCACAGCGCGCCGCAGAGGCTGACGCCGGTTCTGGGAGTCAGAAGCGTGGCGATGCATCGTGCGCGGATGTGATGGCGAGGGCAGGCGGGCAGACCCATGCCCGTGCGGCCGCGAAGGGTCAACGGCAGCAGTCACCGCGCGACAGCGACGGTCGGAGCGCAGCGCGGCCGGGTGCGTAGCTGGACACGACAGCGAGCAGCGTGGCTCAGGCGGACGCGACGGTGGCAGAGCAGCTAGGCTCGCTGGCGTGGTGCACGTGCATGTGTGAGCGTGTGCCAGGGCGCGGTAGTAGGAGTTCGTGACCAGCAGTATGGAGCCACATGCGCAGCATGCGTGCACATGCGCGTCGGCGGCCAGCGCGGCAACGCCGAGCACAGGGCAGGGTGACCGTGCCCAGGCGCTGGCACCGCCCAAAAACGTGACTTGCACGCTTTTTAAAGCTGCTTAAATACCCAACCCGATGATCCAATTGCTAAACTAACTATTTAACACTCGAGGTGGGATGTCAAGCTACTAAAACGAACCCTAAAACCATGCTACTACTTAAACAGATTCTCTTATAAAAATTCCCAAACTCAGCTTCGTAAACTCATTTTCTGACTTAATAAAATGACTAAGTTTTTGTTCGGATTCGCGTCAACTTCGATTTCTAAGCTATTAAGTAAGCTGTCTGGCGAATCCCGTTCTCGACCGCAAGTATTTCATCGCCACCTATGAAGTTTGTACTACAAACTTTATTAAAGTTTCGTATATGCATTCTATAGCATTCTTGCTCAATAAAAATTCCTTTAGAACTCTAAGTGATAAAACACGACATGAAATATAACATTTATTTTGCGTTTCTGATAAACATTTCAAGTCACAAGAATTTATTTACACATTATATTTCATACATTTACACATAAGTATGATGCTCATGCAGTGTTTTAGCAAAAGATTATACAGTGTAACACCGAGGGTGTTACAAAACTACCCCCTAAAATAAAATCTTGACCCAAGATTTCATGTGCCTAGTGTGGGAAAGGAGATAGAAAATACATTTCAATGTAGCAACTACCTATCAGAACCAGAGAGAAGGTGGGGGTAATGCTTTAAGATATAGCTCTCTTATTCCCACGTGGCCTAATCCTCAGAGTGGTTTTGCCACTGCACCTTGTAGAACCTCACCACATTGTTCCTTGTCACTCTTTCCTTTTCATCTAGGATTTTGACAGGGTGCTCAATATAAGTCAAATCAGGCTGGAGTGGAAGTCCTTCAATTTCTACAACTTCATCCGGGACCCGCAAACATTTCTTCAACTGTGAGACGTGAAACACGTCGTGTACCACCGATAAAATATCGGGAAGCTGGAGACGGTATGCAACTGGGCCACACTGCTTTAAAACTTTGTAAGGACCCACGTATCGGGGAGCTAGCTTGCCATGGATACCAAACCGATGCACCCCTCTCATAGGAGACACCTTGAGGTACACATAATCTCCAACTGCAAACTATAAGGGCCTTCTTCGCTTGTCTGTATAGGCTTTCTATCGGCTCTGAGCTGCTTTCAAATGGCTCTGAATAATGATGGCTTGTTCACGAGCCTCTTTGATGGAATCAGGCCCAAAATATCCACGGTCTCCCACTTCAACCCAATTAAGTGGCATCCTACATTTCTTTCCATATAGAGCTTCAAATGGTGCCATGCAAATGCTCTCTTGGTAGCTATTATTGTAAGAAAATTCAGCTAACTTCAGTCATCCATCCCACTTCTCAGGAAAAGAAATGGCACAAGCTCTCAACATATCCTCGAGCACCTAGTTCACCCTTTTAGTTTGACCATCAGTTTGTGGATGATATGCAGAGCTTCTGAGGAGGCAAGTACCAAGACAGTGCTGTAGTTGCTCCCAGAAACGAGAGACAAAAACTGACCCTCTATCAGAGATGATAGTAAGGGGAACTCCGTGTAGGGTCTAAAAGCATCTAGGCCCCTAGTTGGGTTTCGGTGATTAATGACAATACGTGATTACTATGACTAACGTGTGTTTTGCAGAAGCAATTAAGTTAGGTCATGGTAATAGAGATCGATTGGGCAATCATGGTGGTCATGCCCCTATGATGGAAATCATTTCGGTTTTCAAAGGATGGACGACAAGGTTAAGGATGGACTAGTTCTAAGTGTCGTTTGGAGTTGAAGAGACACTTAAAGTAGTTTAGGACTTTGTTTTTCCTTTGGCCGTACTATTAAGGGGGGTACGGATGGGTAGCTTGACCTAGGTGAGTCTAGTGAGTTAGGTGTGGTGCATACTTATTAAAATTAGCACTAGGTAGCTCCAAAATAGCCCTTAGATCCAATGGAGCAAACTTCATTCACGCATGATCGAGAGTTGGAAGTGAATGGAGGGTCAAATACTGACCGGACGCTGGTTCCGGTGTGACTAGACGCTAGCGCAGAGTCCGGCCAGTTCATTTGACCAAGGTGTTTTCATCTGGTGCGACCGGACGCTGAGAGGTGAAGTGACTGGACACTGAGGGCCAGCATCTGGTCGACTCCAATAAGGTTCCAGAGAGGGAAAATCATGACCGGACTGCGTCCAGTCAGTGCTGACCGGATGCTGTCCAGCGTCCGGTCACATTTTAAACACTGGAGTTCGGGGTGAACTGACCAGAGCGTCCGATCAACATGACTGGAGTATCCGGTCACCCCGCAGAGGCACATAATGGTTCATTTTTCAGCCGGTGTTATAAATACTTTCTCTATTCGTGTGTGGGGGTACTTTTGCTCATTCCAACAGCTGAGAAACACCTTTGAGAGTGCCAAAAAGAGCAAGGTCCTAGTGAGGTGATTGAGATTTGAGAATCCCAAAGAGAGCCCTCATTAGTGAGATCAAGAGTAGCAAACTGTGCATCCACCCTTCTCATTAGGCTTGTCGTGGTCAAGTGAGAGTTCATGCTTGTTACTCTTGGTGATCGCCATCACCTAGATGGCTTGGTGGTGATTGGGAGCTTGATGATCATCCGACGGAGCTTGTGGATGACCCAACTCAAGTTGTGAGCGGTTGTTGGCGATTCACCGCGATGAAGTGTCGAAGAATCAACCCGTAGAGAGCACTTGATCCTTGCGTGGATCAAGGGGGAGCTACACCCTTACGTGGGTGCTCCAACGAGGACTAGTGGGGTGTGACGACTCTCCGATACCTCGGCAAAACATCGCCGTGTTCCTCCTTCTCTCTTTACTTTGAGCAATTCAATTCTTGTCATTTACATTCCTAGAATTGCCATGCTAGAGTAGGATTGGAACTTAGGTTGCAAAACTTTTGTGCGTTAGATCAATAGAAACATTTTCTAGGCACAAGGGGTTAATTGGGCTAACCGTAGAGTTTAATTATTGCAAAGAAATTTAGAATTAGCCCAATTCACCACCCCTCTTGGGCAGCTTGATCCTTTCAGGGTCACAATCTGATCAAAATATATCTCAGCATACTTCTTGGCTATATATTTAGTGTCCACCGGGATAAAATGAGCAGACTTAGTGAGACGGTCCACAATGACCCAAATAGAATTATAGGCCTTGGATGTGTGGGGCAAACCCACCACAAAGTCCACGGAGATATCTTCACATTTCCAAACAGGAATGGGCAAGGGCTGCAAATATCCTGGAGTATGCATATGATCTGCTTTAACTCTCCCACAAGTGTCGCACTACGCAACGTACTGGGTGATGTCCTGCTTCATGTTGGACCACCAGTACAAGTGGCGCAAATCATAATACATCTTGTTGCTGCCAGGATGGATAGACAACTTTGAATGATGGGCTTCATTCAAAATCTTCCTTCTCAGATCCTCACTTGATGGAACCACCAATCTGTCTTTGTATCTCACTACTCCTTGCTCATTAATACTAAAGTGAGGGCCACGCCCTTCGGCAATTAGTTTCTTGATGGGAGGAATTTCTTCAGTGTCTTGCCTTTGCTCCAGAATAATCTGCTCAAGCAACTCTGAGGTTATGGAATGCGCAAAGGCCCCTACCTGGCGTGCCAACTATCGGTGTTTCGAACAAGCACCGGCTAGTAAATTTATAATTGATGCGCGTTAGGCCTGAGTGGTGCACTAAAGGACAACAAGGTTTATACTGGTTTGGGCTAAATGTCCCTACGTCCAGTCTGTTGCTGCTCATGTTATTAGCACCAAAAGAGGTTCGTAGTAGGGGGTACAAACGGTCTAGAGAGGGACTGGTCCCAGGTCTCTGATGGAAGGGTCAAAAGGATGCCAAGAGACTGGTGGCGGCCTAGCTATGTGCGTGATGTGTCGAACCGAGCTCTCTATGAGTTCGTCTGTGTGTGAGTTGTCCGTCAAAAGTTGGTCCCTCTAGTGGGGAGCCCTGCCCTCCCTTTTATAGACCAAGGGGAGAGTGAGGGTTATAGACGGGAGAACGAGGAAAACACCAAGAGTATAAAAGGTCCTTTGAAGGACCCGGGTCTCCCTTTTTTCCTGCGCCTACCCTGCATAGCATGGCAGACCGTGTCAGGAGTGGCGTGGTTACTGATCTTCGTAGGCCATGCCCTAACCTCTTTTAGCAAATGGGTGCGTCTTGTCCTACCCCCGCGGGCGGCGTGTTGGACAGGGCTGTCGATCTCTGACCCCGTGGGGAGCGAATAGCATAGTGACTGCTCGTTTGCCACTGTAGAGGACGGGAAGTCCCTCCTTGAAACGTAGTGATTATCGTATGTCCGTGTTGGGTTCTTTGCTCGGAGGCTGAAGGCGGTGCCTACAACACTGTAGGGCGAAGGGCACGCGCCTGCAACACTATTCAGGCTCTGCCACGCCTGGAAGGGTCTAAGCGCCCGTCCTATCATGCCCTGATGGTACTTTCCTGCAGGGGCGCAGGGCATGGTCCTCGATGCCGCGGTTGACCCGAACGTCTTGTCTTACCCTGTGCCTATCATCATGAGGGAGCGAGGTGCGGTTGTCAGGCGAAGCGGAGCCAGCCTTTGGACATCGGGCGAGGTAGAGCCTAACTTCTATCTGTTGGGTGAGGCCAAGCCCAGCCCTTGGGGGTCGGGTGTAACACCCCGGGTGTTTTAAATACTAAAACTGTCATGTCATCATATGCATTGCAAAGCATTTGGTCATATTGCAAACTTTGATATGCATTCACTAAAACAAGTTTACATTCATGTATAAGTGTTGAATTGTATTGTTTGAATCGAGTTTGAAATACCTGTATTGTTTGAAATTCCGAAAATCCTAATTTCAGTATTTAAATTCTACCCTGAAAACTCATTTAAAAATCTAAGCATATTTTGGGGTTGAGCTTAAAAGAAAAGTGTAGATCTTGTCAAGTTGTACAAAGTTGGTTTTGGAGTTTTCAAAGTTGTTTAGTAAAATTTGAAGTAATTTGAAAAGGCATAATTCTTTAAAGTGTCCCTTTTGAATTTAAATTTGAATTTCAAAATGTAGAATGAATTTGGATATGGTTTCAAAAGCAAAGTTGTAGAACTTTTGATTTTGAACAACTTTTGTTTTGGAGATTTTTGAGTTGTTATGAAAATTTGAGAGTAATTTGTGAATTTTGGGCGAATGGCATTTCAGTAATTTGAGTGAATAGTGTCCACCGCCGGAAGCTACATTGCAGCGCTTTCTTTCTTCAGCGTTCCAGTGCGCGGTCGTGGCTGTTTTTAGCGTCATATTGGCGCGGTGATGAAGGCCACAGCCAGCAGCTTCCTTGAGTTTCCGCCATCCTTTAAAGCTCTGGAGTCGTCGCCGCTCTTCATTTTCCGTTGCTCGCTTTTCTTCCCGTCACCTTGCTCATCTCCGGCGAGCCTGTGCCATCATTGCCGTCGTGTTCGCCATCGCTGATAAGCTAGCTCCAGCTCCGCCTACTCCTTGCGCGTCTAGCTATCCCTCAATTTAGTCTGATTTCACCGGAGAGACGCCAAGAACGTATTTTTTTTCGCGGTAAGCAATGGCTTGGTGATCCCGCTTTCACCGTGTGTCGGGGCCCTCCGGTGAGCCGTTGCTTCGATTAGCGTAGCTCGCTTCGTCTCGATCTTTGTGATGCTTAATCCATTGTTGCTTGCTCATTTTGATCACCATACGCAATCACGGCACACCATCACCGACGATCCTTGCTCCGCCGCCGTTCTTTGTGTCGTCGACCCACGCCTACGCCGCTTCTCGACCTTGCTCTCTCTCCGTCGTGTTTGTGGTGAGCTGCTGGTGCTTCTGCACCGCTTATTTGATCGTTGCCGGTCCTCTCGCCGCCGGCGGCGTAGCGCTGCTGCCGTGCCACCGCGTCCCGCCATGGTCGGTGTAGTGCTCGGTTCGGTCCGTAATTGGTCGCATTAGTGCCATAGATCGATACGCCAGACGTAGTGATCATGTTAGTACCCTTTGCATCTCCTGTGATCTCACCGTCGGCGAGTTTTGCGCCGGTCAGCGCCGTCGTTGTCGTAGTCAAAGGACGGAGGTTAGGGATGACATGTGGGGTCGGGTTGTCGATGACTCAAATGTTCAAATGGATTTTTCTATTTTCCGGAATGAATGAATAGTGTCTGCTTTTTGTTATTTTTGTGTAGATTTATTTAGAGCTCCAAAATTATGAAAATTTTTGTGTGACTTCTCTATGATGAATATTATATAACAAAAATTTGAAATCTTGATTTTCAGTATTTTTGGGGTATGATAAAAATTGCTCAATTAATTAATAAATGACTTTCCATGATTTTTCTAGGCTTATTTATGTATCCAAAAATTATGAAAATTGTTTTGTCACTTAGTTATCATGTAATGAACATTTACAAAAATTTTGAGCTCAATTGGAATAAGTTGATTTATTTCATAATTTTTAATTAAATAATTAATTCATAAAAGCGAATAGTAACCTTTAATGATTTAGGTTTTGATTGAACTTTTGATTGAGTGATGTCCTTGGGTCATTAGTGGATAATGATCTTTGGCAATTGATGTATGTATTACGAAATAGGTTTAGTTAGTTTGACTTGTAACTGTACCGCGAAGGAAAGTTGTATTCAAGTTGTTTAATTTTGTATCCATCATCGAGCATCATGTTTTGTATTCCGCATCATGTTAAACATGGCATTGTTACTACGTGTAGTGAACGAAGGTGAACCCGTGGTAGTTAATCAAGTAGTTGAGGAGGTTGAGCCATCTGTGGAGGCTGGTGTTGATATCTGTGGACCGACTCCTGAATCGGACTTTTCCGTCAACGAAGGCAAGCCCCGGATACATTAAACCTACCTTGTGTTTTACAAATTGATTTCGCTTTTGCTTTTCAATACTGCATTAAGTGATTAGAAGTCAAGTGGAAACCTAATTGATGCATTACCAACCTTGTTTTCCTTATCTACCTTGTTAACCGTTTTAATTCGTATATGGCTAGTTATGCTTAGTCATGCTTAGATAATAAAAGTTGGGTGATTACCTGTCACCTGCAAGTTTTATATGGAACTTTGGTTACTTATGTTATCATGAAATATGAGCATGTGAAGTAATAAATCTAGACCAAAGCGGACTCGGTGTGTGTGAGCCATAAGACATGGAGGTCTTGTGAGCGGGTTCTTTCCGCTTGCGTGTCGATTAAGGTCCGTACTGCTTTGTTGAACCGCTTGAGGTGAGATTTTGTAGTACTAACCGCATACTCCGTAAGCCTTAACTTGGCTATTCTATTACGAGAATGGCTACTCAAGACCGGGAGTGGAGAGATGGCGGAAATAGCGTGTACCCACGTGGCAATGGGCTGGAGTGTGGAGTATCAGATTCTCGGGTGGCGCGGACCCGTTCTTGTTTAGAGGATCCGAGGGTAGGTTGATATATGTAGGTCGGGGACCTGCATATGTCGTGGTGGTCCGGAATTCCCAATTGGGTTTATAATCGGTTCAATCGTCGTTGCTCCTCGGTTATGGAGACTCACTTCTCATTCATCATCGTAGTATTAATAACTAGAACTTGAGTATGGTTTGAGAAAGTGTTGGATATGAAGTTTCATGATCTCAATACGGATCGTGTCAGCTTTGTATATGATCTTATGAAGTTTTAAATGTTGAAATAAAGAATTTTGTTAAAAGAGCTTTTACGCAAAAGAACTTTGATTATTGCTAAAGCCATACCTTGAATCCCTGAGCCTGCATTCCTGAGTTTCTCTGTTTCTATTTCGTTAAGTCTTGTTGAGTACTTTTGTACTCGTGGTTCGCTGACCCTTGTTGCGTGTGAGGCTCATGAGCGAATCTGCTTTGGATCGTCTTTGCATGACCGTTGTTCAATCTTGATGACGATAAGTAATGTGTGGCCCTTGGGCAGGGCAGCGATATTTGTGTGTTTTGTAATATATTATAATGCCACTCCACTACCTTGGTTTGTATTAATAATCGAACTTAGTTTGTAAGGTTTGAAATAAATGTTTTGTAAACTAAGTTATTGTAAGACTTCCGCTGATTTACTCTGGTGTATATATTTGAATAAATGTTGTAATACTGCAATGACTCTGTAATGTGATCCTGCTCGGAAATCGTGGATGATTCGGGGTTTCCCGAGGACACCCGACAGTCTTCTTAGGTTATCGGTAACATATGCATAGATGTCAAAGGTCGTTGGACAGTGACAGGTGCATGTGGGCCCAATAATTTAGGAGGTTCTGCCACATCGGGCGAGGCGGAGCCGAGCCCTCAGCCCTCGAGCGAGGCGGAGCTGGCCCACGGACGTCGGACGAGGCAGAGTTTATACTTCAGGGGTTGGGCGAGGCGGAGTCTAGCCCTTAGCCCTCGGGTGAGGTGGAGCCGAGCCCTCAGCCCTTGGGCGAGGGGGAGTTGGCCCTCAGGCATCGGGCGAGGCGGAACCAAACTCTCGTCGTTCGAGCAAGAAGCGCAACAGTGCTCTTGTCCGTTCGGGAGTTTTTAATGTCCGATGGTTATCAGTTTCACCTCCTTGGGTACCTCGGTATTAGGTCCCTGACACAAGCCCTTGTTTCCAATTTTTTACCTAATTGCTTGCTCCCTAGGGTTTCGTATCTCTAGATGTTTATTTAAATTATTTGTATATCCTATCTATTCTATCGTGTAGCGAATCGGTGTCGTTGTGGTCCTATTTGCAGTTGTCAGTCAACTCGGGGCCAAGCTCGCGAGTACGGATCGAGGCCAAGCCTCACAAGTGATAGTTGGCAGTTGATCTTTGTTAGATCCATCAGATGGCTCGTGTGAAGAATGTTGGAGGTGGTCCTGGTGATGAGGATCCAAGGCGTCTGCCTCGCTTGCCTGCAAATCCAAAAGGCAAGGCGACGAAGAAGCTTGCAACAAAGAAGCAGAAGTATCCAGATGTAGATACAGCTAGAGCCGCCACAGTTGCAATAGCCGCAGAGTGTGCAGAGGCAAGAGGTGTTAGGAGTGGAGTCCAGATCGTAGATCAGCTTTCACCATCAGCGAGGGCTGCACTTGAGCTGGTTGAGCGCTGTCATGGTGGTCCAGCTAGGACTCTCATGATTGGAGGACGACGTGTTGCTATTGATGAGAGCTAGTCTTAGGGAGAGTCATAGCAGCAGCCACAGCCAGTAGAGTAGACTCAGGAGGGAGAGCAGGCCGAGGAGACAGAGCAGGCACCTCAGCCACAGTTACGCCGCTCTGGTCGTACCCGTGCTCCAGTCACATCGAGGCTAGAGACACAGCGGAGGGGTTCTTGTCTGCCACCTACACCACAGGGTCCGCCTTCAGTGACTCACTTGGACTTGAGGGCCACCATGGACAAGCAGATGTAGCAGCTCAAGTTTGTGGACTTTGATCAGTGGTTTCCGCCAAGGTGGGATGATCATGCATCAGAGGGCTTCTACACACCACTGTAGGAAGACTTCTATAATGCATATCTTAACAGTGGAGCACTATTCAGGTCATAGAGGGTGTGCAACATCGAGTCCATAGTTGCAGCAACTGGAGAGCATATTCGCCCCTACCTAGCATATCTACCAGGGCTAACAGATCTACTTGAACAGACTGGCTTATATGTTCCATCTTGGGTTCGTGAGTTCTATGCTACTCTCTGGATTGACCCCCAGCATAGATTTATTAACTTTTCTTTCAGAGGCAGAGATTACAGGCTGATGAGCTCTAGAGTCAGGGAGATACTCAGGCTTTAGGAGCAGCCCGTCAGGTTACATGAGGTTTGCTATGGATAGACAGCGCTGCCCAGACGCCCTCATGGCGGTATGGTCCCTCCTACAAATCTAGTCTGCCACTGCTTCAAAGAGCCTTTTGGCGAGGGGTCGAGCCGGACTCCCAGTGATCTCACTCCTACAGCTAGAGTGCTAGATGCTATTGTGAGGAGGACCCTGATTCTGAGGATGGGGTATCGCGAGGGCTTGACTCGCATACAGTTATGGCTTCTCAACTCTCTGATGCAGCACATGGTATTTGATATTTGGGATCTCCTTCGATCAGAGATGGAGGATACTATTGCTGAGGGGTTCAGAGGTCACCGTCAGTTGCCCTATGCTCACTGGATCACATTTCTTATTCACTGGGCAATTACAGAGAGGCCGCCTGAGATGCTAGCTGAGTACAATGGTGCTACGATAGAGTTCCCTGCATACAACCTGAGTCAGATGATCCACCATAGTACACCGAGTGCACCTAGCCAGCCGCACCATCGTCTAGAGGTGCCAGAGACTACAGCCCAGTAGGATGATATTATCAGGGGCATAACAGCTACTGAGGAGGAGCAGTTAGATGCTCAGCAGGAGGGGATGGTCGAGAGCGACCCCAGTGACAGCTCAGATGAGGACTACCGTGATATCCCTTAGATGCCTCCACGACGACATGACCATGAGGCCGGTAGCTCCAGTTCAGCTCCACTTACACCGCAGGCAGACCCCACTCTACTTGCCATACTTGAGCGGATGAGGCAGGATCAGGCTCGCCAGGCTTAGGAGACCGCTGCCACTTTTGCATAGTTCCAGACTCGGTAGGATGAGTTCCAGCGACAGCAGCTGGCTATGCAGCAGCAAACGCAGGCTCTATAGTAATAGCAGCAGGCCATGCATCAACAACAGCTTCTCATGCAGCAGCAGCTACTTGGGTTTATGCAGCATATTGTGACAGCTATTGGGGCTCTACCGCCATGGCCTTCACCCCAGCTTGGTCAGCCTACCACCACTTCTATGACTCCAGCGTTACAGCCTAGTGGGCTTCAGAGTCAGGGACAGTCACCAGCATAGTTTGCTTCACCTATAGAGTAGGTGTCCTAGTGGTTTGCCTTGCCAGTGCTAGCCCCGCAGTTCACACCTCTTCAGATGGGCTTCACACCGGCTCAGACTTCCTCGCTGCTAGTGCTAGAGACTATAGTGTCTAGGAGCCATGGTGCTTCCTTCAGTGAGTTGATAGAGCAGCCTACTCCACCATATCTACATGTCCTAGGTCCTTCCATAGTTGCACCTATTACCGGGACTATAGAGACGCTCCCTTCCTTAGTGGCATCATCAGAGCCGGCTGCTACAGTCATACCAGCAGCATCACAGGCTGCTCTAGTTGTTGATCCGACCCAGACTGCTTCAGCATCGCTTCTAGCTATAGAGGGTCATACTGCTCAGAGCTCAGGGTTAGATGATGATGGCACTCAGTTCCACCTCGCTCCTCGTACCTCAGCGCCTGGCTCGTCCACTACAGCCCCGTCGACCGACCCTTAGGTTTTGGTGTTTGACGCCAAAGGGGGAGAGGGATCGAGTATGTTAGTCTTAGGGGGAGCGACATATCTAGGGGGAGCTTAGTTTACATAGTAGCTTATCTATCATATTTGGTTTTCTATGTGTGATACACTATTATGCATTCGTGTGTTTACCTTTATGCATCAAACTATATTTATGTGATAGTGATATCTATGTGATCGTGATATATGACATGTGTGCTCTCTATTTTGAATCATTTATATGTCATATCACTTGTGTTATGCTCATTTGCTTTTGCTTCCGTGTTTTACTCCGATGCAAATGAGATTTATTACTTGTACTCATGCTTATTTCATATCTTTTGAGTACATCATGTTGGCTTGGGTCATATAAGCTTGCCTAACACTTTTGTTATTATTGCCAAAAGCTTATATGAACCAAGCATGTTAAAAACCTCATCTCTTTCACATACTCGAGGTGGTATTGTCATCAATCACCAAAAAGGGGGAGATTGAAACCATCTAGGCCCCTAGTTGGGTTCGGTGCTTAATGACAATACGTGATTACTATGACTAACGTGTGTTTTGCAGAAGCAATTAAGTTAGGTCAAGGTAATGGAGATCAATTGGGCAATCATGGTGGTCATGCCCCTACGATGGAAATCATTTCAGTTTTCAAAGGATGGACGACAAGGTTAAGGATGGACTAGTTCTAAGTGTCATTTGGAGTTGAAGAGACACTTAGAGTAGTTTAGGACTTTGTTTTTCCTTTGGCTATACTATTAAGAGGGTATGGATGGGTAGCTTGACCTAGGTGAGTCTAGTGAGTTAGGTGTGGTGCACACTTGTTAAAACTAACACTAGGTGGGTCCAAAATAGCCCTTAGATCCAATGAAGCAAATTTCATTCACGCATGATCGAGAGTTGGAAGTGAATGGAGGGTCAAATACTGACCGAACGCTGGTTCTGGTGTGACCGGACATTGGCGTAGAGTACAGTCAGTTCATTTGACCAAGGTGTTTTCGTCTAGTGTGACCGGACGCTGAGAGGTGAAGTGATCAGACGCTGAGGGCCAGCGTCCGGTCGACTCTAGTAAGGTTCCAGAGAGGGAAAATCATGACCGGACGCGTCCGGTCACACTTTAAATACTAGAGTTTGGGGTGAACTGACCGGAGCGTCCGGTCAACATGACCGAGTGTCCGGTCACCCCGTAGAGGCACATAATGGTTTGTTTTTCAGCCGGTGTTATAAATACTTCCTCCATTCATGTGTGGGGGTACTTTTGCTCATTCCAACAGCTGAGAAACACCTTTAAGAGTGCCAAGATGAGCAAGGTCCTAGTGAGGTGATTGAGATTTGAGAATCCCAAAGAGAGCCCTCATTAGCGAGATCAAGAGTAGCAAACTATGCATCCACCCTTCTCATTAGGCTTGTCGTGGTCAAGTGAGAGTTCGTGCTTGTTACTCTTGGTGATCGCCATCACCTAGATGGCTTGGTGGTGATTGGGAGCTTGGTGATCATCCGGTGGAGCTTGTGGATGGCCCAACTCAAGTTGTGAGCGGTTGTTGGTGATTCACTGCGACGGAGTGTCGAAGAATCAACCCGTAGAGAGCACTTGATCCTTGCGTGGATCAAGGGGGAGATACACCCTTGCATGGGTGGTCCAACGAGGACTAGTGGGGAGTGGTGACTCTCTGATACCTCGGCAAAACATCACCGCGTTCCTCCTTCTCTCTTTACTTTGAGCATTTACTTTGAGCAATTCAATTCTTGTCATTTACATTCCTAGAATTGCCATGCTAGAGTAGGATTGGAACTTAGGTTGCAAAACTTTTGTGCGTTAGATCAATAGAAACATTTTCTAGGCACAAGGGGTTAATTGGGCTAACCATAGAGTTTAATTATTGCAAAGAAATTTAGAATTAGCCCAATTCACCCCCCCTTGGGCATCTTGATCCTTTCAATTGGTATCAGAGGCTCATGCGCACGAATTAGACTTAACCATCTAGAGAAAGATGTCTAACGGGGATGGACCTCCTCCTATCTTTGAAGGGGATGATTTTCCTTATTAAAAAATCCGTATGGAGGCATATCTAGAAGCTCTAGATGTTGGTATACTTAGAGCCGCCTCACAAGGCTTCCCAAAACCTCGGGATGCTACACACCTACAATGCGATGAGGTGAATTACAAAAAATGGAATGCAAAGGCTCGAAACACCATCTTTAGAGGCATTTGCAAAGATGTGTTCAACCAGGTGAGGAACCACAAAGATGCCCATGCACTATGGTCGGATGTTTGTGCGCTCCATGAGGAAACAAAAAGTGAGCGTGAGGAACACTATCATCTTGTCATGAAAAAGCTTAACTCTTTTGAAATGCTTCCTAAAGAATGTGCTAATGAGATGTACTCACATTTGAATGTTCTTGTAGAGGAAGTTAATGGGCTTGGACTCACTCAAATGCAACCATCCGATGTTGTAAGAAAGATTTTGAGTGTCCTCCCCATTGACAAGTATGGGCATATTGTGACCGTGCTACATCAAGGTGATCTTTCGTCCGCTACACCGACACAAATCTTGGGAAAGATCAATGCTCATGAGATGTACATGCACATCACACCTCAAGATGGCTCATCCTCTACAAAGAAGAAAGAAAAAGACTTAGCATTCAAAGCTAGCCAAGAAAAGGGCAAAGCAAGGCTTGAGTATGAGAGCTCAAGTGATGATGAAGTTGATGATGCAAGTCTTGCTCTCATGGTGAGAAAAATCGCCAAGATGCTAAAGAAGCTCAACAAGAGTGGCATCAAGTTCGATGGCAAGAAGAAGTTCTTCACTAGCTCTAGAAGGAAGCCAATCTCCGAGATGGATTGCTACAATTGTGGAAAACTTGGTCATCTAGCACACCAATGCACCAAGCCCAAGAAAGACAAGTTCAAGAACAAGTACAAGGGCAAGAAAGATGACTCAAGTAATGAAGAAGAAGATGAGAAGAAGAAAAACAAGCCATATAAGAAGAGAGATGGCAAGAAGAAGAAGAGTGGAAAGGCATACATCGTCGGTGATTGGCTCACGGACATTGATTCATCTAGTGGCTCATCCGATGATGATAATGACAACGAGAAGGTGGCCACCATCGTTGTCGACTCTTCATCATCTTCACCGCCACCACCGCCATCATCCTCTACACACCTATGCCTTATGGCCAAGGGTGAACGCAAGGTATCAAATGATGATGATAGTAGTGGTGATGAACATGCTAGTAATGATGATAGCGATAGTGATGATGATGAATATGAATCACCTTCTTATGATGATCTTGCTAGATTGCTAAAACAATACACTAAGATCATTATAAAGACTAGAGCTAAGAATGAAAAGCTAGAAGCTAAGAATGATTCACTTTTAGCAAAATGTGATATAGCGAGAAAATGCTAATGTTGAGCTTAGAGAAGCAAATGATGCTATATCATCCAAACTCAAGAGCTCAAATCTTCTAAGAAAGAGCTTAAAGATAAACATGATAAACTTGAGAGGACACATAATGAGCTCATCACTAGCCACAACAAGCTAAAAGAAGAATATACTACTCTTAAGATTAATCATGATAATCTTGTCATTGCTCAAGAATTTTTATCCAATGAGCCACATGATGCTACTAACAATGTTGTTAAGATTGATATAGCTACATCATGTGATGATTTGATCATTGAGCAAAGTTCTAGTAGCAAGGGCAAGCAAGTGGTTGAGGTCGATGATTATGATGAGTTTGTCAAGCTCAAGAATGACAGTGAAAAGCTTAAGAAAGATCTTGAATAGATCAAAAGCCACACCACTATTGTGCTAGAAACTCTTGATCATGATGATGATTTGATTCTTGAGAATGAGAAGCTCAAAGAAGAAAACAAGAAGCTCAAGGAAGAGAAGAACAATGATGCTCTCAAGGAAGAAAACAAGAAGCTTAAGTTGGAGAAAGAGCATCTCAAGATTGGATTGAGCAAGTTCACAAGAGGCAAGCATCTTCAAAGTGAGCTACTTATGAATATCGTCATGAAGATGGATAGAAGTGGCATTGGGTACTTGGCCAACCAAGAGAAGAAGGCTCAAGCTCAACAACAACATAAGTCAAAGCCAAAGCCAAAGCCAAAGAGATGCTTTGAGTGTGGACAAGAAGGCCACTTTGCCCATGAGTGCCAAACTCCACCACCACAACCCTTGCCCAAGCATGTTAGACCTTTTGCCTTCAATGCTCATTACATGCTTAGAAAGGATTTTAGTGGAAAGATGAAAATCATGTTCTTAGGACCCCAAACAAGAATAGGCCTAAGAAAATTTAGGTTGCAAAGTCACTTGTTGAGAAGGTGAAGGGCCCTCAACAAGTTTGGGTTCCTAAAGCTTGATCTCTTGTGTGTAGGTGAACTACAAGACCGGTGGAAGTCATTGGGTTATTGATAGTGGTTGCACACAACATATGACCGGTGATCCTCGTATGTTCACCTCACTAGATGAAGAAGTAGATGGACAAGAAAGAATCACATTTGGAGATAACTCAAAGGGCAAAGTCAAAGGATTGGGCAAAGTGGCAATATCAAATGATCATTCAATCTTAAATGTGTTATATGTTGCTTCATTGAGCTTCAACTTGCTATCCGTTGGACAATTGTGTGATCTTAGCTTCCAATGCTTGTTTACCAAGAAGGAAGTTGTTGTATCTAAGAAGGATGATGATCAAGTGATATTTAAAGGATTTAGATACAACAACCTATATCTAGTGGACTTTACCTCCGAAGATGCAAATTTGAAGACTTGCCTATTCACCAAAACAACACTTGGGTAGCTATGGCATAGAAGACTTGCTCATGTTGGGATGAGCTCACTCAAGAAGGTAATGAAGAATGATTTGGTTAGAGGGTTGAAGGATGTGAAGTTTGAGAAGGACAAGCTCTGTAGTGCATGTCAAGCCGGCAAGCAAGTTGCAAATACTCATCCAACCAAAGCTTTCATGTCAACCACAAGAGTGCTAGAACTCCTTCACATGGACTTATTTGGACCAACAACTTACAAGAGTTTGGGAGGAAATCTTTATTGTCTTGTGATTGTTGATGACTATTAAAGATACACATGGGTATTCTTTCTTCATGACAAATCTGAAGTTGCATCATGCTTCAAGAAGTTTGCCAAGAGAGCACAAAATGAGTTTGAAGTGAAGCTCAAGAAGATTAGAAGTGACAATGGGAAGGAATTTGACAACACAAACATTGAAGCCTATTGTGATGAAGTTGGAATCAAGCATGAGGTCTCCGCAACATATACTCCTCAACAAAATGGTGTAGTTGAGAGAAAGAACCAGACATTGATCACTCTTGCAAGAACAATGCTAGATGAGTACAACACCCCCGAAGCTCTATGGGTGGAAGCTATCAACACCGCATGCTATGCATCCAACCGCCTATTCCTTCAAAAGTTCCTTGGCAAGACACCTTATGAGTTGCTCAATGGGAAGAAGCCGGATGTCTCCTTTAGGGTGTTTGGTTGCAAATGCTACATCTACAAGAAGCGGCAACACCTAGGGAAGTTTCAAAGATGTTGTGATATTGGTTTTCTTGTTGGTTACTCATCAAAGTCCAAAGCATATAGAGTATTTAATCATACCACCGGCTTGGTTGAAGAAACATATGATGTGGCATTTGATGAATCTAACGGCTCCCAAGGAGCACATGAGAATCTTGATGATGTAGGTGATGAACCATTGAGGGAGGCTATGAAGAACATTCCGGTTGGAGACATCAAGCCTAAAGATGATAAAGATGATGTACAAGTGATTGATCCACCTTCTTCATCAAATGTGCCACAAGATGGTGAAAAAGATGGAAGAGTATAAAATGAAGATACTCATGTCTCCCATGATCAAATGGTGGTGCAAGCACAATATGTTGATTCTCCACAACCTCCTCCTCAAGTGGTCAATAGAAGAAATACACCTCTACTACAAGATCATCCACAAGATCTCATCTTAGGGAGTCCATCAAAGGGTGTAATGACTCACTCACAAAAACTTGCTTCATTTATTGCTCATCACTCTTTTGTCTCTTGCTTTGAGCCTACTAAGGTAGAAGAAGCTCTTCAAGATCCGGATTGGATAAATGCCATGCATGAAGAGTTGAACAACTTCACTCGCAATAAAGTTTGGACTCTTGAAGAGCGGCCAAAAGGTGCAAGAGTCATTGGAACAAAGTGGGTGTTCCGCAACAAGCAAGATGATCAAGGCGTTGTTGTGAGGAACAAGGCAAGACTAGTTGCAAAGGGGTTCTCTCAAGTTGAAGGTTTGGATTTTGGAGAGACCTTTGCACCGGTTCCAAGACTAGAAGTCATTCGTATCCTCCTTGCATATGCATCACATCATGAAATGAAATTATATCAAATGGATGTGAAAAGTGCATTTTTAAATGGCTTTATTAATGAACTAGTCTATGTTGATCAACCTCCTGGGTTTGAAGACCCTAGATATCCTAATCATATTTATAGGTTGTCCAAGGCATTATATGGGCTTAAGCAAGCCCCAAGAGCTTGGTATGAGCGCCTTCGGGACTTCCTCATTGAGAAGGGCTTCACCATTGGGAAGGTCGACACCACACTATTCACCAAGAAGCTTGATGGGCATATCTTCATTTGTCAAGTGTATGTTGATGATATCATCTTTGGATCATCAAATGAAGATTCTTGCAAAGAGTTTGGTGAATTGATGTCAAAGGAGTTTGAGATGTCAATGATTGGTGAGCTTACATTCTTTCTTGGTTTTTAAGTCAAGCAAATGAGAGAAGGGATTTTCATCTCTTAAGAGAAATATACAAATGATCTTCTCAAGAGATTCAAGATGGATGAATGTAAGCCAATGTTGACACCAATGCCAACTAATGGACATCTCGGCCTAGATGAGGGAGGTAACACGGTTGATCAAACTCTCTACCGCTCTATGATTGGTAGGTTGTTATATTTAACCGCATCTAGGCCCGACATCATGTTTAGTGTGTGTATGTGTGCTAGATTTCAAGCTAACACTAAGGAAACTCATTTGATTGCCGTTAAAAGAATCCTTAGGTATCTTAAGCACACACCAAGCACTGGCCTTTGGTATCCCAAAGGAGTTAGATTTGAATTAATTGGCTATTCCAATTCGGATTATGTCGGGTGCAAAGTTGATAGAAAAAGCACATCTAGAGGATGCCATTTGCTTGGTAGATCACTTGTGTCTTGGTCCTCCAAGAAACAAAATAGTGTGGCCTTGTCCACCGCCGAAGCAGAATACATTGCCGCGGGTGCTTGTTGTGCACAAATACTTTATATGAAACAAACTTTGCTAGACTATGGTGTAGTTATAGAAAAAGTACCTCTTTTGTGCGACAATGAAAGTGCGGTAAAACTTGCAAATAATCCGGTTCAACACTCTCGCACCAAGCACATAGATATTCACCATCACTTTCTTAGAGATCATGTTGCAAAGAATTATATATCATTAGAAGGTGTAAGGACCGAGGATCAATTGGTGGATATCTTCACTAAACCGCTAGATGAGGCAACATTTTATAGATTGCGGAATGAGCTCAATGTTCTTGATTTTAGCAACTTTACTAAAAGATGAGCTTGTGTTGTCCCTTGCATTGCATTGTAATATACAACATGTTTAATGTTTGGTAATGCATATAGGGCTTGTCTAACATGGTTAAGATAACCGCCGTAAAGCGTGTGAAGAAGCTTAACCTTGGATCAAACTTGACATGCAACCAGATTTACTTTCAAGTATTGCACTGCATATGCATGAATGTTGTTTGTCGTTTATCTTCAATCGCCCTCTTATTGCCTATTTTCTTAAAAAGAATTATAGCCTAAGGCAAAATATTTTTGAAAAATTTGAGGGTTTGAGAGAGGTCACTCACATCAGTCCTAATTGGTGTTTATTTGGATCTTATTGAAGTTGGGACTTGATTGGGAACAGATAGCACGAAGGACTTTGAAGATTTACTGGAAAAAGAGTGACCGGACGCTGCACCGGACTCTGAAGTCCAGCGTCCGGTCAGTTCATAGGAGGTGAACTTGCTGCTGAGAAGGAGTGACCGGACGCTGAAACAGTGTTCTCCTAGCGTACGGTCAGAAGGCGATCCAGCGTCCGGTCAAGAGAATACGATGAAGACAGGATCGACTGGACTCTGGTTGCGTCCGATCAGTTGGGATCGGACGTGTCCGGTCGTGATTCCAGGGGTTTTGGACCTCTTTGAAATCGACCGGACGCTGGGTGGCAGTGTCCGGTCGCTACCACCGGAGTGTCCGGTCAGTAGAAAACGTGCGGGATTCAATCTCTTCTCTATTTCATTTCCTATCACGTTGGGGGCCACCATAAATTGCGCCGTACCTTGACCTAATCATCTCATCGTGCTGACATCGCCGTTCCCGAGCCTCCACGCCATGCCAAAGCTCGCTCGTGCCCTAACCCTAGTGCTGCCGAGCTCTCCTCCACCGCCGCACAGCCGTGCCTCGCCGCCTGCCGCAACACCGCGCCCGCGCCATCGCAGCTCGCCCACGCCGCTCCCATGCGCCACCGCGCCCGCGCCTTGCTCCATGCCGCCGCACCAGCGCCGCCGCCATGCTCTCTACTCCCGTGCCCTAATGCCAGCGCCGCCGCAAGAACCTCGCCGGTGACCTAGCCACAGCCTTTGCTCTTCTCGGTCACCGAACCTCATCGAGCCAGAACCCTAAGCCTAGCCTATTCGATGGTTCCCCGCATGTCGTTTCGCTTCTCTTCGGATCACCGGTTCATCAAGTAGCAAGCTATCGGTGTTTCAAACAAGCACCGGCTAGTAAATTTATAATTGATGCGCGTTAGGCCCGGGTGGTGCGCTAAAGGACATAAGATTTATACTGGTTCGAGCTGAATGTCCCTACGTCCAGTCTGTTGCTGCTCATGTTATTAGCATCGAAAGAGGTTCGTAGTAGGGGGTACAAACGGTCGAGAGAGGGACTGGTCCCAGGTCTCTGATGGAAGGGTCAAAAGGATGCCAAGAGCCTGGTGGCGGCCTGTCTGTGTGCGTGATGTGTCGAACTGAGCTCTCTATGAGTTTGTCTGTGTGTGAGTTGTCCATCAAAAGTCGGTCCCTCTAGTGGGGAGCCCTGCCCTCGCTTTTATAGACCAAGGGGGGAGAGGGGGTTACAGATGGGAGAACGAGGAAAACACCAAGAGTATAGAAGGTCCTTCGAAGGACCCGGGTCTCCCTTTTTTCCCGTGCCTGCCCTGCATAACATGGTAGACCGTGTCAGGAGTGGCATGGTTGCTGATCTTCGTAGGCCATGCCCTGGCCTCTTTTAGCAAGTGGGTGCGTCCCATCTCACCCCCATGGGTGGCGTGTCGGATAGGGTTGTCGATCTCCGGCCCTGTGGGGAGCGGAAAGCGTAGTGACTGCTCATTTGCCACTGTAGAGGACGGGAAGTCCCTCCTTGGAATGTAGTGGTTGTCGTATGTCCGTGTCGGGTTCTTTGCCCGAAGGCTGAAGGCGGTGCCTACAACACTGTAGGACGAAGGGCACGCGCCTACAACACTATTCAGGCTCTGCCACGCCTAGAAGGGTCTAAGCGCCCGTCCTGTCACGCCCTGATGGTACTTTCCTGTAGGGGCGCAGGGCATGGTCCTCGATGCCGCGGTTGACCTGAACGTCTTGTCTTACCCTGTGCCTATCATCATGAGGGAGAGGGGTGTGGTTGTTAGGTGAGGTGGAGCCAGCCTTTGGACATCGGGCGAGGCGAGGTCCGTCCACGGACATCGGGTGAGGTGGAGCCTAGCGTCTATCCGTTGGGCGAGGCCAAGCCAAGCCCTCGGGGGGTCGGGCGAGGCGGAGTTTAGCCCTCAGCCCTCGGGCGAGGCAAAGCTGGCCCACAGATGTTGGGCGAGGCAGAGTTTATACTTCGGGGCTCGGGCGAGGCGAAGCCGAGCCCTCAGCCCTCGGGCTAGGCAGAGTTGGCCCTCGGGCGTCGGGCGAGGCGGAACCAAACTCCCGTCGTTCAGGCAAGAAGCGCAGCAGTGCTCTTGTCTATTCGGGAGTTTTTAACGTCCGATGGTTATCAGTTCGACCTACTTGGGTACCCCAGTATTAGGTCCCCGACAGTAGCCCCCAAGTCCCCGGGTGATTCGGACAGAATCGCTTGGGGGGTGTTTTGATTTCGTCGGAGTCAATCCTCTAGAGGGTGCACGCGAGCGCACCCGGTGGGTGTAGCCCCCGAGCCCCCAAGTGATTTGAGTAGAATCGCCCGGGGGTGTTTCGATTTTGTCAGAGTCAATCCGCCAGACGGTGCGCGCGAGTGCACTCGGTGGGTGTAGCCCCCAGGTGATTCGAGTAGAATCGCCCGGGGTAGTATCGGGCCCTCCGTGTGTAAGGCTGTAAGACTTGGTTTTTTCGTCAACTAGATATTTTTAAGGGAATCGTGGTATCCCATTCATGGGGATTTCATTCAGGGCTGGCCTGATTGGGGCTTGACTGCGGATCGAGGCCCTGGCGATGGTTGCGTCCTTGAGTCCTGGTCATTTTGTGGGCCCATCCCTCGCTGTGATGGCCCTTGGGCTCTAGGGCCTTAGGTGGGCCGGAGAGGAAGGCTTTGTGACTCATGTTCCCTCGGTGGGAAGGGAGTCCTGGTCCACGTGGGGAACGCGAACTGCCTGGCACGACTTTTGTGGGAAGGGATAGGGATCGTGTGCGCGTGTCCCGTGATGTGACGTGGCGGTGCATCGTGGCGGGCTCGAAGATCGAGGTGGACCGTTGCCCTTCTCCTTGACCTTGCGTTCTCAGCCTCCACCACCAATCGCCTGAGCCTCTCGCACCCGCACTGCTCCCGCCGTCAAACTCGCTGCTGCCTTCTTCCCGGTGCTGCTCCCGCCGTCGCAATAGACCCAGGGTACAAATCCAATATCTCCACTCAGCGCCTGGAGGGCCTCATCTGCCGAGGCCTCCTTCGCCCATTGACCGCCGCCGAGGAGTGGCGGCTGCCCGGTGAAGAGGACGAGCCGCAGCCGCCTGAAGGGTACGTCGTGTCTTTCGCTCACTTCCACGAGCGGACATTCGTCATGCCCGCCCATCCGTTTTTTTGGGGACTGCTGGACTACTATTAGGTGGAGCTGCAGCACCTTGCCCCCAAAGGGATCTAGCACATTGCGGCGTTCGTCACCCTGTGCGAGGGGTTCTTGGGGATCAGTCCCCACTTTGACCTGTGGTGGTATCTCTTCGCCGTCAATCTTGTGAAGAGGCAGGTCGTGAAGCAAGAACTGCACATGCCAGTGGGGTGCGCCAGCATCCACCTCCGCAACAACCGGGTAGGGGCGTACCCACTAATGTGTCGGTCCACCTCCAACAAGGGGTGGCATTCGCAATGGTTCTATGTCAAGAATGACGCCGTCACCCCCTTGCCAGCTTTCACTGGGCGCTACATCTTGGAAGCCCCGGGGTCGTGGGGGTGGGGTGTCCCGGGCAAGGAAAAGAAGCAACTCAACGGCCTTCTTGCCGCCCTCCGAACTCTGAAGCAGAGGGGCGTGAAGGGGTCAGGGATTATCGGCGCCTACCATGCAAGGAGGGTTGCACCGCTGATGGCGTGCGCGCTTCCCATGTATCAGATGGTGCCCGAAGCGTCGTTCGAAGGGACGGTGCTTGTCGACAAGGCACTCCCTTACTCTGAAGTGGCGCAGCGCATGAAGGACTCCGATGGAGCCATCCTTGACTTCGTGTATCCGGTGCCGGGCATCCCCCAATGCAGCCGGAACCGGGGTTCGTTGACTTCGTAAGTCTTCTCTCCCCTCGCTCCTCTTTTCACTTGAATTTCCGACCCCCTGATGCTAACCTCAGGATAGCGGGACCAGCCGGGGGGCTGTTTTTTAAGGACAGCCCGGCGCCGCTGCCGAAGGAGCTAGCCCAGACGGCAGCGAACCGTGCCTTTGCCGGTTGGGACAAGAAGATGAGGGAGCTTGCGAAGAAAAAGGCGATACAGAAGCAGCAAGCTCGCAACCGAGGAGAGGAGATCAGCAGTGAAGACAATGACAATGATGATGATGATGAGTCTGATGAGTCAGCAGCCACCGTGGATTGGGGTGACCTGGTGGATGAGGACTCGTTGCCCATGCAGGGACCCTTCCCGTTCCACGTGGGGGGAAGCGAGTCTGCGGGGACGATGGAGCTGGGCCTGCCCCTGGGTCCGGTGGGAGCCGGTGGATCCATCGTCACCCTCAGGGTGCCAGCGGAGGATCGGTGGATGGGAGGGGATGGATCCGAGGCCGTCCTCGAGGTGCTGGTGGAGGGGGGCGGCTCCGACACCGTGCCCCATGAGCTGATGGAGGGGGGTGGCTCTGCCGCTGTGCCCCATGAGCCGATGGAGGGGAGCGGCCCTGTCGCTGCACCCTCGGAGACAAGGGAGACGAGCCCCCCTGCCTCGGAGCAGGGGGCAGGCTCAAAACGGTCCCACCCACACGAGTTGTAGCAGGGGTCCGGGGGTTCGTCCCCAAAACGTACCCGCCGCCCGAAAGCGTCAGAGTATGTCACCGATTCCCCTCGTTTTTCCCTTTGTTTTTCTGTTCCAACCTTACGCTTTTTTCCTCTTTTGTAGATTCCTACGACGGGGCCACCCTCTGGGGCCGGCGCCCAAGAAGAGCCTTGCCCTTTAGGCGGGACAGATGACGCTGCCCGACATCGCCCCTATTTCTGTTAGGAGCGGCGCCGACGTTGCGGAATTCGGGTCCATCATTTGCTGACGGGGTCGACAGAGCCCTCAGGTGGCACTCCACTACTTCTTAACCCGCCTCCTGGCAGATACCCGAGCCGTTTGATAGGCTCAGGTGGCCCACTGGCCTCTCCTCGGTGGAGACTCTGTGGGTTTGGCTCGGGGTTAGAATCAAATGAGAAAAGGTCGAGACGTGATGTGGACATGACACCCATGCATATGACCATGTTTGGCACATGGTATGGAGGGATAGGAGGCCAGCAAGGGTGTCCAAGTCAAGAAGGAGGTCCAAGGCTAATTCGGTTTGAGTCTCCAAGGTGGAGGCCCAAAGCAACTAAAGTTCGAGCCCGTCTCAGAGTCCAGGAGCAGCACGTACTAAAAACGATGCCCAGGTCGCATATAGTGTCCGTTTTGGGCGTTCTTTATATGGATGGAAAGATAATTTCATGGACCTTCCAATGGCACCAGTCCTAGGCACCAGTCCCACCTTAAAATTTGATTGGAGTCAATGGGAATCATAGAAACAAGTGGACGTCCAGAATCTATCAAGGTGCTGCTCCACCGTCGGCGACAACTTAATTTAGAGGTGAGCTCGTTCTTAAGCGATCCTTTTCATACTTTTGAGAATAGATTGCTATCTAATGATGTTATATTAATTAGGAACAATGGAGAGGAAGAGGTGGAGGAGATGATGACCAGCAAGGACGTCCAACAGAAACTGGAGGCCCGGTCCAACATGATTTCGAGTCTGCCTCGGCCTCCAGGACCAGTCTGCTTTAAACTGGTCACCCAGGATGCATCCGAACTCCGTTTTCGACGATCCACATATGGATGGAAAGATAATTTAATAAGGAAGCCAATCCAAGTGGTCTCACATCCAAAGCTATTCGGAATCAATGGGAATCATGGTCACAAGACAGCATCCAGAATCTGCCAGGGTGCTACGACACCGTCTTTTGGTCCGATGGACCATGTATCGTGTTTGGGCCCATTAGGGGTGCGTCCAGGGGTCTTGCATGACCCTAGAGTCTTCATAAACAGCCGCTGCTCCTCCATTAGGGTTCAGGTTTTGCTTAGATTATTCTGTGAAGAACAGTTTCACCGTTCATCGGTTTGTGAGACCCCAACTTCGAGAGTTTAATCATTCATCTGTAATTTGGTTGCGTTCTTTCTTGTTCTTACTTGTGTTCTTCGTTGCACCGTCAGGGATTAGCCTTCTTGGTGAGGTCAACCTGGTCTGAGACTCGGTTGATAACCAGTGGAGCTGTGGTGCTAAGATTGTAGGGTTTGATCTTTCGATCTGAAGCCGGATCGGTGTGTCATTCTCCGCCACAACGATAGTTACCACCACTTGACGGAAGATCGGGATCCCCGTCCCCATTATGTGGTATCAGAGCTTTAGGTATTACCATCAGGTTTATCATTACCCTAGTTTTGTCTTGTCTTTGTCCTATAAATCCAGAAAATTGCCCCACAAAAATATTTGTGTTAATCTTTGTTTTCTCCCTATCCTATCACCCGTTGTGCCGTTGCAATATTTTAATTTCAGTTTGCTTTATTGAACGGTCGTCCCTCGCATGTCCTCGTGATCGTTGGTTTATTTGAGTCTTGATCTAGTATCCTTGTTGTCATGTGAATCTGATCGTCGGGTGGTTGTGCATCTGTTTTACGCAAAGTGCAGATAGTGAATTTGCATCTGCTAATCCACATCAGAGAAGGAAGGAGAGAGTTGTATTTGAGTAATAAAATATTTTGGTTTCCTTTCAAAGCGTTAGAAAGGCAAAAGGTCAATCCTTTTTTATTGTGTCCTCTGAACGTGTTGCTACCATGCTAGTTTGCGCCAAACAAAACTTATCGTGCTACGCTGTGGTTTGCTCCTAGTGCATCAAGTGATGTCTTTTGTTTCCATAAAAATCAGCCGCTTTCCCTCCTTGTCATTGAGAGCCCAAGAATTTTCTTTGATCGACCACATAAAACTGAGTGGTTTTGAGCTGTGCTGCTCGTGCATCTATAACTCTATCAGCCTAGCTTTGAGCATATCAAGTTGTGTGTTCAAATAATTTGTATTGTAGCATTCTTCTGAGAAACAAAAGAAAGAAAAGGAAAAGGCAGAAGGTGCACAAAAAAGAAAAAGAGAAAAAAAGCCACACAAAAAAGGAAAGAACAAGAAAAAAATAGAAAGTGGAAAAAAAGTGAAGAAAAATTTAGAAGTGCTTGCATTCTTTTGAGTCTTTGTGCTGAGTTGTATTGTAGTTTGCTTGAACTAGATCCAGGACGAGTTTAGGCCGGCGACATAGACTAGCTTGGGACTACTTTTCAATCTTGCAATTTCTGAATTAAATTGTTGCTATTCCTTGCTACCATATTTTAAGCCTCCCAAGCTCTACATATATACTTCAGATCAGTACAGATAAAGACCCTTGCAATCTCGGTACCACTGCCTCACAGGTATCACAAACCAGCCGCCGATTGTACCGCCCATTGCTTGTGTTGGTAAGAACTTTGTAAGAGCTTGGTAAGACGCTTCTACTTGCTGTGAAAAGTGACACCACTGCAACCACATAGTCATTTGATAGGGATAATACTTTTGTGTTGTCTTTTATTGTCTTCTAACAATGACAGGTTGTTCGTATCCACCGACTTATGATGGTATAGGTGCTGATGCGTACATGGAGTGGGAAATTGACATAGATAACATATTTGCTACTCGCTTTATGTGTCCAAGGAGGAAGGTAAAAAATGTAGCTAGTGTTTTGTGACATTCTGCTTTATCTTGGTGGGAGTCATTAGATCCTTCTGATAAACCTCAAACTTGAAATGATATGAAACTTCTTATGCGAGAAACCTTTGTTAATCCACCTCCTGTTTTGATTTCATTTGATGAGGTGCACCAATTAGAGGAAGAGTATGCTGTTATTCCTCTTGCTATGACTAACATTCTACTGGATAATGTACATAAGCAAGAGGATGACATGGAAGAAAATGAGGAGCTCACAACCTCATATGCAAATTCAGAACCATCACTTCACAATGCACCTATTACTCCTGCTGAGAACACAGGTAATGCCCATGGTGCTACACTCACGGAAGGTGAAAATTGTCTTAATGTACTAAATTTTTCCACAAACCATGCTATCATAGAGCAATTGTTAGTGGAACCCTCTCTTGATTTATCTTTGTCCCATGAGAATTTGCTTGATGTTCCTTGTGATAAAGATGAATTGGTTGATGATGCTTTAGTTTTACATGTTTTGGAACTGGTCATTTGTGCTAAAAATACACATGTTATTCATATTACTACTAAAACTGATGAGCTCAAACTATTGTCTTCTTTACATACTTTGGGTTATATTGAATTTGATGTTTTGTGTAACCTAGATTATTTGGAGGAGAGCCTTTTTAAATATGCTAAATTGCCTTGGTTTTCTAAACACACATATCATTTTATTAGCAAATATAACAACAAAGGACAATATATGATACATCGAGTATACGTTCGTAGTAATATGAATTTTCCTTTTATTGTACAAGATTATGATCGTTTAGAGGGCAGCCATAATAATACAAACATTTTCTCATGTTCCTCAAAGAAACAAGTTCACTTTCAAGAAGGGGAGCATTGTTGGTTGCTACCTATGTCTGCTAGACCATCTATTC
The DNA here is from genome assembly GCA_904845875.1 of Miscanthus lutarioriparius. Lineage (NCBI taxonomy): Eukaryota > Viridiplantae > Streptophyta > Magnoliopsida > Poales > Poaceae > Miscanthus > Miscanthus lutarioriparius. The sequence continues at coordinate 17,920,952 of CAJGYO010000019.1, forward strand.
CTGCATTGTCTTTGGTTAGTTCTAATCTTTTGCAGGATAGTGTTGACATACATCCTGTGCATTCAGATCCTAGAGTCTACATGCTTGCTGAAATTTTTATGCGAGATGACATGCTAGAAACTTGGAAACATGGTCACGTTCCTTCTCACAATTAAGCAACACATCCTTAAAATCAGGATCAAGCGCATATTGTTCTTTTATGGATTGAAGACCAAAAACCCGACAATCAAGTTGGGATAGCAATGTATATCTTCTAGACAAGGCATCAGCAATCACATTATCCTTCCCTTTCTTGTGTTTGATAATATAAGGAAAAGATTCAATAAATTCAACCCATTTAGCATGCCTACGATTCAGATTATTTTGAGAGCAAAGATACTTAAGCGATTCATGATCAAAATGAATAACAAATTCTTTAGGCCACAAATAATGACGCCACGTCTCTAAAGAACGAACAAGTGCATACAATTCTTTATCATACGTGGAATAATTAAGAACAGGACCATGCAATTTTTCACTAAAGTAAGCAACAGGTTTACCATCTTGCATCAAAACACCACCAATGCCAACTCTACTAGCATCACATTCTAGCTCAAAAGTCTTACCAAAATTTGGAAGTTGCAGCAATGGTGCATGTGTGAGCTTGTCCTTCAAAGTGTGAAAGGACTCCTCTTGTGCCTCTCCCCAATAAAACACCACCCCTTTCTTCGTCAACTCATGCAATGGGGCAGCAATGGTGCTGAAATCTTTGACGAAGCGGCGGTAGAATCCTGCAAGACCAAGAAAACTCCTCACCTGTATGACGGTTTGGGGAACCGGCTAGCTCTTTATGGCCAAAGCAACTAAAGTTCGAGCCCGTCTCGAAGTCCAGGAGCAGCACGTACTAAAAACGATGCCCAGGTCGCATACAGAGTCCGTTTTGGGCGTTCTTTATATGGATGGAAAGATAATTTCATGGAGCTTCCAATGGCACCAGTCCCACCTTAAAATTCGATCAGAGTAAACGGGAATCGTAGAAACAAGTGGATGTCCAGAATCTGTCAGGGTGCTGCTCCACCGTCGGTGACAACTTAATTTAGAGGTGAGCTCGAGTCTGCCTCGGCCTCCAGGACCAGTCTGCCTTAAACTGGTCACCCAGGACGCATCCGGACTCCGTTTTCGATGATCCACATATGGATGGAAAGCTAATTTGATAAGGAAGCAAATCCAAGTGGTCTCACATCAAAAGCTATTCGGAATCAATGGGAATCGTGGTCACAAGATAGCATCCAGAATCTGCCAGGGTGCTACGACACCGTCTTTTGGTCCGATGGACCATGTATCGTGTTTGGGCCCATTAGGGGTGCGTCCAGGGGTCTTGCACGACCCTAGAGTCTTCATAAACAGCCGCCGCTCCTCCATTAGGGTTCAGGTTTTGCTTAGATTATTCTGTGAAGAACAGTTTTGCCGTTCATCGGTTTGTGAGACCCCAACTTCGAGAGTTTAATCATTCATCTGCAATTTGGTTGCGTTCTTTCTTGTTCTTGCTTGTGTTCTTCGTTGCGCTGGCAGGGATTAGCCTTCTTGGCGAGGTCAACCTGGTTCGAGACTCGGTTGATAACCAGAGGAGCTGTGGTGCTAAGATTGTAGGGTTCGATCTTTCGATCTGAAGCCAGATCAGTGTGTCATTTTTCGCCACAACGATAGTTACCACCACCTGATGGAAGATCGGAATCCCCGTCCCCATTAAGACGCCCCTGTCCGCTTCTGAGCGGGGTCAGGCAGGGCCACTGGGGCTCGTCTCAGTTATTTCTCCCTAGCTCTATTTTACGCGAGGCGGCCTCGAGCCCTTTGTGGGCCGGCCTTTGAACCTCTATCATTTGTCGTTTCATATCGAACGAGGCGACTGCCACTTCTTGACGCGACACGAAGCGTTCGGGATGCAGCAACTGCATGAGTTCAATGTACGATTTAATTTGAAATGAAAGCAGGATTACCTTAGTGATATGAGTAATGGTAAACTCCTACCAGATGTGTCCGTGCAGGGTTCGGGCCATGATGTTTGCGACGAGGTTGGAGTAACCTGCATAAGAATCGCTATTCTTTGTTTTTGTCACTCGGTGGTGATTCGAGCCGCTTGATTGATTTAGTCGACCTGATAGTTTTCCCTCGAAGGAGGCTCTGTAGGGGGGCCCCTCCAAACCCTTCTCGGGAAGGTGGGAGCCGAAGCTCGTGGTGCGGGGAACTATGAGTTTGGTTTATGCTGGTGAACAGACAACACCTTAGCCATCGAGGCGTAGGGTCTGGCGGTTCGTCCACTTGTATTCAAAGTTTTATACCCACACACCGCGCCTCTAGTTTTTAAACATAAAATATGGGGGGGTGAGGCGAAGAGGGTGTCCAAACGAATAGACACTCTCGACAGCCCTCGAGCAATGTTCATGCCCTTGCAGTTGCTGGGGTCGGTAGCTCAGTGAAGAAATTATCACCTAAAGTAAGTAGACAGAGGTACTTATCTTTTCAGCGGTCGTCCATTCGTTGTTTTGTCTGGGCCGTCTGATCGGCCCAGGAGGCCCGCTGGGCTCTCTTTGGATGGAGGTTCCGTCGTTGGGTCGTTCCACGATCCTGCCTGGGGAAGCGGAGGGTCGCCTGCATGCGGACCTGCCCTGGTTCTCACGTCCGGGACGCATTAGTGGCGGGCCATGCCCAGGCAACGTCCTATTTGACCAGGCGACATCTTGTCAACCAGAGCGCGTCCCGCCGGTTCCGTCGCGTCCCCTCAGCTTTCTGTCACCATTGATTTCGCATTTGCATTGAATCGGGGAAGGAAGAGAGTTTTTCGTCCCAGGGGAGGGGCACCACAGTCGCCGATGCGGTGCTCGATGTTGCAGATGACGGCGCCTTTGAGGATCCTATGGAGAGGCGGGACGTCACCGATGGAGAGCGTGGCGCGGCGGCCACAATAGACGAACTGTCCCGTGTACATGCCAGGGCGTTGCCGATGGAGAGCGTGGCGCGACGGCCATAGTAGATGAACTGGCCCGTGTACGTGCCAGGGCATTGCCGATCGAGAGCGTGGCGCAGCGATCGCAGTAGTACTTGTAGTAAAGCTAGGCAGAGACTGTAATTGAATAAGTTTATGGGGGAGCCCCTGAGTAAATAGTCTTTTGATTTTAGGAGTACATTAGTCCTTTTCGTGATGAAATCACTTTGTAAGTGGTGAATTTGTGCGAAGAATGAACAAATTTTCATCTTTTGTTACGGTGAACAACTTTTCAGCTTCCTCTTTTTGTAGAAGAGGTTTCGGTGCCCTCCGACCCTTCCCATGGATAAAGTCGTAAGAAACTAGGAGTGAGGGCGAATTAATTCTGATCACGCTGGTGAGCAAAGAGGTCGTAGCCGCTGGGGCGTGGGTCTCCCTTAGTCCTACCAGTTGTACTCAGAATTTGTTCTCGAAATCTTAGTCCTTAGGACTTGTTATGAGAAGAACGGAGAACTTAGAGAATGTTTGCAAATATAACACACGAAGTTTTTGCAAGATAAACGTACTTGTATCATTCGTATCAGCCCCCGAGTGAGGTCTGACCCCTCGCAATTTGCAGGGGTCGGATGTCACTAAAGATCGGGGTTTTGTAAAGACAAAAACTGATAAGGAAGAGTATGCGTTTATTTAAGGGTAGAAACGATGTAGCTGTTCGACATTCCAGACGTTGGTGAAGACCTTGCCGTCGATGGTTTTCAATTTGTAGGCACCTGGATGGAGTACTTCCACGACAATGTACGGCCCTTCCCAGGGTGGAGAGAGCTTGTGGCGGTCCTTGTTGCCCTGTAGGAGGCGGAGAACAAGGTCCCCGACATTGAAGGCTCGGTCCTGCACCCGTCGGCTGTGGTACCGTCATAGCGCCTACTAGTACTTGGCCGAACGGAGGAGGGTGATGTCGCGGGCTTCGTCTAGTTGGTCCATGGCGTCTTGGTGGGATGCTTCGGCTCCCTGTTCGTCGTATGCTCTGATTCGTTGCACTCCATAGTCGAGGTCCGTTGGGAGGACGGCCTCGGCACCGTAGACCATGAAGAAAGGCGTGTAGTTGGTGGCCTAGCTGGGAGTTGTTCTCAGGCTCCAGAGTACTGCATGGAGCTCGGTGACCCAGCGTGTGCCGAACTTGTTCAACTGGTTGAAGATACTGGGCTTGAGGCCCTGTAGGAGCATGCTGTTTGCATGCTCGACCTGCCCGTTCATCCGGGGGTGTGCGACGGCCGCCCAATCGATCCAGATGTGTTGTTCATCATAGAATCGAATGAATTTACTGCCGGTGAACTGCGTGCCATTATCCGTGATGATGGAGTTTGGTACTTCAAAACGATGGATGATGTCGAGGAAAAACATCACGTCCTGCTCGGATTTGATTGTGGAGATCGCCCGAGCTTCGATCCATTTCGTAAACTTGTCTGTGGTGACAAGTAGGTGGGTAAAGCCCCCAGGCGCCTTTTTGAATGGCCCAACCAGGTCGAGCCCCTAGACCGCGAAGGGCCATGTGATGGGAATCATCTGGAATGCCTAGGCCGGGAGGTGAGTTTGTCGAGCATAGTACTGACACCCTTCATAGGTGCGTACGATTTGCTCGGCGTCGGCTACTGCAGTGGGCCAGTAGAAGCCCTATCGGAATGCGTTTCCGACCAAGGTCCTCGGCGCGGTATGGTGACCGCAGACGCCACCGTGGATGTCGTTCAGCAGAAGTTTTCCTTATTCGCTAGGGATACAGAGCTGTAGGATCCTGGTGTGGCTTCGTTTGTAGAGTTCGCCCTCTACAAGAATGAAGGACTTGGCGCGATTGCGAGCCATCGAGCTTCCATCTTGTCTATCGGTAGTGTGTCGCGGAGGAGGTAGTCGAGGTAAAGCTCTCTCCACTTGTTCGGAGGGTCGGGCTCTGCTATCGGATCTTCTTCAAGCTCCATGACCTCGGGGTCGGACGGAGCAGTCGACGGGTCGGCCCTCGAGGCCAGACTAGGTGGGCCATCGTCGGCTGTTCCGACCCCTCGTGGCGTACCGAGGGCTTGTGCTGATCACTAGTGAAGACTCCAGTTGGCACTGGCTCCCGACCGGACGCTGCTTTCGCGAGCGCGTCGGCTGCTTCGTTTAGGCGCCTTAGGATGTGATTGAGTTTGAGGCCATCGAATCTGTCCTCCAGCCATCGGACTTCTTGGCAGTATGCCACCATTTTGGCGTCATGGCAGCTCGACTCCTTCATGACTTGGTTGACGACCAGCTGGGAGTCACCCCTGATGTTGAGGCGTCGGATGCCCAACTCGATGGTGATTCGTAGGCTGTTGATGAGCGCTTCGTATTCGGCGACATTATTTGATGAGGGGAAATGGAGCCAAACCATGTACCTCATGTGGACCCCGAGGGGTGATATGAAGGCCAGCCCCGCACCGGCGCCCTTTTTCATCAGCGACCCATCGAAGTACATCGTCCAGTACTTTTGATCGATGACCGTCGGTGGCATCTGGACCTTGGTCCATTCCGCGATGAAGTCAGCCAACACCTGGGACTTGATTGCCGTTCGGGGTGTATATGTGATGCCTTGATCCATCAGCTCGAGTGCCCATTTTGTGGTTCTCACCATGGCATCCTGGCTATGGACGATCTCGCCGAGGGGGAACGACATTACGACTGTCATGGTGTGCGACTCGAAGTAGTGGCGTAACTTCCTCTTGGTGATGAGTACGGCGTATAGGAGTTTCTGGATTTGGGAGTCGAACAGTACCTCACTGATGAAGTACACTAGGCACAGTACTTTGAAGGCGTGCCCTTCTTCTTCCCGCTCTACTACCAGGGCAGCGCTGACCACTTGCGTGGTGGCCGCTATGTATAGTAGGAGGGATTCTCCGTTGCTTGGAGGAACCAGGACCGAGGGCATTGTTAGAAGTAGCTTGACCATGTCAAGCGCCTCCTGGGCCTCGGCTGTCCACTCGAAGTGGTCGGCTTTCTTCAGGAGTTGATAAAGGGGGAGTCCTCATTCGCCGAGGCGCGAGATGAATCGGCTGAGGGCGGCAAGGCACCCTATGATCCGCTGAACCCCCTTTATGTTCTGGATCGGGCCCATCTTTGTGATGGCTGAGATGTTCTCCGGGTTGGCTTCGATGCCACGCTCAGAGATGATGAAGCCGAGCAGCAAGCCCCTCGGGACCCCAAAAACACATTTCTCGAGATTGAGTTTGATGCCATTTGCCCAGAGTTTAGCAAAGGTTTGTTCAAGATCGGCGACAAGGTGGTCAGCCCATTTGGACTTAACTACGATGTCATCGACGTAGGCCTCAACAGTCCGCCCGATGAGGTCCCCGATGCAGTTGAGCATACAGCGCTGGTAAGTTGCCCCGACGTTCTTTAGACCGAACAGCATTGAGACATAGCAGAATGATCCGAAGGGGTGATAAAAGACGTCACGAGCTGGTCAGACTCTCTCATCACGATTTGGTGGTAGCCGGAGTACGCGTCAAGGAAGCAGAGGGTTTCGCACCCTAAGGTAAAATCGACTATTTGGTTTATGCGTGGCAAAGGAAACGAGTCCTTTGGGCATGCCTTGTTGAGACCTGTGTAGTCAACACACATCCTCCATTTCCCGCTCTTCTTTCGTACAAGAACGGGATTTGCTAACCACTCTGGGTGGTGTACTTCCCTGATGAATCCGGTGGCCAACAGTTTTGCTATTTCATCACCGATGGCCCTGCGTTTTTCCTCATCGAAGCGGCGCAGGGCGTTGTTTCACTAGCTTCGAGCCTGGGTGGATTTTTAAAGTATGCTCGGTGACCTCCCTCAGAATGCCCAGCATATCTGAGGGTTTCCATGCAAAGATGTCTTTGTTGTCGCGGACGAAGTCGAGGAGCGCGCTTTCCTATTCGGAGGAGAGCGCGGTACCAATACTTACCATTTTACCCTCGGAGCTGCTAGGGTCTACGAGGACCTCCTTGGAGCCCTCTGCTGATTCGAACGATCCGGTTGATTTCTTTGCGTCGGGTGTTTTTTCGGCAACCTCCTCCCTGAGGGTGGCGAGTTCCCTAGAGGCGACGACCACGGCGGCATGGCTGCAGCATTCAACTTCGCACTCTTAAGCGCGCTGGAAGGAGGTGTCGACGGTGATGACCCCGCGGGGACCCAGCATCTTCAGCTTGAGGTATGTATAGTTAGGGACGGCCATGAACTTCGCGTAACATGGGCATCCTAGGATGGCGTGGAAGGTTCTAGGGAACCCCACTACGTCGAAGGTGAGGGTCTCAGTCCTGTAATTGGACCGATCCCCGAAAGTGACAGGCAGATCGATCTGTCCCAGTGGCACGGCCTGTTTGCCAGGCATGACGCCATGGAAAGGCGCTCGGATCGGGCGGAGGTTCGTCTGGTCGACGCCCATCTCGTCGAGCGTCTTGGCGTACATGATGTTGATGCCGCTGCCTCCGTCCATCAGTACTTTCGTGAGTCACTTCGGGCCAACAATCGGGTCGACTACGAGTAGGTACCTTCCCGGGTGTGGGACGACATCCGGATGGTCGGTTCGGTCGAAGGTTATGGCGGATTCTGACCACTGGAGGAAGACAGGCGTGGCCGGTCTGACCGTATAGACCTCGCGGCGCGCGACCTTCTGCCATTGTTTGGAGTCATAGGCCGTTGATCCTCCGAAGATCATAAGGGCGCTGTTTGGCGTCGGGAAGGCATCGTCTTTCTCCTCGGCATCGTCTGCGGTGGGGGCAGGTTCCTTCCCCTACTCCCCTTTGTTGGCGCTTCTGAGCACGAACTTCTCGCATGAGGCCGCAGTCTTTGAGCTAATGTTTTTACAGGAAAAGCGTGGTTCGAGCATAGCCCTTCGAGCATTTTTTCGAAGTGGTTCGGAGTGCCCTCCGTGGGCTTCCGGCCACCCTTGCAGTCAGCGTCGGCCATGAGCGAGTCGTCGCGCCATTGTTTCTTATTCTTTCTTTTGACAGAACGGTTGGAGGTGCCTTCATCAGCGCCCTCGTCCCGCCTTGCTTTGCCATCGGAATGGTCAAAGATCGCTCTGACCATCTCCTCTCCTGAGGCATGGCTGGTGGCGATGTCCAGGAGTTCCTTGGTGGTCCATGGGCCCTTGCGCCCCAGTTTGTGAACCAAAGACTCATAGGTTGTCCTAGACATGAAGGCTCCTATCACGTCGGCGTCGACGATGTTAGGGAGCTCGTTGCACTACCAGGAGAAGCGCCGGATGTACCCGCGGAGGGTTTCATCGGCCTTCTGGCAGCAGTTCTTGAGGTCCCATGGGTTACCAGGGCACTTGTACGTGCCCTGGAAGTTCCCCACAAAGATTTCCCTTAGATTCACCCAACTCTGAATGGCGTTGGACGGTAGGTGCTCCAACCATGCTCGTGCCGAATCGGCCAAGAATAGTGGGAGATTCCGAATAATGAAATCATCATCATTCACGCCACCGGCTTAACAGGCAAGCCGATAGTCTTCGAGCCAAAGCCCGGGGTTTGTTTCCCCAGAATATTTAGGGATGTTGGTAGGTGGTCGATATCTTGGCGAGAAAGCAGCGTTGAGGATGTGCTGGCCGAAGGCCTGAGGGCCCGGCAGGCCAGGGCTCGGGCTCCGGTCCCCGCTGTTGTCATAGCATCCGCTATGCCAAGGGTGGTAACCACGTTTGGCTCCTTCTCTCGAGTCATTATAGGCACATCTACGAGCGTCGATGGTGCTGCGTGCGTCATGGTTGTGGCCGAGATGTTGATGCACCAGGACAGCGGTGTGCTGCCTGCCGCCTGGTGGTGTCTGGTGAACCAACGCGTCATTGGCGGGGCGCACCGAGGGTGTGCGATGGCTGGTGTTGGGCTCACGTCACTGAGACAACGAGCTTTCCGCTTGCTGCGCCGCCGCACGTTCGAGCAACGTGTGAATTTCTCGACAGGCCCGGTGATCCTCGGATGTCGCGGCCTCTGGGAGGCCATGAAACAAGGTCGTCATAGCAGTGATGTTCTGGCTTGCCCGAGCGAAGTGAGGGAGGGTTCCATCATCGGTGCGGATCCTCTGGTGTATGTTACAGGAGGTGGCGCGTGCGTGCCCACCCTCTCCGCGACGCTTGATTTCCTCATCGATCTTTCGGTACCCCCGAACAAGCTGTTGTCTAGCGTCATCAATCTCTAGCTTCTATGCTCTCAGCTGCTCCATCCTTACATGAGATGGGGCCACCGCCTCCCCTCCAGTCCAGGCGTCAGGTCTACCTATCGGGGTAGCCTCCCCCTCGGAGATGCTTTCGATGTGCCCCTCGGAGGTTTCCGCCATGAAGCATTCCCAGGAAGGGTGATGGCTCCCCTTGCTGGAGTCAGAGCTAGAGGATGATTCTGGCTCCTCAGAGAGAAGTTTGTGGAGGGACTCTGTGTCGTGTTCAATTACCCCCATGAACTCACTGTCCATGGGCGGTTGAACCATGCGTAGTCCCACGAGGTGGCAAGCGGTCGCCGTGGTGTTGCGGAGACCGAACGGAAACACTGTCGGGGCACTCTGCATGTGGCGCTTCGAAGAGAGGCGCCCCTCTCCAGAAGGTCATGCCATGTCATCGTCGTTGGAAAGGGCGAGGTGACACTGGTTCTCCCTGGACTGCTGGGGTCCAAGGGAGACGCCGAGCTAGCGCCCAAGCGTCTTGTGGTCGAGGACGATGGAGGGGAGACAATGGATGGCGGTGTGCGCCCGTACCAACTCTCCTCCCACCGTGATGACAAAATCTAGGCTCCCGAAGCGCACGTGTGCGCCTAGGACCCAGCTAATATTGTGGTTAGCCATCTGTGGCCTGGTTTGGAATGCGCAAAGGCCCCTACCTGGCGTGCCAACAGTCGATGTTTCGAACAAGCACCGGCTAGTAAATTTATAATTGATGCACGTTAGGCCCGGGTGGTGCACTAAAGGACACAAGGTTTATACTGGTTTGGGCTGAATGTCCCTACGTCCAGTCTATTGCTGCTCGTGTTATTAGCACCATAAGAGGTTCGTAGTAGGGGGTACAAATGGTCAAGAGAGGGACTGGTCCCAGGTCTCTGATGGAAGGGTCAAAAGGATGCCAAGAGCCTGGTGGTGGCCTGGCTATGTGCGTGATGTGTCGAACCGAGCTCTCTATGAGTTCGTCTGTGTGTGAGTTGTCCGTCAAAAGTTGGTCCCCCTAGTGGGGAGCCCTGCCCTCCCTTTTATAGACCAAGGGGGAGCGGGGGTTATAGATGGGAGAACGAGGAAAACACCAAGAGTATAGAAGGTCCTTCGAAGGACCCGGGTCTCCCTTTTTTCCTGCACCTGCCCTACATAACATGGCAGACCGTGTCAGGAGTGGCGTGGTTGCTGATCTTTGTAGGCCATGCCCTGGCCTCTTTTAGCAAGTGGGTGCGTCCCGTCCTACCCCCGCAGGCAGCGTGTTGGACAGGGTTGTCGATCTCTGACCCCGTGGGGAGCGGATAGCGTAGTGACTGCTCATTTGCCACTGTAGAGGGCGGGAAGTCCCTCCTTGGAACGTAGTGATTGTCGTATGTCCGTGTTGGGTTCTTTGCCCGGAGGCTGAAGGTGGCGCCTACAACACTGTAGGGCAAAGGGCACGCGCCTGCAACACTATTCAGGCTCTGCCACGCCTGGAAGGGTCTAAGTGCTTGTCCTATCATGCCCTGATGGTACTTTCCTGCAGGGGCCTAGGGCATGGTCCTCGATGCCGCGGTTGACCCGAACGTCTTGTCTTACCCTATGCCTATCATCATGAGGGAGCGAGGTGCGGTTGTCAGGCAAGGCAGAGCCAGCCTCTGGACATCGGGCAAGGCGAAGCTTATCTTCTATCCATTGGGCGAGGCCGAGCCTAGCCCTTGGGGGTCGGGTGAGGCAGAGCCGAGCCCTCAGCCCTCGGGCGAGGCGGAGCTAGCCCACAGGACGTTGGACGACGCAGAGTTTATACTTCGAGGGTTGGGCGAGGCGGAGTCTATCCCTTAGCCCTCGGGCGAGGTGGAGCCGAGCCCTCAGCCCTCGGGTGAGGCAGAGTTGGCCCTCAGGACTCGGGCGAGGCGGAACCAAACTCCCATTGTTCGGGCAAGAAGCGTAGCAGTGCTCTTGTCTATTCGGGAGTTTTTAACGTCCAATGGTTATCAGTTCCACCTCCTTGGGTACCACGGTATTAGGTCCCCGACACAAGCCCTTGTTTCCAATTTTGTACCTAATTGCTTGCTCCCTAGGGTTTCGTATCTCTAGATGTTTATTTAAATTATTTGTATATCCTATTTATTCTATCGTGCAGCGAATCGGTGTCGTTGTGGTCCTATTTGTAGTTGTCAGTCAACTCGGGTCCAAGCTCGCGAGTACGGATCGAGGCCAAGCCTCGGAATTGATAGTTGGCTGTTGATCTTTGTCAGCGGCAGTTGTTCTCTTTCAGATCCATCTGATGGCTCGTGTGAAGAATGTTGGAGGTGGTCCAGGTAATGAGGATCTGAGGCATCCGCCTCGCTTGCCTACAAATCCAAAAGGCAAGGCGACAAAGAAGCTTGCAACAAAGAAGCGAAAGTATCCAGATGCAGATACAACTAGAGCCGCCGCAGTTGCAACAGCAGCAGAGCGTGCAGAGGCAGGAGGTGCTAGGAGTGGAGTCCAGATCGCAGATCAGCTTTCACCATCAGCGAGGGCTACACTTGAGCAGGTTGAGCATCGTCATGGTGGTCCAGCTAGGACTCTCATGATTGGAGGACGACGTGTTGCTATTGATGAGAGTCAGTCTTAGGGAGAGTCATAGCAGCAGCCACAGCCAGCAGAGTAGACTCAGGAGGGAGAGTAGGCCGAGGAGACAGAGCAGGCACCTCAGCCATAGTTATGTCGCTCTGGTCATACCCGTGCTCAAGTCACATCGAGGCTAGAGACACAGTGGAGGGGTTCTCGTCTACCACCTACACCACAGGGTCCGCCTCCAGTGACTCACTTGGACTTGAGGGCCACCATGGCCAAGTAGATGTAGCAGCTCAAGTTTGTGGACTTTGATCAGTGGTTTTCGCCAAGGTGGGATGATCATGCATCAGAGGGCTTCTACACACCACTGCAGGAAGACTTCTATAATGCATATCTTAACAGTGGAGCACTATTCAGGTCACAGAGGGTGTGCAACATTGAGTCCATAGTTGCAGCAACTGGAGAGCATATTCGCCCCTACCTAGCATATCTACTAGGGCTGACAGATCTACTTGAACGGACCGGCTTATATGTTCCATCTTGGGTTCGTGAGTTCTATGCAACTCTCTGGATTGACCCGCAGCATAGATTTATTCACTTTGCTTTCAGAAATAGGGATTACAGGCTGATGAGCTCTAGGGTCAGGGAGATACTCAGGCTTTAGGAGCAGCTCGTTAGGTTACATGAGGTTTGCTATGGATAGACAGCGCTGCCTAGACGCCCTCATGGCGGTATGGTCCCTCCTACAGATCTAGTCCGCCACTGCTTCAAAGAGCCTTTTGGTGAGGGGTCGAGCAGGACTCCCAGTGATCTCACTCCTACAGCTAGAGTGTTGGATGCTATTATGAGGAGGACCCCGATTCTAAGGATGGGGTATCGCGAGGGCTTGACTCACATACAGTTATGGCTTCTCAACTCTCTGATGCAGCAGACGGTATTTGATATTTGGATCTCCTTCTATCAGGGATGGAGGATACTATTGCTGAGGGGTTCAGAGGTCATCGTCAGTTGCCCTATGCTCACTGGATCACATTTCTTATTCACAGGGCAATTATAGTGAGGACGCCTGAGATGCTAGCTGAGTACAGTGGTGCTACGATAGAGTTCCCTGCATACAACATGAGTCAGATGATCCACCATAGTACACCGAGTGCACCTAGCTAGCCGCACCGTCGTCCAGAGGTGCCAGAGACTGTAGCCCAGTAGGATGATATTATCAGGGGCATAGTAGCTACTGAGGAGGAGCAGTTAGATGCTCAGCAGGAGGGGATGGTCGAGAGCGACCCCAGTGACAGCTCAGATGAGGACTACCGTGATATCCCTTAGATGCCTCCATGACGACATGACCATGAGGCCGGTAGCTCCAGTTCAGCTCCACCTGCACCGCAGACAGACCTCACTCTACTTGCCATACTTGAGCGGATGAGGCAGGATCAGGCTCACCAGGCTCAGGAGACCGCTGCCACTTTTGCATAGTTCCAGACTCGGTAGGATGAGTTCCAGCGACAGCAACTAGCTATGCAACAGCAAACGCAGGCTCTACAGCAGCAGCTGTAGGCCATGCATCAGCAGCTCCTCATGCAGCAGTAGCTACTTGGGTTTATGCAGCATATTGTGACAGCTATTGGGGCTCCACCGCCACGGCCTTCACCCCAGCTTAGTCAGCCTACCACCACTTCTATGACTCCAGCGTTACAGCCTAGTGGGCTTCAGAGTCAGGGATAGTCACCAGCATAGTTTGCTTCACCTATAGAGTAGGTGTCCTAGTGGTTTGCCTTGCTAGTGCTAGCCCCGCAGTTCACACCTCTTCAGACGGGCTTCACACTGGCTCAGACTTCTTCACTGCTAGTGCTAGAGACTACAGTGTCTAGGAGCCTTCGTGCTTCCTTCAGTGAGTTGATAGGGCAGCCTACTCCACCAAATCTACATGTCCTAGGTCCTTCCATAGTTGCACCTATTACCGGGACTACAGAGACGCTCCCTTCCTCAGTGGCATCATCAGAGCTGGCTGCTACAGTCATACCAGCAGCATCACAGGCCGCTCTAGTTGTTGATCCGACCCAGACTGCTTCAGCATTGCTTCTAGCTACAGAGGGTCATACTGCTCAGAGCTCAGGGTCAGATGATGATGGCACTCAATTCCACCTCGCTCCTCGTACCTCAGCGCCAGGCTCGTCCACTACAGCCCCGTCGACCGACCCTTAGGTTTTGGTGTTTGATGCCAAAGGGGGAGAGGGATCGAGTATGTTAGTCTTAGGGGGAGCGACATATCTAGGGGGAGCTTAGTTTACTTAGTAGCTTATCTATCATATTTGGTTTTCTATGTGTGATACACTATTATGCATTCATGTGTTTACCTTTATGCATCAAACTATATTTATGTGATAGTGATATCTATGTGATCGTGATATATGACATGTGTGCTCTCTATTTTGAATCATTTATATGTCATATCACTTGTGTTATGCTCATTTGCTTTTGCTTCCGCATTTTACTCCGATGCAAATGAGCTTTATTACTTGTACTCATGCTTATTTCATATCTTTTGAGTACATCATGTTGGCTTGGGTCATATAAGCTTGCCTAACACTTTTGTTCTTATTGCCAAATGCTTATATGAACCAAGCATGTTAAAAACCTCATCTCTTTCATATACTCGAGGTGGTCTTGTCATCAATCACCAAAAAGGGGGAGATTGAAAGCATCTAGGCCCCTAGTTGGGTTCGGTGCTTAATGACAATACGTGATTACTATGACTAACGTGTGTTTTGCAGAAGCAATTAAGTTAGGTCATGGTAATGGAGATCGATTGGGCAATCATGGTGGTCATGCCCCTACGATGGAAATCATTTCAGTTTTCAAAGGATGGACGACAAGGTTAAGGATGGACTAGTTCTAAGTGTCGTTTGGAGTTGAAGAGACACTTAGAGTAGTTTAGGACTTTGTTTTTCCTTTGGCTATACTATTAAGGGGGTATGGATGGGTAGCTTGACCTAGGTGAGTCTTGTGAGTTAGGTGTGGTGCACACTTGTTAAAATTAGCACTAGGTAGCTCCAAAATAGCCCTTAGATCCAATGAAGAAAACTTCATTCACGCATGATCGAGAGTTGGAAGTGAATGGAGGGTCAAATACTGACCGAACGCTGGTTCTGGTGTGACCGGACGCTGGCGTAGAGTACAGTCAGTTCATTTGACCAAGGTGTTTTCGTCTAGTGTGACCGGACGCTGAGAGGTGAAGTGATCAGATGCTGAGGGCCAGCGTCCGGTCGACTCTAGTAAGGTTCCAGAGAGGGAAAATCATGACCGGACGCGTCCGGTCAGTGCTGGCCGGACACTGTCTAGCGTCCGGTCACACTTTAAATACTAGAGTTTGGGGTGAACTGACCAGAGCATCTGGTCAACATGACCGGAGTGTCCGGTCACCCCGTAGAGGCACATAATGGTTCGTTTTTCAGCCGGTGTTATAAATACTTCCTCCATTCATGTGTGGGGGTACTTTTGCTCATTCCAACAGCTGAGAAACACCTTTAAGAGTGCCAAGAAGAGCAAGGTCCTAGTGAGGTGATTGAGATTTGAGAATCCCAAAGAGAGCCCTCATTAGTGAGATCAAGAGTAGCAAAGTGTGCATCCACCCTTCTCATTAGGCTTGTCGTGGTCAAGTGAGAGTTCGTGCTTGTTACTCTTGGTGATCGCCATCACCTAGATGGCTTGGTGGTGATTGGGAGCTTGGTGATCATCCGGCGGAGCTTGTGGATGACCCAACTCAAGTTGTGAGCAGTTGTTGGTGATTCACCGCGACGGAGTGTCAAAGAATCAACCCGTAGAGAGCACTTGATCCTTGCACGGATCAAGGGGGAGATACACCCTTGCACGGGTGCTCCAACGAGGACTAGTGGGGAGTGGCGACTCTCTGATACCTCGGCAAAACATCGCCGCGTTCCTCCTTCTCTCTTTACTTTGAGCATTTACTTTGAGCAATTCAATTCTTGTCATTTACATTCCTAGAATTGCCATGCTAGAGTAGGATTGGAACTTAGGTTGCAAAACTTTTGTGCGTTAGATCAATAGAAATATTTTCTAGGCACAAGGGGTTAATTGGGCTAACCGTAGAGTTTAATTATTGCAAAGAAATTTAGAATTAGCCCAATTCACCCCCCTCTTGGGCAGCTTGATCCTTTCAGGGTCACAATCTGATCAAAATATATCTCAGCATACTTCTTGGCTATATATTTAGTGTCCACCGGGATAAAATGAGCAGACTTAGTGAGATAGTCCACAATGACCCAAATAGAATCATAGCCCTTGGATGTGCGGGGCAAACCCACCACAAAGTCCATGGAGATATCTTCCCATTTCCAAATAGGAATGGGCAAGGGCTACAAATATCCTGGAGTATACATATGATCTGTTTAACTCTCCCACAAGTGTCGCACTACGCAACGTACTAGGTGATGTTCTGCTTCATGTGGGACCACCAGTACAAGTGGCGCAAATCATAATACATCTTGTTGCTGCCAAGATGGATAGACAGCTTTGAATGATGGGCTTCATTCAAAATCTTCCTTCTCAGATCCTTACTTGATGTAACCACCAATCTGTCTTTGTATCTCACTACTCCTTGCTCATTAATACTAAAGTGAGGGCCACGCCCTTCGGCAATCAGTTTCTTGATGGGAGGAATTTCTTTAGTGTCTTGCCTTTGCTCTAGAATAACCTGCTCAAGCAACTCTGAGGTCATGGCAATGTGAGCCAGCACCTCTGCATGGTTGAGAGACAAAGGTGTTTCCTCAACCTGATGTGACTTTCGGCTCAAAGCATCAGCCACTACATTGGCCTTTCCTGGGTGGTAATGTACCTCCAAGTTATAATCCTTGATCAATTCCAACCATCTCCTTTGCCTCATATTCAACTCAGACTGAGTGAAAATATACTTGAGGCTCTTATGATCGATAAAAATATGTACTTTGTTGCCCAACAGATAGTGCCTCCAAATCTTTAGAGCGTGGACCATAGCACCAGCTCTAAATCATGAGTGGGGTAATTTACTTTGTGTTTTTTCAGTTGGCGCGAAGCATAAGCTATCACACGCCCATCCTGCATAAGCACACATCCCAACCCCGTCTTTGAGGCATCACAATATACATCAAAAGGTCTACCAATATCTGGTTGGGCCAACACAGGAGCAGTGGTCAGAAATGTCTTCAAAGCTTGGAAGGCTTCTTCACAGGCTGGGCTCCAATCAAACATAGCTTCTTTTTGGAGCAGCTTGGTCATCGGTTGAGCTATCTTGGAGAAATCTGGAATGAAACGCTGATAGTACCCAGGTAGACCCAGGAACTGACGAATCTGGTGCATAGACTTGGGAGACTTCTAATTCAACACATCTTGCACCTTGTTGGGATCTATAGAAATGTCGTCAGGTGTCAACACATGCCCCAAAAACTACACTCGATCTAACCAGAATTCACACTTGCTGAATTTAGCATACAGCTTATGTTCCCTCAATCGAGTCAGTACAATCCAAAGGTGTTGGGCATGCTCTTCATTGTTCTTGAAATATATCAGGATATCATCAATGAACACCACAATAAACTTGTCTAGCTCCGGCATAAAGACTGAGTTCATCAGGTACATAAAGAATGCAGGAGCGTTGGTGAGACCAAAAGACATTACTAGGTACTCATACAGCCCATACCTAGTAGAAAAAGCTGTCTTTGGTATATCATATAGTCTAATCTTGATCTGATGATAGCGTGAATGGAGGTCAATCTTGGAGAACACCTTGGCACCAGCTAGTTGATCGAACAAAGTATCTATGCGGGGCAAAGGATACTTGTTCTTAATGGTTACCACATTAAGAGGGCGGTAATCCACACACATCCGCAGAGTGCCACCCTTCTTCTTCACAAAAATGGCTAGACAACCCCATCGTGACGAGCTAGGACGGATGAAGCCTTTTTCCAACAATTCTTCCAACTGCTTCTTCATTTCTGCCAATTCCTTTGGAGCTATGCGGTATGGGCGTTGGGAGATAGGAGCAGTATCAGGCTCTAGCTCAATGGAGAACTCCACCTCTCTGTTCGGTGGCAACCCATGTAGATCTTTAGGAAAAACATCAAGGAACTCACATACTACCAAAATAGAGGCAAGATCAGGGGAAGCTTCAGCATGAGCAGCAACAGGTAAGATTAGGGGTATAAGAAGAGACATCCTATCCTTAGAAGAAGGAAGCCATATCTTGACAATTCTCTACTTCAAATCCAAGACTACCCCATATACATGTAACTAGTTCATTCCTAGAATTGCATCAATGCCTTGCCCAGGCAGCACCATAAACTGGAGACGGTAAGTGAGTGGCTAATACTAAGCTTACTGTGTCCGTTTGAGTATTGATGCACATCTGCGCACCTAGAGTATGAATTCTATAGGCATACGGTATAGCCATAAGAGGTATATTGTACCGGTCTACAAATCCCATGCTCATGAATGAATGTGATGCACCAGAATCAAACAACACATAAGCTGGATGGGAATCAATGGTGAACATACCAACCATCACCGGTTCCTGCTGCAATATCTGCTCAACATCCATGAAATTCACTTGTCCAGATCGGCTGGCCGGCACTTTCTTCTTGATCACTGTCCGCTTGACTAGCCTGGAGTTAGCCAATGGTTGAGCAGACTGGGCTGGCTAGTTTTGGGGACACTCTCGGGCATAGTGGCCATCCTTGCCACATTTGAAACAAGCACCTGGCTTATTTCCCTATCCCAGACGAGGTGGGGTCTACTCTCCTTGGGGCTGCTGATGTGGCACCTATTGAGTAGGTGCACGGTATTGTGTGGAAGAAGCCTGAGAAGTATGATGGGGCTGTCGAAATGAATGCCCGCCTGATGATTAATAGGGCACCCGTCGAACAACCTGTGCTTTTCGAGTATGGGGATGGCTAAAAGACCCTGTAGCCACCTGCTTACGCTTCCATTCCACCTAGGAATCTCACTGCAAGCCCTCCATGGTGATGGCAGCATTCATCATTGTCCCAAAGGTCTGATAGTTCCTAGTATACAATTTCTCCTGAAGGCTGCAAGAGAGGCTGCGATAGAAGCGGTCCCTCTTCTTCTCGTCTGTATCCACATGAGTTCTAGCATACTAGGACAAGTGATTGAACTTATTGACATAGTCCATCACTGACAAACTACCTTGCCGTAGGTCTAGGAACTCAGTTAGCTTCCTATTGAGGACACCAGCAGGAATATAAAATTCCCTGAATGATGCGGTGAACTCCTGCCAGGCCACCCGGTGATCTGGCTACTACATGGCATTGAAGGTATCCCACCATGAACTCTGTGGCAGAACCTCCTAAATTATAGGGCCCACATGCACCTGTCACTGTCCAATGACTTTTAACATCTATGCATACGTTCCCGGTAACTTAAGAAGACTGTCGGGTGTCCTCGGGGAGCCCCGAATCATCCACGATTTCCGAGCAGGATCACATTACAGAGTCATTGTAGTATTACAACAGTTTATTCAAATAGATACATCAGAGTAAAAATAGCGAAAGACTTACAATAACATAGTTTACAAACCATTTGTTTCAAACCATACAACTAAGTTCGATATTAATACAAACCAAAGTAGTGGAGTGGCATTATAATATATTACCAAACACACAACATAAGCTGCCCTGCCCAAGGGCCACACATTTAATTATCGTCATCGCACTGAACAACAGTCATGCAGCACGATCCAAAACAGATCTGCTCATGAGCCTCACCTGCAACAAGGGTCAACGAACCCTGAGTACAAAAGTACTCAACAAGACTTAACCGAAATAAGAATTTAAAAGAACACAGGAATGCAGGTTCATGGGATTCAAGGTATGGCTTTAGCAATAATCAAGGTTCTTTTGCGTAAAAGCATTTTAACAAAATTCTTTATATCAACGTTTAAAACTTCATAAAGATCATATACAAAGCTGACACGATCCGTATTGAGATCATGAAACTTTGTATCCAACACTTTCTCATACCATCCTCAGTTTCTAGTTATTAATTACTACGATGATGAACAGTGAGTTGAGTCTCCATAACCGAGGAGCAACGACGATTCGAATCGATTATAACCCAGCTGGGACTTCCAGACCACACGACATATGTAGGTCCCCGACCTACATATACCAACCTACCCTCGGATCCTCTAAAACAAGAACGGATCCACGCCACCCGAGAATACAGTACTCCACCAATCCAGCCCATTGCCACGTGGGTACACGCTATTCCCGCCATCTCTCCACTCCCAGTGCGCGAGTAGCCATTCTCATAATAGAATAGCCAAGTTAAGGCTTACCGAAGTATGTGGTTAGTACTACAAAGTCTCACCTCATGCAATTCAACAACGGACGGACCTTAATCAACACAGGCGGAAAGAACCTGCTCACAAGACCTCCATGTCTTGTGGCTCACACACACCGAGTCCGCCCGGTCTAGATTTATTACTCCACATTAGCATATCACATGTTAACATAATTAACCAAAGCTCCATTTAAAACTTGCAGATGACAAGTAATCAGCCGACTTTCACCGTTCTAAGCATAGCTAAGCAAAACTGGCATATACGAATTTAAAACTGGTAATATGGTAAATATGGAATAACAAGGTTGGTAAGGTACCAATTTGGTTTTCACTTGACTCCTAATCACTTAATGCAGTAAAAATAAGCAAAAGCGAAATCAATTTGTAAAATACAAGGCAGGGTTGTATGCATCCGGGGCTTGCCTTCGTTGACGGAAAAGTCCGGGTCCGGAGTCGTTCCACCAATATCAACACCAACTTCCACAGACGGATCAACCTCCTCAACTACTTGATTAACTACCACGTGTTCACCTTCGTTCACTACACGTAGTAACAATGCCATGCTTAACATGATGCGGAATACGAAACATGATGTTCAATGAAGGATGCAAAATTAACAACTTGAATACAACTTTCCTTCGCGGTACAGTTACAAGTTAAACCAACTAAACTATTTTCACAACACTCACAACAATTGCCAAGGATCATTACCAACTAATGACCCAAGGACATCACTTAATCAAAAACTCAAACAAAACCTAAATCACTAAAGGTTACTATTTGCTTTTATGAATTAATTAATTAATTAATAATTATGAAATAAATCAACTTATTCCAATTGACCTAAAAATTTTTGTATATGTTCATCACATGGTAACTAAGTGACAAAACAATTTTCATAATTTTTGGATACATAAATAAGACAAGAAAAATCCTGGAAACTCATTTATTAATTAATTGAGCAATTTTTATCACATTCAAAAAGTACTGAAAATCAACATTTCATATTTTTCCTAAATAATACACATCACAGAGAAGTCACACAAAAATTTTCATAATTTTTGGAGCTCTAAATAAATCTACACAAAAATAACAAAAATAGACACTATTCACTTATTTCAGAAAAATAGAAAATCCATTTTGAACGCTGAGTCACTGACAACCGGGTCCCACTTGTCATCTTCTACCTCGCGCTTTGACCACGGCGACACGCGCGCTGACCGGCGAAATCTCGACGACGGCGAGCTCAACGGCGACGACCAAGGTACTAAAATGACCCCTACACCCCTACGCATCGATTGGTGGCACAATCTGGATCAATTACAGCGGCGCATGAGCATGACGATGGCCATGGCGGACACGGCAGCGCGGCTGCGCTACGCCGACGATAGGAGCTCGGTAACAATGAAACAAACAACTCGGGTAGAACCGGGAGCTCACCCCGAACACACTGGAGTCGCTGACCGAGCCTGAGAGGCAACGGAGACACGGTTCGACGGTCACAGCGATCACGGCGGAGCAAATTTCGACAACGGCGATGCTCCGGCAACTACGGTGGAGGAAATGGTCAATCAACCGGGCACAAAGCACCACGGCATCGAGGCAAAGCTGAAGCAAGAGTCAGAAATAGCAGAGGCTCACCGTAACGCGCTGGCCACGGCGACGCGCACACCACGGTGGTACTGCCGGCCGCGAGGAAGAAGGGCGGCAAGCGACGTTCCACGGCGAAATCTAGCGTCAAGGATGGTTCGGCTGAGCGCGCAAGGAAGAGGCGAAGCTGTTGAGCGCTTTGCTATGACTGCACAGGCGCTGGTTCGACGGTGAGGGCTCAACGAAGAATGGCGGTGGCGACAGGAGAAAAACAGAGGAGAGGAAAGAACGACGACGACGGCGCCTCAGTCCAAATAACACGGCTCAGAAGCTCAAGGAAGCTGCGCTGTGGCCTTCAACGTGCCAGCGTGACGCCAAAGACGGCCACGACCGTGCCTGGAAGCAAACCGAAGATCGCCGGCCATGTAGCTTCGGCGGTGGACACTGTTCACCTAAATTACAGAATTGCCATCCGCCAAAATTCCCAAATTACTCCCAAATTTTCATAACAACTCAAAAATCTCCAAAAACAAAAATTGTCCAAAATCAAAAGTTCTACAACTTTGCTTTTGAAACCATACCCAAATTTGGCCTACATTTTGAAATGAACTTTTGAATTTAAAACGGGGATATTTAAGGAATTTCGCCTTTTTAAATAACTTCAAATTTTACTAAACAACTTGAAAAACTCCAAAAATAAACTTTGTACAACTCGACAAGCTCTACAATTTTTCTTTAAGACTCAACCCCAAAATGTGCTTCAATTTTGAAATGGATTTTCAGGGTCGGATTTAAATATTGAAAATCAGGGTTTTCGG
Source organism: Miscanthus lutarioriparius (assembly GCA_904845875.1). Classification (NCBI taxonomy): domain Eukaryota; kingdom Viridiplantae; phylum Streptophyta; class Magnoliopsida; order Poales; family Poaceae; genus Miscanthus; species Miscanthus lutarioriparius. The sequence continues at coordinate 17,943,386 of CAJGYO010000019.1, forward strand.
AATTTCAAATCAATACAAAGATTTCAAACTTGATTCAAACAATACCAAGCAAAACTTATAACATAAATGTAAACTCGTTTTAGTGAATGCATAACAAAATTTGTAACATGACCAATGTCTTGCAATGCATATGATGATATGTCCGGTTTTTAATATTTAAACACCCGAGGTGTTACAATCCTTCCCCCTAAAAGAAATCTCGCCCCGAGATTCAAAGCCATAGGGTAAGTAATGGAAAAGGAAATGTGTCAATCCAAAAACATCCAATTCTCATCCATAAAACAACTGAGGTTCCTTTACAAAACACAATTTGTAACAACCGAGCTTAACTAACAGTACTCTATTCTATAATGACGCAAGAAACTCTGGAAACTTTTCTAACAAGTAATCTTCTAATTCCCAAGTAGCTTCCTGTTCTGAATGTTGATTCCATTGTATCTTGTAGAACTTTATTGTTCTCCTCCGAGTAACACGATCTTTCTGATCCAACACTCGGATAGGATATTCTGAATAAGTCAGATCTGGTTCAAGTTCCACTTCTTCAACTTCAACATTCTGCTCAGGCACTCGGAGACACTTCTTCAACTGAGACACATGGAACACATCATGTACAGCTGATAAATGTTCTGGTAATTTCAAGCGATAGGCCACTTTTCCATATCTCTCCAAAATTTGAAATGGTCCAATATATTGAGGTGCCAACTTGCCTTTAACACCAAAACGGGTAACTCCCTTCATTGGTGATACTTTCAGATATACAAATTCTCCTTTGTTAAACACCAATGGTCTCCGTCGTCTATCCGCATAACTCTTTTGGCGGGACTGAGCTATCTTCAAATTACTCTGTATTTGCCTAACCTTGTCTTCCGTTTCTTTCACAAGGTCAACTCCAAAGAATCTTCTTTCTCCGGGCTTCGACCAACTCAGTGATGTTCTGCATCTACGGCCATAGAGTGCTTCAAATGGAGCCATTCTAATGCTTTCCTGATAACTATTGTTATATGAGAACTCAACCAAAGGTAAGCATTCGTCCCACTTGTTGGAATAATTAAGGACACAACACCTTAACATATCTTCAAGCACTTGATTGACTCTTTCAGTCTGTCCATCAGTCTGCGGATGATAAGCTGTACTATATAGGAGCTTAGTATCTAATGAAGAATGCAATTGTTTCCAAAAACTAGAGACAAACTGTGTACCCCGATCGGACACTATGGTCTTTGGTATTCCATGGAGACTCATAATTCTTGCTAAATATATCTTGGCGTATTGGACAGTGGGATATATAGTCTTGACAGGAAGAAAATGTGCTGACTTAGTGAGTCGATCTATAATAACCCATATTGAAATCCCTTTGATGTCTTGGGTAGACCAACAATAAAGTCCATACTTATGTCCTCCCACTTCCAAGCTGTAATAGGTAATGGTTGTACTTCTCCAGCAGACCTCAAATGTATAGCTTTCACCTTCTGACAAGTATCACACTTTGCTATATATCTCGCAATTTCTATCTTCATTTTTGTCCACCAAAACCTTTGTTTTAAGTCATGGTACATCTTGTTGCTTCCCGGATGGATAGATAACCTAGTAGCATGTGCTTCTTCAAGAATTGACTGCCGCAACTCAGGAACTTTTGGTACTACCAAACGATCCTTGAACCATAGCACACCTTCATTATCTATACTGAAACATTCCGCCTTTCCAATCCTGACTCTTTCCTTGATATGGGCTACACCCTTGTTTTCCTTCTGAGCAGCAATAACTTGATCTCGAATAGTGGCTTCAACAATTATGTTGGTCAAACTACCTTGTTGAATTACTTCTACATTCAACTTCTCCATCTCTTGACATAAAGTCAAACCCATTGTTCTTACTATCAGGCAACTGCAATAACTTTTGTGACTGAGGGCATCTGCCACCACATTTGCTTTACCAGGGTGATAATGTACTTCCAAGTCATAATCTTTAATCAACTCTAACCATCTTCTTTGTCGCATATTCAACTCTGACTGAGTAAAGATATATTTTAAGCTCTTGTGGTCTGTATAAATATGGCACATATTACCAAGTAGGTAATGCCACCAAATCTTCAGAGCATGGACCACAGCTGCTAACTCCAGATCAAGAGTCGGATAGTGTCCTTCATGTTGCTTAAGTTGCCTGGATGCATAAGCAATGACTCGGCCTTCTTGCATCAACACACATCCAATACCAATACCTGAAGCATCACAATAAACATCAAACGGCTTCTCGATATCAGGTTGGGCTAATACTGGTGCAGTGGTCAACAGTCTCTTCAAAGTCTGGAAAGCCTCTTCACAATCAGATGACCAGGCAAACTTGACTTGGTTCTTCAGTAACTCAGTTATGGACTTTGATACTTTAGAGAAATCTGGAATAAACCGACGGTAATACCCCGCCAATCCCAGAAAACTCCGAACTTGATGAACTGTGGTTGGTGGTTTCCAATCAAGCACATCCTTCACTTTGCTTGGATCAACAGCAACTCCTTCCGCTGACAAGATGTGTCCAAGAAATTGTACTTCCTTAAGCCAAAAATCACACTTGCTGAACTTGGCATATAGTTGATGTTCCCTCAAGCGAGTCAGAACAATTCTGAGGTGTTTCGCATGTTCTTCCTTATTCTTGGAATATACTAGAATATCATCAATAAACACCACTACAAATTTGTCTAGCTCAGGCATGAATACTGAATTCATCAAATACATGAAATGAGCTGGAGCATTGGTCAAACCAAAAGACATTACCAAATATTCATATAATCCATATCTTGTGGTAAATGCCGTTTTGGGAATATCTTCAGGCTTTATCTTGATTTGATGATATCCTGACCTTAAATCTATCTTGGAGAAAACCTTGGCTCCGGCCAATTGATCAAAAAGCAAATCTATCCGAGGTAATGGATATTTATTCTTGATGGTCACTTCATTCAACGGACGATAATCAACACATAACCTCAGAGTTTCATCTTTCTTTTTCACAAAAATTGCCGAACACCCCCAAGGCGATGAACTAGGTTGTATAAACCCCTTCTCAATCAATTCTTGCAACTGAGTTTTCAACTCGACTAACTCCTTAGGTGGCATCCTATAAGCTCTCCGAGAAATCAGAGCTGTTCCAGGTTGCAATTCTATGTTAAACTGGACATCCCTATCAGGTGGTAGACTGGGTAAATCTTCAGGAAACACATCAGGAAATTCACATACTACCGGGATATCTCTAATCTCTTTGACGGCAGTTGCACAAACTCTGCCCACTGATCTTCTTAAGGTTGGAAGTTGGATGAGAAGTTGAGAAGTTCTATCTGGCAAACTCACCCTTATAGTTCTATTCAAAGCATATATAACAACCTTATGCTGATACATCCAATTCATTCCTAAGATTACATCTATATCCTTATCCTTAAGGATAATCATGGTAGTGGGAAAAATATGCCCACCCAGGTTTATGGGCACCTGGTATACCATTTCCTTAGTACACAGACGTCCCCCGGGCGACTGTACAAAGAAATTTTCCTTTGTTGTCCCAATTGAAATTTCATACTTCACCACAAATGTTCTATTGATGAATGAATACGATGCGCCAGAATCAAAAAGTATAACTGCAGGATCATTGGCAACAGGAAACATACCCATCATCACTGGCTCTCCTTCAAGAATCTCCCCAGCTTGAATATAAAACACCCGTCCTGTCTTCCTTTCATCTTTGCCTTTCTGAGCATTCTGATTGTTATTCTTGTTTTGTGCCTGAGCCTGTTGTTGATTTGCAGGGGCCTTCTGATAATTGGGATTAGACTGCCTTGGATACGGACATTCTCTCGAGAAATGACCAGGCTTGCCACAATTGAAACAGGGATACTTGTGACCCTGGGGTGTTGAAACAAAAACCCCAGAAGCATTTGTCGGTTGTGGATTCTGATAAGTTGTAGCAGGACGGACATTTGATTGCTGACCGGCTTGAAACTGCGGCGGACGATAAGGAGGACGATTATGATTAACTGGATGATAAATCACCCTCTGCCTCTTTGGATTTCCCCCATAAGATCCAGACGGCATACTCTTTTTCTTTTTGAGCTCCTTATGCTGTCGATACTTTGCCTCTGAAGCAATAGCAATATTCACTGCCTCATGATAAGTGACATTGGTACATGTTGTCATCATAGTCTGTAATTTGGTATTCAGACCTCTCATGAACCATTTCTTTTTCTTGGCATCCGTATTGACATGTTCAGATGCATATTGTGACAGGTGATTGAATCTTCCCACATACTACATCACGGTTTGGTCCCCTTGCCTCAAAGCAAGAAATTCATCTAGCTTCATTGCCATAACTCCCTCCGGGATATAATGGGCTCTGAAAGTAGTACGAAACTCTATCCAAGTTAACGGAACACCTGCGGGTTGCATGGCCGTAAGATTTGCATACCAAGCACCGGCTGCACCTCTAAGTTGCTGAGCAGCAAAGACTGGTTTCTGAAACTCTGTGCATGGTATAAGATCAAACTTCTGCTCCATGGTCCTAAGCCAATCGTTAGCCTCCAATGGTTCATCTGCCTTAGTGAGCACTGGGGGTTTTGTATCTATGAAGTCCACATATGTAGCCTCCTGCCTATTATGATGGCAACCACGGTTTCCATGCATCTGATTCTGATTACGTTGAGCCATCTCATGAAGCAAACACGAATTTTCAACCGTCACATTGACAAGTGCGGCTATAGCATCCGCTAGATTTGTTGGAACTGGTGGCGGATCTGGAATATCATTTTCATTTTGTGAAGTACCAGGAATATACGAACTCCGCGTACGACGCATCTGTTCACAACAAACCAAACTTTACTTCATAAGCCTTTATTGATTGATAAAAGAGCGGACTGCAACTCATTACACTAGTTTCACTTATTTAAACACAAAACCGCATTTAAACAAGACTACTTAACTTAAACTAGAACTAACTATTTCACAACTCTACTCCTTTTTACGATTACATCAAACTTCAGGCTCGGTATCCATTCCTGAAATATTACCGCCTTCATTGTCACTTTCATCGATCATTACTAATTCTTCGGGATCTTCTTCTTCTTCTTCTTCTTCCGATTCACTACCATCGGCAAGGATAACACCGAGATCCATTTCATCAGCTTGGGGTTCATGATTTGGATCTAGGAGATTGCTTATCCTATGAACTTCCTCATGTAGATAGGTATTATGCTCTTCTAAGTCTTCTACATAAAATTCTAACTCATGAGTTCTAGCTCTAGCTACATTTTCCCTATGTCAAGCCTCATTCCTTCCTTCTACCATATGAACTAACATACGTTCGCAGTTCCTGTGAGCGGTGGTGAGACGTCTTAGTTGCTCCTGTAATCTGCCCACCTGAATGGCGTCCATAGCCCTATCTGTAGTAGCTTGGGCTAACTCTGCAGAAATCCTCTGTATCTCCGCCTGAGGATCAGGCCTAGAGCTGCTACTGCTAGCACCATCATTCCTAGGGGCTAGTTGGTGCCGAGGAACTCCTTTGGGCCTAGTGGACTTACGGGGTGTCTTCTTGGTACGAGCCATACTGTACAAGCAGTATTAATCCAAGTAAAACAATCTGACAATAGTCTTAAGAGCAGTAAGGATGGACTACACACTCAACCCATACACACTACTCACCCTAGACTTAGAGACGAAGGAAGTAACAAGTAACTTAATTATGATGCATGAATCGTTCTAATGAACAAAACCACCAAAGCTTAAAACGAGAATAAACAACATTTGTTTTATATAGGGCATAATAAGAATACTACTCCACCACACAAAACCTTTTTAATCGAATAAGGAATGGTGAGAAAGAAATAAGACAAGTCAGAAGCAATTTGGACCAAATTAATCAAGTTAAATTTAGTCATCCCAAATCATTTTAAAGTTTTCGTAAACCAATACCACAAAAACTTTGTAACGATCGCTCTGATACCATTCTGTGGTAGAACCTCCTAAATTATAGGGCCCACATGCACCTGTCACTGTCCAACGACTTTTGACATCTATGCATACGTTCCTGGTAACTTAAGAAGACTGTCGGGTGTCCTCGGGGAACCCCGAATCATCCACGATTTCCGAGCAGGATCACATTACAGAGTCATTGTAGTATTACAACAGTTTATTCAAATAGATACATCAGAGTAAAAATAGCGGAAGACTTATAATAACATAGTTTACAAACCATTTGTTTCAAACCATACAACTAAGTTCGATATTAATACAAACCAAAGTAGTGGAGTGGCATTATAATATATTACCAAACACACAACATAAGCTGCCCTGCCCAAGGGCCATACATTTAATTATCGTCATCGCACTGAACAACAGTCATGCAGCACGATCCAAAATAGATCTGCTCATGAGCCTCACCTGCAACAAGGGTCAACGAACCCTGAGTACAAAAGTACTCAACAAGACTTAAGCAAAATAAGAATTTAAAAGAACACATGAATGCAGGCTCATGGGATTCAAGGTATGGCTTTAGCAATAATCAAGGTTCTTTTGCGTAAAAGCATTTTAACAAAATTCTTTATATCAACATTTAAAACTTCATAAAGATCATATACAAAGCTGACACGATCCGTATTGAGATCATGAAACTTCGTATCCAACACTTTCTCATACCATCCTCAGTTTCTAGTTATTAATTACTACGATGATGAACAGTGAGTTGAGTCTCCATAACCGAGGAGCAACGACGATTCGAATCGATTATAACCCAGCTGGGAATTCCAGACCACACGACATATGTAGGTCCCCGACCTACATATACTAACCTACCCTCGGATCCTCTAAAACAAGAACGGGTCCGCGCCACCCGAGAATACAGTACTCCACCAATCCAGCCCATTGCCACGTGGGTACACGCTATTCCCGCCATCTCTCCACTCCTAATGCGCGAGTAGCCATTCTCGTAATAGAATAGCCAAGTTAAGGCTTACCGAAGTATGTGGTTAGTACTACAAAGTCTCACCTCATGCAATTCAACAACGGACGGACCTTAATCGACACAGGCGGAAAGAACCTGCTCACAAGACCTCCATGTCTTGTGGCTCACACACACCGAGTCCGCCCGGTCTAGATTTATTACTCCACATTCCCATATCACATGTTAACATAATTAACCAAAGCTCCATTTAAAACTTGCAGATGACAGGTAATCAGCCCACTTTCACCGTTCTAAGCATAGCTAAGCAAAACTGGCATATACGAATTTAAAACTGGTAATATGGTAAATATGGAATAACAAGGTTGGTAAGGTACCAATTTGGTTTTCACTTCACTCCTAATCACTTAATGCAGTAAAAATAAACAAAAGTGAAATCAATTTGTAAAATACATGGTAGGGTTGTATGCATCCGGGGCTTGCCTTCGTTGACGGAAAAGTCCGGGTCCGGAGTCGTTCCACCAATATCAACACCAACTTCCACAGACGGATCAACCTCCTCAACTACTTGATTAACTACCACGTGTTAACCTTCGTTCACCACACGTAGTAACAATGCCATGCTTAACATGATGCGGAATACGAAACATGATGCTCAATGATGGATGCAAAATTAACAACTTGAATACAACTTTCCTTCGAGGTACAGTTACAAGTTAAACCAACTAAACCATTTTCACAACACTCACAACAATTGCCAAGGATCATTACCAACTAATGACCCAAGGACATCACCTAATCAAAAACTCAAATAAAACCTAAATCACTAAAGGTTACTATTTGCTTTTATGAATTAATTAATTAATTAATAATTATGAAATAAATCAACTTATTCCAATTGACCTAAAAATTTTTGTATATGTTCATCACATGGTAACTAAGTGACAAAACAATTTTCATAATTTTTGGATACATAAATAAGCCTAGAAAAATCTTGGAAACTCATTTATTAATTAATTGAGCAATTTTTATCACATTTAGAAAGTACTGAAAATCAACATTTCATATTTTTCCTAAATAATACACATCACAGAGAAGTCACACAAACATTTTCATAATTTTTGGAGCTCTAAATAAATCTACACAAAAATAACAAAAACAGACACTATTCACTTATTTCAGAAAAATAGAAAATCCATTTTGAACGCTGAGTCACTGACAACCGGGTCCCACTTGTCATCTTCTACCTCGCGCTTTGACCACGGCGACACGCGCGCTGACCAGCGAAATCTCGACGACGGCGAGCTCAACGACGACGACCAAGGTACTAAAATGACCCCTACACCCCTACGCATCGATTGGTGGCACAATCTAGATCAATTACAGCGGCGCATGAGCATGACGACGGCCATGGTGGACACGGCAGCGTGGCTGCGCTACGCCGGCGAAAGGAGCTTGGTAACAATGAAACAAACAACTCGGGTAGAACCGGGAGCTCACCCCGAACACACTGGAGTCGCTGGCCGAGCCTGAGAAGCAATGGAGACACGGTTCGACGGTCACAGCGATCACGGCGGAGCAAATTTCGACGATTGTGATGCTCCGGCGACTACGGTGGAGGAAATGGTCAATCAACCAGGCACAAAGCACCATGGCATCGAGGCGAAGCTGAAGCAAGAGTCAGAAATAGCAGAGGCTCACCGTAACGCGCTGGCCACGGCGACGCGCACACCACGGTGGTACTGCCGGCCGCGAGGAAGAAGGGCGGCAAGCGACGTTCCACGGCGAAATCTAGCGTCAAGGATGGTTCGGCTGAGCACGCAAGGAAGAGGCGAAGCTGTTGAGCGCTTTGCTACGACTGCACAGGCGCTGGTTCGACGGCGAGGGCTCAACGAAGAATGGTGGTGGCGGCGGGAGAAAAACAGAGGAAAGGAAAGAACGATGACGACGGCGCCTCGGTCCAAATAACACGGCTCATAAGCTCAAGGAAGCTGCGCTGTGGCCTTCACCGCGCCAGCGCGACGCCAAAGACGGCCACGACCGCGCCTGGAAGCAAACCGAAGATCGTCGGCCATGTAGCCTCGGCGGTGGACACTGTTCACCTAAATTACAGAATTGCCATCCGCCAAAATTCCCAAATTACTCCCAAATTTTCATAACAACTCAAAAATCTCCAAAAACAAAAGTTGTCCAAAATCAAAATTTCTACAACTTTGCTTTTGAAACCATACCCAAATTCGGCCTACATTTTGAAATAAACTTTTGAATTTAAAACGGGGATATTTAAGGAATTTCGCCTTTTTAAATAACTTCAAATTTTACTAAACAACTTGAAAAACTCCAAAAATATACTTTGTACAACTCGACAAGCTCTACAACTTTGCTTTAAGACTCAACCCCAAAATGTGCTTCGATTTTGAAATGGATTTTCAGGGTCGGATTTAAATATTGAAAATCAGGGTTTTCAAAATTTCAAATCCATACAAAGATTTTAAACTTGATTCAAACAATACCAAGCAATACTTATAACATAAATGTAAACTTGTTTTAGTGAATGCATAACAAAATTTGCAACATGACCAATGCCTTGCAATGCATATGATGATATGTCCGGTTTTTAATATTTAAACACCCGAGGTGTTACACACTCACGGACCCCAACAACTGTTGCGCTGCAAAGCGCACCTTCTGCTCGTCCATCACGTTGAGCAACAGGAACTTCTGCTCTAGAATGCGAAGCCAATGCTCCGCATCCAGGGGCTCAGCTGATGGTGTGAACGTCGGTGGGTGCGTCTTGAGGAAATCTTGGTAAGAGCAGGGTCCCTCAGGACCACGACCACCACCCCCGTTCCCACCATTGCCCCCTGTGGCCTCCGCAGGCGAAGCCAGCGACAGCCTATGCCAGTAGCTCCATGTCACGGGCTGACTCATGGCGAGCAGCCATCATTTCCGACATCATCTCCGTGTGAGTCATCGGCGGTGGCAGCGGTGGTGATGGAGGAGGAGCCAACAATGGAGCCTCATGGCTCTCCCCGTTACCATGCTCATTGGCTCGGCCACTTTCACCTTTGCCCTTGCCAAGACCGTGGCCCGCTCCAGCACTGGTGCTCCCACGTCCAGACCTCAGATTCATCTGTAAGAGATAGGAACCAACCACTTAGGACAACCCTCTAGATCAGAACAAGAGGAATGACGAGACATTTATTAAAGCATTCTTTTAGTTGTCCTATCAATTTACTAATCCAATTATATGTGTAGGGGGACTTTAGTTTAAGCAAGATGCTACTATCATGATGCATGTATCGGCCCGTACACTCAGTCAAGCTAGAATATAGCGGCATTCGCAAAAATTTTGGTACATCGCACACTCACTTTCCATATGCTAAGCGATTTATTACGCAACGTAAGTTAGTGTACCTATAGAAAACTGATTAGATAAAACCAGTGCCGCTATCCTAGATAGACCATATTGCTAGGGCTTACACTTATTTACATAACTTTAGCGCATCCTACTTTTCACAAAACTTTTGTTGGTCAAACTTTTAAGTTTTTGGAAAGAGTGATGAAACTCGTAACCCATTATTGGCTCTGGTACCAACTATGGCAGAACCGCCCAAAATAATGCACTTACGGAGGCGCTCGTCTTCCACCAGCCACTAAGCACCCCATAAGCATGCTACATCGGGCGGTATCCGTCGGGCACACCCCAAGGGAGAGCCAAAAAGATCCACATTTTTCCCCAAGGATCCAATAATGAGAACGAGTTACAATACTCAGTACATTTCATACATCCAGAATTCTTAGAAATTCATTATTACATTGCCAAATTTAGAGTGCGAAAGATTAAACAACGGAATGATAATAAACATCTATCGATAGGAACAAGGATCTGTCTGTGCCCACTAGAAGAATCCTTCACACAATGGTACTCCTCAAGCATTACCTGCAACAGGGGTAAATAAACCATGAGTACACAACGTACTCACAAGACTTATCCGACTAGTGGGAATAATTTCCCGACTCTAAGGGATATGCAAAGCATTATGGTTTGCTGGTTTCCTTTTTGCAGAAAGCAATACTAATAGTGAGTCCTTATTTATGTTATTATTAGTAGCCATGATTAATTGATTATCTAGCCATTCTATGTAAGCACATATTCTACTTTAAAGCAAGAGTTGAGCAATCAGTTCTATTTCATCACCTTTCATCTTTCAATTCTTACTACAGTGCTAGAGTTTAGACAAGCCGTACCGGATTTCCCGGCGATTCGCGAATCAATGCCCCCAGCTGGGAACACCAAAAACACATGCCCCGCTTGTACCCCAGGCACAAGCAGGACCAACCCATCACCCTCCTGTCATGGGGTCTAGGTCCCCGTCCAAACTTGGACTCTAAGCCCCCGCTCCTAAGTCCCAGACTTAGTGTGGTGCAAAGACCTCCACCATCCCCGCCTCCAATCAGTCGGTCCAGAAAGAGCCAGAACCCACGACAAAAGAGCAACAAGTCTTCCCTGCGCCCATACCCAAGTATGTGCTCGGGATAATAAGTCTATGACTTGCCTAGCGTCCAATGCAATGGCCGGTCCTTAACCGACATAGACAGGGAAAAAATGTAACCAAGCTATGCCCTGTTGGCCGTAGGACACAGCCTCTTACACCCACCAATACCCAAACCATATCCCTGCCCAGTCACCATTTTTTCTTTCCACCATTTTACCATGAGTGATCATAATTATCACCTATTGTGAGTAACGACAGGTTACTCACGCTACCGAAATCCTGAGCAGAGCAGCTACTCGACCTGTACTAGTGGGACTCATAGGTAGATATATTTATGCATTTAGTTTTTGTAAAATGTCTGTAACGTAAATGCACATCATATATGGCAACAGCAACTCTTAAATGATGATGCAACACTTAGTAATATGGCAACAGCAACTCTTAAATAAAAATACATCTATCAAGCTACTAAGCGAGTTCTACCGACTAAGGTGCTAAGTTACCGACTGTTACCACTAACAAGTATGAAGCGTGACATATATTATCTTAGCAACTAAAGGTATTCTTACTCTTAATACTGATTTACTCTATATATGATTAAACAGGGAGTATTAGCTACTCTATTTATCAACCTACTCTAGGGCTACAAAAATTATAGTGAGTACATAATAATCTAATGATCCTACTGTAAAAATTTTATGGCTAAAGCTATCATCAATTTGCCACAAAAATTCCTACAAATATTAATTTGCCCATCAATTTTATGGCTAAAGCTATCATCAATTTGACGATGGCGGAACCCGCGCGTGCGCTGGCGCTTTTTGCTAAAGAGCCCCCGTTCTCTTTCCTATTCAGGAAGCTCACTCGAACACTATTTAATTGAGTCACAGCCTTTGCATCTAGCACCCTGTTCTTACCCGAATTCTCATTTTTCAAAGTCCTTGGCCAGAACTAAATAAGGTCATGGCATCGCTGGCCAATACCGGAGAGCACGGACCTCCTTGGCCTCAACCAACACATGTCTAGCACTCTACGAGCGAAGCGCAATCGATCGACATATCAAACACTAAAAACTGTGAAGTGTGTAGGTGTGGCCATGCGCCGCGGCAGGCTCGGGCCGTAGCAACACCGGCACCAGCGAATTTACCTAGCCCAACGCCTCTACCTCTACTCTTTGACCATCTATAGACTACGCGCAACAATATAGAAGTCCTATTTGAATCGCTACTACACTCAAGCGTGTCGGCCATGGGAACGACCTCCAACATAGTTCGCCGGCGGCAGCGAACATGTCCCAGGCGACCTAGACCCTAAACGGTTCAACCACCTACCCTAGGAGCAAGAGGGCCTCACCAGAGATGCATAGGGCAGACTGGATGAAGTCGTGGGGCTTGTCAAGGAGGTTGGCCACTAGCGCGGGGTGACTCTGGTTCACGTCAAGCGTGGTGATGGCGTTCCCGATGACCAGCTGCTCTGTCGGCGAAACCACTACACGGGCGAGTCAACCAAGTCAAGGAGACGCAATTGCACTACTTAATTGAGACAAAGAATCAAGGAGCGACGCCCTGGCCAAGCACCCACCTCGACGGCCATGGCGGACCGCCACGAGGAGAATGCCCCGCGTTACCTTACTGTAGGATGGAAGCTCGCCGGGACGACTCCAATCGCTGGCTGACTAAAAGGCTAATTGGGTGCACGGTTAATTGGAAGGAGGTAGACTATGTACGGCTAATTGGATGGACGACGGTGTTCGGACTTATGGAGGTCGACGATGGGGGAAAATTCCAATTGATGCCCCGACACCGTATGGCCACCATAGTGGCAAGCTTGGCGCGAAGCTGGACTTCAACTCGACCTCCAGACGTGCGCCATTACGAGGGTAGAGCCAAGCTCTATGGTTTTTCCTTGGTGCGGCTCGGCTAGCGCGATTCAAGGCGACAGGATGGGAAGCTTGGCGTGGTGCATTTTCTAATTGGGAGAGGACGGCAGCGCGACGGTGATGGCTCCACGCACGCGTATGAGTCTAGCACAACGATGTGCGACCGCAGCGTCACGACTCGCAAGACGATGGCGGCTCGGCACAACGCGATGTAGAGGCTAACGCCGGTTCGAGGAGTTAGTAGCGTGGCAACGCATTGTGCGCGGACGTGATGGCGAGGGCAGGCAGGCAAGCCCGCGCCTGTGCGGCCGCGAAGGGTCAACGGCAGCAGTGACCGCGTGGCAGCGACGATCAGAGCGCAGCGTGGCTAGGTGCATAGCTCGACACGACGGCGAGCAGCGTGGCTTAGGCGGACGCGACGACAGCAGAGCAGCCAGGCTCGCTGGCGCGGTGCGCGTGCGTGCGTGACCGTGTGCTAGGGCGTGGTACCAGGAGGCCATGACCAGCAGCATGGAGCCACGCGCGTGGCTTGCGTGCACATGCGCGTCGGCGGCCGGCGCAGCAACGCCGAGCGCAGGGCAGGGTGACCGCGCCCAGGCGCTGGCACCGCCCAAATACGTGACTTGCACGCTTTTTAAAGCTGCTTAAATACCCAACCCGATGATCCAATTGCTAAACCAACTATTTAACGCTCAAGATGGGATGTCAAGCTACTAAAACGAACCTTAAAACCATGCTACTATTTAAACATATTCTCCTATAAAAATTCCCAGACTCAGCTTCGTCGACCCACGCGCGTCAACTTCGATTTTCAAGCTATTAAGTACGCTGTCTAGAGAATCATGTTATCGACCGCAAGTATTTCATTGCTACCTACGAAGTTTGTACTACAAACTTTATTAAAGTTTCGTATATGTGTTCTATAGTATTTTTTCTCAATAAAAATTCCTATATAACTCTAAGCGATAAAACGCGACATGAAATATAACATTCGTTTCGTGTTTCCGATAAACGTTTCAAGTCACAGGAATTTATTTACACATTATATTTCATACATTTACACATAATTATGATGCTCATACAGTGTTTTAGCAAAAGATTATATAGTGTAACACCGAGGGTGTTACAGTAGCCCCCGAGCCTGCGGAGGAGTAGAATACTCCTTCGAAGGCTTTTCCAAATGGGAGGACTCTGAGGGCCTTGGCCTTCTTTTGTTGCCCACAGCGTGTCCTAGGGATGATGATTCCCTTTTGTCATGATCGGACCCCTTGGGGGTATAGCCATGAGATTTGGTGGGTCAAAAAAAGTCTTTCCTGATTCCGGCCCCTACGGGGGTCTGTCGTTCTACGACAGCGTGTTCGGTCTCCTTGCGAGTCCAACTTTCCTCGAGCCCCCGCCCGCAGCAGGGGTTCGGTCGAGGATCAACTCGTCTTTGTGATCGTCTTCCCTTAAGCATTTTTCCGATAAAACGAAGAGGCTGAGCTGTGCCATGATTTTCCTCTATGGACAAATCATGGTGCTTAGTGAGCTGTTAACGAGCTAGTCCGAGTGGGGCCTCGGCATCCCGTTCGTGGTGGTCTGGCTTGGGTCAGCTAGTGACTGACTCCAGATTCTTAGCGGTTAATCCATATAGTTCTCGGGTCCATTCGACTGGTCCCAAGGGCTCTCTGCCTTTCTTCGAGGAAAACCATGGATCGTATCCGGCCGAGACTCGAACGCTGGCCGGGATGCCCGCGGTGCACGTGCGCCCAGGTATTGGCCGCTAGCGAGCCCATCCCTTTTCACCCCTCACTCTAAAGGTGCCCAGAGCAGTTGTCGAACCCGTCAGTGGGCCAACCTTTGAACTCCTGGGCCTAGATGGGCCGTAAGAGCACTTTCAGCTCCGTATCCCTCTTATGTGTGACGGGTCATGGCACGTTTGGGGAGGCAAAACGTCCGGCGTGTTTTCTGAGGGGGCGGCCATAGGTTGTGTGCACATGCCTCGCGACGAGACGTGGTGATAGGTCATGGCAGACGTGGAGATCTAGGCGGGCGGTTGCTTCCCTCGCACCCATCGCCCCTATAAAACCAAAGGGTTGGCCCTCCGTGTTTCATACGTGCGCCTGCATCCTTACCTCGGTAGCCATGCTGCCGCCGCAGCCAATGCTTAGGTTTCCTGCCTCCGCATCTCTGCCGCCATTGAGTGGGCCAACCATCCACCCCACCTCCAATGGATCTGTGGTGCCGTTCAGACATCACCTTCCAGCGTATGGAGGGCCTCGTCTGTCGCGGTCTTCTCCGCCGAGGAGTGGTTGCTGCCCAACAATGAGGATTCACCGTTGCCGCCCGATGGCTACATGGTGTCGTTCGCCCACTTCCACGAGCGTGGGCTCGCGAGCCCCACCAACAAATTCCTCCGGGGGCTGCTGCACTTCTACAAGATTGAGCTACAGCATCTCAATCCCAATGGGATCCAGCACATGGTGGTGTTCGTTGCACTGTGCGAAGGATTTCTGGGGATCAGCCCCCACTTTGACTTGGGGAGGTATTTCCTCGCCGTCAACCTCCAGAAGAAGAGGGAGAAGGGTGGCAGGCAGGAGCTGCACATGCCGATGGGGTGCGTCGGCATCCAACTTCGGAACAATCGGGTCAGCGAGTACCTGTCCATGCGGCTCTCGACGTCCAATAAGGGATGGCACTCGCAGTGGTTCTACCTCAAGAATGACGCTGCCACCCCTCTGCCGGAGTTCACCGGATGCCTGATCGAAGAGGCCCTAGAGCAGTGCAGGAAGTGCGGTGTCCCAGAGAAGGATAAGAAGAAGATCCGAGACCACATCGCTGCCATCCACATCCTGAAGGAGAACAGCCTAAAAGGGTCGGGCGTCATCGGTGCTTACCACACGAGGAGCGTGGCGCCGTTGATGACGCGCGCGCTCTCGCTATACGCGATGACGCCCGAGGCGTCGTTCAATGGAACGGCGCCCGCTGAGGGAATGCTCCCCAACTCTGAGGTTGTGCAACGCATCAAGGAGGTGATGGAGCCTTTGAGGGACAACGTGGGTGCCGCCCTCGACTTCATCTACCCGGCGCCGGCCATCCTCTGATGCGGACGAAGCCAGGCTACGTAGTCTTCGTAAGTTTCCCTTTCTCTTGCCTTCCCTTCAATTGTTTTCCCAACCCCATGAGACTAACTTTGAGAGGGGCTAGACCAGCCAAGGGACCTCATCCTCATGGATCACCTGGCGCCGCTGCCGAGGGATTTGGCCGTGAGGCTAGCGAATCGCACCGAGGGCAAGCGGCTGAGGAAGGCGAAGGTGGACAAGAAGAGGAAGAAGCAGTAGAAGCTGTGGGTGCGGGAACGAGGGGAGGACACTGACGATGATGATGATGATGATGATGATGATGATGATGATGATGATGATGGTGACGATGACGAAGTGATGGAGGAAGAAGAAACGGTAGCCGACGATATCGAGTGGGACAACCTAGAGAATGAGGATGCGCTGACAGGCATCGGTTCGTCCTTGCATGCGTTAGGACCCTTCCCATTCCATGGAGGGGAGGGCACGTCTAGGGGGCGGTAGAGGTGGGCCATTCTGATGATGCCCCCAGGAACCGATGGAGGCGGGACGGGCTATCGGCCTGCCCTAGGAGCCAACAGAGGCGGGCGGCTTTGTTGTCGCGTGCGAGGTGCCAGCGGAGGCAGGCGGCTCCGCCGTCTCGTCCCAAGAGCCAAGGGGAGCGGGATGTTCCACCAATGTGCCCCAGGAGCTACCAGGGGTGAGCCCCTCTACCTAGGAGTGGGGGGTGGGTTCGAAATGGCCTCGTTCCAACGAGGCGGAGCAAGGGCGGGGGGTTCGTCCCCTAAATGCATCTGCCGCCCGACGACACTAAGATGAGTTATCAATTCCTCTGTTTTTCCTATTTTAGTCGGATTTTATCGTGACTTATGTTTTTTGTCCCTTGTAGCGTCGGCAGGCATCGGATTCCTTTGGCGCTGGCGCCGAAGAAGAGCATCACCCTCCAATCGAGACGACGGTCATCAGCCGGTGTTGCGCCCATTTCGAGCGGGAGCGGCGCCAGTGTGACCACATCGCCGGTCGGTCAGGCACCGCCCATGGTGGCGCCTGTGCCCTCGATGGGACGGGCGGACATGGGCATTCAAGGGGCGCCTTCAAAGATCATGGAGTGGCCGGTGATGGCTAGGATACCGCTGCCGATGGCGGGGCGGACGAGGCTGCCAACCGTGCTCGTGGCGCCAACCATGGCGGGCGCGACGCAGCCGGTCATGACCCCACCGATGTAGGTGGAGGTGGTGGCGGGCGTGACAGATGGGTCATAGTCGGGCGCAACCGCAGCATCGCCTGAGGCATTGGCGCGACCCGTGCCATCAGCGGCCCAAGCGAGGGCACCTGGCGCGGGCCGTATAGAGGGGGACACGGCCAAGGGGTCCTCGGGAGTCATGGTGCTAGGAGAGAGGTTCATGTCCGTACCACTGACCCCTTGCGTCACTGGAGGCGGTGTCCCGGCAGGGACATCATGGCGAGAGGGGTCGACAATGCTTGGGGCCAGTGGGGAGTCGTCCCTAACCCTGGCGTCGGTGGGCAGTGGCTCGCCCGCTCAGGGCGAGCCCCTGCTCCGTTGGGTGGATCCGTAGGATCCGGCGTCGATGCTTTTTACCCTTGACAGTACCTCAGGTATGGCCCGACACTATTCTTGATGTGAATCCTCACGTATGGCCCGTCATGGCCACGGGTTACATCGAGTCATGCCAGTCTCTTCTTCAGTGTCAGAGCTTTGACCTAGGGCCATACGATTGGACCTAGAGTGGTTGGCGACGGTATGGCCCCCCATCAGGCAAGACGGAGCCCCCGACCTAGACGTCGGGAAAGGCGGAGCCCGTGGCCTCGGGGTCGGGTGAGGCGGAGCCCATGGCCTTGAGGTCGGGCAAGATGGAGCCCCCAACCCAGAGGTCGGGCGAGGCGGAGCCCGCCCCCATAGGTCCGGCGAGGCAGAGCCAACGCACCTAGGGGTCGGTTAGAACTATAGTCACGCTCTTGACTACTCGGATGAATCAATGTTGATGACCATTAGCTCCTCCTCTTCGGGTACCCTAGTATTGGTCCCCGACAAATAGCTACATCAAGCAACCGAAGCTACTCGATTTGTCTCTATCCTTGAAAAAAATATTTTCAATCCTTCGTACAACACCAGAAATCTAGAACTCCCATTACGTGTTCTTCGAGCAGCATGGGCGGCCGACCATAGATTATAGTTATACAGAATACAAGACACAATAGAATAGATTCACAAGCAAGGGGAAGGCACATAGGAATGGAAAACCCTTCGTAAATAACTAAATGAGTTATTCAAATGATTTATGGATTTTCCACCCTGAAAAAAGTCATGGATTCTAAGGAGACTTGAGTTTCCAAAAGCGGCTAACTAAGAGGGGCCATGATAACGCCCGGACGCTCGCGTACCCGCGTGCTGCTGCTGCTGGGTCCACGCGTGCTGCTGCTGCGCCTGCTGGCTTGTTGTGCCCCCGAGCATGCTATTGTGCCTGCCCCCATGCTTCGCTGCCAATGCCTACTGCTGCTGGGTCCGCGTGTGCGGTTGCTATGCTCGTACGGGAGAGCATGTGCGCGGGGCCTGCCCAGCTGCAAGCGAGAGAGAGGGTGGGAGCATAGCAAACGTACACGTGTTGACTCTGGCTGCATGCTCTACCACGGAGGACCAAGCCTGATGGTGCAAGGGCACCTGGTTCTGCATTCATTAGATGCTGGCCCGCTCTAGCACTCGATGTGCGTGCATGCACTTTGATCGGGGAGTGCTCGACCATTTGGGCACTGACTGCCCGTTCAGCACGTCCGACTATTGGAGTTGGCCTGCATGACAGAGATAAGCAGTGCTGGATGGGTACGTGCAATGCATGCGTGCCCGCGAGTCAGAGCGCGTGGGGAGCAACACCTGCTGCAACATACTAAAACCAGGTGAAACAATTGAAAGTTTGCAACATAGGTATATAAACATTGCAAAATATAACAACATTCAGATAAAACACTTGCAACATACGTCTAAAATAGGTGAAACATTTGGAACATACACATGCAATGTACGTGTATAGTCACTGCAACATATGCAACATACAGATGAAAACATGCAACATCTAGATAAAACAGTCGAAACATTTAGAAAACACACTTCCAAATACATGTATAGCAACTACAACATATGCAACATCCAAATGAAACACTTGCAACATACATTTGAAATAGCTAAAACGTTCGAAACTACACTTGCAACACACATGTATAGCCATTGCAACATATGCAACACCAGATCTACTTTGCAACATCCAAATAAAACATAAGCAACTAACATTTGAAACATATGGATGCAACATATGCTGATCTACTTACTGCCGTCCAATGAAGGTTCACACGGGCATAGGGGCACCGGTAGCGCGTGGCACGAGGCACAAGGCGCAGGCGACGTGTGGCGCGAGGCGAGTCTGGTGCAACCGTGCGAGGAGCAAGGTGGATTTTTTTTAATTTTAACACTTTTTGGAAACTAATTTTAAATCTAACACGGTCGTTTTTTTTAAACTAACACTTTTGGCCGTGCCTATTGCCCTGGCGTGGCCAAATGCCTGTGCCACGCCATGCATGGTGGCGTGGCAGCTGGCTGACGTGGCGACGACTAGAATCGCGACCGTTGACGTGGCAGGGCCTGCGGCGCCACCTATCTAGGCGCGGCAGTGCCGCGCCACGGCGCATGGCGCGGCGGTACCTAGACGGTTTACCGCCTCCATCGTGCCTCGTGCTTGGAACTACGCCACTCGCCACGGCCAGGCACCCATCCACCTATTGCGGCCACTACCAAGGCCTGTGCCGCCAATGAACTTCGCACCGGCGACCACCCCGTCACTCCATGGCATCGAACTCTGCGCCGGCGTCGAGCTCTGTGTGGATGAGCCTTTTGCAACCGGATGTTTCACGCATTTCATATGTATGTTTCATGTGTTTTCCCTTTCAACGGCCGCCCATATTAACCACCATAATGACTGGTCTTCAGTCCCCCCTTACACGCCTCTCACATTAATTATAGGTGAATCAATCGATCAAAAGCACTCGTGGACTCGTGGTGTTGCTCCTTAACAACTCATAGGATATATACGTACGCACTCATCATGGAAGTTCATCAGATGCTTTCGACTTCTGGCCTCCTCCCTGTCTATCTTTTTAGCTCCATAGAATAGATAGAAACACAACTATAAAGCTACGATCCTAGATTCCTGGTGGATGATCTTCAGGTTGTGGGGATATATAATATGTTCCTCAATTGTTATTCGGTGCTCATCTGTTGTGTAGTATCTTGGGACGCTAGGAAAGCTAATCATGACGGCAGTGCTACCGCGACGCATAGAAACGAATATGAAGCAAATAAATGAAGTCCGTGCGCAAGTTCACAAGCTATCATATAACATTTTCATTGGTTTGACATAAGTTCGACATAACATAACCAACTAAGCCTACAAGTTTTGGACGCCAATATTAGTTTGACCTAACAAACTAAGACCCAGGAGTGTAAGGATCCCTCGGACGCCTCTGTCTCTTCAGATTTGTTGGCAACACATTGGGAGTGTAGCCAACGTCAGTGTGGTTGTGTCGGCGATGCGTACGACTCATACCCTACAAGTATATGATATGCACGATTACTTATAATTCTTTATGATCGTTAGTTCATGGAGCATATGTATTTAAATAAACTACACTTGTTAGTACCTGTGAGGCTCCTTGGGTACCAAGCCAGGCACCACCTAGCTGAGACATGCCGATCTCGTCCTACGGCCAATCGTCCCACTGGTCATGTTGTGTGCGAAAGCCCGAGGGGTTGTCGTCGTCGTCATCGTCGTCCTCGGTTGCAAGGTCCTTCCCAACGCTATGATGTGGTGGTGTACGGACCATGGAAGTGGCACCTGTCATCGGCTGAGAAGAGCCGGCTGGTGTCCTCAAAGAGGCTAAAGACGTGCCACCTGACTGCGCTGGGAGTGGCGGTTCCTCATAAGGAGTGTCCATGCAGCTCAACTTCTGAGCTAGCTTCATGCAACTCTTCTTCACCTCTGCATAAATAGACGTTAAAGTTAGTGCATTTCCCAAATGCATATACACTAAAGAAACATTTTCGAAACGGACAAGTTTATGTTTACCTCCACAAAAGCCGCGAGAACGCCTGGCCCCTGGCCTCTAGACTCGTGAAGCCGAAATGCTACTTCGTTGGACAGCCTTGACAATTGTGTTGCCTGGGTACAGAAACGCGGTTGGACAGTTTTAGTACACATACTTAATACCAAAAGGATAACAAATTGTACCATTCAAGTATCTTACCACGTATCTTTGAAGCGGGGCTCTCTGTAGCTGTGTGTCCTCTCTAGTGGTAACATCGTACACATCTTCGATGACATCTTCCTTTGAGTCCTTGTTAATCGCCTCCTCAGTGTACGGGGGCTTGATATGTGTCCTCGTAGACCTGTGAAGCCACCGCAGGTACTCATCGAAGGTGTGCTGGTCATGTGGAGGACCCACATGGACTGGATGTCGTACCCTGTTCTGCCACAAATGGATGTGCGCGCTGTGTGTCACGCGCCAATCCATGGTCTTGTACCTCTTCTTGCAGTCATACCTGCAACAAAACGATGTTAGTTGTACCACACACACCTCTGAATTGTAGCTTTGTTATTAATCGATAACACACCCGTGCAATTCTTGGTAGGTGGAGTAAAGCGGTGGTGGGCAGCCTATCATTCTTCTAAACTGTCTGTAGACCCTGATGGGCAAGTGAATCTCGACCACATGGAAGAAAATAAGAGGGATGTCGCAGTGATACTCGTCTGACTCGTCCCTAGTGATAGGACTGAGATGGTACTGGAGCTCCAGAGCATCCCAAGGACACCAATGCACCTAAAATTTTGTAATTGAGTTAGCCTGTGATATAGTGTAGATCGAACAAGACACAGGTATGATAGTAAAGAGAGCGTAACCCGGTGTTGTGTCAGGACGTCGAGACCGTCCGTGTACTCCCTGTACTTGCGCCTCGCATTCCCTCTAACTAACTCTGATTCAGTCCAGATAAACAGAGCTGTAGGGAGTGTATCCTGCCCGTTCCATTGCTGCATTGAACACGATAATGAATTAGCCATTAATAAACTCATCATATGTAACCATATCGAAGAATATAATAAATCGAAGTACTTATCGGTAAACCAGTATTAAGTGGCCTCCCAACGGGCCATCGTTCCCAACACCAAACCTGGAGTAGGTATGAGCAGCCCCCAAGGTTCGCATACCCTGAGGTGTGACGGCAGGCAATGCATAGCTATCGATACGTCTATGCCAGGACTGCGCTGCCCCAGCTGTACGCCGCTATGTTCTCCCATGGCTGGCGTAGTATGTCAAGGAAGATCCAGCTGATAGTTTTGCCCGAGGCGTCTGGGAAGAGGAAAGCACCAAGAAAGTGTCAGAGCCACACTCGAGCGAACCTGTCGATCTGAGCCTCCTCAGCCTGTGGGTCCAAGTAATCAAAGCGCTCCGTGATCCAGGACGACAAAACACTGGAAGTTTTCCTGAAATTGACCAAAGAAAATGAGATCCGATTGCTGCAGGAAAGCATTGTAAGTATTAAATAGGCTTGAATTTCTCACTTATTTTTCTTGGAAGCCTCGTCGTCCGGTGGAAGAAAGCCAGTAAACTAAGCCACCAGCTCCCTCCAGTGATCGTTGTCAACTATCCCTTTCACTGAAAGTCCCCCCAACCAAAGGCCAAAAATAGCCTTCACGTCCTGCATGGTCAAGGTCATCTCGCCACAAGGCAGGTGAAATGTGTGGGTCTCAGGCCTCCACCTGTTATAAGAAAAGAACGATTGTTAGTTGCCGCAAATGTGTTACAAGAAAGTTTACGTAGAAAGAATGCACTCGCACCTGTCTACAGTTGCAGTAAGTAGTGCTGGGTCAAGGGGCGGAAGACCGTGGTTGACAACACGGACAAGAATGGGGTACAACGGGTGCTGCATGAGAGGGTCATCCTGTTATAAATTGATAAACAAAGTGTTGAGTATTCAAATTGACAAAATTTAAATTAACATTATGTAGCATTGCAAAATTTGAACTACTTGTTATGCAATATGTCCGCACATGTATATATTCAAAGTAAAATTAATAGACATATCACGCACTAGTAACATAAATAACTACACTAGGAATATAAGCATTTGACGAAACTTCATAAAGTCATCAAAATCGACGTATCACGCACTAGTAAGTACCGACATTTGTAAACTAGTATCTATACTCAAAATCCCTAACTAAATAACTAACTATAAACTAAATAATAAAATACCTAATCAATCCCTAAACCCAAAATCCTAGCCTCAAACCTAAAAACTACCTACATAAATCACAAATAAATTCACTAACCTAACTATCCTAAATCACTAACTATCATAAATCAATAACAATCATAAAACCCTAACTATCCTATATTACTAATTATCCTAAATCACTAATTATCCTAAAACAATAATAATCAAAATAACATGAAATCGAGAGGGAGGTACCTTAGGAGCGGGCGGCCTTGACGCGTCGGCGTTCGTGGCGCGGCCGGCGTGGGCGCTGCGCGGCGGGAGTGGCCGGGCGCGGCGTGGGCGGGTGTGGCCGCGTGCGGGCGCTGGCGGCGGGCGCTGCACGGCGACGAGGCACGTGTGGCTGGCGGGCGGGCGGGCAGGCATGCGTGCGGGCGGGCGGGCTCGCTCGCGATATTTATTTGGCCCTGCCGCGCCATGCGCCGTGGCGTGGCACTGTCGCACCAAGATCAGTGGCGCGGCAGAGCCCTGCCACGTCAACGATCGTGCCGGTCGTCGCCACGTCAGTCATTTGCCACGCCACCATGCATGGCGTGGCACAGGCATTTGGCCGCGCCAGGGCAATAGGCGCGGCCAAAAGTATTAGTTTTAAAAAAACCGGCCGTGCTAGATTTAAAATTAGTTTCCAAAAAGTGTTGAAATTAAAAAAAATCACAAGGTGCAGGGGTGCACGCGCGCGAGGCAGGAGGCGCAGGGGCGTGCGGCGTGAGGCAGGTTTGGTGCGACCGTGCGAGGCGCGAGGTGAAGGGGCGCGCGACGCGAGGCGCAGGGACGCGAGGCGAGTCCATCCTATCTGGACGAACGGACGTCATGATCGGAGCATTATCGTAACTAAGAGGGCGAGAAGCAAACAAAGTATGTGCCCGTTTATTTAGTCAAGAGTCCAAAAACGCTTGAGTTTTTTTTGTCGAGAACAAGAACGCTTGAAATTATATCGTATGAACTAGACAACATTCTATGGGTACTAAACGAAAACATGTCCTAGAGTAACTCTAGTGGCTACTTTCAATTTGAGATCTCAAACTATTTTTTGAAAACTTAATTTTGTTACAACTACTCCATAAAAAGGTATCAAATCAAAGCCCTCGAATTCATACAATAACATACGCCATTCTCGTCGCTCCAATCAACTAAGCTATGAACTATGTAGATCTCGGCGGCAGATCTCAGACACCGAGAGGAGCTGCGCCGAGAAGGAGCCGCACTAGACCAATGACCTCACTTAGTACCGCCCATTGCACTTAGGGTGTGTTTAGTTACCCAAAATCCAAACTTTGGCACTATGCAAAAAGAAGATTCCCCGTCACATCAAACTTGCGGTACATACATGGAGTACTAAATGTTGACGAAATCAAAAACTAATTGCACAGTTTGGTTGTACTTTGCGAGACAAACGTTTTGAGCCTAATTAGTCAACGATTGGACAATTATTACCAAATACAAACGAAATGCTACAGTGCGCTACTGTAATTTCGGCGGCGCCAGCTTTGGCCACCTAAACAAGGGCTTGGTACTGCCTATGCCCTGCTCCTCCGATGGGACGATGGCAAGTGGCAGCGCGACCGAGAGAGGGGTGTAGGTGGAAGAGAAGGAGCAAACCGGAGGAATTGGGTGGCGCCCGTGGTATAAGAACGGGACTCAGGAGAAAGGGAAGTGCCGACGCAGGAGCAAGAACACGACCAACCATCTGAGAGAGCTTCTCTAATTTAACGACTTGAATAGGGTACATGTTGAAGTTGGATTCTTTTGGCTCTCGAATTTTAGTTTTAAAATTTGAGGCTTGTTTGAGAGCTGCTGGAGGTGCTTTGCGAATACTGCTTGCCCGTCCAAAGTGTACTATTGTGTTGGGATTGTGATCGCGACTGGTAGCCGTGTCTTGGCGCGCTTGACCTCGATTTAACAAATGACCTTGACCTTGTTTTCTTTTCTTTTCTTTCTTTCTTTTTTTAACGAAAGACCTCGAGCTCGTTACGTTGACCCGGGCCGGGAAACGTCAAGGCAGTCGCACCTGCGACGCTCGCCGTAGGCCCACAGGCAGGCAGCAACTCCAGCTCTGTGGTCGGTCCAGGCCACTGGCGCCATTCGCCAACGGATACAACGACCCACGGTTTGCACGGGCCGTTGGTTCCCGCGGTTTGAACGAATTTATTCAGCACAACGGCCCAGGGCGCGTATATGCCATGGAACTATGGATGGGTTCTCTATCTCTATGATGACTCTTGGAACCGATTCTGGTCATCATCTATTCATCTGACTCGCTTTGAGTAGTACGCGTACTGTACTGCCACACGCTTCTCATCGAATCGTCATCGCAACGGCAGCGGGCACGTACATGCGAATTGCGATGCAATTTGTGCAGCCGTTACAAACGCGCACGGGCCCACATTTGGATGGATGCAGGTTGATTTGGTGCAATGGTACGGTGCTGGATAGTTGGAGACGTCTCTGTGCAGCCGTGGGCGCTGTAAAATCGGTCCTGACTCCTAAGGCATCTGAACTCGAATGCAGTGCGACGACTCAACAAACAATCGGCCTTTTTCGTAGGCGGGTTTCTAGCATCTAAGTTTGGTCGGTGCTAATTTATTGTGAGAGAAAAACACTGTTGGCTGACTGATAAACCTTGGCTAAAATCAATAAGCGAACATGCTGAATAATGTTGCCCAAATGCCCAGCCCGGCGACATTGCTGCGCAAAGCAAGTAAAAAGCAACTAGCAAGGTTCCACGTGACTAGCAAACGCGTGAGTTGACTTTGTGCCGATCGAGCAAGGCGAGACCAGCGCTTCAGGCCCGGGGAACCAAGCAGACAGGATTTCGAGTTGTATGGGACGAATCGACGCCGGTATCAGGGCCTCACGGTCTGCGACCAGAACATGGAGCGCAATTGCCAACGGCTTGTTGCATATGCGACGCGGCTTGACCTCCCCTCTCTCTCTCTCATCCGATTTAAACAAAAATTGAAACTAGCTCTCTGCAACGGTCAGTTCTGCCGCGCTTCTCCCGCGGTTTCAATTTTCAATCGCGGCTTTCCCCTCGGTTTCTCGTTTCTGACGGCATGTTCGTTCGGCTGTGGCTCGTCGTAAACGATCATAAATTTTTAGTCGGAACAATATTTTTCTCTCATACAAACCAATCAACAATACTTCTTTACGAATCAGCAACGAAACGAACCAGCCAACCGAATAGGCTGTCACTTGTGAGTTCTGAGAACCCCATGCAGGCACCACGCGTCACGCGTCTTCACATGCTTCCCTGAGGAAGCCGTTGATGAAGCGTCACGTGCGTCATTTATTAACGTGCAGAACGACCAACGGTAGGCAGGCAGGGGCATGATCGTCTGGTTCCACGTCCATAGACTTTTGTTGTCTCATCATCGGATAATTGATATATACATGGAGTATTAAATATAAATTAATTATGAAACTAAATACACAGATTAAGATTAATTTACAAGACGAATATATTAAGCCTAATTAGTCCATGATTTGACAATATGGTGCTACAGTAAACGTGTGCTAATATGGATTAATTAAGCTTAATAAATTCATCTAACAGATTACTGATGGATTCTATAATTTATTTTTTTATTAGTATCCGAACACTCCATGCGACACCTCATGTGACATCCGATGTGACACCTCTTAAACTTTAGCCCCAACATCCAAACACCCCAGACGATTTATGAGAATATTACCGGTCGCATTTGCAAATTGCGGGCATCTTGTTGTGCTTTGAAATATTTATTCTTATACTAAAACATTTTTTTCTTTTTATCAAAGATTTTTTTAAAATACGACAAGAGCTTTGTCGTAATTTTTACCGGAGGAGAACGAATTGCTACAATATTTAGTAGTTCACAGAACTAAGAAAAAAGAATGTCATAACATGGCGGCCTCATTCAAAAGCTATAAAAATTTATAGTAGTAGCACAAACTATTTTATCTAGCGGTTTTAAAAAAAAAATGTGAATCCGTAATTGAC
The DNA here is from genome assembly GCA_904845875.1 of Miscanthus lutarioriparius. NCBI lineage: Eukaryota > Viridiplantae > Streptophyta > Magnoliopsida > Poales > Poaceae > Miscanthus > Miscanthus lutarioriparius. Next base: position 17,971,071 of record CAJGYO010000019.1, read on the forward strand.
TATGTACCAAAACATTTAACTAAGTAAAATTTCAAGAAATGCCACTACGTCAGTCACTTAACATTTGTTGTTTATCAATCAACATAATCACTGCTGTGACCAACGTTCATATTCATTTTTAATATTCAATGATCAACAACTCAATAATTGGTCAATGATTTATTACACCATTTATCAAGTTAAAAACATATAGATCGTAGACCTTTGGACTAAGGAGTGAATATCTGCCACGACGAGGATTAACAGTGTTAAATATATTTTGTGACTAAGGTAACATAGTTAAAATATTGTTAACAATTGGCAATACTTCACGAAGGAGAAGTGGAAGGAAAGAAAAAAGTTCCGCAAAGGGGGACTGTTCCTCTGGTTCTTGCTCAGTAGTAAGCCAGTAAAGGTATGCCCCAGAATCAAGCACAACCTTTGTGTCTAAGTTGTGGGTAACTTCGTGATCTATTAGTAGTTCACGACACGACGAGATGTGGAGCACAAACACGCAATGTAAGGGGTTGTTAGCTAGCCAAAAAAAAGCTAAAATTAATCATAGTGTAAGGCTAATAGGTGGAATAATTTTTTCAAATCTTCAACTAATTGTTAGCCAATAGTTATTCAACTACAATTAATTTAGACTAATTTTTAGTCCCAACTAGTAACTATTAAAGTGTATCTAATTAAGCCCTAAGTGTATCTCAGGCATCTTAGCTATAAGAACAAATATAATAATGGCTTATAACCAAGCTAATTAACATTTTTGATGATGTGGAGGAGACAAGAGGAGGAGAAAGAGAGAAGACTTGACTCTCATGCAATCAATAAGCCCATGTTTAGTTGAGGAGAAAGTTGGAATTTGGCTATTGTAGCACTTTCGTTTTTATTTGGCAATTAGTGTTCAATCATGGACTAATTAGGCTCAAAACGTTCGTCTCGCAATTTTCCACCAAACTGTGTAATTAGTTTTTTTTTCATCTACATTTAATGCTTCATGCATGTATCGCAAGATTCGATGTAATGGATACTGTAGCACTTTTTTGGAACTTTTTTTGCAACTAAACACGGCGTAAGCTAATCACGAAAGCATAGGCATTGGTTGACCCAGATAGAAGTGTACGTGAGAAGAAATATGAAAGGGAATATAAGACATGATACCACATAGTAATAGTTTTTTTTGATAAAAAAGACATTTATGGTATAACTTGGCTTATAAGACCAATTTTGGTGGGGGTTCCCTGTCCCAATTTTCGACGCATCTATATTTTGAAATATAGTGTAGAAGCCAATGTAACTCTCTCAGCTCCTACGAAACTTTTATCATCTCTCTTCATCAATATGGTGCCACATAAATATATTTAATGTCTATAAAACTCTGATAAAATCCCGCTGAAATTGGCCTAACTTGATTTATAGCTAAAACTTGACTTTATTATTAATTTTTGCTCTGAACGCCGGTTTCCAACCTATCCACAGACATGATTTTTTTTACGCCTATCCATAGAAGTAAACGATCGTGGATTATAAATGGTCATGGATATAAGCCTATTTGCTTGGTCGTAAATAATCGTGAATTATAAAATAGAACAATATTTTTCTCTCACATCAAACCAATCCACTGTAATAATGCACGATCCTATCAGCGCCGAACAGGTCAGCCGCGCCGCGGGTCTCGTCCCGCTATAAGACGGCACTCCACCGCATCAGCATCAGATCCCCGCTCCACGGTCTCCTCCTTCCCAGACGAGAGATCCCTCCTCTTCTCACACCCGCTCCTCCTCGCTCCCCAGTCCCCACTCCGCCCCACCTCCGCATGTCAATCCATGGGCTGATACTCGAAGTCAGAGGTGCCTTGCCACCCTCCTCCCCAATCGGTCTCCCTCGTCCCTACTGGTAGCTGAATTTTGATTTTTCCTCATGTAACCCTACCTGCAGTCACCGGGTGCCGGAAGCTGCGGGACACGGAGTTCTTCACCCGACAGGACCCCTACGTCGTCCTCGAGTACGCCACCACCAAGCTCCGCACCCGCACCTGCACCGGTCTGTAATCCCCGCTTCTTCCTCCCCCTGGGCAGCCCCAGGTCTTCGCTGTACTAAACTGCTAACTAATGGCACCAGTTTGTTTGCGACTTGCTTGCACTGCTTCATTTATTTTCTTTTTGTTATTATATAACATGTCGACATCGAACCGGCGTCAGACAATTTCGCATACCCACCAACTCATCCCACAGTGAAGAGGGAGGGAATTCGCCGGCCTACGATGTTGATTACGCGTTTAGGACACACTCGTTCAAGGTTCACTAGGTTTATTCGGCTTCAGCCATTGGGAAAACTCTCGGTATTAACTCAAGATGGCAACGGGTACGTACCCGATGGGTACTAGCCACCCGTACCCGCACCCGCCAGATCAAAATTTTACCCGTCGGGTTACCCGTACCCGCAGGTGGGTAGAAAATTCATTCCATACCCGCACCCGACGGGTAATTCTTACCCGATAATATACCCAAGTTCACACACTAAAATATAATAGCTTCCAGCAAAACAAATCAACAATAGAGCAGCAAAACATAAATATGGGCTGGTGGAGTGGAGTGAGGATGAGGATTAGGGTTTGAGAGAGTTCTGGAATATATATACTCATATGCTTATATGGGCCAAATATGGGCTATATGCTTATATGGGCTAAAATTACAGAGGTTGGATATTATTTATGCGGGTTTTTTTACCCGCGGGTATGCGGGTATGGGTAGTATACACCCACACCCGTACCCGCATACCCGATGGGTACAAGAATTCGTCCAATAACGTACCCGCAGGTGCAAAATGTCTTCCATACCCGCCTCCTTATCGGGTAAAACCCGTCGGGTACTCGGGTTTCGGGTACCCGTTGCCATCTTGATTATTAACGACCTATTAGGTCGGTAGGTGAATGGCCCAGCTGCCGCCGCTTCTCGTTCATCTCGATGTGGGGTTTGCTCCTTCCTACCTTGTTGCTCACTCTGTAAGACTCGGTAAGAAAAAGAGAAAGAAATCAGGGAACAAACAGTCACAGAAGAGACGGCAAAGGAAAACAACAACTAATGGGAGAATTCACAGCTAATGTGCTTTGGCCCATAGGTAATGACTAATACGCGAACGAATACCACTGAGGGTACACAGCTTAAATACCGACAACGCCAGCCGACCAACTGGGCTGATTCTTTAACTTTGCATAATGCCTTTATGCCTAAATAATGCCGGTCCTAGAATTTTGAGGGCCCTCTGGCGAACTCGTCACGAAGGCCCTCTAGACCACATACAAAGTTTTGCTAGGCGCTAGGTGAAATCTAGGCGATGACCCTTAGCCTAGCGACTAGTCCAGCCTAGGCTAGCCTAGGCGATGCTAGGCGTTTTTCTAGACGTTTTACCAATTTATATTTATATATCAATATATATACATTTATAGCACAAATCATGAATAATTTAGATAAAAAATAGGGAAGGACCAGTAGACATACCTTAAGTCCTTTGTCCTTAGTTGCAACAATTTCCCGTCATCTGAGTTCCACTTGCAGTTTCAGATTGACCCTCTGTTCCCGTCATCTGAGTTCAAGCCATCAATCAACAAATTACAAACATATACATGCAATCGCCAATCAGTCAACAAATTCATATATATATATATATATATATATATATATATATATATACATGCAGATGCAATCAACAATTTCACAGAATTCATCATAGTAGATACATGGAATCATTCAACAATTTTAGATTTCAGAAACAGAGGAGAGGAGAGCAGGGAAAAGGAACAACTGCAGGGAAAGGAAACAGAGGAGACCGGTTGTATATGTTTGCAAACAGACAAAGCAGGGGAAGGAAACAGAGGAGCAGGGGAGGACATACAGACCTTGGGAGGAGACCGGCGGGGAGGAGCTTCTGGCGACGAAGACGAAGAGATCATGGCGAGGAGGAGCACGACCATGGGGACGAGCTCTGTCGAAGAGGAAGGAGAGACCGCGGGGAGGCAAAGGTCGCCGGCCAGGTCTTGCCAGCGAGAGGAGGCTCACCACGGGATCTACTTCTAGGCGAAAGCAACAGCAATGGCGGGGACTGCTTCCCGCGGGGAGGAGCACGACCATGGGGATGAGCTCTGTCGAGGAGGAAGGAGACCGGCGGGGAGAAGGCGTCACCGGCGGGTCTTGCTAGGCGGGGGAGGAGGCTCGCGGTGGGATCTGCTTCAGTGAAAGCAACAGCAATGGTGACCTCGCTTCCCGGCGGAGGTCGAGGTCGAGGCGAGTACGACTTTCTCTTCCCTTCTCCCCCTTATCCTTCTCCAATAGCAGCAGTCAAGGCTTTTTTCCCTCACTGAGCTCATGTGCAAGGCTCGTCTGAGCCATTCTTTCACTGATGGCTCAAGCCGCCCACCTAGCTCGATTCCGCGCCGCCTAGGGCTCCTGGGCGCCGCCGAGTCGCCGCCTAGCTCCGCCTAGTCGCTCCGCCCGCCTAGAGGGGCGATTACCCCCCTAGTCCAGGCGCCAGGCCATAGCCTAGCAACTAGGCGCGCCTAGGCGAGACGTAATCGTCGATTTTCAAAACTTTGACCACATATAAAATCTTATAATATATATGCGTTAATTTTTGTTGCAAAGCAAAAACAAATCCAGTGATATATTTTTAATTTAACATGTTTGATAGTTATCGAGGAACAATGTAAACTAAAACGGCCTAGGAGTTGGCCTGTAAACTCCATTTCTCTCAAAATGTAAACATCTTGTAAACATTATCGCGAGCCACGAGGGCCAAATAAAATTCAGGTGGCGAAAACTCCCCCGGTGACCGTAAAAAAAAAGTAAACTAAAACAGTAGTATATTTGTACTTCTAAAACTAATATGATTACCACAAGGAAGAATAGAACTCCATAATATCCATTGCTTCTCATAAAAAGATACTTCTTCGGGCACTTCTTGATGCAGAATCATCAAGGACGGTATTGAGATCAATAGTGTCCACTTGTGTATAGCACCTTTCTAAGATTCAATAAATTTATCTTCTAGTTTTTTCCGTTTTCTTTTCTGAGATCCCGACAAATGTTTCTTAGGTAACATTCTAAGATTCTAACACCTAAATTAAAAGAAAAACATGACTATATGAGTACGAGTACTAGAAGTTTGAAATAATTAATTTGGATTAAAAAACGATCATGGGAAAAAATACCTAGGTGCTAGGGCCTGATCGGCCGATGAACTGATGAAGTGATGATTGATAAACTGATGATCGGCTGATCCGCCTGATCGCGTCGTCGTCGAGTCGAGCCTGTGAGTGCGCCGTTTCCGTGTTTCCGGCTCTCCGCGGCGGCCGGCGGTGGCGCGGCGCGGCTCCATCTCCGTCTCCGACTCTCCGTGACTCCCTGAGACCGTGACCCTTCGCCCTAGGCGTTCGCGTATGTAGTAGACTCGTGGACTGGGGAAGCAAGTGCTCGGCGCTCCTGATCCTGAACGTCTCGGGCTGCCTATCAAGTGCCATCGGACTATAGGGCTAGGGTCTACAGTATACATGGGCCTGGCCCCCTCCCTCCCCTGGGCCCTCGGCCGTCGCACCTCTGGCACCTCTCCAGGGCCGGCACTGTGCCTAATTTATGTATGCGGTCGATACTCTAGATGCCCCTAGTGGAATCTTGGTACCTTCCAATCAGCATATTATGCTTGACTTCCATTCATTTAGGACTAAAATATGTTGGAACGAGTACCACTCACGCCATTTTGTTTGTGTTAATCTTTTTTAATCATTAATGGCTGACAACTACTGTGAAAACGTGAACATACCCTGCTGCAACTAAATCACTTACTTTGGGTACTAAAAGTGCTTGTTCCTTTTTTTTCCTTGTGTCTACTATGGGGAATCTAGCTATATGACTGGGTTGTGATTCCAAGGTTTTGAAAGACTAATTGCATTTGCGCACTTAACAGTAATGAAGGAAGTAGAGAAATTTATGTAGATTATGCTTTCGATTTGCTTTGGAACTTGAATGGACCACCATTCTCTTTCTGGTCATTGCCAATTGCCCAATTCATCTTGGGCTGTACAAATTTATGAGCAATTAGCACAAACTTGATTTCGATTATTTCTTCGTGAAAAGACAGCTCCTAAAACTCTAGGTGAATAAAAGCTGAGTGCTGGGGCAGAGGACGGTTATCAATAGGAGTGGACCTAGAACTGTTTTAACTTTCACCAGCTTGTTGCGACCAGGATTCTTCTATCAAAACCTCATTGATTTACCAAGTATTGTTATAAAAGCCTCGTGATACAGTCTTGGGTATTCAACTGTCTGCCGTGGCACTGAACTTTTCTTAACACTGAGACATAATACTTTAATTGGTTCCAGCATCAAATAAGGTTCTTACTTCTTATCTACTAATAGACGAGATTAATCGCTTCTCGAACTCTAAGCAAGGAAGTTTCCACACATTATGAACAGTGATGATACATTCATTTTGCCAATTATTTACCTCCAGAAACTAAGAGTTTTCTGTACAATCAGGTTTCTACAGAAATATGCTAATTATATAAGGTTAAATTTATGATATTTCCCCTTTGTTTTCTCTTAGTATATTTCTCCTTTCTTTCAACCTAAAATGTGATATTGATGCTAGATGGGGGAAGAAACCCAACTTTCGATGAGAAGTTCCATATACCCCTCATTGAAGGACTCCGCGAGTTGAATGTTATCGTATGGAACAGCAACACATTAACCCATGATGACTTCATTGGCAGTGGCAGGTTTGTGGCTCTTAGCATCCATCATCAATATGGTAAATGGCTTCTACTTTTTAGTGAGTAACCTTTCGGCTGTGCTTTTGTGTAGAGTATATCTGCACAAGGTGCTCACAAATGGCTATGATGACTCCTCATGGCCACTTCAAACACGCCACATGAGGTATTCCTATCTCATATAACTTGAGTGCACTGGTCTCGTGAACTTTCTGACAGTGGGAAATTTTCAGATCTGCTGGGGAAGTGAAGCTCATTATGCATGTTGATGTATCAGCAATGGTGAGAGACTGATTACTATTCTTTGTTGTTTTCTTAGCCCTGTCTTGTGCCTGATTCTATTGTGTCTGACAGAAGAACAAGATGGGTAGAAGTGTCGCCGCATCAAGGCACATCCTTGTTCCAGCACTTTCAATGCCAGTCCCAACCCCAGCTCCAGCTCCGGCCCCTGCCCCTGCCCCTGCCCCAGCCCCTTCTCCAGCACCAGCACCAGCACTAGCATCAGCGATTCCATACACAGGAGTCACACCTTCATATCCACCTGTTTCAGTGTATCCTGCTGCAAACGCATACCCTGCTTACCCAACTCCTAGCTATGCACCATATACCACTGCAGAATATCCACCACCTCCGCAGCAACCATACCAACCCCCACCCGCTGGATACCTTCCATCCTATCCACCGCAACCATATGGGCAACAACCATACCCGCCCCCGCCGGCAGCACAGTCCCCGTATCCACATGGTGAGATGCAATTGAGCAGAGATAAATCCATTCTTTTTCATGATATCAGTCAGTGTTCTAACTGGATCACCTCCCTTTGCCTCGTTTGATCTTATGCAGCACCTTACCCTGGTACTTATCCACCAAGACCCTATTGATATAGCAGCTTCAATTATGATCTCAGGTAGAGGCATCAAAAGCAAAGCTTGATGCTATGTGATATGCTGCGCCTCAGTGTGGATTCTTTATTTCTAGTTATTTGGTTATATTCCTAACAAAATACTACGAACCGTCACTGAGTTGTTGCACATCTATCACAAATCAGTTTAAGGTCAGATTCCAATCTTTTGATGATAAATCAAAAAGAAATATCAAGAATGCACATGACTGAAGCTGGTGATCAAATCGTGTCAACAGCCCAGTGACCAGTAATGTTTGCTCACTTTAATACGTAGGTAGCTTGCAGATTGTGTCAATTAAACCCATCCTATATTGCTTCGCAGTGGGTTTTGGCTTAGAGACCAGACCCGGCTTCCTTCTGTCTTGGAATCACCTCTGACTGTTCCGTGACCACACAATTGTACATAGCATGGTAACCTGTGAAGTCTGCTTTTCCAAAACGACAATAAATTTGCTTTGGTGAAGGACACCTTCATATGCTGAAACTTTGAATGTATTTGTAACAGTGAATAAATTTGTTTCGGTGATGAAAGCTGTTAACGTGTGGTGGTTTGAGAAGTGGTATTTTCCATGTCTTTTCTTTTCTCTGCCACATGGATTTATCAATGCTGAACATTGCTGTGGTGGCGGTGGTGGTGGTGGTAGCATTGTGCTATGTTTTAGGCCTTTTAAAGTTTCATCAAGTACGTTGTGCATATTACGTATGTTATCAGTGCTTCACCATCGAATCATAGATACATGCTTGATGCTTTAGATCTGTGCATAGTATAGCGCGTCACTTGTCATTAGATCCCTAATCCCTATAGCACGGCATCAGTGTGTTCACATTTTTTTTCCCGCTGAATTGTGCACTTTGTTATTGCAGGAGTCACTTTTTCGGTAGAAAAGGATACATGAACATTATATTTGGTAAATATAATACCATCTTTCTCTTTTTCTACTGTAGTACTACCCGTCCTGAAAAAAATGCAACTATGGGTTGCATGCTACGAAAAGTAGTTTACGTTTGATCAAGTTTTTAGTGAATAATATTCACAATTATATCTTTAAATTAATTTATTACGAAAATACATTTCGTAATTAATCTGTTAGTATTTATTTGGTATCATAAGCATGGATATTTTTTCTATTATCTAATAATAAAGAGACAAAATTTTCATCTATTTTTTTTTCTTCCATCTATTTTTTTCATCCACCTCTCTCTAACTACGGGTAGTCAAGAGTTTCTTCCGTCTACACTTGTATGATCCTAAATAGTTAGGATAAATAGATCTCTCCGAGCCTGAAGGAATTTTAATCTATATCTATGTGTATCGAGGTATGTAAAGCAACATGTCTGCAATAATACGGAGTCTGATTCTTATTCGTATTGGTTTTCATCGCAAAATCAAGTTCTTCTCTTTTCTGCAAACTCCAGTCCGGAACTCAGATTTTTTTCCCACGAGCCAAAATCGAGTCCGTCACATGCTCCTCCCCTCCATAAATATGGAAGCAAAATGCCGTCTTGTTATATATTACTATATTATATATGCAAACACCCTGTTACTAATCTAAGTTCAAAAAAAGCCAAGGACTCGGACATGGTAAAGCAGCCGGACATGAACTCAATAGGGAGACACGCACCCCCTCTATATATAAAACCAATTTGCTGCATCGAGCTAATAAAATCAAATCAAATCAAATCAAACAATCACTAACGGCCCCGTTCGGATAGTATGGTTGTGGAGGAATTTGGATGGTTTGGAGGAATTCTGGAGGAATTTGTGAGAGGAAAACACTGTTCTAGATAAAAAAAAGAAGCGGATCAAGCCGGGTTTAAGGGCACGCGAACGGGGTCATTGGTTGCAAATTGGGTCTACAGGACTGATTTATATATTTTTCAGTTATGAACAATACAAATAGTTGTTTCCCAAGTGGGGAAGAATGAAGAAGAAATTATAATTTGTACTTTCGTGCCCTTAGAAAAGGCAGGTCAAACAAGTTGTAGTGCAAAACTCTTTTGTGCATAATTTTTAACAATTAATATAGTGCCAGAACTCTATGTATTTTAATTTACTTAGGGTCTGCTTGGGATTACTCCACCAACTCCACTCCACGAACTCAAAATAAATTTGGAGTACCCGGATGCTCTCGTAACCCCAATATTAATTTTTCTGGAAGAGTTTATGGACATACACCTGTTTAGCTAACAAAGTCCTAAACATGCCTTTAGAACACCCGAGTGGGGAAGAATGAAGATGAAATTATAATTTGTACTTTCATGCCCTTTAGAAAAGGCAGGTCAAACAAGTTGTAGTGCAAAACTCTTTTGTGCATAATTTTGAACAATTAGTATGGTGTCAGAACTCTATGTTTTTTAATTTACTTAGGGTCTGCTTGGGATTACTTCACCAACTCTACTCCACGGACTCAAAAAAAAAATTGGAGTACCTGGATGCTCTCATAACCCAATATTAATTTTTCTGGAACAGAGTTTATGGACATGCACCTGTTTAGCTAACAAAGTCCTAACACAGGCCTTTAGAACACCCAAGTGGGGGAGAATGAAGATGAAATTATAATTTGTACTTTCATGCTCTTTAGAAAAGGCATATCAAACAAGTTGTAGTGCAAAACTCTTTTGTGCATAATTTTGAACAATTAGTATGGTGTCAGAACTCTATGTATTTTAATTTACTTAGGGTCTGCTTGGGATTACTCTACCAACTTCAGTCCATGAACTCTAACTCCAAATTTTTTTTGAGCACCCGGATGCTCTTATAACCCCAACATTAATTTTTTTGGAGCAGAGTTTATGGACATGCACCTGTTTGGCTAACAAAGTCCTAAACAGGCCTTTAGAACACCATTTTGCCTTGGTGTGCAAAGATTATTTTACTTCACATGCACCTTTACTATTCTAATATTAAAATCCAAAATTTTAGCCTATTTTTTTTGTCTATCCCCCTAACTACGGAATAGTGGAGAGTTTATTCCGTCTCATTTTTTTATTCGCAAACTGCATTTAACATCCTTTGTGTCTCGCATGTAACTAGGATTTATATGGCCCATGCTCATACAAAGTAAAACGACTCGCATCTAGAAATGTCGATACAAAGTCCGATTCCAAGACATATAGGGCCGCGCTCTCTGTATCTCGTATGTGATTCAAATTCATAAGCAAAATAAGCACTCGCGTCTAACGATGATACAGTGCCTGATTCCAATATGTACCGGGTTTCCGTTGCAACGCACGAACAAATTTGCTAGTTATTTATAATTGACCAAACTTAAGGTACTAAAACGTAACATTATGCTAGAGTTGTATTTTTTTTGGACGGAGAGAGCAGTGTTATTAGAAGGATCAATTCCGACCCACTGCCAAAAAGAAAAAAAAAGTAGAGCGCGAAATAATTTGTCCGGCGGTGACGTGACGTGACGGTGGCCACGACGGCAACCCTGAACCTGAGCTCTCGGTGGTTCGCGAATTCAGGGGCCGCGCCTGTGGGGATACGCATGTCACCGTGGGATGGCCGACGGCGAGGTCGGCGGTGGCGCTCCCCAGTCGGCGGCAAGGGGCGGGCTCGATGCATCCATCGTCTGGGCCCATACCGATGATGCCACGGACGCATCAGCAACCAGCGTCAGCAATTCTGCTAAATTAAGGGAAATATCCATTGGAAATTAGAGTTTTTCCCCTGAATTTCTTATTTAGATTTGTGTTCAGATTTAAAATTAAAAAAAAATAAGAAGGGCTCATCGTGCTGGGCCACAACTTGGCCCACGGTCTGTGCAGCCCAGCCTGCAGTGCATCTCCCCATCGGGAGAACGGTGGGAGGGGCAGAGGGCGTGACACAGTCTGCGAATGCGCCCACAACTTGGCCCACGGTCTGTGCAGCCCAGCCTGCAGTGCATCTCCCCATCGGGAGAACGGTGGGAGGGGCAGAGGGCGTGACACAGTCTGCGAATGCGCATGCGGAAGCTGCGGAGGTCACTCTGGGCGTTCGGTTTTAACCGACAATTCGGTTCGGTTAATTCGGTTATTTAAAACTTCGGTTTTCAGACTTCAGCCCCGATCGGTTCTCCAGAAAACTGAAAACCGCAGAATTCGGTTTCGGTTTTTTCTATTCGGTTTTCGGTTTTAACCGAAATAACCGAAACTTACATAAATTCAACAAATCAACAAGCTTATAAGCCTCAAGACAACAGTACAGAATTACATAGATTCAAGAGTTCTTCATTATTCAAATAGAGAAGTAGCCAGCAGGCTAGCAAAGAAGATCATATGCCGTGATCCATTCCATACACCAAGACACCAAGTGGCGAGTGGGCAAAATCTTCGAGCATCAGCAGTCTTGCAGCCATCAAGTGATCTCAGTTAGTGAATCTCAGCAGTCCAAGAAATATTAAATAGATGAATGTACATATGTACAAAACCTGCAATATAAATTTACCTTTTACCAAGTGATCAGGACTCAGTAGCTATAGTAGCTTCCTTAGAAATGGACAGGCCACCAAGTTCTAAAATAAATAAAGAATAGATGATCTAAGTTAGTACAGTGTATGAATCATGAAGCACATTAGAAGCAACTAATAATTTAATATGTTACCTTCCTCAAGCAAAAACATTTGTTCGCTGTCCTCTTCAACACTAACATAGTTTCCTCCACGAAGCCAATCATTTGCACAAACGAGGCGCTCAACCATTTTTGGGGTTAGTGAGGTCCTAAAGTCATCAAGAGTTCGGCCACCAGCACTGAAGGCTGACTCAGAGGCAACTGAGGTGATAGGAATCGCCAACAGATTACGGGCCATTCTAGATAATATTGGGAATCTTGTTGAATTGGCCTTCCACCACTTTAGAATGTCAAATCCTTTTGTGTCCGGCTCATTATCTTCTGATAGATACTTGTATACCTCAGATTTGACAGTTCCACCCTCACTGTTAATCTGCTCAGTAATTATTGACATCCACCTACTCACTCTTGTGCTGGTTTCAGCTGATTCAGATTCAGTAGTTTGTGGTGCCTTATCTTTTGGGGCATACATTTCCTTGTACTCTTCAAACAAAGCACGAAAATAAGTGTTCACTGTATTCCACAGCTTTTCTCCTATTGTATCCCCAAACATTACCTTAATTCCCATTCTAATGCATTTTGAAAGTTTGTATCTAGAATCAATAGCAACACAGAAGAAAACAATGAAGTTGAGCAGCTGATCCCCCTTATCTTTCTCTCCTCTCTTCTCTCTGTCTCCCAACCTCTCACCATACTTATCTCCCCAGTACTTGTAGTACTTCACTAACATTCTCATACCCATTTCCTTACACAGGTTGTCTTCACTATGACACCATTCTCTCAGCAGAAGTAATACATCAGCAATCTCATGAAAATAAGTGTGAGATGTTGGACGACTTTGTACAGAAACATGGAGAGTGAGGTCATAAAAGTGTTCAAGAAAATCAGCCATCTTCCTAGCCTTCTCCCAATCTGTTTTTGTTGGTACCCTTGGACCATTCTCTCCTTCTAATTCTAATATGTAGTATGGGTCTTCATCACTATATCTTTCAAATGCTTTTTGGTAGTTCTGTGCAGCATTTAACATAAGGTAGGTTGAGTTCCATCTAGTGCAAATATCTAAGTTAAGAAATGCTTTGCTCTGTACCTTGGCTAACTCAGCACATTTCTTAAATTTTACCAACCTAGATGTTCCACACCTGATAAACTTAACAGTAGCATGGACACGCTGAATTGATATATCAATTTCCTTCAACCCATCACCTACTATTAGGTTGATAATGTGAGCAGCACATCGCATATGCAGGTACTCTCCTTCAGCAAAACAACCTTTTGACTCATTCAAGATCCGCCTCACATACTTAATTGTGTTATTGTTTGCACTAGCATTGTCTACTGTTATTGTGAAAACCTTGTCAATGCCCCACTCAGCCAAACAATTCTCTAATGATTTCCCAATGTCCTCCCCTCTATGGCCCTTAACCAAGAAAAAACCAATAATTTTCTTCCTTAGGTTCCAGTCATTGTCAATAAAATGGGCTATAACACACATGTAGTTTTGGCTATTCTTTGCAGTCCATGTGTCAGTTGTGAGGCAAACTCTTTCACAATTTTTCTTAAAAAATTTCTTAAGCTTTTCTTTCTCATCTTCATATACTTTAACACAAGCTCTAGTGATTGTTCTTCTAGATGGCAGAATAAACCGTGGACATGCTTCTGCCATTAATTTCCTAAGACCAGAACGTTTAGATAACACAAATGGTTGTTCATCTTCAATTATCATCTCAGCAAAAATCCTTCTAAGTTTATCAGGATCAAATTTCCAAGTGGTTACAATACCCATACTACTAGTGCCAGCACATGGTGTCAGTTGCAAAGTTGCTTGATTATCAACTACTGGTTTGTTTGGATTCTTTTTGCAAATCTTCAGATAAGCTTTCAAGGATGACGTACCATTTGTTCTTGAGCCACAATGAAACAGCTTTTGACACCACTTGCACTTGGCTCTCTCTTCCCCATTATCAAGTTTGACCTTGCTGAAACTATCCCATACATCAGATCTTAGAGCCATGGGTTTCCTTTTCCTGGATTCTTCATCCGCTTTCTCTCCATCCTTGCTCTCCTGCTGCTCCTTGCTTGCATCTACCACTCCAGTCGTTGACGCTCCAGCTTCAGTTTCTTGAGTTTGAGTCTGATTAATCTCACAAGCAATAGTTTCATCTGTGTCCCCCATCTAGAAACGAAATGTTTCAAATCAGGAATTAACAACAGCAAGGAGAAGAGGAGAAGACCAGAAGAAGAATTGAAGCTCGATCTAAACTTACATTGGAGGACTGCTCCGTCCACGCTGCCGTTGTCTTGGTCGGAGAACTTCACGAGGGTGTTGCTGGGCGCCTGCCATGCCTCCTCCCTGGTCCCTGCGACTGCGCTCTCAGCCTTCCGCCTCCTACCTCCCTTCTCCTCGCCGGCTCGCCGTGACCTGCTCCAGTCGCCCGCCGGCCGCCACCGCGCTCTGCTGGGGCCGTTCACCGACGCCGCCCCTCAACGATTTAGGGTTAGGGAATGGCAAGCGTCCGAGCGAGCGGGATGAGCGGCTACGGCGCTGCCTCTGCGCGCTGAGCTGCGGGATGGGGGTTTCCTTTGCGTCTTGATGGGCCGTGGAACTATGGGCCGTGAGGGACTAAGGGCGTGAGGCGACGGAGGTGTTTCCAGTTTTCTAGTCTGCATCATGCACTTCGGTTTGTTCGGTTCCTCGGTTCGGTTTGAGTAGAAAACCGAAGCCGAAGCCGAACACCGAACAATGCAAAACCATAAACCGAACCGACAACCGAAAACCTAACAAACCGATATTTCGGTTCGGTTCGGTGCGGTTCGGTTCGGTTTGCGGTTTGCGGGTAAAAAGTGCCCAGGCTGATGCGGAGGGGTGGCTCGCCTCTCCCTCAGCTGACCTATAGATGGCCATCGGGCCGTGCCGGCCCGGCCCGGCGTCGTGCCTCACCGGGCCATCGTGTCGGCCGTGCCGTGCCTATGGCATGCTCGTGCCTGGCCTCCGGCCCAAGGCACGGCCCGTGGGCCATTTGGCCATGCTGTGCCGCCCGTTGGGCACGACCATTTTCACCGGGCCGTGCCGGCCCATAGCCCGGCTACAAAAATAACTAAGTCTTTAAGGACTTGATCATTTTCAACATAATTTTACCACCAGATTCATAACTCAGAGATTCAAAACCACCAGATTCACATCAGATTCAAAACTCATATTCTCATAATTCTAAACCACAGGATTCACATTTCACAATCACAATTCAAACTCACAAGACACAAGTCTCAAACTCACAACTCAGAACACAAGGACAAGGGACAAAAGACAAGATTATATCATTATATGAATATGAGTTGTTTTGTGCAATGCTGCCTCATTAAAAACCTTTCTAGGTAAAACTCATCCTTGTGACAAACCCTAGAAAGGAAAAAAGAGTACGCGGGCTGGTTGCCGTCACCGAGGTCGATGCCGAACAGACTGGCTGCATCATCACGTAGGTCGTCGTCGTCCTCGACTTCCAGCTTGTCGTCCGGGTGTAGCGCCTGGTCCTCGCCGTCGCCGAGGGGATGCTGATCCTCCCCCCGTGTTGTGAGGCCGGAACCGCAACCGCCCGCGGACGAGCCGGACAGCCGTCCACGACCTCGACCTCCAGCAGCTCTAGCACCGTCCCTCAACAAGCGCTTTGGCGGCCTAGCCATGTCTACTCCAGAGGAGGAAGACGCGGCGTCAGGCACCAACCTGCACGCAAAGAAGAAGAAGAGTGAGAGATGACACTTGAGAGACAGAGATCAGAGAGAGACAGAGCAGAGAAGA
Organism: Miscanthus lutarioriparius; assembly: GCA_904845875.1. NCBI lineage: Eukaryota > Viridiplantae > Streptophyta > Magnoliopsida > Poales > Poaceae > Miscanthus > Miscanthus lutarioriparius. Next base: position 17,987,066 of record CAJGYO010000019.1, read on the forward strand.
GCAGATCTAGGGTTAGGGAAAGTGACGAACCTACTTTCCCGGAGCCCGGTGCCGGAGATGAAGAAGCCAGCGAGCCAGCCAGAGGATGAGACAAACACCGATTAGAATCGACGGCGAGGTGGGGGAGGAGGGAGTGACATGAACACGAACTCACATGGTTCACCGATTCTGAGCAAGAGCGAGAGGAAACATGAGAGGAAAAGGAGGGAGAAGACGGGGTTAGCGAACTCAGTGCGAGGTGGAGGAGCGCCGGCGAGGACACCGGCGCCAGAGAGGACGGACGACGATGGTCGATGGAGAGCGGCGGCGGCGGTGGATCGCGAATGCGAGAGCGAGAGCGAGGCAGCGAGCGAGAGTAGACGGCGCGGCGGGGGAGGAATGGGAATTAGGGACTTAGGGTTAGGGATGGAGAGGGAGGCAGCGGACAACGGCTTATATATGCGGCGGGGTGGGTTGGCTTCGTGGGCTGCCTCCTTTGCTGGGCCAAATGAAGCCGTTGGGGCACCGGGCCGCCTCTTTGCACTGAGTCGTGCCCGTGCCGTGCCACGGGCCGGGGTGGCGGCCCAGGCACGGCCTGGTGCCTCGGGCCGTGCCGGCCCGGGCCCGCTGGCCACCGGGCCGTGCCGTGCCCGTGCCGGGCCAAAACGCTGGGACACGGGCCGGGCCGGCGGGCCGCGGGCTGCATGGCCAACTTTAAGCTGACCCGATAAAACGGACCGGATGCGCCTCTTCCTGGATCCTGGTACGCAGAAGAAAATCCCCAACTTCCACCTCTGAAAAAACTCTGGTGACTGCCTGACTTGCGATTCATCGCGCTCGTCCTGCTTGTTCGTCCCTCCCTTGCGGAGGTGTGGTCGGTCGTGCGGTGCTCAGCCACTCAGCCGGCGGCTACTCCGACGAACTGGGAGGCAGAGGCGGGCTGCTATTTGCGTCAGCGATCTTGGAGTGCAGGCGTGTCTGGTTGTGTAAACTGGACATCGCCGTAGACTGCAGTGCAGTGGCCGGTTGTGAACGTGTCTAGGCACGTTGCCGGTTCTGTGTGCGCACCTTCGAGTGCTACTTGCACACGGTGACCGCACTACGTGCGTGTGTGAGCGGTTCGTCAGGCTTGTGCACTCGACCTGCTGGTCGACTTTTTCCTCCGTGGCCCAATGTGAGGGCTTCTTGCTGCTGCAGCATTCTACATACTGTGTGTCCTGTGATCTGTGCAATGGTATTGTATCTCCGGAAACATCACCTCGCGAGTCGCGACCTCAGCAATAGAGGGTGCCTTGCCTTGTGACTACTTCGTCTACACCGGCTGTAAGATCGATTTAACTCTCTTTCGTACCTGTTGCGATTCTATTCTGGGCACTTCATTTATTGTATAGTGTAAGAGATGAATTGCAAGGTTGGTAGGATATGATTGCTCGATGATGATTAAATCCCATACTAAGGCCGGACTAGCCATAGATTAAAATATAGACTTAACTCAAATATTTTGGAAACAATTCATGTGATCTGAATTCAATAGAACTACTAGCTTTATTGATTGCATTGAATTCCTATGTGTGTAAGTTTTTTTGAAATTCTAAGAGCATCCACGTAGTATACTTGCTGCTAAGTAAACAACCTATTGGTTGCTTATTTATTTTAATACTCATTGTCATATGATTGTGCATTTATGCAATCTCTGTAGACTGCTATTGAAATGTTTCAGATCTTACACCCTAGTTAACTCTCGATGTATGTTGAGCTAGTTCAGCCAATGAAGGCATGACCCAGTAGTACTGACTAAGAACTTAATCTGACAGATAAATCTAAACACTTGTAGATTTTTATCTAGTGTTTTACCTACATGTTCATGACTATGTCATACTCTGTTATGAAACATGAGTCATATAGATTCTCTTTTTGTATATCAAAGTTTAAATGCTCATGTTAATAAATTATCTGATGTGTATGACATGACTTGACAAATATTTAATTTTGGAATATTGCAATGTGTGTTTGCTAAATTGAGCAAATTTGTACAATAATAAGAAAACAAATTATAGGTTAAAAATGGCTGGTCCATCAAACAATGTTAAACCTGCTGAAATTGAAAAGTGAGCCAACGTTGATATTGAAGTGACAGTTGAGGAGTTCGGAACCCTCCATTTTGATGAATCAGGATCTCCCAAATCTCAGGGAATATTTGATTGGGATATGGTAGATCTAGTTGATAAACTGGAGGGGTTTAAGCTGCATGAGGGTGATTTCTCTAAGTCCAAACTCACTCAAGAGCCCGACTGGCTGGTTGTTAACTTAGATAATGTTTGTAAGAATGTCACGGTGGTAGGACAACATCGGGTGATTCCTGAGCAGCCCTACACCCTCTTCGCTGATACTGAAATTTGGCTTATGCTGATGCTTACGCTGAAATATTGTGAGAGAAAAACACTATTCCATGGCTGAAAAGTAATTCTGAGTAAGCTCAAGCGAATAGGGCGGGCATATGGCATATTCCAAAGCTATGAATATCACAAGTGTGAATGACCACTTTGAAGTTGATGCTAGGAGGGTTCAGGCTGCTGCTCTTCTTGAAGGACAAGCTGCTGGGAATCTCTCTAATGGCAAGAAGGGCAGGCGTCATAGGAAGAAGAAGAAAAACAAGGAAGAAAAGAAGTTTTTTCCCCATGCTCCACATCATTTCTTTAAGAAAAACAAAGAACACATCATCTGCTATGTGTGTGGATGGCCAGTTTAACAGTGTTTCAACTCCTCAGCTTGTCCTTCAAGAAGAATAGTAGCCTGAACCCTCCTCGCATCAGCTTCAAAGTGGTCATTTACACTTGTGATATTCATAGCTTTGGAATATGACATATAGTGCTGCTCAGGAATCACCCGGGGTTACTCTACCTTTGTGGCATTCTTAGGAACATTATCTAAGTTTTTTTTAGAGTAGAACATTATTTAAGTTAAGAACTAACCAGGCTCTTAGTGGGTTTGGGATTAGAGGAATCACCCTCTCCAGATTATCAACTAGATCCACCATATCCCAATCGAATATTCCTTGAGAGTTGGGAGATCATGACTCATCAAAATGGAGTGTTCCCAACACCTCAGCTATCACATCAATATCAGCATTGACTAACTTTTCAGGTTTAATAGTGTTTGATGGACCAGCCATTTTTAACGAATAATCTGTTTTTTATTGTTGTACAAATTGGCTCAATTTAGCAAACATGCATTGCAATATTCCAAAATTAAATATTTGTCAAGTTATGTCATACACATAGGATAATTTATTAAGATGAGCATTTAAACTTTGATATAGAAAAAAATCTATATAACTCATATTTCATAAAAAGAGTATGCCATAGCCATGAACATGTAGGTAAAACACTTGATAAAAATCTACAAGTGTTCAGATTTATCATAACTTGCTCTCAGATTAAGTTCTTAGTCGGCCCAGGACTACTAGGTAATGCACCCTTACAAGCCCAAAGTAAACACTTCATTGGCCGAATTAGCTCAACATATATCGAAAGTGAGTGTAAGATCTGAAATATTTCAATAGCAGAGTCTGTAGAGATTGTATAAAAGCACAACCATATGACAATGAGTATTAAAGTAAATAAGCACAGCCAATAGGTTGTTTACTTAGCAGCAAGTATACTACATGGTTGCTCTTAAAATTTCAAAAAAAAAACATACACCTATAGGAATTCAATGCAATCAATACAACTAGTAGTTCTATTGAATTCAGATCACTTGCCCAAAATATTTAAGTTAACTCTACAATGTAATCTATGGCTAGTCCGGCCTTTGTATGAGATTTAATCATCATTGAGCAATCATATCCTACCATCCTTACAATTCATCTCTTACATGGTACAATAAATAAAGTGCCTAGAATAGAATTGCAACAAATATGGAAGAAAGTTAAATCAATCTTACAGCTGGTGTATACGAAGTAGTCACAAGGCAAGACACGCACAAGGCGTTGTCCCAAAAAAACAGATTCACGCCCTCTACTGCCGAGATCGTGAGGTGTGTTTCCGAAGATACAATGCCGCTGCACAGATCACAGGGCACACTGTGACCTATGCTTGAGGCACAGTAGGATGCTGCAGCAGCAAGAAGCCCTCCCACAACCACGGAAGGTCAGGTTTCAAATTGCAGGGAAGAAGGCGAGCTAGCGCGCAGCTAGCCGTAGCGTTACAGAGCGCTTGACGCAGACTGTAACTGCCACCGGTGTGGCCCCTGGTAGTGTTACTACTGCTGAAGGCGGATCCCTAAGCCTAGACCTAGCCACTGAGTTGGCTAGACGCATGGCCTGTTTGGTAGAGCTTCACCGTTGAAAAAAAAGGGAATCTGGATATGGGATTCACCTAGATCAATCTCCCTCTCTCTCTCTCTATCTCATCACCACTTGAGCCCCACGCGTCAGATCTCCATCTCTTTGTTCTTCCCGCAGTGGGGCTGAGGAGGCAGAGCTCGCGTCCTGCTCGTGGCTCGCAGACTCGCGCGGGCGTGCGTGGCCTTAACGGCGGGTGAAGGAGCTCGTGGCCTCACGTGGGCAGGCGCGGGCGGTAGAGCTCGCTTGGGCGGGCGCAACATACTCGCGCAGGCGGGCGTGGACTGCTCGCGGTCCCCCGGCGGACGGAGGAGCTCATGCCCTCGCGTGGGCAGGTGCGGGCGGCGGAGCTCGCGTCCTCGCGTGGGCGTGCGCGGTAGAGCCCGCAACGCGTGAATCTCATGGCCTGAGCTTCGGTGGGCGCGGCTGCAGGCTCGCTGCCCGCGGTGGGGAAGAGCGTAGATTAGCGCGGAGGAAAGAAACGTTCGGAGCAAATGTGTGTTTTTTGAGTGGCACGATGGGTAATTTTCTCCAACTCTATCAAACTTGGTTTTGGTGGAGCAGAGCAACCTTAAGCTGCTCCACCAATTTGGTAAATCTAGGGCAAATCCACCATTTTAGTGGATTAGATCCACGGTGGAGCAGGTGGATCAAAAAGTGTTTGGCAAGAAAAACTGGATTTGAATCTGTTCTTGGTGAATCTAGAGCTGATGGAGCTCTACCAAATAGGCCCTAGAATAAGGCGAGGAGGCACCCACTGCGCCTCAGGTGACGACTGAATGGCCTAGGAGCAGGTTGATTTGGGATTGCAAAAATTAATTGAGCACAAATGTTTTTTTTTTGTGAACAATGGAGCATAGATGTTAAGTTTACGTAAATTTATCACACCCCACTTGCGGTTCTTGCCTAAGGATTAAAAGACTCAGGCCTCGTTTAGGTGCCCGGAATCGGCAGTTGCAAAATCACTGTAGCACAATGTAGCATTTCGTTTGTATTTGGTAATAATTGTCCAATCGTTGACTAATTAGGCTTAAAACGTTCGTCTCGCAAAGTACAACCAAACTGTGCAATTAGTTTTTGATTTCGTCATCATTTAGTACTCCATGCATGTACCGCAAGTTTGATGTGATGGGAAATCTTCTTTTTGCATAGTGCCAAAGTTTGAATTTTGGGGTAACTAAACACACCCTCATACTAACATCAAGTCCTTATTAGGACCATCATACTAACATCAAGCTAGTCCTCAGAAAAGAATACACTAAGATATTGTCTTTAGATGTGAAACTAAGCCATATAGCTAAGCACAGTCTAACATGCAAAGTGACCCGACACAGTTCTTAGGTCCCCATAATCTATTGCCTCATTCATGCATAAGAATGTAGTTGTCTAGTGCAAATGCTATACTGTAATATAAAATCCCTAAATCATTAATGAAGCAAATAAAGGTCTACTTTGAATATCTACATATCCGGTCAGCTAAAAAGTCCTTGAGAATCAAGGCACGAAGTACAAGCGGTCAACCGCAGGAAATTGCAGGAAACTCGCCTTATTTTTTCAGAAAAAAATCTGTATAATTATAACAATACAAATAATAAGTGAGTAAGATGATATTTGGAACCAACCAGCTAACTATTAGCCGCGTAATCGAGAGGAAATCAGCTAATAGCAATTAATAGCTAGGTGGTAGCTAAGATATTAGCTGCCTTTTTGAGGATCCAAACAAGATCTCAACTAATTTTAGTAGCTTATTTCCTCTATTCCAAATTGTAACTTATTTTAGCTTTTTTAATTCATAGTTTCTATTATGTATGTAAATATATTGTATATCGAAGTGCGTATCAAAAACTCTATGTCTTACCATCTAGCTATAACAATTACAATTTAAAATGCAGGGATGAATTATTGTTATATGATATCTAAACAAGTCATAATATCTTACCTACCACCTAGCTATAACAATTAACTCCCTCCATCCCTGAATAAACCAATTTCTAGAATTATCAACGAGCCTATAGAAAAGAATAAAAAGATTTATGAAACCAATTAAATACATCATAAAATATATTTTTATAGTATGTTCATTCGTTGTCATAAACATTTGTGCTCCTCTAATTAAATTTGGTTAAATATAAAAAAGTTTGACTTATATAATTCTATGAATCCGTTTATATATTCACGGACGGAGGTAGTATTATAGCTAGTTTCTCCCAAGTTGTCGCCGTGTCGCTGACGCCCGAAGCCCAATTCCAAATGGACGAGTGTTGCGCTTTACCTACCTGAGAAACTTCTGTTCAAAAAAAAAATCTACCTGAGAAACTTCATTCCTTGGCTTTCGGTTTCAATTTGCATGCACTTAGCTGGTCCTCCTGACGTTTACCTACGACAAGACAAGAGAACCGCCATCGCGCTTGTTCAGTTTCATTCTTCCGCGCCCGTCTCCAGCGCCGACGAAACTGACGGGATTAGACGAAACCATGGCTTCCTCTCTTTCCGGGGGAGGAGGAGGAGGAAGACGGCTGCTGTTCCCGATGGTGGTGGCGGCGGCGGCTGCTGCTGCGCTAGTTGGGGCGGCGCCGGCATCAGCGTGCTACTCGCGCGTGTTCAGCTTTGGCGACTCGTTGGCGGACACGGGCAACTACCGCTTCTTCTACAGGAACGACTCGGATCCCGTGCTCCGGCTCCCCTACGGCGAGACCTTCTTCCACCGCGCCACCGGACGCTTCACCGACGGCTGCATCGTCCTCGACTTCATCGGTACGTACGCCATCAGCCACAATGCCCCTGCTACTGCTATCCATCCACCGACCATTGTGGTTCATTCAAAATAAATCTGCAGCTAAGGCGCTCGGGCTTCCGTTCGTGCCGCCCTACCTGAGCGGGCGGCGCGCCGAGGACTTTTTGCACGGGGCCAACTTCGCGGTGGGCGGCGCCACGGCGCTCGGCCCGGACTTCTTCCGGGACAAGGGTTTTGACGTGGGCAACGTAGTGCACCTCGACATGGAGATGAAGTGGTTCCGGGACATGCTCAACCTCTTCTGCCCCGGCAATCTCTCAGGTCGCTGTTTCTAATTTCTATATGCTACTTCTTCGCCGCCTATAATTCTATGTTTTCTTTCTAAAAACATGCCGCGCGTCTCTTAATTTGACATGTGTGTTGGGATGGAATTTAGTAACCTCACCATCAAATGACCATAGTTTCTCTTCCGTGCTAATTCAGAAAAATAAAGCCATGTTGATATTGCACAGGTTGCTCGGACATGATGAACCAATCCCTTATCATAGTTGGAGTAATTGGAGGCAATGACTACAACCTAAGAAGAATTCCCTTCGAGAGTGTTGTCACTTTCGCTCCACCTGTTATCGCCAAAATCTCTTCATCTATCACAGTGAGTATTTTGTTCTTCTGTATCCATCGTACGTTATCACTAACATTGTACAGATAGCAATGTAAATGCATCCAATTTTTGTTTTTGCAGGAGTTGATCGGGCTAGGAGCCAAGGCTTTGGTGGTTCCAGGGAATCTCCCGATTGGATGCCTCCCAATGTATCTGTTGACATTCCAAAGTGACAAGAAAGAAGATTACGAGCCAGGGACAGGTTGCATTAGACAGTTGAACGAGTTTGCATGGTACCACAACAAGCTTCTTATCGAGGAATTGGAGAAGTTGCGTAAGCTCCATCCCGGCGTGACCATCATCTATGCTGATTACTACGGAGCCACTATGGAGGTTTTTGTTTCCCCGCAACGATACGGTGAGCTCAAATATATCTCTTTTACTATTTTTTTTGGACAAAAAACATAGTACATATATTCATGGTTTTTGGCCTCTAAAATCTTTTTTTACCGTCTCTACAAACGTTTCAAAAATATTTCACCTCACAACTTTTCATAGTAGAAAGTGAAGTGACCAATTGCATTTGGGATCTAAGATAAATTAGTCTAAAAGTTTTATCTTATATCTCTGATGCAATCATAGTATATATATGATATCAATAGTATTAGCATCATGCCACTTGCATTGAGCTCCAGGTTAACAAAATAGTCGGTTTCAATGGATACTGTTTAGAACCTTAATTAGAAATTAAGATAAATACACACGTTGCCTAAAAACATTACTTTCTTGCTTACACTGTCGTTAACATTGCAATGACTGAGGTTCATCAGGAATCGAATATCCCTTGGTGGCTTGCTGCGGTGGAGGAGGGCGCTATGGTGTGTCCCCGGGTGTAAGATGTGGACGTGGAGAATACAAACTATGTGAAAACCCAGAAACGCATGGGTCATGGGATGGCCTGCATCCGTCAGAAAGTGTATACAGGGCGATTGCGATGAGCCTTCTACGAGGCTCTCGGACACAGCCACCGATCGCTACCACCGCCAGTTCATGCACACACAACTTAGTGAGATCGGAATATCTAGTGAATACTAGTCCTTTCTGAGATGTAATTGTCTAACTATATACATTCCCTTAATTGTACTCTTATATAATAAAAGAGGTATGGTTAAAGATCAAATGTTTGTTTTCCACCCATAAAAGGGTGTAACGAGTGTGTAAAAGCCCTATGTTTGATTTTATTAATTTAATGGCAACTAGTGGACTAACGCTTTCAATGAAGTTGTGATTGAGCTAGGGTCCACACTAAGGTTGTGAGCAAGGCTAGGAAATGGACGTAATCAATCCAAATGGAACAAGCTTACATTTGGAGAGAAGTGAAGAGGAGATGAAAACAAGCCCGAAGGCGGTATATGCTAGGGGTTCATTTCGCCAGCCGAGATGCAATAGAGCGCATGGTCAGGTTTAGGAAATATAGTACTATTAATAGGGGAACACAGTTATCTAAGTGCCACTAGGTGTGAACTATCTTTGATACGCATTGGACTTAGTGACATGGTGAAATGCAAGTGAAAAATATTTCTGAAAAGCTAAATCAGTGCCTAAGGTGAAGACGTCCGTGTTGAAACATATTGGAGTTAGTGGATTTGAGACGCTTGCTGAAAATTGTGATTTAGGACCTGTTTGGGACTACTTGGCTTCATGTTTTTCCAGCTCTACTTCATGTTTTTTCAGCCAAATAGGTGGAACCCCCACAAACTTTGCTCTAGAAAAAAGGTAGAGTTTCGAGAGTGAAAGGATCTAGCAAGGGCCTAGAGGGGGGGCAAATATAATGTATGAGCTTTAGATCAATTGATATACCAGCCTTCTTGGGAGTGTGCTGAACTTCTCAAAACAGTGGTTGCACCTAGAACTCATGGAGAGAGTAGATAAGGTGTAAACCCTAAAAAGCAAATTCAAACACAAGTAATATACAACAACAAGCACAACACACAAGATACAATAATTTATCCCGTGGTTTTGCTCGTCGCCAAAGCTTGCTTACGTCCATGTTTTTGAGGAAGCTACAAAGGCTATGGAGTCTCTTTCAACTCACACCTCTTCTCAAGCCCACCACCAATGTAATGAGCTGAAGGGTTCCACTAAGTCACAAAGGGCAATACAAACTTCTCGGTGCTCAACCACAACCGATTGGGAGCACCCGGGCAACCTCTAGCTGGCTAGGAGCCCAAGCTCCTAGTGTGTAATGAACACACCGTGCAGCTAGGGCTTCACCAAGTGCTCAAGATGGGTGGATCTAGATCTTCTCTAGCTTTCCCACTCTCTCTAGGAGCCAATCAACTCAAGGAAGCACAAAGCTTTGGACAAAGGTGGTTGGGAGCATCAATGGAGGAGAGATGGGGTGTGTTGGTCGGATTGGAGTGAATGAGGTAGAAGGTAGAGTGTGGGAGAGATATAAATACTTCCCACAACTCCCACAAAATGGTCGACCAGGCAGTGCACGAAGGCTTCGCTCATAACATGTGGAGGCGCCGTGCCCAAGCACAGTGGTTCTGCGCAGGCTAGAGAAGAATAATAGTGAAAAGCATATGGCTTTTTGTGTAACCTGGATGTTTTTTTATATGTTTGAGTATAGAGATGTGAGCAGTTGGATCATCCTAGCATACCTACCCCCCTTAATAGTACGACTTGTCCTAAACTCAAATTCAAAATATAAAAAGAATTTAAACTAGTACTTTGAGCTTTCCAAGCCATCCTTTTGAGTTGGGGTCCCATTGGTCTTTCGTGCACCCATGATAATTAATATGTTGTCAACACTCAACTAGGATTTTCAAAGAGATCCTCATAATAGGCTACTGGAATATTTGGACCACCAGAAACATGGTGATTTTCAATAATGGCACCTGCTCAATTGGAAGATGGAAACATAACCTCAAAGAAGACTTGGCCCTGGTTTGCATCAAGGCCAAAGAAAGCATTAGGAGCTCCCTCATTGTTTGGTTAGAGAATCACAACTAATGTACTTTTGCTTTTCCCTTGGAATTGAGGCCTTGTACCCCTGCTCCTGCAGGAACTATTTATAATTATAAAAAATAGGTAGGAAACTTCCCACCCCTTAGAAAAGCCATTACTCCTTTAATTATGTGGTGAACATCACCAAAACCAACTTAGGGTTGGATCCATTTATAGATAACACCTAAAGAGGTACTCCAGAACTTCATGTTTTTGTGGAGTTGCTCCATGACAGAGTTTATGGACCTATCCCAAACAGACCCATAGTGCAGGATTTTTGTACTCACCAGAATTATCTGGTGCCCCTGATGGGGAGTCACCGGAGAAACGCGTAGTGTACACTGTGCTGAGTTAACAGCGGGCTAGGTTATGCCACTAGATTTATCTGGTGGTTTTCTTTTGATAGAACTGGATGAAGAAGGCACACTGTTCATTTAGAGGTGGTTTTGAATGTGCTCATCGAAGTTTTCCAGTGATAGCCTGGAGCTCTCGGGTGGCTACACCGAGAGGTTCTAGGGGTCATTGGATTAGTCTGGTGGCCTGCACCGGAAGATCACTGGAGATATGCATATAGCCATTGGGAGTTCAAATAGCAAGTGTGACTCCGGCTGAGAGCGTGCGCGATCACCAGATTTATCTGGTGGTGCGTTAGAGTTGACATCGGAGTTTGTGGTTTGGATTTTAAATTCTAGATTTAACCTCAGCCGTCGATCTGAGGACCGCATGCTCTGGTGGGCACCAGATTTTTTCGGCACGCAAAATCTATTTCTAGCCAGCCCAACGGCTACTTTTTGTGGGGGGCTCTACGACCTCTTGAGGCCTCTCTTGGCATTCCAAATGATCTAACACTTCTGTGAGCTCTCAAGAACACCTCTGACTCATCTCGTTGCTTGTTGCTTGATCCAAAGTGAGATTAGGAGAGATCTAGTGTATTTGCTTAGTTGTTTTGCATCTAGTGGCACTAGTTTATCATTTGTGCTGCAAATTTTTTGTTACTCGATCTTGCTGATTGTCGCCACCTAGATAGCTCGGTGGATTGGAGGATCATTCAAGAGCTTGTGGTGATTGTTTCCACCTCTGATCAAGTCGGTTGTAAGGGGCTCTTGTGCTTGTCCCCGTGGGAGATCGTGAAGAGCAACTCTAGTGGATTACTCATGGCTAGTTGGAGTGCTCTTTGTAATTGATTCTTACGGCACTCAAGTTGTGGGTCTAGCTTGAGAGGCTAGTTAGCGCGCGAATCAATCCCTTGAGACTTACCACAACGAGGACATTGGTTACCGGCAAGCAACCGAACCTCAAGGATAAATCTCTTTGTCACTTATCCGATTTGGTTTGCAATTTACACTTGTGCTATTCTTTCATTCATATAGCTTGTGTAATGCTTGTTGCTTGTGTAGCTTTCTTGTGTAGAGTTAGCTCTAGTTGTTAGTACTAGCGAGTACTATAACTAGTTTAGTCGCCTTATTGGTTTAGGACACTAGAGTAGAGCTAGCCCTTGTATGGTTGAGTGTTTTAGTAGTAGAATCAGGTTGCTAATAGAATTGTGTAGGGGCTTTCATTGGGTGTCATAGAGCAAGGCAAAATAGTTTCTATTAGGATCTCATTTTGTACAAACTACTTTGATATAGTGGTGTGCCTTGTAGGGAAAATTCTCATAGGTTATTCACCCTCTCTAGCTATCTAGATCCTTTTAGCGTGACACTTCTCTAAAAGGAATTTGACGCGCGTGGAGGTCCTAAAATCGATAGTTTTCCTTGAATGCATGTTTTGAAATTTGCAAACACTTGGTTATCACATTCATCAATTTCATGCGTAGCTTAGTTCACTACCGGGAACGGGAGCTAGGGCACACGGCAAAGCCATGAATACACTCGGCAAAGGGTTTGCCGAGTGTAACACTCGATAAAGGGCACTTGGCAAAAATTTCATCGGCAAACTAACTTTGCCGAGTGTTTTTCGTCGGACACTCGACGAAGACTTTGCCGAGTGCCCCAAAAACACTCGGCAAACATTTTTAGAAAAAAATAAAAAAAAACATCAGCCGCTCCGGCGCTGGCCCGCCACCGCCGCTCGTTGGATCCACCAGCGCCCTGGATCCGCCACTGGGGGGGCGCCGGCGCCCTGGATCCACCGCCGACGGGCGCCACCGCCCTGGATCCGCCGCTGGAGGAAGGAGGCACCGCTCTGGATCCACCACTGGGAGCTCTGGATCCACCGCCCTGGATCCGCCACCGGGAGCTCTGGATCCACCGCTGGAGGGCGGCGCTGTGGGGAGGGAGGGGAGGGAGAGAGAGCTGAGGCTGGATCCGAGCTCTGGGCCGCCGGGGATCCTCCTTGCCAGGGCACCCGCCGGGGCTCCTCGTCGCGGGGCCCAGGCTCCTCACAAGGGCACTCTCCGCTGGGGCACCTCCTCATCGAGGCCGGGCCTCCTCCTTGCCAGGGTGCCCACCGCCACTATGGGGGCAGAGAGGGCGAGCGGCGCCGCTGTGGGGAGGCAGTGGAGGCTGCGCGTCGCTCGATGTGGGAGAGGAAGTGAGCGCGCTCGATCCGCACAGGAGATGGAGGAGGAGGGGGCCGCGCTGGATCCAGGCCGGAGAGGGAGCAGGGGAGGGAGCCGGAGGAGGAGGAGGAGGGAGAGGGGCGTGCGGGGTGACGGAGGGCGCGGTGTGCGGGGTGACCAAGGGGGCGGTGTGCGTCTTTTATTTCGAGGAATTTTTTTTGCCAAGTGTTGTAGATCTAGCACTTGGCAAAGGTTTTTTTATTTTTTTTCTTCTCATTTTTTCAGAATTTTTTTTTATATTTCTTTGCCGAGTGTTGCAAATCTAGCACTCGGCAAAGATTTTTTTTATTTTTTTTCTTCTCCTTCTTTTCTAGAAAAAATATTTTATATTTCTTTGCCGAGTGTCGTAGATCTAGCACTCGGCAACGATTTTTTTTTCTTCTCCTTCTTTTTTCCAAAAATAATATTTTATTTCTTTGCCGAGTATTTTTTTTACACTCGACAAACCTACTCTTTGCCAAGTGTTTTTTTTACACTCGGCAAACCCCCTATTTTGCCGAGTGTTTTTTTTTGCCGAGTGTTTTTAGCGCAGCACTCGGCAAATCACTTATTCGCCGAGTGCCCGAGAGAATACACTCGGCAAACATAAAAACACTTGGCAAAGAGCAGGATTCCGGTAGTGGTTGGCTAGGTTCATTATGGTGGAACCTATCCACCCTGGTTTAAATCCCTGACTTGACGCAGGTGTTTGTATTTTTCTAGATTTATTTTTAAGATTTAATAATATTGTTCTTTCAATGGTAGGCATTATGCTCGTCCACAACGAGGCAGCTTAGTCTCAGTTTTTTCATGGTGCTTACAGGAGTAGGGTGTGTGTCTTGCGTTCATACAGGTGAGTATGCATGTACATGTATAAGCGTCTGTGTATGCAGCGTGATCCAAAAAAAAATATATCCCACTTCATGCTGTGCATGCGCGTTCGTCTATGGAGTTAAGTGTGTACATGTACGAGGGTCCGCATATGTGAAATGAAAACAAAAAAACCATGGACTAGATGAGCCCTATTTTTTTTTAAAATACGAAGGAGACCTGTGTATCGTTGCATTAGAAAAAGAAACCAAACAAATTACAACACACCCATCACGCTCACATAAACACACACTCCTACAAACACTGGTACATAAAATATTTTTGGAGGCAGGCATTTTTCATTTTTGAGACGGACAAGTATCCGCCTTTAAGCAATCGTCATTGCTTATCGTCATTTACAGCGGTGGTCGGAATGTCAGGCGGACTGCTGATGGCATGGCCACCCAATTCCCACCATGGGGCCAATTCTCGGACTGGCAGCGGAGGCAAAGCTGCTTCCTCAAGCATGGGGTCCTGGGGTGCGCACACGACCAGACAGGGGGAGGGTGGAACCCAGTCGCCAAAGTCAGCCGACTTTGGTGCAGCAAAAGTGTTGGGCATGAAGACCGCAGCTCCTGGGTCCACCTGCAGCATCACGCCAGAGGGCGACATAGGCGCCCCACCGAGCGGCGGGAACTCATCGAAGCTAAGCCGATCGTGGACAGAGCGCCGATTAGGCCCCGTTTAGATCAAAAAATTTTGGATTTTGGCTATTGTAGCATTTTCGTTTGTATTTGGCAATTAGTGTCTAATTATGGACTAATTAGGTTCAAAAGTTTCGTCTCGTGATTTCTCACCCAACTGTGTAATTAGTTTTTTTTTCGTCTACATTTAGTACTCCATACATGTGCCGCAAGATTCGATGTGACGGGTACTGCGCAAAATTTTTTAGAATCTAAACGGGGCCTTAGCATGTTGGCCTAGGTCGACCTTGGAAAATCGTCGACTGTCGAGGCTGCGGCGTGCAGGGCAGTGCCTCGACATGTGCCCGCTACATCTGCAGTGAAGGCATTTCAGCAGATCCCGACAAGAAGCAACCTTGTGGTCTCGCGCAAGGCACTGAAAGCAACGGCCGCGAAAGCACGCCATGGTCGCGGGGCTCTTCCTTGATGCCTCAACGACTTCACGCGGATTGGAAGACCGCCGCAACCCCAGCTGGTCTCGCTGGAGGATGTCCTGCCACCCGTGCACATTCGGCGGTGTGACGCAGTGGTGGCAGGACACCCTGGGCCCGAGCCGTCGTTGTGCCGGAACTCGTTGAGGTGACGGGCGGTTGTCGGCTCCCCGGAACGGCAGACCAGGAACCAGCTGAGGCCACTGGCTCCTGTGGCCACGCCTGCGCTGCGGCGAGGAAGCCAGAGGACCGTGAACCGGGGCCCCATCAACGGCTCGCACCAAGATAGACTTGTGCCGAGGCCTGGAGGAAGCAACCGCCGGCTGGTCGTCGACGGTGCCACTGGCGCTGTGGCCATGGACGCGCTCCCACAGCCGACGATGCCTGATGGACCGCCTACGACCACGCACACCAGCACTAGGCCCAACCTCGACCGCAGGCGCCTGCAGAGGGAACGCCCCCACCCGCAGTGGCCCGAGCACACGACAGCTGAGACAGCAGCGAGTCATGGCGGAGCTTGTGAAGAGGAGAGGCGGCCGACTCAAGCGAGGCATCAGAGTCATAGCTGGAGCATCCGGTAAACACTATGAAATGCAAAAATTTGTCCTTCATGCCACTTGCATTGAGCTCTAGGTTAACAAATTAGTTGGCTTTAATGGATACTGTTTAGAACCTTATTATAAATTAAGATAAATCACACGTTACCTAAAAATTTACTGTCCTACTCACACTGTGGTTAACATTGCAATGACTGAAGTTCAGGAATCGAATATCCCTTAGTGGCTTGTTGTGATGGAGGAGGACGCTATGGTGTGTCCCGGGATGTAAGATGTGGACGTGGAGAATACAAATTATGTCATAACCCAGAAACGCATGGATCATGGGATGGTCTGCATCCTTCAGAAACTGTATACAAGGCGATTGCGATGAGCCTTCTACGTGGCTTTCATACACAGCCACCGATTACTACCACCGCCAGTTCATGCACACAACTAAGTGAGACTGGAATATCTGTTGAAGACAAGTCCCTTTGAGACGTAATTGTACAACTACATTCCCTGTTGTATTCTTATAGAATAAAAGAAGAAGTATGGTTAAACATCAAATGTTTGTCTCCTCACCGATAAAAGGGTGTAAGGAGTGTGCCACTTCTCTGAAAGTAATTTCACACGCACGCGCGGGGATCCTGAAATTGATCATTTTCCTTGAATGCCACTCTTTGAAATTTGTAATCCCTTGGTTGTCACTTTCATCAAATTCATGCGTACCTTACTTTGGCTGGATTCATTACGGTGGAACCTATCCATCCTGGTTCAAGTCTTTGACTTGATGTAGGTGCTTATATTTTTCTAGATTTATTCTAAGATTTAATAACGTTGTTCTTCCGGTGATAGGCGTTGTGATCAATGACAGCGAGGCGGTTTAGTCTCAGTCTTTCTTTCAGTGGTAGGGTGCAGCCTCATAGAGATTAAATTGAGCGTTCGCTCTCCTTGCACTAACAAAAGAAGAGTGAACAAGTTTACAAATCCCTGAAGCTATCTAGTGCAACAAGGAAAGACAGGGATCGTGATTTGCATAGAGAGGAGAAAAGACATGACTGGTGCAGTAGGGCATAGCCGCATACTCCGTAGCACTCTAGCTATGACTGATGGCAGGGAAGGAGAAAAAGGCAGACGATGGAAAGTCATGCCTAGCTGCCAGCCACTGCCAATAGCTGCAGCAGCACCTTTTAATTTTTCTCCCAACTTAAAGTTTGAAGGGATGTCTCGTAGGTGTTCGGATACTAATAAAAAATAAATTATAAAATCTGTTAGTAATTCATGAGACGAATTTATTACGCTTAATTAATCCGTCATTAGCACATATTTATTGTAGCACCACATTGTCAAATCATGGACTAATTAGGCTTAAAAAATTCGTCTCATAAATTAATCTCAATCTATGTATTTAGTTTCGTAATTAGTCCATATTTAATACTTTATGCATGTGTCCAAATATCCGATGCGATAGCGATTAAAATTTAGGAGATGTAACCAAACACCACCCAATTCCAATTCACCCTCCGCCACTAGTAAGGTGCATGTGCTTGTATTCATATAGCTGAGTGTGGTGTGATTCGCAAAACAAATTCTATTAAGGTCTTGTTTAAATTCAGGGTGTAATATTTTGGGGTGTCACATCGGATATCACATGGGAGTGTCGCATAGGGTGTTCGGATACAAAAAAAAAATTACAGAATTCGTCAGTAATTCGCAAGACGAATTTGAGTGGTAGCTTAGAATACTAGTGCTAGCTTAGTCTAGGCCTTATTTAGTTTCTCTCCCTAAAATTTAGTCTCTATCACATCGTATGTTTAACACATGGAGTATAAAATATAGACTAAAAAATTAACTAATTGTACAAAGTGCGACTACTTTACGAGACGAATTTTTAAGCCTAATTAGTCCATGATTTGACAATGTCGTGCTACAGTACACTACAGTACATGTGCTAATGGTGGATTAATTAGTCTTAATAAATTCATCTCGTGGATTCCTGAGGACTTCTGTAATTTATTTTATTATTAATATTCGAACACTCTTATGTGATATCCGATGTGACACCCCTAAACTTTAGCTACTGGATTTAAACACCGCCTCAGTCTTTGCGATGCTCATAGGGTGGGCGTGCGTGTGTGTGCGTGCGTGCACAAGGGTATGCATATGTGAAGTGACTCCCACAAACTACTAGAGTCCTATAATTAGGTATATGTTTTTGTATGATTCGAGCACCAAAATTGCCCCCACCTCCTATAACAAACTAGGCCTACAACCACTATCATCTTACTTCATCTACCCTACTAATGCACCAAGTTTTCTTCGCTTGGTCCACCCAGAAAAGCGTCCCTCGCTGAGATGGACATCCTAAATACACCCTAAAAATTATACACACAAAACCAACCACATCTGAATCAACCGTCCAGATCTGTCCTCAATATTCTCTCTCATTACTCACGCACAATCCAACGATCAGCATATTTTGTATGGTATTCCTCCTCCCCCTCCATGCGTCGTGGAAAAAGGAATATTGACGCGAAAAAAATTGACGCACGAGAAATCCGTGGCTCTTTCCATGCGGAGTCCGCCTCCGCTCGATCTCCTGCCTCCGCACCTACGAAGCCTCGCCGCAGCACGTACGTTGCCTCCGCATACGTTGCTCATCCCTCCTCCATTCCGGTGCTCATCCTTCCTACGTGATTCCCCGCCGCCTCCGTCGTGGACGTGCAGGCCGGCTCCATCATTGACGTGTAGGCCAGCCCGTGCGGTAGGCGTGCCTGGCGGCGGCGGCGTGCGGCCACCCTCTCCACGGCCGGCGGCCCGACCTGGATCTGCGCGGGGCCTCCACATCAAGGGATAGCAGCTTCGACGTCGGTGCTGGCCGTGCTCGCGTCCGCGCCCCTCCCCCTCCGATGGCGGCGGCGTCATGCTCCCACCACCACCGATGGCCCTGGCGGCACGCGGCCTGACCTGCGGGCACGGCGGCCCCGCCCCGCTCCTTCCCCGACCTTCGACGGCGCGATGTCGCTCCCCATCAGCGCGACCGACCCGCGAGCATGGTGGGCTGTGGCCTGTGGGCGGTACCCCCTCCTCTGGTGCCGCGCCGCTTCCCATCCCGCGGTGCCCTCCCACGCCTGCAGCCTACCGATCCAGGTATGTTGGTTATTGATTCGCAGGGGGATCCAGGTCTGTTGTTGATTTGCAGGGGCTGGTGGCGGATTCACGTTGGAGACGTTGTATCTCATGGGACAACATCGTGGATCTCAGGGGAATGAGTTATTTCTCCATAATTATACAATTACATAATTTAAGTATGACATGTATAAACAATCTTTAGAATGATTTTTGTATATATATCTGACAGCTAAAATTTGAGATCCATGTAGTGGAATATTTGTTTCTTCATGGCCTGTCTTGATCACGTCTTTCCTAATAGCCATATTAAAGGTTTCATGTTCCAGCTGTCTATCATCATCTAAAATATTTATAATTTATCTAAGACTTAAAGAAATTGGATATGGTCGTGTACTTCGTATCCACTCTTTCCTTAAAACAAGGACAAGGGTAGATATGAATTTATAGAGCAAGTATGTATCCATGACAAGAGTATATATGCATACTATCTCGAGGAGTATTTACATATACTCAAGTGTACATGTACATACTTTTCTCGACATGGGAGTATGTGTATATACTATTTTGTATGAGTACTCTGCAAGCAGGTATTATGGACCATATATCTCAGTACTCTGCAAGCAAGTATGTACACATACTTGCTACAGTTCATAAGAGAATGACAGCGAACGGAGCTAGCGGTGGGGCTGGGGGGCTCTAGCCCCCCTACCGATCCTGGGCACATGGAGCCTCCTAAGCTCTTCCTTAAAATTTTATGCATATATGTATTAAGTAGGAGATGTTAAGTTAAGAGAAGATAAAAAAGCTTCTATTCTTTTGTTCAACCTCTCCTAAATTTTTTTCCTAGCTTCGTCTATGTGTAGATACTCTGTGCATATACATGCTCTGTGCATACATGACAACAGACAGAGAATGTGGAGGTGGCTGTAATCTGTGCTCATCCACCGGTCGAAGTTGTCGGCGAAGTGCTCCTTTCGTCTGCCGTGTTACGCCATAGAGGTCTTGCTGTTGGTTGTAGAAGTAGCGTTCCATTCATGTCCGGTGGCTCCATGAAATTCAGAAGGTCGTGCAACCTGTCAACCAAATAGAAACTGAGAAGGAATGAGCTAAAAGACCAGATCGATAGGCCATGACCATGATCATGCGTTGCAATTAGAGATAGGATCAGATATACGCACAAACAATCCAAAATAGAAAACTTGCAGGACAGCCGTGAAGAACAGGCCTTGCCCTGCAGACGCAAGATGGAGAAAAAATTTCCCTGAATCCACGAGCTTCAACATGGATACAACGTCTCCAACGTGAATCCGCCACCAGCCCCTGCAAATCAACAACAGACCTGGATCCCCCTGCGAATCAATAACCAACATACCTGGATCGGCAGGCTGCAGGCTGCAGGCGTGGGAAGCGGCGCGGCACCAGAGGAGGGGGCACCGCCCACAGGCCACAGGCCACCATGCTCGCGGGTCGGTCGCGCGGATGGGGAGCGACATCGCGCCATCGAAGGTCGGGGAAGGAGCGGGGCGGGGCCGCCGTGCCCGCAGGTCAGGCCGCGTGCCGCCAGGGCCATCGGTGGTGGTGGGAGCCTGACGCCGCCGCCATCGGAGGGGGAGGGGCGCGGACGCGAGCACGGCCAGCACCGACGTTGAAGCTGCTGTCCCTTGATGTGGAGGTTATGATCACAGAGATTCATATATACCTATGTTACACACTATTGCTAGAAGGTTCAATCTTGCCATGGGATTGTTAAATTATAAGATGAATGATAATATTTATCACTGGAAGCGAGAATACCCTACGTGTGTAACAAAGGTTACACATAATAAACACTGGTAATCACTTGTAATATATTTCAGCTTTCATATCACAGAAATAGTTATTTGATCTATGTACATCAAATAAATAATTGATCTTCTGCAGGAATTTGGGAGGCTTTCTTGTATACAGTTTCATGAAGTTATGGGATGGCATAAGATTGCCACCGATCAACAATGTAAGCATGTATAGTACATAACTAAGTTTCATAAACTACATTGAAAAATAATAATTTATTTATTGTTATCTGCCATGCACAACTATCAACTTCGCTGAGGAGGGAATTCTTGGCCGATATTTTGACGAGTAATGCAAAAGAATGTAGCGACAACATCCCTGATAATCTGCAATACATGATTAAGGAGTTAGGTAGAATCTAACTTTACAATGTGCACTTATATGAAAAGTGTTCCTAAATTATATATAGACTCAAATACAATTGTTGTGTAATAGTAATATTATGAAGAATAAATTGGTTATAATTATGAGCATCACAAGATTAAAACCGTAGCGTTAGCACGGGCATTATACTAGTCTATCCTAAAATAAATCCATATCTTGTATTTCTAGAAGTCAACTAATTTTCAAATTTAAGTAGATTTGTAGAAAGATAATATCAATATTTATATCTCTAAATAGAGTTGCTATAAAAATATATATCGTGATTGATTTAATAATACTTATTTAGTATAATGTTATAAAAAATATAATGTTTTTTATATATTTTATTAAACTTGAGGTCGGTTAGTTTGTTGAAATACGATATATGTATTTATTTTATCATGGAGAAAATATAGAGTTGCGCCCTTGTGCCATTGTCCATTTACGGATTGGTCGGACAAAACTACCATTCAACTGCTTTTTAACACACACACACACCACTCATGTGTGTATAG
This sequence comes from Miscanthus lutarioriparius, assembly GCA_904845875.1. NCBI lineage: Eukaryota > Viridiplantae > Streptophyta > Magnoliopsida > Poales > Poaceae > Miscanthus > Miscanthus lutarioriparius. The sequence continues at coordinate 18,008,639 of CAJGYO010000019.1, forward strand.
ACGTGTGGTGTATTGATGTAGGCAAGCGCGGGGGCTGGCCTACCATGTATTCCCTCGGTTCTAAATTATAAATCATTTTGATTTTTTATATATCCATTTTGCTATATATTTAGAGATAATATATGTCTACATACATAATAAAATGGATGAATTAAAAAAGTCAAAATGACTTTAATTTGGAACGGAGAGAGTAGCCATGTAGGCGAGATGCGCCGGCCAGCACAGCTTCATGTTGGGGAGCACCATTGCGCCAATAGTGTCCATTGAGACTTCACTTGCCCCGGCAAGCCATTGCGACAGAGCCACAGTGCTGTGTCCTGTGTGCTGGGTTTGGACGATCGGAGAAGGAAGCAAAATTGGTGGCTCGGTGGCCTGAAACATATACGTGAAGTACGGCCCACGGGCCCAATACAGCAGGAGCTCACGGCCGGCACGTTCAGTTAATACTGCTGCTATTCTCAAAAAAGAAGAAGAAGAAGAAGTTAATACTGCTGCTCCAGCTGAAGTTGAAGTCAAGACACCAAGACAAATACACAATCACTCCTGCTCCAGCTGAGCACATGGACAGGCAGCGGTCCAATTCAGCTCTGTGTCGTTGCTGGGCTGAGCAGGCCCTGTCCCGGCCTGTCGCGCATTCCAGCATCCAAGCACGACGAAGTGCTCCCTGATGCAAATGCAACGTCTTGGGATGCTGGAGACAACACACCAGTGACGACGTCCACGAACAAGGCTTGGCGATGAGATCTACTACCTCACTGACCTCAAGCCCAGTCATTATAGGGTGATCACTGATCAAGGAGTTTTTCCCATTGGACGAAGCTGCACCATCTACTATAGAAACCTATGCGTCGATCCACGCCAACGTGACCCCTGTGTCCTCCTCAAGATTGATATTGCTAAGGCGTTTGATTCCGTCACTTGGAACTTCTTGCTCGAGGTGCTAGCACATTTGGGGTTCGGCCGGCGCTGGAGGAACTGGATATCCAGCATCCTATCTACAGCCAGCACCAAAATTCTCTTAAGTGGCAGGCCTGGGAGAAGAATCTGCCATGCTCGGGGGCTTCGCCAGGGAGACCCCTTGTCGCCGATGTTATTTGTCCTGATCATGGAGGTGCTCAACCACCTCATTAGCTGGCTGGACCAACATGGCTTCCTGACGCCTCTCGGTATCGAGACCCTGCCTTCCAGGATCAGCTTGTATGCTGATGATGTCGTCATGTTTGTTGTTTCCAAAGCCGAAGACCTGCTTGTCCTCAAAGCAGCGGTGGAGATGTTTGGCAAGCGTCAGGATTGTTCTCCAACTTGGACAAAAGATGCTCAGAACAGGAAATGGCCCTTGTGCGGGATACGCTCTCGTGCAAGATTGAGAACTTCCCCTGTCGCTACTTGGGGATACCGTTATCCATTTACAGGCTCAAAAGGTCGGACGAGCAGAGGCTGGTCGACGCCGTTGCATCCAGGATACCGCAATGGAAAGGAAAACTGCCGGTGCATATATCCATCGCATTGTGTCTCTCGCCGTGGGATATTTGCCGCACCAGAAGAGCATTTATCTGGTGCGGCGAGCAGACAGTTGGTGGCCTGGAAGGTGGTCTGCAAACCTCGAGAGCTCGGGGGGCTGGGAGTTGTTGATTTGCGCCGCGCAGGCATAGCGCTCCGTGCACGCTGGGAGTGGAAGTTAATGGGTTACTCCAGAAGATGTTAGTATAGTAGAATCAGTAAACATGCATACAACTCTACTCTTATGATCCGGCATTGTTGTTCCATGTAACCATGTTGCTTATTTTTGGCTTTCTAATTAACCGGTTGATAAAATTGGCAACAAAGTACTGTTTGAGGTACAAGATTTTAAACCGACTGTTGTAGATTATCTTTGACGTAAATGGAAAAGGTTACTCAGTGTTGACAACCAAAATAGTCCATTTTATCAAGTTGTCAAAATGTAAAATGGACCTCACCATTCCGTTCCTCTCGTCGAGATAATAAAAAAATATATATGTGAATCGTTCAATTCGGAATCCAGCTCAAAGAGTTATGCTTTCAGAAAATACTCTAGCATCGGAAGTTCCGACAGTCACCGGAACTTCCGAGAAATCTGCGAGAAGTACCCGCGGTCATCTCTATGTCGAAAGTCCCAATAAGCGCTGGAAGTTGCGACAAGTACTTCTGATGGACTGAAAAAGACTTTGTTCAAATTTGGACTTATGGATTCCGATCCATAACTCTTCCAAACTTGTGGGAAACTTAGAAAATAAGTCTTTGGAGGGTTTTCTACTGGGATTTGACCATCCCTCTCTCTCTCTCTCTCTATATATATATATATATATATATATATATATATATATATATATATATATATAATCATGGCCGATTGAGTACGTCCAATAATCCCATCGTCTTTTTACATATACAACTCCTTTATGTCCTTTTCCAACCTCACGCTATTGTTCATCGCTTGATCCGATGATCAAGGATGGCGCCCTAGACTTGCCGACCAATCTAGGGCAACCTGGCGACGTCCTTGCCCCCACTGGATCCCTTCCGGACGAGAGCTTCGACGTTTCCTTGGCTATAGTTTGCTTGAAAACTAGTTATTCTTCATCACGTAAGCTCGATAGCTATCCTTTGGCTGTTTGCTCGTAAACCTCTCGTGACTCATTACATAAGTGTGATATTCTCGCTGCGTTCTTCATTCTTCGGTTCATGGCAGCCCGGGCGACATAGCCCTAGCCGGTATATGATCTCGGATCAATCTGACGTCAACTCTCAGATTCAAGAGATCTTACCTGGAAAAGGCAAAGGGCTTTGCTGTACAACTCTTACCTAGTAAGAGGTAAGAGTTCAAATAAATCCAAGCCCTTGAATACGAGGAGAAATAAAATAATTAGTAAAAAAGAAAAAATAAATAACATATTGCTTCCTTTTATCTGCATGTGTACATGCAATTTGTTTCCTTTTGGTTGCAACCAACGGCTACAACTTCGTGGAAGGCCATCGGGCAAGAGATAGTTTCGGAGTCAAAAATCAACTTTCCAAGACATGCTATTTTATGTTTCTTAATTGGGCATGGTCACGTTACAACAACAAAAAATGTTACAATACAATCACTCTATGAATTGAATAAGCTTTATTTTTTCATGTTGAAAATGAAACGAATTTAAATTTCCCGTCCATTCATCACGTTCCAACAAATCAAATAAATTTTACAAAATCATGTTGGGTCACATATTATAATCATTGTGTTGTGTTATATATACAATAAAATAAAATACGGCTGCACATGTGTGAACTGTGTGTCCCACCGCTATACATGTGTGTATCCATGTCCATGTTATTAAAAACTTGAGATCATGTTAGGAAAGTTAGATCATGCATGCATATTAGATATATAATACGAAAATATTTTCCTTATATACCATATTACCTCTTCGGAGGCAATATGTGATAATTGTTACTCAAATCGACGGTTCACAATTATTTAGATGTACCATAGCAAGGCCCAAAGGCAAATTAGTAGTCAATTCCTGTGACGTTCATGTGTTTGTGAATTCAAGTTAAATATGAGTACATGCTTGTATTTAATTTGTTTTCATGAGAGAATAAGGAATGCAGGAGACGCTTTGGGCCTTTAGACGGGAAAGAACTAATAATGTTCATGACAAGCTTCCTGAACAAATTAAACAATGATGTGATGTGAACTTTGACTCTTTGACAAGCTTCTTTGTACTTTTCCCTTTCACTAGGCTGTGTCTAGATTTAGAGGCTAAAGTTTAGTCGTGTCACATCGGGCGTTCGGATGCCAACTAGGAGGACTAAACATGAGGTAATTATAAAACTAATTGCATAAGAGTAGACTAATTAGCGAGACGAATCTGATTTGATAATGTTCATGACAAGCTTCCTGAACAAATTAAATAATGATGTGATGCGAACTTTTGACTCTTTGACAAGCTTCTTTGTACTTTTTCCTTACACTAGGTTGTGTCTGAATTCAGTTGCTAAATTTTAGTCGTGTCACATCGGACGTTTGGATGCTAATTAGAAGGACTAAATATGAGTTAATTATAAAACTAATTGCACAGGAGTAGACTAATTAGCGAGATAAATCTATTAAGCCTAATTAATTCATAATTAACAAATGTTTACTGTAGCACCACATTATCTAATCATGGACTAATTAAACTTAATAGATTCGTCTCACAAATTAGTCTCGATCTGTATAATTAGTTTTGTAATTAGCCTATAATTAATACTCCTAATTGGTATCAAAGATTTAATGTGACAGGGCTAAACTTTTGCTTAACGGAAATGCTAACTTTTTCTAGTGGTTGTGCTTCCTGTAAAAACGTTACACCATCAATTTGTGTGGGTGATACAGAACTTAAAGCATACTATACCTTGAACAATACAGGAAAAAATATTAGTATGCGCTGCCTGATTCGCTCTTTTCTCTTTCTTTCTGGAAACTGTAATTGCCAAATTTCTGAATGGAAGGGATCATGATTATTTATTGTGATCAGGATATTTTATAGTAGAACACTATTTTAGGTCATTTGCTAACCGTATCCTAATATTTGCAAAACGACCCCCAAATTTGGGTCGTACTATTAATCGCTCCGTTAAAAAACACACATAAATAAACTCGCCTAGATCGTCTCTCTCTCCGCCCCACCGCCACCCTTCCCAGCCCCCACGGGTCGTTTCAGCCAGAACCTAGAAGCGCAAAGCCGGCGCGATTCACCTCGCCCACGTAGTCGACCATGGCCATGGGCCATGGCGGCCGCTCGTCCCCTTTCAGAGTCAGGTACGATGCCAATCGTCTTGGGAGGTATAATTAATCCCTAGGAGGTTGATCTGATCAAAGTATTTATCATTCTAATATTTTGTTGTATTTTCAGAGGATTGTGCAAAACTGCTGGTGCTGGTTAATAGCACCAATGTCAGGATTTTGATCTGTAAGTAATCACAGCGCAGGCCATCCTTCGTAATTGATTTGGTGCAAGTGTTTTTGTTCGGTTTATGTGTTAGTTTGATTGATGTGCACAAATGTTATATTGGCTGTCTCTGTACAGGTGGATTGTCTACCAGTTACCTGCACATGTGGTCATTCTTTTGTAATCTTCGACCTTATTGACTTTCTCTATTAACTCTATATAAAAAAACTTGTGTGTAGTACGAAATTCTCTTATTTTCTCTCAATGTTCTACTGTACTTCCTCTGCCCCAAATTATAAGTCGTTTTGACTTTTTTGTTCATCTATTTTGCTATGTATTATCTAGATGCATAGCAAAAATAGATGTACCAAAAAAGTCAAAGCGACTTATAATTTGGAATGGATGGAGTAGTTAATAACTGTAAACTGCAGAAAAGTTCAGTAACAAGCATTGCTTTGTTGAATTACTATGAAATGAAAATGTTAGCTCTAAAAGAACCCTTCAGAAACAGTTGTTTGTTTTTCTCATTTTTGTATTGGGTATAAACCATGGTTACTCGGTTACTTCATCAAAATTTCCCTAAAATTTTAAGCTATTAGGTGAACTGCCCACTCAAAAAATTCAACATGGTATGGGTATTGAAAGAATGACATGTCTACCAGCTAAAGAGCTGGTTTCATCAACATGTGTCAGCCTGCGGATCACACCTGCAGATTTCAGAAATCATTACGATTTGTGGCAGCAACAAGTTTTAACTGACACTTTATGTTTGATTAAAAGAGTCAGAAGAGAAGCCCTTGCAAAAGTTGTTCAAACATCACTTGGTATATGCAAATCAATTACTGTTTCTCATTTACAAGCACATCAATCAAATGGCTCTTGTGTATCCGGTAGTGTGGCACGCCATTTGTCATATTTGCAACAAGTTGGCAATAATTAGTCTTCAACCGACAAGTGGTTTCCCTTCTGTGTCACTACCTATATTAAACTCTCTATGGAATAAGATAGCTCCTGCTACATTTCTTTGGAAACATCATAGAATCTTGTAGTAGTTAAAAGGTACTGAGATGAGACCAGAAGTCACAGCCACAGGTTGTATCAAGTCTAGGGTTGGTTGAACCTAGATGTAACTTTTGAAGGGAAGGTTGACACAATGTGGCAAAGTTGCTCATATTTCTTAATTAACACCTTAAAATTTTCGTTGGATTGGGAGGGCGTGAATTTCAACTATTTTGATCTCTCTGTATTGCTAATTTCTTCTGACTAACCAGTTGACGAAAGGTGTTATTTAGATGTGATTTCTGCTATTTGAGTTTCAAGGCTTCACACTGTCTTGAATACTAGATATCAATGAAAAGGTACCCAGATTGTGGAGGTTTTACATTGACAAAGCAAATCAGCATTTAATCATTGCAATGCTGATTGGTTGATGAATTTGTTTTAAATAAATTTGTCTTTGTTTTTCAAGAACAGCAAACATGCCTTTGATTGTGTGAGAGACACTTTGAGCTTTTAGACTAGAAATATTATACTGATAATGTTGCTGACAAGCTTAGCAATAATGATTCTGCTTACTTTAGTCTGCTCTTTTGGTAGTTAACTTTTATCTTGTGGACTAGAAGTATACTACTTTGCAAGATGGTAAAATATGGTTTTATGCTCCGATTGATTAGGCTGTTTTCCTTTTTCAGGAAATTATTGTTGTCAAAGCTCTGAAACTGGATGGTCTTGAAGAAGGCGGCTAGATGTTGAATTGCTTACCTATAAGGTTGGTTTGGAGCTGAGGGTTTTCCAGCCAGGTGCATCCTTATCAAATGACAGTCTTTTCCCCTCTAGATGACTACTTCTTTGTGAACCGTTTAGGCTGATGCACTAATCTATTTTATGGTGCTTTTTTCTACAGTTGATCACTTAGCATTTCCTGTCAATCAATATTCCCCCATAAATTATGTTGTGCTGCATCAAACTACGGCACCTATTTTCACCTGTTTTCGAAATATGCAGTGCCTACTCAAATTATTTTCTGAATTTTATAGTTTGGAATTTTATAGTTTGGCTGCATCCATGTCTTTTAGAAGTGGGAGACACAAAGTAGCCTGGGAAAAGCGTCGCCGCTTGTGTATGTTGCCACATGGGCTATCCTGACCGTCCATCTCGGCTGCGAGACCCACAATGTTAGTTGGTACAGCTCGAGAGTTTAATAGTTTCTGTTCCTACCCGATCAGCTGGTTGGGGCATTTTAGGTATAGAAAGAGTTCAGCGTCGTCCTCATTTACTTACGCCTTACACTTTCCCCATCTTCTACCTGCTATCTTCCTGCGACACTTTCTCCTCCGGCACCTCCCGTTCACGGAGCTCAGATGGTTAGCGATTTTGAGTTCCTACAACATAGTTCGAGATGGACCCATCCAAGGAACGAGCTGCTGATGGATCACCTTCGATTGATCCGTTTTCCGAGGTAACCGTCGTGGATTCTCTTGGTATTGTTTGATGTGGTTAGGATGGGATTTTCTGAGGTTCTCTTGATCTGTCCTCATGGTGGGGTGGAGGGGGATGGCAGAGCTCTGGTGGCCGTGGTAGTGGTGGCCGGAGCTCCGTCCACACCCTACCGCGCCGCGGCGGGGCGGCTGGCGGTGGCGGCGCTTGGCGATGTTCTACTACATATTTAACGCAAGAAAATGTTTTCCAAACACTCGATTTCTCCTTGCCTGCGCGTCCTTTCTCTCCGGCCTCTCTCTCTCTTCTTCTCCAAATGCTTGGAAGGGGAAATCGGGAGAGGTAGGCCGTCATGCACGCCCGCCGCCGTTCCATGTTTCAGCATAGTAAAAACTACTTCTCTCAGCAACTTTAACATTTCTTATTATTCACATAATTTGATGCATATGCCAATGGTACCAGTGGTAGTACTAAAAAACGCGAGATATGACCAACAAGCAGGTAATCTCCATATCCGGTTTCAATTTTTGTGTAAGTTGCCTCTACATTTTTAGCAACTTATTATCGACCAACTGGTTGCTGCAGAATGCATCTATGCATTTAACACACTCACCTATGAGATTTACAAAAGTCGTACAACATTTAAAGCAACCGCACAAGGATGCTATTGAGGCTATGGGATTTTGGAGGGCTGCTTCATATGCCAGAGCTGACGCTTACCAAGTCAGCAACCAAAGTTTCAATATGTGATCAAAATATTACTATTCTAATGGGACTACTAATTGAAGGTTATCATGTAGACAAATATGTAAAGGAAACAATGCGGAGTGAAGAGAAAATTGTTAACGCTAGAGTGTATAAGAGGTATGCCGATGCAAGACACAAGCTCAAGCTAAGCAGGTTGGAACAAATGATTTCTACATCAAAAACTTCAGATGATGACTTCCAATGCGCCTTTGTCTTGTTCACAATTGGTGTCATTCTAGCACCAACTACACAGACCCATGTCCATTGGAGTTATATACAAGTTATTCGAGAAGTATCAGTGATTCCAAAATTGAATTGGGGCCAATTCACTCTGACCCATATATTAGACTCGTGCCATAATTACAAAACATGTACACAAGCCACCCTACTAGGCAATTTGGCTTTGCTACAGGTCAGTTCTATATGGTACAACCAACACCTATAAACAATGTTTATTTTTTGTCTTACGTATTTTCTTCATTTTGTTCATAGTTTTGGTACTGGGAGCACATCATTGCGGCCAGCAAATATGGGGTCAAGTACGACAAGTCAATCCAACCACCACTGATTGTGTTCTGGAATGAAACCAATGCTATTGCTCACCGAATGGTTTTCTAAAGGAGGTGATAAATGGAGGAACTTTAAGTTTCCAAACATAACAACAATATGGTGTTGTTCTTACGCGTACAATCTAACTATCTTAATTGTTTGCAGCTTATGGTGCCCCTGTTGGTTACACCACCCAGCAAAAAAATGAACCAATGATTAGGGATCGAACACTTCACCTTCTTCACAAAACGCATTCTCCGCCTCCACTTTTACCTCGCCTAATCCAACTCCGTTGTCTCCTCATTCATCTCCCCTCCTCGTCCTCTGCCTCCAACACCGCCGTCCGAGATGACAAAGCCAGGAAAGTTAGCCACCACGAAACCGTCCTCCTCGGCCGCGAAGAAGAAGCCCTCTTCCTCGGCCATGAAGAAGAAGTCGGCAGCCTCTTTCTTGGCCGTGAAGTATTGGCGCCCTCGTCCACCGCTGGGAGCGCCAAGAAGCCCGTGAAGAAGCGCGAGCCGCAGGAGATTACCGGCGGCGGGGATACCTCATCGGGGAGCGACTGCGTCGCGATGCGCCGCAACTGCTTGAACGGACTGTGTCTGAACTAGTTGGATGGTGCCGAGAAATGCATGCAGACAAGATCCTCGGAGAGGAGCTCCGATGCATCAACCTACAATGATGTAATGTCTCTGAATTCTCTGATTGAGTGAGTAGGGTTAATTACTATGCTAAAACATGGAATGACGGCGGGCGTGCATGGCTTGGACCTTGACTTCCAAATGAGTCCGTAGAACCAAATGAATGTGGCACCTTTGAGCTTAAGTTTTAACCTACAACCCTTTTGGTATGAAACTTGCTATCTTGCAACAGAGTTAAAACTTAAGCCCAAAGTTGCCACATTCATTTGGTTACGTAGACTCATTTGGAAGTCAAGGTCCAAGCCATACACGTCCGCCGCCATTCCATGTTTGAGCACAGTAATTAACCCTACTCACTCAATCAGATAATTTAGAGACATTACATCGTTGTAGGTTGACGAGTCAGAGCTCGTCTCCGAGGAGCTTGTCTGCATGCATTTCTCGTCACCATCCAACCAATTCAGACACAGCAAATCTTCGTTCAAACAATTGTAGTCGCTCTCCCATGAGGTATCCCCGCCGCCGGTAATCTCTTGCAGCTCGCGCTTCTTCACGGGCTTCTTGGTGCCCCTAGCGGTGGATGAGGGCGCCTGCTTCATCGCGGTCTTATAGGGCTAATACTTCGCGGCCGAGAAAGAGCCCGTGGGTTTCTTCTTCGTGGCCGAGGAAGATGGCTTCTTCTTCACGGCCGAGGAGGACAACTTCGTGGCAGCTAACTTTGCAGACTTTGTCATCTCGGACAGCGGTGACGGAGGAGGAGGACGACGAGGAAGGGAGATGAATGAGGAGGCGGAGGAGGATTAGGCGTGTTAAATGTGGAGGCAAAGGATGCGGTTTGTGAAGAAGGTGAAGTGTTCGATCCCTAATCGTTGGTTCATTTTTTTGCTGGGTGGTGTGACCAACAGGGGGCACCATAAGATGCAAACAATTAAGATAGTTAGATTGTACGCGTAAGAACAACACCATATTGAGGCTATGTTTGGAAACTTATAGTTCCTCCATTTATCCCCTCCTTCAGAAAAGCATTCGTTCGAGGAATAGCATTGGTTTCATTAAAGATCACCATCATTGGTGGTTGGATTGTCTTGTCATACTTGACCCCCATATTTGTTGGCCTCAATGGCGCGCTCCTAGTACCAAAACTATGAAGAAAATGAAGAAAATAGGTAAGACCGAAAATAAACAATGTTTATAGGTGTTGGTTGTACCATATAGAACTGACCTGTAGCTGAGCCAAATTACCTTGTCTACGTGTCTTGTAATTATGGCATGAGCCTAATAAATAAGTCAGAGTGAATTGGCACCAATTTAATTTTGGAATGATCGATACTTATCAAACAACTTGTATATAACTCCAATGGACATGGGTTTGTGTAGTTGGTGCTAGAATGGCACCGATTGTGAAAAAGACAAAGGCTCTTTTGAAGCCATCATCCGAAGATTTTGATGTAGAAATCATTTGTTCCAGCCTGCTTAGCTCGAGCTTGTGTCTTCCATCGGCATACCTCTTATACAATTCAGTGTTCACATTTTTCTCTTCACTCTGCATTGTTTTCTTTACATATTTGTCTACATCATAGCCTTCAATCAGTAGTCCCATTATGTTACTAACATCCTCTAGATGAATAGTAATATTTTGATCACATATATTGAAACGTTGGTTGCTGACTTGGTATGCGTCTGCAAGGTCCAGTATCATGTTTCTCATGTGACACATCTCTGGCATATGAAGCAGCCCCCCATATCCCATAGCCTCTATAGCATCCTTGTGTGGTTGCTTTATATCTTGTATGACTTTTGCAAATCTCACAGGTGAGTGTGTTAAATGCATAGATGCATTCTGCAGCAATCAGTTGGTCGATGATAAGTTGCTAAAAATGTAAAGGCAACTTACACAAAAACTGGAACCGGATATGGAGATTACCTGCTTGTTGGTCCCATCTCGCATTTTTTAGTACTACCCTTGGTACCATTGGCATTTGCATTGAATTATGTGAATAAAAAATGTTAAAGTTGCTGAGAGAAGTAGTTTTTACTGTGTGCTGAAACATGGAACAGCGGCGGGCATGCATCATCAAAGGTCAGTGTTTTCTTGCCAACGAGGTCGATCTATTTTTATACATAAATCTGGCATCTTTCAGATCCTTTAGTGCTAATACCAACTCTTTGATTATGATTTTTGCACAGGGAAAAAATATTATTGCTGATGTGGTTGTTGGTGTTGGGGCAGAGGATGTGGCATTAACATCTGGTGCTCCTGTGTATCCTCTTTGACTTAGGCCGTGTTTGGTATGGCTCCCAGGGGTTCCGGCTCCTCCTCAAAATCACTGCAGCGACACTATAGCATGGAGCCGTTTCGGATTTCGAGGTAAAAATGAACTGAGAAGAGGAGAAGCCGGTGGAGCCACGATTTGGAGCTTCTCCGGCTCCTCGCTATAGTACACCTACAGTGCATGAGCCGGAGCCCCTAAGAGCTGTGCCAAACACGCTCTAAGCTGGCAAGGTGAGGCTCACTGCCTTATTTTTTTTGGCATTATGCATTATTATCCAATAGACAGCTAATGTTACTATTTTTGGAATCATATATTGTTAGCTCACTAAAATGAATGTCTTTTTTTGTGCTTACTTTTAGATCTTTTCTTTTTGCAGATTCTGTATTTTGAATATATCCAGACGGGTACTCTGAATAGACGAAGAGGAATCCTGCCTCGTGTTAAAGTCTATGATTCCAAGTCATTGAGCCTAATGATTGCTATAGACAAAGCTTCGCTTGCATCTGGAGGCGAAAATGGCACCTGGGGTAGCAGTGTGGTATGTTTAGAGTTTAGGAAGTATGCGTTCTTATACCACATGTCATTGTGTTCATACATTTTCCTTTCTGAGTGCAGTGCCGTTTGCCAAATGCAAACAATGATTCAATGAATCATTTCAATTGGCTTCACATACATTTATTGGTGAAGGCGACACTGAATTATACATAGAGAATCATATTATCAAAGACTTCGGAAATTTTGTGAGGAACAAGTTTGGAGACAAGGATGCACATTACTTTCTAAGTTGCAATTTAGTTTATTATTTAACTTTTTTTTTTTTTTTGATTCGATACTTCCATTCATTCAAGAACCATCAGGGTTACAATCCGCAGTCACCAGATCAGCGACACAAGAAGGGGCAAACTGCCACTCACCCAACCTAGTGTCTTCTGAGACTTGCTTTGCTAAAGTATGAGCTACTCGATTACAATTTCTGCTGGAATACAACAATTTAAACTCAGAAAAATGCACACTAATATCACGAGCATCCCTGATGATTGGCGCAACTCTGGACCTTTGTGTTAGAATAATCTACTGTTTTCTTGTGTGAACACACAGCAAAGGGAAGGCGGCGCTGAAAAGGCTCCCTGCTGTGATGCTGTAGCCGCTGCAGGTGCAGGCGCCGAACGGCTCACCTGCAGCACTGTAGCCACATGCAGAGGCTGGCGCAGAGTCAGCCCTGCTGTGTTATCTAGCCACTATTGCAGCATGGCAGCTGTACTAGGACTAGATGGATAGAGTTGTATAAATAGACTACCACGGCAACTCAGTAAAGAGAGTTCAGATTCGCCATCTTCCATACAGGGCTTACCAACGCAGGTGTCTTGTACCATGTGTCTGTTCTCCCTCTTCTTCAACCTCTAGTCATAGTGTGTGGGGACGGACAACGCTTGTTCGTGGTCGGTTTAGCTAGTAGGTGCTCGACAACACTAGCAGGTGCTCAGTAAGACCGGTGCCGGTGATCCTGTAGGCTAACACTTTGGTCATCACCGGCTTCCCACAGCTTGATTAGCTCTTGTCAATCAGTTTCAATGATCAGCTTCTGCACTCCTTTCTCGTGAGCAAATGCGACTCCATCTCGACAAGCCAACACCTCCATGGTCAGTGCATCAAGCCCATGGCGGTACCATATCGCTCAGCCCCCCCACACACACACACAAAGGACCCCAGCCCATCACGTAGAACAGCTCCCGTCGCTCCTTTGTTAGATGATAGAGTTGTTAGCCTATTGTTAGCCTAGGTTGTTAGGCCGGGCCATGCGCCCAAGACTGCTGAACGACATGCATGTAATCTCAGGTTGTTAGTGAATCTTGTAGACCAAGTATAGGAGAGTTCTTGTTGTAACAAACTCCTCTGTATGTGCCACGGAAGGGGCTATTCCTTCCCTATATAACACGCAACCTGGAGAGACCGAGGAGCTCATCCAGTTCACCCCATTTTTCATGGTACCAGAGCCGGTTTCCTAGCGGATCTTGTTCATGGCGCTCCCCTCTTCCTCCGCGCAAGCTACTGCGGCCTTTCTCGGTCTCGGTCTCATCCCGGTGACGGAGAAACTCACGCGCAGCAATTTCCAATCCTGGAAATCCCAGGTTCTGTCCGCGATCGGGGGGCTCAAGCGGCGAAGTTCATCAAGTCCGACGCCAAGCCGCCGTCGGAGTTCCTGGCGAAGAAAAACGCCAAAGACGATGAAGAAGAGCCGGTGCTCAATCCTGAGTACGAGGCTTGGGTCGCCAAGGACCAGCAGGTCCTAAGTTATCTGCTGGCGTCCCTGTCAAAGGAGATCCTCGGCTAGATCTCCACTGAAGTTACGCCCTTCGCGGCACGGGCCGCCATTGAGGCTATGTTCGCATCCCAGTCGAGGGCGCGGATCATCACTACGCGGATGGCGCTCACCACCGCATCGAAGGGGTCGTCCTCCATCGCTGAGTACTATTCCAAGATGAAGGGCCTGGCTAACGATATGGCGTCGGCTAGGAAGAAGCTCGAAGATGAGGAATTGATTTCCTACATACTCACCGGGCTCAGCGAGGATTTTGATCCTGTTGTGTCTGCAGTGGCTGTTCGTGCCGAGCCGATCACCGTCCAGGAGTTGTACACACAGCTCGTGACCCATGAGCAGCGCATTGACATGCGCAACAGCGGCGGACATCAGTCTTCTACGAACGTCGCATCCAAGGGCCGTGGTGGTGGCAATCCTTCGCGTGGGCGTGGAGGAGGAGGCCGCAATGGTGGTGGCTGCGGAAATCGCGGTGGTTTTGGTCGCGGCGGTGGAGGCCGTGGCCAGGTCTCCACATTCCAGCAAGGCGTCTTCTGCCAGCTCTGTGGCAAGGAGGGACACATGGTTGTCCGCTGTTTCAAGCGGTTCGACCACAGCTTCACCGGACCTCCTCAGAAGAGCGCATCTACGGCGTCCATTGGCTCCTACGACATCGACACCATCCGGTACGTTGACTCCGGGGCCACCGACCACATCACCGGCGATCTAGAGAGGCTGACTGTCCGGGACAAGTACAATGGTGGCGATCAGGTGCACGCCGCCAATGGTTCAGGTATGGAGATAGATCACATTGGTCACAGTGTGTTGCATTCCCCTACTGCAAAAATTCATCTGAGAAATATACTTCATGTTCCTAAAGCCAGTAAGAATCTAGTTTCAGTAAATCGCTTAACTCGTGATAACAATGTGTTCATTGAATTTCATCTGGATTATTTTTCTATTAAGGAACAGCAGACGAAGAAAACTCTTCTCAAAGGCAGATGTGAGAAGGGTCTCTATCCCTTGAGGTCCCCGAATAAACAAGTGCTTGGTGCCACACGGCAAGCTCTTGGTGTCACGCCGTCAAGTTCCCTATGGCATGCTAGGCTAGGTCATCCTTCGGCTCAGGTTGTCCAGCAAGTTACTAGCCGCCATAAGCTTCCAGTTTCTAGAGTTTTGAATAATCTTGTTTGCAATGCTTGTCAACAAGGCAAATGTCATCAATTGCCTTATACTCATTCCAATACTATTTCATCGAGTCCTATGGACCTTGTGTTTTCTGATGTGTGGGGACCGGCGCCTACATCTGTGGGCCGCCATACATTTTATGTTAGTTTCATTGATGATCATACTAAGTTTGTTTGGATCTATCTTTTATGTCATAAGTCGGATGTGTTTAAATGTTTCCAAGAATTTCAACAGTTGGTTGAGCGTCAATTTGGCAAGAAAATTAGATCCATCCAAACAGATTGGGGAGGAGAGTATCAGGCCCTTAATTCCTTCTTTAAGCGCATTGGTATAGTACACCGTGTCTCATGGCCACACGCACACCAGCAGAACGGGTCAGCTGAGAGGAAACATCGACACATCGTTGAAATGGGACTCACTCTTCTCGCTCATTCTAGCATGCCTCTGAAATTCTGGGATGAGGCATTCCTCACTGCTGTTTTTCTCATTAACCGCCTTCCATCTAAAGTGATTAATGGTGAGACACCATATGAACGCTTGTATAATCAAAAGCCTGACTACAGCTTTCTCCGTACTTTCGGGTGCGCGGTTTGGCCAAACCTGAGGCCCTATAATGCCCGGAAACTCCAATTTCGTTCCAAGCGTTGTGTGTTCCTTGGGTATAGTAACATGCATAAAGGGTTGAAGTGTTTGGATCTCTCTGAAGGGCGAGTCTATATCTCTCGTGATGTCACATTTGATGAACGAGTTTTTCCTTTCGCTGAACTCCACTCGAATGCCGGTGCCCGCCTCCATGCCGAAATCTCCCTCCTTCCAGAAAACCTGTTAAACTCTAGTAGCACGTTTGGGGATGCAACAATACTTGACCATACTGTGTCTACTCCTAACCCTGTTGTGAGTTCTACTCGAGATTCTGGTGATACAGGTGAAAACGGTGATCAAATTGTTGTACAAACAAGGGAGATACGACGTTACTTCATGCGTCCGGATGGCGACAAGACGGGCACTGAGAATCATGTGGGTTCGGCGTCGTCAGCTGATTCTTCAGGTGGAGTCGCAGGCGAATCACCCATGGGATCTGCACCGACAGCACCTGCGGCATCCACAGTTCCGCACTCTGCGGCACAATCCGATCCAAGCGGGGGAGCAGGGGAGACCAACTCCGATACGGCTTCAGGTACGACGTTAGGTACGACTGATATTGACACTGGTGGATCTTCTGTGCTTCCCACTTCTGTGGTTCAAGGTGGACAGCGACCTGTTACACTTCTTCAAAAGGGTATAAGCAAGCCCAAGGTGTTTACGGATGGCACTATCCGATGGTGTAATACTGCAGTGTCATCTACAGGAGAGCCAACCGCAGTATCTGAAGCTCTCAGTGACAAAAATTGGGTAAGTGCAATGAACAATGAATATCAAGCCTTGCTTCGGAACAGAACGTGGCACCTAGTGCCTCGGCCAAAAGGTAAAAATATTATCGGTTGTAAATGGGTCTATAAAATTAAGAGGAAGGCCGATGGCACCATTGACAGGTACAAGGCTCGTCTGGTAGCCAAAGGACACAAGCAACAGTATGGCATAGATTATGAGGACACGTTTAGTCCAGTTGTTAAAGCTGCCACTATACGTCTCATTTTGTCTATTGCAGTGTCAAGAGGTTGGTCACTGAGGCACTTAGATGTACAGAATGCTTTCCTCCATGGAGAGTTGGAGGAAGAGATGTATATGCAACAACCACCTGGCTACACTGATAAGGTACATCCCAGCTATGTTTGCAAACTAGATAAGGCCCTGTATGGTTTGAAATAGGCGCCTCGGGCATGGTATGCGAGACTATGTGGTAAGCTAGAACAACTGGGTTTTATTCCATCAAAGGCAGACACCTCTTTGTTCTATTTCAACACGGGTGGTTGTACAATGTTTATCTTGGTTTATGTGGATGATATAATAGTTGCCGGTTCCTCTCAAGTAGCAACCGATGCGTTGTTGAGAAATTTGCAGTCAGACTTTGCACTCAAAGATCTTGGTGATTTGCACTATTTCTTGGGAATTGAAGTGAAAAGTTTGGAGGACGGTCTACTGCTCTCCCAACGGAGGTATGCGTCAGAAATTCTCACCAAGGCAGGAATGAAAAATTGTAAGTCTATTGACACTCCTCTTAGTACTTCGGAGAAGCTAAGTATTGAGAGTGGAAATAAACTTGGGACAGAGGATTCAAGCCGGTATAGGAGTATGGTTGGAGCCCTACAGTACCTAACTCTCACAAGGCCTGATCTTTCCTTCGTAGTAAATAAGGTATGCCAGTTCCTTCATGCCCCTACTACTGTACACTGGAGTGCAGTAAAAAGAATATTGAGGTATGTGCGCGGTACGTGTGATACTGGGTTAAAAATCAGGAGATCTAAATATATGCTGGTAAGTGCTTTCTCATATGCAGATTGGGCTGGATGCATTGATGACAGGCGGTCCACAGGAGGTTTTGCAGTATTTCTGGGAAGTAACTTGATCTCCTGGTGTGCACGCAAACAAACTACAGTATCACGCTCTAGCACCGAAGCAGAATACAAAGCTCTTGCAAATGCAACTGCAGAGATGATGTGGGTTCAGAAGCTTTTGCAAGAATTGAAAGTTCCTCATCCCCCAGCTGCTAGGCTGTGGTGTGATAATCTGGGCGCCAAGTATCTCTCAGCTAATCCTATATTCCATGCTAGGACTAAACATATTGAAATTGATTTCCATTTTGTAAGAGAGCGGGTTGCTCAGAAGTTACTTGATATCAGGTTCATCAACACAGACGATCAGTTGGCTGATGGGTTTACTAAGCCGATGTCAGCTTACAAGATGAAAGAGTTTCGGTTCAATCTCAACCTTACCGGTGGCTGAGATTGAGCGGGGGTGTTAGACGATAGAGTTGTTAGCCTAGGTTGTTAGGCCGGGCCATGCGCCCAAGACTGCTGAACGGCATGCATGTAATCTCAGGTTGTCAGTGGATCTTGTAGACCAAGTATAGGAGAGTTCTTGTTGTAACAAACTCCTCTGTATGTGCCACGGAAGGGGCTATTCCTTCCCTATATAACACGCAACCTGGAGAGACCGAGGAGCTCAGTTCACCCCAATTTTCATCCTTCACTTCCGAATAGAATGCGTCGTCTACGTTGCACTTGAGCCAGTCCTCTTGCGGTGGACTCCATGTTGGCACAGGCCGCCGTGATTCAGTCTGTCGGCTCGGTTTGCAAATCTGCCAGAGGACCAGGGGCCGTATCAACGCACCACTGGACTGCACCCCGGACCGGCAGTTCGGCTTCTCCATGGCGCCTTCTATTCCTCTGAGTCCACAGCGAGTACATGCCAATAATGAAGATGCTCCTGTTCTTCTCGCTGCAAATAACCCCTCTCAACAGGTCGCTTGCCCAGGTTAGGGTGCAACCGCGGTAGTTTAGCCCCGGTAAGCGCCTTGATCTGCTGCCAGAAGAGTTTCGCCAGCGTGCATTCCATGAGGACGTGACTGATAGACTCCCGATCAGCACCACATCGCTCACAGAATGCTGCTGGGTCTATATGCCGTCTGTTAAGAATTTCTTTCGCAGGGAGAAACTCATGAAGTACACGCCTTTCGGCGGGACAACCAACTTCCAAATTTTACTCCACGTATCGTCACCTGATCCCCCCGCCCCTACCATCTCACCTCGTGCCATGACCACGAGTTTACGGTAGGCAGATTTGACAGTGTATTCTCCATGTTTCTCAGGCTCCCATGCCCACCAGTCATCATCTTGTAGGCGGGTTGGTATTCGCAGTGTCGCCTCCGCATCAATCGGCAAGAAGACATCGCGGATCAGCTGCTCATTCCACCGCCCCATTTCAGTCAATACTTCAGAGACCAAAGTAAGATCCTATCCCTCTCCCGGCGTGATTGGCCTGGCATCAAAGTGCAAGGGAATCCATCTATCACGCCATATGTGGGTCGAGGCACCATTACCAATTCTCTTGATCATGCCTCTGTCCAGCACCTCCTTTCCAGCCATGATAGCCCGCCAGGTGTGACTAGCGCGCCGTTTCCTTGTGCAACTCGGGAAGTCACCATCATGAAAATAGCGACCCTCTAGCACCTTTGCACAGAGACTGTCCGGCCGGGTGGTTAGTCTCCAACCCTGCTTCCCTAGCATAGCTTTGTTGAAGAGATGCAGGTCGCGGAATCCCATTCCTCCTTCGGATTTGTGTCTAGTCAGTTCATCCCACCGGAGGCAATGGATACGATGATTATCTCCAGACCCTCCCCACCAATAATTTGCAATGGTGGATTTCATTTTCCTGCAAGTGGTTTTCGACAAGAGAAAGCAGCTCATCGAATACGTCGGCATGGCCTGCGCAACTGACTTGAGGAGGACTTCCCTTCCAGCATTGCTCGCTGCTTTTCCACTCCAGGAACCCACTAGGCCCTTGATCCTTGCCGACAAGAAATCAAAGGTCTCAGATGTTGATCGGCCCATGGCAGTTGGCAAGCCGAGATATCTGTCAGAAAGTGCTTCCGTTGCAATGTGTAGCTCACTCCGGACCACTTCCTTGACAACATCCAAACATTTTTTACTAAAGAAGACAGTTGATTTGTCCCTGTTCACTTGCTGTCCCGAACCTCTGCTATAAATGTCAAGTATCTCCTCAAGTCTTGCAGCCCCTCTTTGCGACGCTTCTGAGAAAAGGATGCAATCATCCGCGAATAGAAGGTGTGATATCCATGGAGCGTGGACACCCACGCGGACGCCCCTGGATAAAAACACTGGATCAGCGGACTTCAAAAGAGATGACAACCCTTCCGCACATAGCAAGAACAAGTACGGCGAGATGGGATCACCTTGCCGTATGCCTCTCGAAGGACTGAAAGTATTTGAAAGAGCTCCATTAATTTTAATAGAAAAGGAAACCGATGTCACGCACCTATCACCAGTGAGACAAAGGTCCCAAGAAACCCCAACTTCATAATTTGCCGCAAGTACTCCCATTCAACCCAATCGTACGCCTTAGCCATGTCCAACTTTATAGCACAAGCGCTGACTTTTCCTTTTTTCCTCTGCAAATAATGGGTGCACTCATAAGCGACTAACACGTTATCAGTGATTAATCTGCCCGGGACAAAAGCGCTTTGCTCCTCAGCCACCACGTCATCAAGCGGAGGGCGGAGCCGGTTTGCTAGCACCTTTGAACATATTTTATAGACCACATTCACTACCGGATAGAGCATCTTTGCCGAGGGCCTGAGGATTTGCCGAGGGCAAATGCTCGGGCACTCGGAAAAAAACAGCCATCGGCAAAGACTCTTTGCCGAGGGCCAGACCCTTGGCAAAGACAAGCACACGGCAACAATAATTCTTTGCCGAGGGAACGGGCCGGCCCCGGGCAACACCGCCTGACATGACGTCCATCCCCTGCCGTCAATCTTTGCCGAGGGCATCATCGTTAGGCCCTCGGCAAAGACTTTTTAACCGTGGAAATGTCTGGGTTTTATGTATCTGACGTCGCAACTTGCTCGAAACATTCTCAATTTTTTACCACAGCCTACACATGCGATAACATGACACCTCGACAAGTTTCGTGATTTTCGGACTTCGTATGGACTTTATATAATTTTAAAACATTTTTTGGCAAGTGGCTCGTCATGTTACGTGAAGAAGATGCGCGAAATTTGATGCGAGTTCGTGGATAGAGACTCAACATACACCAAATACCATGAATAACATTTTTTGAAGCACTATATTACAATATTCCATGCACTTGCAGTTCAAATTTGAATTAGTCGGAAAAATTCAACGAAACAAAACTAATTAAGGAAATAAAGTAAAAAAATTAAAAATTGTCCCAAATTTTGAAATGGAGTTTTAATTACTATAGCAAGGCCCCAGAAAAAAAATGGGGCAAAAAAAACAAAAAAAAATTAATTTGCCGAGTGCCAACCTTGGCACTCGGGCGCCAGGTCACAGAGCGCTCGGCAAAGAATTTTTTTTAAAAAAATAAAAAAACCTTTGCCGAGTGCCGCTGGGCCTGGCACTCGGCAAATCTTTCAAACTAAAGGCCCAGAATGGGCCGGCCCAACCCCACCCCCTCCTCACTCGTCTCCCACCCGCCCCCGCGTCGCCGTGCACCACCGCCCGACATCCCCCATCCCCGTCCTTGTTGCTTGCTGCCAGCCCCCAGCCCAAACCCGCCCGACCCGGCCCTCACGCCCCGCCAATGGGCCCCCACGCCCCACGCCTTGCCCTCCGAGCTCCCCGGGGACAGCGACCCGGCCGGCCCCGAGCTCCACCGGCCCCACCGTGCCCTGCGGCCGGCCAGCAGAGGGAGAAGGAGAGGAGCAAGAGGAAGAAAGAGAAGGAGAAGGGGAGGAGGAAGAGGAAGAAAGACAAGGGGGAGGAGGAAGAAGAGGAAGGTGCCGACCCGACCGCCCGTCGATCCTCGCGCTGCTGCGGTCATCCCCGCCGTCGTCGCCGGCCCTCGCTCTTGCCATTCTTGCCGCCAAGGTAAGCCCTACCCTTGTAGTGTTAGTAGTAGTAGTAGTTAGTAGTAGTTAGTTGTAGTGTTAGTAGTAGTAGTTAGTAGTGTTAGTTGTAGTGTTAGTTGTAGTAGTTAGTAGTGTTAGTTGTAGGGTTAGTAGTAGTAGTAGTTAGTAAATAGTAGTAGTTAGTAAGTAGTAGTGGTTGTTAGTAGTAGTTAGTAGTGTTAGTTGTAGGCTTAGTAGTAGTAGTTAGTAAATAGTAGTAGTTAGTAAGTAGTAGTGGTTAGTAGTAGTAGTTGTTAATAGTTAAGTAGTTCTTAATATTAGTACTGTTAGTAGTTAAGTAGTTGTTAGTAGTAGTGTTAGTAGTAGTTGTAGGGTTAGTAGTAATTGTTGTTGTACTACTTCAATACTTTCATCTACATGGAAAGAGAACTAAAGTACATGGCTCCTCTTGATATATTGGTGGTTGTTGGCCTTCGTGCCCATGTTTGGTATATATGTGGTTGTTGGCCTTTGTGCCATGTTTTTTGCAGGTTTTGGGAACCTCCCGTGCGAGGGATGTCTTTGCCAAATTTTGAGTCGACACTAACCATTTTTTCCCTTTTTGCGGGAGGACCTGGGAGGAGGGACTCATGACCCGATCGTCTTCGTCAAGTGCTGCTGGTCTCTTCACACACAGCGTCGACTCGCCACTGCACCGACTCTCCACCGCCCCGCTACCCTGACCTCACCGGCACCCTAGGTATAACCCCTCTATCCGTATGTGGTCTTTGGTTGCGTAACCTAGTTAGGTGTCTCCCGTCCGAAAGAGATACGGTTGGAGGTATATAGATCTTTGTATATCTACGACCGTATCTATTTCGGATTGTCCATGTTTTTTGGACAGCCCACGGATGCGTAGATGGGTTAGTTTCCATGGTCCGCTCTGGTCCGAGATGGTGTTTCGGCATCACCCCCTGTTGTTCTCTGGATACACACTCTCCCTTGCAGGACGTGCATCGGGAGAACAGCGGGGAGGTGCTGCCGAAATTCTCTCTCGGATAGGGAGCGGAGCATGGAAACTAACCTCATCTACGCATCCGCGGGTGGGATTAGGACCTATCCTCACCTATTAGAGAGTAGGAACACCGCGTAGATGCAATTGATGGTTACATTACTATGTGTTGTATATGTGGAAGGATGGAAGACCGTCAGTAGATGTACACGGGCCGGAGAAGTAGGAGTGACTTTGACATTGAGTGGGTGAATGGGACAGATGCTTTCTTGGAACATGCATGTAGCTCGGGTGTAGCTAAAGGACATTCTAAACTTTGGTGTCCCTGTAGCAAATGTGACAACAACAGAAGGGTAGACAAGGTGACCATGGGTAAACATCTTGTGTACAATGGTTATACGGCTGGCTACCACCGATGGATCCACCATGGTGAAGCAGATCGTATAAAAGCGGAGGTGGTGAGACCACGCCTCGAGGCTTTTGATGATGATGCTGGAGTAGCAGACATGCTAGATGACACTCACCAAGCTCACTTCACAGAAGGACGTGAGAAGGAGGAGATGGAGGAAGCCGCTAAGGCCTTCTACGAAATGTTGGACTCGGCACAGAAACCCCTTCATGAGAGTACAACGGTTTCTCAGCTGGATGCCATTGGACGTGTTATGGGGTTGAAGGCCGAGTTAAATCTGAGTCGCGAAGGCTTTGATAAGATGTTGGCCGTGTTTGGCAGCATGCTACCAGAGAAGCACATTCTGCTGAAGAACTTGCACGAGTCACAGAAACTATTTCGTATGCTTAAGATGCCATATGACAAGATACATGTTTGTCCGAAGGGGTGCGTCTTATTTAGGAAAGATCACAAGGATGCAAAGTACTGTTCGAATTGTAAATCCTCAAGGTACCTAGAGGTAGACTCTGGAGATGGCCAGAAGAGGCAGCTTACGATCCCCGCGAAAGTCCTACGGCACCTTCCGTGTAACACCCTAGGTGTTTGGCTTCCACAAAATTGCATTTCATTTCATAAACATATGCATCATCTATGTCATCATGCCATTGTCACTGAAACATACATATGCAACATTCGTAATTATGTTTGTTTCATACTTGATTGCTTATGAATGGTAATAGTGCAACATGTGAATGCAACATGAGTTCCTTATACCTTGAAACATGGCAACTTGGTAGTATAAAGTGACAAGTGTAAAATTGCAACAAAAGTAATGAAACATGTGAAACATGGAATTGCAACATTTGAGTGAATTGATTGTTTTATTGCTTCATCACATGTGATCATTAGAAATTGGTATAGCACTTGTGTAAAGTGGTTGATTATGGTCTAATACACCTTAACTACACTTAGGGTAATTGTTGGGACATTGTTTATGTGGACCAAAATGACCAAATTGCCCTTTTGGAGAGGTTTGACTTGAAATGAACCTCAGAGTGACACTATTTGACTAATTCAACAGTCCAACTTAGAGATCTTGCATGGCTGTGCACTCTTTACCAAAGTTGTAGCTAATTTATCAAGGAACAAAAGTTGTTTTATGATCAACTCATGAAAATGTGTGGAACAGCCTCAAACATGGCCCACAAGTCATTGTTGATGGTGGATTCAACACTGAAAAATATTTCTAAGTCCTTAAGTGATTTACAGTTTCATGTACCAATGTTTGGAGGCTTGTATCTCCCTAACCAGGACAAACCAACTCGAGTTCCAATTGAAGAAGTTGTAGTACTCACTTAGGTCTTCAATTTTGTTAAATATACCATGAACCAGATCACCACCGTTTGGGAGTTACGGATCATCAAATTCGCGCTGTCAGTCATCGCCATTGAACACTGAATCGAAAATTTCAGAAAACGGTCAGAGCTCGCCGTGGTCGACCGGCGTAGGAGCTGATCGCCGTGTGGCACGCATGCTCTGCCGACGCCTCCACGTCGAGCGTCTGAGCTCCAGATGAAAGCCAGCGCCGCCCGATGCACTCGCCTGCTCCATTTGCACTCTTTCGTCTCCACCGCGCGTAGCTCCTCCAGTTCCGACCGAGCGTCGCCATTGCTTTGCGCGCTCGCCACTGCAAAAACGCACCGGCCATCTTGCCCCTAGCTTCAGTCGGTCCATTTGAGCCTTGGTAAGGGCGAAGTCACCATTTCTTCCACCGTCGCCATGGCGGGACCTCACCGGAGTTGGCGCTCCACGCGGCCAACTGTCACCACGACCTTCCCATCCCTTCTCTCCCTTGCGCGAGCTTCTGTGAATGCTACTGAAGCTCATAGGGTCACCCACTAGGGCAGTGGCACTGTCGTCTCGCCGGAGCCGGCCATGCCGTGGCCGTGCGCCGCCATGACCGTCGCCACCCCCTTTAGCTACGACAATAGCTTCAATAGATGGCACCGTTAGATGCACATTGATGAGGCTAACGCCGTAGCACCGCTGGACTCACCGGAGATGCAACCGGCGATGCATTGCGCCGCCGTCTCTTTTTCCTCCCCTGCCTGTCTCTCTGTCGGGCGGGTCCCGTATGCCAGTCGCTGCAGCGGAGGCGGGAGCCAGCCTGGGCCGCGTCGTGGCTGGGCTACGCTTGCACATGCGCTGTGGGCCGCCGGGTCTCTTCGGGCTAGCCCAGCAGTAGTTCATTAGGGTTTCAAATTGTTTTGTTTTATTCTTTTCACATATTGGTGTATAGATTCAAAAATATGTATCTCCTAGTTGGTAGATTCAAATGATGTGGTTCCAATTTTGCTGAGTTCATGATAATGTCTAGTTTTTATTAAAAATATAATTTATGCTATGTTCTGTTATGAAAAATGGAGGTGCTAATTATCTCTTTTAATCATGAAAGAAATAGGGGTAATTATATCTTTTTCTATGTAGCTCCAAATGGCATGAAATTTTTATGGTGTACTGCTCATATCATGAATAGCTTGTAGTTAAACTTTCATATATTTTGGACACTGTATGTAGGAGATAGAAAATTCTCTTGTTTGCATGGATGGGTCTTGTGTGAATTTTTATAATTTTTCTATAGATCCAGTAAGGGTAAAATTTGGTGAGTGCTGTTCTTATGCTAGAATGATGCTAGAAAAAATGAGAAATCTGTTGCTTGACACTTTTCAATAGGGTTTCCTAATTATGCTAAAAATAGACAAGCCACCTGTTGTTTTGGATACAGTAAGTTCTGCTTGCCTAATGGCTTTGAAATTTTTATGGTAGTCTATATGAAGCATGAGATAGCTACTGTAATTTTTGTAGATTTTTTTCTAAACAGTTTTACTATATATTGCTTTAATCACCTAATTAACTAAATAAATTAGAAAAGAACATTAAATAATTTATTTAGAGGTTGGCACTATACTTTCTGATATTCCTCTGGTATGTGCAACAAGTTGGTAAACTTGGTTTGGTCCAATTAGGCTTTTGCATTATCACTAAATATTTAATTTAGCAACCCTGTCATTTCTGGACAGATTCTAGGTTTACTGAAATTCGATTTGGTTAACGTAAGAATCATGCTTTGATGTTTACAAATGATTTGTAGAGAATTTCATAAGCTTTCCAGAATGTCCTCTTGCAAGTCATTTGAATTTATAGAACTCTGGTTATGATTAAATTAAGGAACTACCCGTGTGCATATGAAACTTTAACTGTTGTTTTAAGTATGCCTTTACTATTTCTAAGTTTGTGGTAATGTTCCTAGGTGTTAGGCCTTTAACTAAAGATGAGCATCTTTATCTTAGGTTATGCAAGTTAGGTAAGTTGATCTCGTTCTTCAAGTTAAGTTAGATACATGTTTTAAAGTGATTTGAATAGAGCTATTCTTAATCGGTAAACGAGTGTCCAGTGATGTTTTCGTTAAACACTTACTATGATTCATTCATCATGAGCATCATGTCATTCCTTATGCATCCATGATGTTTATCTTGTGCATCGGCATGCAATAGGTGTACCGTAAGGAGTGACCCTGCTGGAATTCGAGGAACCGAGCGAGGAGCAGCAGCAGCCAACACCGGAGGTTCAGGAGGTGCAGCCTTCAGGAGAAGTACCAGACGAGGTCGCCGTTGAGTGCCCAGATCACCGTCCGTGCAACTTTGTGAAAGGCAAGCCCCGGAGCATATTAAGCCTCCTAATTTCCGAAATGCAGTTAAAGTATTATTGTTACATATATACATATATTGTTGCATTAAGTTTATGTATTGGATGCAAACACTTGCTGCATTGATTATCCAATCCTTGTCCAGATATTGATACCCTGAATCCTATGTAGTTCAGGTTCGTGTAGTGCTTAGCCCTGCTTAAACACGGTAGAAGTCAGGTGATTTCCTGTCACCTGCGAGATATAGGAAGATACATATGGCACGGTTGGCTATATTTACTATCGTGGAAAAGAACCAGTCTTAATTTGAAATAAAGATCGGACGGAGGCTTGCCGGTTTGTAGTGACTCCGTCTGTGTCGCTTAAGGACTGAATCTTGGAGCCTTTCCTGTTCATGTTGAACGCATGCCTCTCTCTTAGTTGGTCGGGTCTGGAGACCGACCACGAAGCCGAGTAGCTCACCTCAGGCCGGGAGTCGATAAGTATAAAGTGCGTCTCGGAAGAGAGCCGTAGGCGTGAGTGCAAGGGCAGGTGATTTAAAAGTCCTGATCGTCCTGGCAGAAGGGTAATCCCTGAGAGTGCTAGCGCTGATCGAACCCGCGAAGTTGGTTCCTGAGTTGTCCCAAAGGTGACCCACGGCTACCCTTGCAAAGTATGCCAGGGTGAGAGTTAGGAATACCCCCTCAGCTGAGTTGTAATTCGATTCGAGTCGCTGTCTCTCCCGGTTAGTGAGAACTTGATGGGCTTATCTCTAAAGTAGATACACTAAATAACATAATGGTTCGGAAATGATGATATGATGATGACAGCCTTATTATACTTGCTGTGGTTAATATTGATTGCTCCTAATAAGTGAGTGCTCTAGTACAGGTGCTAATCTAGTGGATAGGTAAATGATGATAAGCTTGATGCTAAGTTTAAATTGGTCACTATTTTCATAAGCTCTTTTATGCAACTGTGTCAAGCTAGCCCACCTCATAAGCCTTGCATGATCCTTGGTGTCTTTTATTTCTGGTTTTGTCGGGTAAGTCTAGCTGAGTACCTTCTCGTACTTAGGGTTTATCTCCCACCTATTGCAGATGACCAGTTCTACTTTGGTTGCTGCAAGTATTGCCTTCTCCCGGCTGGGGATGAAGACTAGACCATTGGGCATGGTCTCTCCTAGTTCTCGTACCTGAAGATGCTTTTGTGGGATATGACTAAGATCTGACAATATATTTGAAACTATGAAGTTATGTACTAAACTATGTTGCTTCCACAAATTTGAACTTGGTTTGTAATATTTTATTTGAACTCTGATGGATGTAATCCGAATGCTACTTGTGAAATGTTGTAACAAATGATGTGTTGTGTTGAATCACTACGGTCTTGGTTTGTATGTCGAGAGTTGGTTGAAATCCTTCGTGATTTTTGGACTACCGAGATTATGGGAGCTTAAGTACAAGAATTTGATCACTTCGGTGATTGTTTTTGTACTTATGTTCTTATGATTTGGTCGGTTCTGTTACATTCCGTTTGTGCCGAGGATCCAACGGCTTTTCATGACCAAGGAATCCACGAAACAGATGACATGGCATAAATAAGGTGTACGGTACAAGCCATGGACGATGGTGCATCCATCCGATGCCGAAGCATGGACGTACTTTAATGACAAACATCCTAACAAAGCAGCTGAGGCTCGTAATGTACGTGTCGCGCTGGCAATAGATGGGTTCAATCCTTATGGACAGTTGTCTGCCCCATACACATGTTGGCCCATGTTTGTTATCCCCCTGAATCTCCCCCCCAGCATCTCCTTTCAACGGCATAACGTCTTCTTGTCGTTGATAATTCCTGGACACCCGGGGAGTAATATGGGTGTGCACATGGAGCCTATGATTGATGAATTGATCGACGCTTGGGAGAAGGGGGTATGGACATATGACCGAGCTACAAAATCATCCTTCAAGATGCATGTTTGGTACCACTACTCCCTGCATGACTTCCTGGCGTATGGGTTATTCGCTGCCTGGTGTGTCCACGGGAAGTTCCCGTGCCCAATATGCAAGGAAGCTGTGAGGTTCATTTGGTTGAAGAAGGGTGGCAAGTATTCGTCGTTTGACAGGCATCGTCAATTCCTCCCTTCTAACCATCCATTCAGACAAGACATCAAGAACTTTATGAAAGGTGTTGCAGTGATAGACCCTAAACCGCGCATGAAGAGTGGTGCTGAGGTGCGTGCTCAGATAGATGCTCTCGTGCCCAATGAAGGAGGTGGTTTTGTGGGATATGGTGTGGAACATATGTGGACTCATAAGTCCGGCTTGACGAGGCTCCCTTATTTCTATGACCTTCTTCTGCCACATAACATTGATGTAATGCACACCGAAAAGAATATCGCCGAGGCACTTTGGGGAACTCTCATGAACACTGACAAGTCTAAGGACAACATTAAGGCTAGAGTGGACCTAGCGACGTTGTGTGATAGACCGAAGCAAGAGATGCGGCCTCCTAGTGGCCGAAACAAACAATGGAAAAGACCTAAGGTCGATTTCATCTTGGAACCCGATCAAAGGAGGGAAGTACTAAAATGGATCAAGATGTTAATGTTCCCAGATGGATATGCAGCGAATCTGAGTAGGGGAGTGAACTTAGGCACTTTACGAATCAACGGGATGAAGAGTCATGACTACCACATATGGATTGAGCGGCTTCTTCTGGCGATGGTCTGAGGCTATGTCCCTGACCATGTCTGGCAAGTGCTGGTAGAGTTGAGCTTTTTCTTCCGTCAGCTTTGTGCCAAGGAGATATCTCGGACCGTTGCTCAGGACTTGGAAAAAGCGGCACATGTGTTGCTCTGTAAGCTGGAGAAGATCTTTCCACCCTGCTTCTTCTTTCCCATGCAGCATCTGATTGTGCACCTCTCGTCTGAGGCACGTTTGGGGGGGGCCCGTGCAAGCCCGGTGGTGCTATCCAATCGAGAGATGTCTAAAGACTCTTCGCAAGAAATGTACAAATAAAGCCAGAATTGAGGCTTCCATTGCAGAGGCAAGTCTAAGGGAGGAGGTGGCAAACTTCACAACACTATACTACAAGCCAAAACTTCCTAGCAATCATAATCCACTCCCTCGTTACAATATTGGCGAAAAAGAATGGACCCACAGCCTGTTCCAAGGCCAACTCGGCAACGCAAGTGGATCGACCAATAAGATATTGGGAAATGAAGAGTGGCAAGTGTCATGCTATATGTGTTGACCAACCTTCCCGAGGTGCAGCCGTTCGTCGAGTAAGTTCTCAATGAACTTGTTTCAATACGCCCTGAATATTCTTCATGCAACCCCACTGATTCTCGTTCGGACAGGGAATTTGTTCGTGAGTCCTGGCATCAATCAAGGGATCCTACCTCGCAGGAACATGACACCCTTCTTTCTCGGGGTGAGGGTGCGGGGAGGCCTGATTTCATTTCTTGGTTCAAACAAAAGGTAATGTCCAATTTAGCTCCCACGTTCCATATTCCAAGTTTCTCGTTCGTTCGATTAATATAACGACCTATCATGCTTGAGCTTGCAGGCCTAGACTGACTCATCCATGAGTGAGGAGTTGAGATAGGTTGCAGGCAGCTATGACGTTAGGGTGCAGTCATTTATTGGTTATGACGTGAACAGATATCGCTTCCACACAACAAGATATGAGCAGACTCGGCCCAAACGGAAAATCACAAATAGCGGAGTTTGCACGCCCGGCACTGATGGCCTCGACTATCATGGTAGAGTTGAGGAAATCTATGAACTCTCATTTCATGGTCACAAACATAAACCTATCATGTTCAAATGCCACTGGTTTAATCCTCGAGAAACGAGATGGACCCATCATCTTGGGCTAGTCGAGATTCGAGAAGATTCCGTCTATCTAGGAAAAGATGTCTACATTATGGCTCAATAGGTCATGCAAGTGTACTATACGCGATATGCCAACCAAGACAAAGCGGATCTTAAGGGTTGGGCTATTGTGCACCAGGTGTCTCCACACGGTAAACTATCTACCCCAAACGATGATGATTACAACTTCAACGCAAACACATATGATGGACAGTTCTATCAAGAAGATGGGCTACCAGGCACGTTTGAGATAGTCTTACCCGAAGCGATCGAAATGGAAGTAGACAACGAAACGGAGGATGACAAGGTTGATGGAGATGTGGTGCAAAATGCCAAGGACATAGAAATGCTTGACCGATTAAGGCTAGTCAATGACGACGAAGACAACATAGAACCTTCAGATAGTGTTGCCCATTTGGACAATTTTGACAGTGATGACGACACCTATGATCCTAATCATGAAGATTATTCCTAATACATGTAATACTACGTTTGTTTTAGTTTGTGTTTTCTTTATTTATTTTGAATCTATTTCTAATATATATACTAATAAGTCTTGTTCATTCTTTGTGATTGCAGGTGATGGCGAGCAGCCGTCCACGACGTGAGACGGCCTCCCATTACGGGAGACCACGCCCTCCCATTTTAGACGAGGGGTCGGGGTTAGGGGTAGCGTCCACAGGAGGTCAGAGGAGGAGGACCAGGGTCAGGAGGAGGAAGCAGACTCCTTCCCCGCCATGCCTGAGGACGAGGTCGAGGACGAGGACATCCGACAGACCGAGGACGAGGCGGCCGAGGACGAGGCCGCCGAGGGCGACAGTTCTGCTACCCCGACTGTCTACCAGCGAGGTCCCGCGAGCCTCCCTCAGCCTCCGCTTCCTCGCAACCGGGCACTGATTCACCCTATGGCAAAGAGGTAAGTAACTATAGATGTTATCACAACTACTTCATATGATAATGTTGGAAATCAAAAGAGGAACTGATAAATTTTCTTAATCACTTGTGCAGGGCCTGGTTGGTTTTGTCGGGTACTTCTGCACGCTCCCCCACGAGCATCCTTGGTGTTTTGTGCAGAAAATGGTACCTCGGCCTTGTGAACGTGTCCGAGGACATGCGGGAGCCGGCCTACACGGGGCCAGTACCGTTGGCCCCTCTCGACGACGTGTACCGCAAACAAGCGTGAGCGGCATCATGGCGGAGTTTTGGGTAAGTCTCTCTCGCATAACATTTTCATTAGGCAAGTCTTTTATTGAAATAATGAATGGATACATCGGTTTTGTATGCAGAGGTATTTCAAGCTGAAAGAAGGACTTGAGGCCGGGCGGATCGGTAATTTGCCATGCCGCACCAGGGAAGTATCGTCACCGACATGCACCACGAGGCACGCGTGCAGCCCACAAACACTACTACGCCCGTGGTGTTGAAGATCCATCCATCAAGAAGCTGATGCAAGACAGGTGGAGCTGTCCCGGGCCTAGTACCTTGAGGTAGACGAAAAACATTAATAATGATTCGTTTTGAGATTAAGTCAGTTTAATTTTATCTTTTTCTATGTCAAATAATCGATGACTTGTAGGTGATTCCCGGTGGTGCCGATCCCACTCGTGTGTTTGGGAGATGATCGTGGATGGTGGTTGTCCAACGACTTTCTTTGAGAACCACGCGAGGCGGGCGGGACCAACATGCTCACTGAGGTGAGGTGCTACTCACCATCAAGGCAGCCGCAGCCTCCCGCCTACAAACAAGCATATGTAAGTGATTTCTTTTATCTTATTTGACACTGAGTTCTTTCTTATTTCTCACCATCTTGCCGTCTTACTGCAAGAGGCTGCACACCCCAGGCGGAGGTCTCGGAGTTCTCTGCGTGGGCTATGTCCCACATGGGCGTATGTCTTCCTCTGTCTCCTTCGACCCGTCTGCCCCGTGCAAGGTAGTGTACTCCGACCCCGACCGCACACACTAAGGTCCAATAGTACACCTCAAAGGTGAGGGAGGTCCATGCGGAAGATTACGATGTGCGACCGAGCCCATTGATGCAGAGACCATCATGAGGCTAGGAGGAGGCAAGAAGCATGGGCGGTCAGGATTGCAGACGGCGCCATCGACTCCACCATCGTTCCTCTCTCGACGTGCTCCGAGCACGGAGCACGAGCTCCACCCAGCCCCATACGCCCACGGCCTACTCACATCTGCTGCGGTGGTCGACGCTCTCGAGGTATGTCCTGTTTTACTCGTCGTACGTTCATCTTTGCACACCTAAGTTACATTTGCATTACTGAAACATTAAAGTTTGTATTGCAGGCCGAGCTGCAGGCCGAGAAGCTCGTGGTCGAGGCTCAGAGAGCGCAGCTGCAGGCCCAGAGGGAAGCGTTCGTGGCCCAGGAGAGGAGCATGCAAGAAATGGAGGCCTTCATGCGGAGTGTTCAGCAAGGGGGTGTACCTTTGCCGTTGGCAGCTCCTCCACCGCCTACTTCTACAGCCACTCCTGTAAGTTTGAAAGTTCACTCTTACTAGATGTTTCCTTGACATACAACCATGCTTGACATAGAAACTTACTATATGCTTGACATAGAAACTTACTACATGCTTGCACTAGCTATGACATACAACCATGCTTGACATTCTCAATTTACTAGATGCTTGACATAGAAACTTAATAGATGCTTGCACTAGCTATGACATACACCAATGCTTCACATAGAAACTTACTAGATGAATCTCACACATGCAACCTCTTATCCTTTTTGCGACTTCAATTGGCGGGTTCGAATAACCCGCTCATGCGTCACCGAATGATGGAGCCTTTGCTTCACCATCGTGTCATAGGCCGCTTTTT
Organism: Miscanthus lutarioriparius; assembly: GCA_904845875.1. Lineage (NCBI taxonomy): Eukaryota > Viridiplantae > Streptophyta > Magnoliopsida > Poales > Poaceae > Miscanthus > Miscanthus lutarioriparius. Next base: position 18,041,974 of record CAJGYO010000019.1, read on the forward strand.
GAGGAGTTGTGCTTCGTCATGTGCTTGGACTTGAGCTTCACTTGTGGTTGTGACTTGTGCTTGGATTTGATGGACTGTGGTTGTGAATTTGTGACTTGTGGTTGTGATATTTGACTTGTGGTTGCGATATGTTGTTATTTGAGTTGTGGTTGTGATATAATGTGTGAAAATGGTTTCGTTGTGATATATATGTGATTATTGTGATGTTTATGATATATATGTGACATGTGATATATATATTTGAACTGTTTGTGTCAGTGGAATACAAAAAACAAAAAAAAATTGCAATTTCGGTTGATTTGCCGAGTGCAATGGTCATGGCACTCGGCAAAGCTGGGAAACTTTGCCGAGTTCCAGGACATTGCACTCGGCAAAGATTTTTTTTTTTAAAAAAGCAAAAAAATTTTGCCGAGTGCCAAGCTGGGGAGGCACTCGGCAAAGAGTTTTTAAAAAAATTAAAATATGGCTTTGCCGAGTGCGCGCCGTCGTGGCCCTCGGCAAAGAGTTTTTGAAAAATAAATAAAAAATGTCTTTGCCGAGTGCCCTAACTGTCGGCACTCGGCAAAGGCGCCGTCAACGGAGCAGCGCCGTTGACGGCTGCTTTTCTTTGCCAAGTGTCGCCGTTGGCACTCGGAAAAGGCTTTGCCGAGTGCCCGACAAATAGCCCTCGGCAAAGAACCTCTTTGCCGTTAAATTTTTTTCCGATGGCTCTTTGCCGAGGGCGACGCTCGGCAAAGCCTTTGCCGAGGGCGGCGCTCGGCAAAACCTTTGTCGAGGGCTTTTGGGCCTTTGCCGAGTGCCCTGGGCCCTCGGCAAAGAGGGCGCCTCCAGTAGTGATTACAGAGTGAAATGGGTCTGAATTGCTTCATCTCCTGCGGATTTTTCACCTTAGGTATGAGCACGATGGTGGTGGTGTTCATCAGGGTCGGCATCTCCCCACCATTTAAGAAATCTAGCACCGCAGCCGTGATGCTTGGCCCTATAGTGTCCCAGTAAAGTTGGTAGAAGCCGGCAGTTAGTCCATCCGGACCCGGGGCCTTATTAGCACCCATAGCAAAAACTGCCCGTCTCACTTCCTCTTCTGTATATGGTTTCAGCAACCATTCATTCATTTCTGGCGAGACTTTCTCTGGAATATGAGCAAGTACTGGTCCCGGATCAAGTACGTCCTGCCTGGTAAACAAACTGGAGTAAAATTCCATCGCTGTGGTTTCCAGTGCTTCCTGAGTGGTCACAACAGAACCATCGTCGCTTCGCAGGGCAGAGATACGATTAGTCCTAGCCCTCTCCCTTGAATTAGCTTGAAAAAAAGCAGTGTCCCGATCCCCATCCTTGAGCCACTCGATGCGAGACCGCTGCTTCTCCATGATTTCTTCCCTCGTCGAGAGTTCAGACATGCTGGACATTAGCTGTCGCTCTCTTCTCGTCGGACCCGAGTGAATGGATGACCCCCTCACCTCTTCTAGTTCTGTGCGTAGCTTGTTCAGCTCTTGTCGGACCAAGCCAAACGTGGATCGTTCCCATTGGCTCATCGTGTCCGTCACCCTACCCAGCCGGGTGGACAGTTCAGCCAGGTTCGCCGAGTTGCCCAGCTCACACCAGGTAGATTCAACCATGTGGTGATATGTTGGATCCCTTCGCCACATATTTTCATAGCGAAAACCCCGCTTCCGTCTTCTCCTGTTCAATAATTCCGGATGGCAGTCCAAAACCAAGCAGCAATGACCGGATTCTGCGGTTTGGACATGCCAAACCTTGACTAACTGGAAGTCTGGAACATGTGCAGAAAACCGGCGTTCGCCAGCCCCCTATCGAGCCGACACTTGATGTTAGTGGCCTCCGGTTGTCTGTTGTCCCAGGTGTAAGGTAGTCCTATATAACCCAAATCCACAAAGCCACAATTTGCCACCGCTTCTCTAAAGCCTTCCATTTGCCGCTCAGATCGGCCCTGACCGCCAATTTGCTCATTGGCATGCAGGCATTCGTTGAAGTCTCCCGCACATAGCCATGGGAGATCCGTCCTCGTTTGAAGCAGCCTCAGCAGGTCCCAGCTGCGGTGACGGAGTTCCCGCCTAGCTTCCCCGTAGAAGCCTGTGAAACGCCATACAGACTCCCGTGCAGCAACTAGTCTAGCTGTAACATCAATATGAAGTTTGTCACAGCTTTCTAGTTTCACCTCAACCTCCTGGCTCCACAACAGCGCCAGCCCTCCCCCTCGACCAAAACTGCCAACGCCAAAGCCACCCTTCATGCGTAGTGTTCTGATCAAACCATCCACGTTGTTACGGAAAAATCTAGTCTCCGACAAGAAGACCAACCAAGGGCGATGTGCGATGTAGCTCACATAAGCTACTAAGTTCTCGAACTGCCTCGGGCTGCCCCAGGCCCCGGCAGTTCAGACATATTATTTTCATTGTGCCCCGCGGTGGCTGCCACTCGCAGCCGCCGCCGCCGCCGATCTCGCATTGTTTGAAAGACTGCCTCTCCTTTGCTTCTTCAGAGTTTCCTCCAAAGACCCCGCACTGCTATCCGAGCCTATGTCCAGCTGGTACACCTGCGAGTTGACGAGCCCAACAGGAACAATTGCGTTAGAATCTATTGGTTCATTCAAGTCCGGGGTTTGTAGTGCAGGACTAGCTTGCTTGGATTTCCTCTTCCTGGCTGCCTGCCTTTTGTTGTCATCATCATTCAACTGTAGTTTTCTAGCAGCCCGGCCTCGGTCGTCCCTCAGCTCCCCCCCATCCCCGCCTGGGGCCTGTTTCAGGGGGGATTGAACCTCCATATCATCGTCAGCATCTGTCGGGCTGGAGGAGGAGTGATATGATCCTCCATCACCCTTTGGTGCATGACCACTTCCTCCTCCTGCAGGTGGTGCACGTGGCAGGCGTGACCCAGTTGATGAGCCGCTCCCAAAAGACTCCGCCGCGGCGTCGGAGAATGATTGCACCCTCCGTCGACATTTCTCAGGTGCCCTCAATTGGACATCATAAGGTAATTTACCATCATCGTTTCTTGGCACTGGGTGGGGGCAATCAATCTCTGAATGGCCCATAATGCCGCATGCAAAGCAGTAGAAAGGAAGAATTTCATACTGCGCTTCAATCCATTTTGGCTCCTTCGTTTTACTGACATGGAGTAGAACACCTCGACGAAGAGTTTTGTCAATCTCAATGGCCACCCGGGCGCGCAGGAACGTTGCACTAGCTTTCCCATCTCCATCAACATCCATCTTTACAACATTACCAATTAACCCCATGGCACGGCTCCCCCTCTGTCGATTCATCCAACCTAGAGGGAGGTTCACAAGCCTTACCCAAATTTCCATCCGATCAAACACGATTTCCGACGCACTAAGGCGTTCGTCATACGGTTGCAAGATCACAGCATGTCTACCAACCATCCATGGCGAGCCCGCCATGATCCTTTCCATCTCCACCTTGCTCCCAAGTTCCGCTACAAACATATTCTCAGTCTTCTCCCCGATAGCTCTTATTTTGAGACCACGTGGATTGCCCCAGGCGGGTCTTATGGCCGATCGGACAGTACTCACGTTCACGGTTGATGGGGAGAGAACTTTCCCCACCACCGCCCATTTCATCGCCGGCGGTGCAGCCTCTCCCTCGTCATCACTGAAGTCCAGGATGGCTTCTTCCTCCTCGGTGAGATTAAGTTTCAGTAGAAGATCCGCGACGTTCTCTTTGGCCTTCCCAGGACTGCCTCTAGAGTCGCCACGGCCTCCTTTAGATCCACTCCCGGCCGATGCCATGCCGGCGATCGTGACGGGGGAACAGAAGCGGTGAACCTGCCCTCGCAGGAGAAGCAGTCACAAAACGATCCCAACTCTACCCTAAGCGGCGCTTAGACCCAGAGGGGAAATTAGGGTTTTCAGACCTTTGTGTTCGGCGGCACCAGGACGGCTAACCGATGATATGCGGTGGCCGGCACCGACTGCGGTCAGCGACGGGGCGTGGACGCCGCGATCGCAGTGATCAACGGCGGAGCAGGCCCTAGAGATCACTGGTGAGGTGATTTAGGACGGTGGCGGGATCATGGCTGGCGGCGGTAGCAAGATCGCCTCTGCCGAGGGAGAGGCTCCGTGATTTATGGACGCTTATTATTTAACTCATGGTGGGTTATAATGGCCCATTCTATTTGTCCTTTCAAGCTATCACCGGAGCAACCTGTAGCACTTAGTTGTTTCCATGATAGATGCACACATCATCATCATCATCAATTGAGGCTTAATATACAGCAGGACACAATTGATCTGGTTACAAAACTTTTCAGCTCTTCTGCTTCCCACATGCAAACACCTCTGCTGCTCATTGGCGTCATATACTTGAATCTGAGTTTGCGGTACGTTACTTTTATTTGAATGTCAGGTATTTTCATGCTTTAATATCTGTAATTCAGTTTGGCTGGTGAGTAACCATACAACCGCAAACCTATCATAGAGCAGTTCATTGGTTCTTCTATAGCATATCGGCTCGAAGATTGCCGCATGGTAAATCCTTTAATCATCTTATGATGAGCAACCAGAATTCTGTTCCACAGTTTCCCCCTGGACTGATTCATCCATCCATTTTGCAGATAGTCGTGCCTGACTTTATATTGCTGAACTGGTCGTGCTACTTCTTTGATTTCAAACACAAATGTGTCCATGTTATTGACCCTGTATACAACAAAGATCAATCATTGATTTTTGAACAGTTGCATCATCCAAATGTCGGCAGCATCGGTTCGTAACTGTATTGAAATGTTCTTTGAAAATTGGCATCATAAGATACAGGACTAGAATATAAATTTTGTACAGCCGACTGTTATGGATCCAACCTCGTAAGCTCCTATTTCGTTTTTCAGTTATAATACCTGAAATTTCCTCTTGGTTGTGAAGAATTTGAAAGAATGTGATTACTGAATTCTTTTCATTTTCATAGAGATGAGACATGTCTTTTAACTCTATTGTACATTCGGGAATTTGATGGCTGCAAGATCCGCAATTTTAATAACTGCAACGTCATTTGTGCGATTTTCTATAATCTTTAGACTTGAAATTAATCTAATAATTGTCCTAATGTCTTCTTCTCTTTCCTCAGGAATTATTTGTTGAGTTCAAGAAGCTGATGCTGTATGAACTGATGTGCCTATCTGACAATCACGTGAAGTCACCTGTCAACTTCACCATCACCATCGATGACTACAATATCAGATTGTTTGCTTATTGGTTTCAGCCAGCCTAAACCAGTCAATCAATAGTATTTTTCTCTTACAAAAAACCAGCACTAGTCAGCTCAAACCAGCATCAGCACCAACCAACAAACAGGCCCTATAAGCAGTCGCTGTAGACTACTATTTTGGTGCACGCTGCATCTTGTACTGACTATGAGTAGCATCCCTACTATGTCGGTGAATTTGTTTAAATTGCCATGTGAAACTACTGAACCTTCGGTATCTTGGCTGTGTTGGCTCGAGCTTATCAGTAAGAATTAGTTCTACTTTTTAGCCATGAGATAGTGTTTTTCTCTCACAATAAATTAGTTCTACAAATCAGCCGTAACAGTAATAAGTCCTGCCGAACAGAGCTCTTAGTAGTAGCTTTTGAGACTTTATCTTTCTTTCTTTTGTAACTTCACTAGTCTTAAGAAGAATATCGTAGTATTATTGAAAATGTTATCATTGACGAATGTGGACGTTGTTGGTGCACTGTCTGAATAGTAATGTTATGTGGTTCTTCCCCTAGCAATATTTCATGGAGAAGTGTTCATGTACTTCATACTTGTGTCCTCCAGCTACTGTCAACGGCCATGAGGCCCTGTTATGTCAAGTACATCTTGCAGTGTACTTAAGCAGTCCTAGTGTGAGTGGCATTAGCTCCTTTCATTTCAGCTACATACAGACTGTACATGTCCACATGGTAGTCCAATGGGAATTTATTGAATTGAATTATTTCCATTGAATTGAATTATTTCCATCTCATGTCATTTCACTTGCTTAACTCATCATACAAGTACATAAGTTGGAGAACAGCAGAACTCTATACTCTGTACACTTCAAATTATGTCTGAGTTAAAAAAAATCAACATATGTCCCATAGGCTGCTTTTTTAGTCTAATTTAAATTTTGGATTTATGACTCCACGTCACGACATACTACCAAGGATTAGCAAGTATACACCTCGCCTTGCGTCAGTGCTTCTTTCATTTGACCGCGGAAGCAACGTGTCATTGGACGGTACAAGGTGATCATACATAAGATGGTTAGGTTTCTTGTGGTGAAACCTATCCATTTGGATTCGAGTCGAGTCGGGTTTAAGTCCTTGACTTGGCATGGGTGCTTGTATTTTTCTGGATTTATTCCAGGATTTAACGGCGCTATGTTTTCAATGGTAGGCGACGTCCCCGTCGATAGTGAGGTGTCAGTGGTGACTTCGTAAATCTCAAGATGTGCTGGCTCAGTGCTTCGGAGGTGCTCATAAGGGTAGGGTTTGTATACGTGTCTTCATAGGAATGAGTGTGCATGTGTTATGGACGTCTACGTTGTACTATGTAATTTTAAAAAAAAAATCCACTGTATTCTATTCTCTGAATGTCCAACCTGTTCGCTTGTTAGTTTCAGTAAGGGCTTATCAGCCAGCCATCAGTTTTTTTTCCATAAGAAATCAGCACCAGCCAGCCCAAACCAGTCCAGAAACCAATCAGCGAACAGACCGGTCATATAAAACTAGATCATTCTCTATTATAATTTTTCCTTTAGAATCATCCACGCAAATAGGTGGTTTATTCCAGGAGGTCTTCAATTCTTATCAATGACTCACCAGTAACCCGAACAGCAGCATACTTCAAAACTTCGGAATGAAAAGTTTGTAAATGTTCAAAGTTCAGAAATATCATCACAAGATCAAACAAGGAGGATAAAGGTTAGCCATAAATGTGCTGATGATTAAATTGTTCTTGCAGTATGGCTTGCCACATTTAATATTAGTTCCAGGGAGCATTTGATGCACACACAACATTTTTTTTAAACGAATCAGGCAGAAAGCTGCCAATTATATTAAAAAGAAGATGAACCCAAAATAGGCACAACGATACAACAAAAGATCAATAACCACGTCACAAAACAAACTTAACAAAAGGAAGAGAAAATAACTCTAGCCGGTCAGATTGGAACATCGACACGAGCCACACTCAACAACTACCGGTTGGATTGAGACATCAATACGGGCACACCAACTCCACTCAACTCCAAAAAGTTTCCCACGCTGCACCTCCACAAACCAAGAGTAGAGCCGACAAGTAGCCCTCACAGCAAGCGCCATCATTACCGACGATGTCCCACGCCAACCAGTCGCTACCATGCAGAACTAGTCGCCGCAGTCCGCTGCAAGCCATGTAGCTACCACGATTCCCCCACCATGCCGTCGTCGTCTTCAGGTCACGCACACACGATCGTCGATCTTCCAACCACAGCCATGCGTCGGCAGAAGTCAGAAGAGAAGCCCACCGCACCACACCGAAGAGGCCACCGCCATGCAGGACCCCTCGCGCGAAGTACCTCTGCTGCACCTTACACACCAAACAATCGCCGGATCCTAGATCTCCAAGGCAACTCAAACGCATGGGGGCCTCGCCACATCCACCGCCGCACACCACTCCTCGGACACACCACCTTAAAGCACATGGGGGCCTCACCACTCCCGCCGCTGGACTCTTCGAGGATCCAGGTTTGCTTCGCCGTCGGGGTGACTTGGTACCACCAAGCCGCTCCATTAACTTCACCTTCGTCTCACCGCCACCGGAATCTCAGCTGCACCACGTGCACGGACACAAAGCTTCCAGAGACACAGCTCACCACCTTGGCCTTCTCCTCACCCGGTCGGATTGGGACATCGACATGAGCCTCAACGGAAAAACCTCCGCTCGGTCGGATTGGGTCGTCGACATGAGCCTCCACTTCGCTGCCATTGCCACATCGCACTGCCCCACTCACCATCACCGTACGAACACCTCCGTGGCCCCCTTGTTGCCTTCCTCACGCCTTGCCGAGCCACAGCCTCTTGGCCTTCAAGAAGCAGCCAGGTTCCTCCAGCCACACCACCATGGCGCCACTAGTGCCCCTGCTTGGCTACTGTCAGCCACATCACCACGGCGTCACCGGCACTCATCCAAGCAAGTCGCTGTCGGCCACGCCACCATGGCATAGCTGACACACCTCAGCAGTCGGCCGGAGTGGGAAAACACCATGACAACGCCTCTAAGGAGAAAGACGACGCCCGAAGGCGTCACCATTGTCTTGTCGCGCGGATCCGACATGGCTTTCGCCGGTGCTCGCCAACATCCAGCACAATCAAAAGAGGGCCTTGAAGTCATGCCACCCCTGTCCTCCACCTCCGCCCCACGCCGCATCGTGCCCGCATCGGCGAGTTCTGGCCAGATCCGCATGGACGGTGGCAGCTGCAGCCGTGGAATGGCTGGATCCGGAGGAAGAGGAGCTAGAGCAGCCTCGTCGCCATGCCCGTGGAAGTTCACGCCCCTGCCGCAGCCACTGCCACGCTCGCATCGACTAGAGACCGCCGCAGCCAGTGAAGAAGATGAAGAGCAGTAGCCCGGCGAGACAGACCGCCCGCCATGGCCGTCCCCAACGCCACCAGCTCCTCCACTCCACCAGCGACCTGAAACAACCCCGATTTCCACGAAGGAAAATCCACAGAGTCAAAGTGTAATAAGGCCGTTGTAGATCATATTACCCAAATTTTAGTCGAATATCACATCCATACAACGATAACATCATAGTACAAATAGTGCGGAATTACATAATTTATTACATCGCCGCATTGGCGGAATCAAAAGTAGCATTCATTCAGAACAGCTTGAAGATAAGATCGCCAAACTCGAGCGTAGGAACGAACCCCTCAACCGTCAAACTCCTCGGAGATATACTCCTCAGCAGAACCTGTGTGCCAAAATTTATCAGTACGATTTGTACTGGCCACTCCCAACCCTATGAGCATTGCTTTGTGGAAATTGGATGTAGGTTGGATATAATCAAAAGGGAACCTATAAAGCTGGGGTTTCCTATGTATTAGCATATCAAGTTCATAATAATAGTTGGTCAAGTTTTAACACCATTCTCACACATTCCACCCCATTCCCATTCCAGAGCCAGGTTTCGATCCTGGGATTGATATACCACCATATCCACACCATCACCATACCACAGCCATACCATCGCTCAGTCGACAGGCTAACTCCCTCTCGGCACTGTCTCAAGGCCCGTAGCCCCTGGCTACGTCCGAACACTCACTCCTGGGGAAGAATAGAAGGACTCATCTCACTATCTAGTTTAAGCGAAACCCAGGAAAGGTCCATAGTCGATAACTCAGCATATGTATCGATCGATCAACCATACACTCTGCAGAGGTTTTACATAACCACAAGATCCGCCTTCCTCGTCGGCCGACTCGTCAATCCAACATCAATTCCACCACTTGCCATAGCCTAGGATAATGCCACTCTACCATTCACTCTGCACACCCCAAGTCCGGTCTAGGGGTCAAACCGTGAGTCATGAGCCGGGTCCACAAGGTCTCCATGAAGTCTCGTAAGGGTGTGGGGAAATCCTCCGCACCCTGCACTACCTCCTTACACCGTCTCGCTAACAACCTAGCAATAGTAGCAATATCCTACCAAGTAGTCCGTAGTCCCGCACCATATAGGGCGAGTGGTGGTACGTAAGGCTTCCCAAGTGAATCTGAGTACTAGTAAGTCCTTAGGGATGACCAAGCCGAATGTCTTCATCGGGGTTTTCATTTACCGTGCCACCACAAAGACCTCCACCACTGGCTCCTCCCATCACAGATCACACCCAAAGCCACCTCATATACCATTTACCCACCACAGTATCCATTCCAGGGGTGCCTGTAGCACCCCTACCAGCAAGACTTTCCCCTGCTGCTCGTCAGATACTCCAACTTGGTCGACACAACCTCACCTCCACGCACCCAAGTCACACTCGCAAAGACTCTCCCCAATTACGGTTCCACCACGCATCAATGTAGTGTAAGCGTAGTAGAAGTAATAAGCCATAAAATATAATAGCAAGCGTGTGACTAGCCTAACAAAGAGGGTGAGCAGGGGTAAGGTTGCGTCAAGGTAAAGGCCATCAAGAAAGCATACTACCATGCAAGTCCTACCATAGTGTGATATGACAATAAAGTAAGCACTAGCATTTCTACTTTAGCCATGCGTAATAGGTGCTACGAGATTGGGTGGGATGTGGCACCTTCAGTGTAGTCGTCTCCGTACTCCTCACGGTACTCATGATCCTCGTCCGTCCGGTTTTCCTCCGAGTCTGCAAACGACCGCATTATAGTCGCGTTAGCGACGTCTATAGAATAGCACAAAGAAGCAATGAAAATTCAAAAGAGCCAAATGCACTCAAACATGGGTCCATTGCGTAGAGCTCGATTTTAGATGAATTTTGGTTCTGGTTTCGTATTTTTCTGAGGTCGTATGAATTAGTTATGAATTTCCGAAGATTAATTTCCATTTCTGAAAATGAAAAAGCCTGAATTAATCCTGGGCTGACACGTGTCACGCTGTGGTTGGTCCACGTGGCTTGCTGACGTCAGCATCATGGTTCTGAGCTGACAGGTGGGGCCTAGCTGACGTCAGCATGACGTCATCAACGTCATGCTCACCGACAGGTGGGGCCAAAGGCTATTGGGTCACTGACAGGTGGGTCCGGTCAAGTCAACGTCGGTCAACGTTAGTCAACGGTCAATAGTCAGGGTCACTGACATGTGGGGCCTGGGCTGCTGACGTCAGCAGCTGATGTCAGCGTGACGTCAGCATGATGTCACCCCGGCTGCGCTGGCTTCCGACGTGTGGGTCCCGCGTGACGTCAGCATGACGTCACCATCTGACGTGTGGGCCCGGAGTGTTTGTGCCACTAACATGTGGGGCCAGGTCAACGGTCAACGTTGACCAGTCAACGGTCAATACGGGCTGGGTCCGAACTGGGCTCTGGTGGGCTCGGGTTGGGCCGGGCCGACCCGGACACGTGGCGTGCTATGGCTCTGCCACGTCATAGTCGTGGGCTCTTACTGGGCTGTGGTCCACAGGCGTGGTCCATGGTGGACGCAAGTTCACGGTCCATGGACCTAAGGCAGGGTCCATGGTGGACCAAGTCCATCCCTCTCCTCTCTCTCTGTGGTCCACGTGCACCGGGTGCATGGGCATGTGGCCAGCGAGGGGAGGTGTTTCCCCTGTTTCTTACCGCGGCAGTGCTCCTACCGGTGGCGAGCTCACGGTGAGCCCCCGTGGTGGTGCTGGTGTCCGATTGGAGAGGGAAAAAGCTTCCCTGGGCCACGGCGACTGTGTCAGTGGGGTCAAAGTGGCGGCCAGAGCTTCCCCAAGGTGTCTTGCCACACGCGAAGCGGCGGCTCGAGCTCCACCGGCGTCACGGTGAATGGCGCGGGGCTGCGGCATAGGCGGTTACGTGGTGCGCGGCGTGGCGACACAACGCCCAACGGGCATGTTGGGTAGGTCGAGGGGTCCTCCAGGCCTTTGGTGGCTTTAGCCCACAGCGGCGCCTTCCGAGCTCGACGGCGGTATTGGTGAGGTGTCTACGGTCATGGTAAAATGTCTCGGCGGGCGTGCGTGCTTCTCTGATTCGTGGGAACACGGCGAGGTCATCCAGACTCAAGGCGAGGCTCGGTTCTCTTGTGGCCGGTGGGGACATCCCGGCGGCCACGGCGATGGTGAAGACGACGGTGAGGCACGCGGGTGAACCACGGGACTCAATGGGTAGTCACGGGCGTCTTGCGTGAGTTACCCGTGGCCCAGCCGGAATGTGATGGGCGAGTCAAGGAGGCGCCAGCTCTCTCTCCAGCGATCGCATCGCCACGGTGGTCGGTGCTCGACCGGTGGTCGAGTGCTCGAACCGGTGGTCCGGTGCTCGATGCGGTGGTCCGGTGCTCGGCACGGTGGTGCAGTGCTCGGACCGGTGGTCGCGTGCTCGGGACCGGTGGTCCGGTGCTCGGCACGCGTGGTGCAGTGCTCGAAGGTGGTCTGCGCGCCATGGCGGCGTCGGCGTCGACGACAAGACGCACGGTGTGCTATGGGCTCGGTGGGTGTCACGGCGATCTCGGTGTGCGGCGTGGGTGCATGTGTTCCAAGTGGTCGAGGCAAAGCAGCCCGCCCTCGGCGCTTCTAAATGTGGAGCGCCATGGCCGACGGTGAGGTTCGACGGCAGAGAGGGATCGAAAGGCTCACCGTAGGTGTTGTGGGAGATAGGATGGCGGTGCAGTGTCAATTCGAGGCCGTGTAGCTCCGGAAGCCATGCCGTGCCGTGTCGACCCGCGTCGGTGATGTAGCCGGCGGCGTCGCTCCTGGCTCCGGCGATCTCCTCCCCTACGGCGGCTTCGACGTTCTTCCCCCTCTTCCTCTTCTCCTCTCTTCTCTCTAGGTTTGGGTGCGTAGTGGATGGCCACCGAGGTGGCGGCGGCAACGGACGACGGCGCTAGGGCTCCAAGGACTGTGGCCTTTATAGCCGAGCTCGGCCATAGAGATCGGTGATCGGCGGACAGGGATCAAGGGCAATCGTGGCGCTTGCTTGCATCCTACGGTCATGAGGGGTTGCGTGGGCGTGGCGCCAAGGGGGAGACAGGACCATGCCTCGGGCATGACCCACAGCCCACCCCGCCATTCTTTGTCGGGGCTCTGTGCATGGTGGTTTTTGCGCCGCGGCGTGGGAAGAAGCACGATGGCCGACGCGTGCGGGGTCCAAAGAAAAGGCCCTAAGCGAGACAGGGAGACGACGGGCATGGGCAACGTCTGGTGACACACATCGGGCCAAGGTGGCAGCGACCGCAAGCGAGGTCGACGACGGTGGCATGGGCGACATGGGTTGGAAGTCGGGCAGCATGAGCCGAAGCGGACTAGCTAGCAGCAGCAAGATTATGGGCATTATATCGGGCATGGCCAGGGCAGTTCTTCGTCGTCTGGGGTTGGGCCGAGCAAAATTGGTGGTGGAGGCCTTCTTCTCTTCTTCCTTTTCTATTTTTCATTTCTTTTCCATTTGTTTGAATTCAAATTTGGTTTGAAATTTGATTTCACAACTGAGGTGACTTATTCATTGGAGTTTGGGGAATTTTGTTTAATAATAACTTTATGATTTATTATTTTAATGGAATTGTTAGGCATAACATAAAGCAAATGGAAATCCAATTCACAACTTGAATTAACAATGTATGCAACATGTTATTTGTTGGAAATTCAATAATCATAATCAACAAATGATATGCCATGCTTATGTGTTGACTTAGGTTGGGTTACTTCTAATGCAATTCTTAGGGTTGGCTCCTACAATGTCACTCCTCATCACATGGGAGTTTTAAGAAAAAATTTTGTAGTTGTGATTTTTGGTGTGTGGATTTCTGGGTTGTTACAGTCCTACCCCCTTAACAGAATCTCATCCCCGAGATTAAAGCATAACGTACTCTTTAAAGAGGTAAGGATATCGTAGCCGGAGGTCAGACTCTTTCTCCCATGTTGCTTCTCTTTCAGTATGATTACTCCATTGGATCTTGCACATAGGAATAGTTTTGCTTCGGGTTTCTTTGGTATCTCTGTCTAGAATTCTGATAGGATGTTCTCTATACTCAAGTGTATCTTGAATGTCAAGTGTATCAGTCGGGATTACTTCGTCGGGCACTCTCAAGCATTTGCGTAGCTGTGAGACATGGAATATGGGATGGACACCCGCCAATTCCTCAGGTAGCTCAAGTTTGTAGGCGAGCTTTCCAATCCTTTTGCAAATCTTGTACGGGCCAACAAATCTAGGGGCAAGCTTTCCTTTCACATGGAATCTGACAGTCCCACGTAGCGGGGATACCTTGAGATAGACGAAATCCCCCATATTAAACTCAAGTTCTCTTCTCCTTTTGTCAGCATAGCTCTTGTATCGACTTTGAGCAATTCTCAAATTCTCTCTTACTTGAGCGACTCCTTCTTCTGCTTCTTGAATCTTAGCGGAGTCAAAGAATGATCTCTCACCCGGTTGAGACCACATCAAAGGTGTCTTACAAGGTCTGCCATACAGAGCTTCAAACGGCGACATCTTGATACTGGCTTGGTAGCTATTATTATAAGAGAACTCTGCATAGGGTAAGCATTTCTCCCAATCAGATCCATAATTCAGCACACTAGCGCGAAGCATGTCTTCTAAGATCTGATTTACTCGTTCTGTCTATCCATCTATCTGCGGGTGGTAAGCGGTACTAAAATCAAGTTTAGTTCCAATAGACTTGTGCAGAGCTTCCTAGAATCAGGACACAAACTGAGGACCATGATCGGATACAATACTAGAGGGAGCTCCGTGCAATCTAAGAATATGCTCAATATATAGATCTGCTAATTTTTCTGCGTTGGTCTTGGTCTTCACTGGTACAAAGTGAGCAATCTTGGTCAAACGATCAACTATCACCCAGATGGAATCGTTGCCTTTCTGTGAACGGGGCAATCCAACTATGAAATCCATGGATATACTCTCCCATTTCCACTCGGGAACGTCAAGAGGCTTTAGCAATCCTGCAGGCCTTTGATGTTCAGCCTTGACTCTATTACAGGTGTCACATCATGCCACATGTCCTGCAATGTCTGTCTTCATGCCTTTCCACCAAAAGTGTTTCTTCAAGTCTTGATACATCTTTGAATTTCTAGGGTGAATATAGTACTTAGAATCATGGGCTTCTGACAGAATTTCCTCTCGTAGGGCTGGATCAGAAGGTACACAGATCCTGCCCTTGAACTAGATGGTCCCTTGTTCATCTTCGTGGTGGTTGGTCTTGTGGCCTAGTTTCATTAGACCACGGAGATATTCAATCTCCTCACACTTTTTCTGAGCTTGACAGATGCGATCTGTGAGATCATACTGTATGCGGAGCTCATTCAACAAGTCATGCGGTAATATCTCAAGTTGGAAATCATCAATCTCTTCCTTGAGCTCAGGTGGTACGGATTCAGTGATCAAAGTGTGACAGTAACTCTTTCGACTAAGAGCATCTGCGACTACATTAGCTTTTCCCGGATGATAGTGAATTTCCAGGTCGTTGTCCTTGATCAACTCTAGCCATCGGCGTTGCCTCATATTCAAATCCTCTTGAGTGAAGAAGTACTTCAAGCTCTTGTGATCAGTGTAGATATCACACTTATTGCCTATCAAGTAGTGCCTCCAGATCTTCAAGGCATGCACAACTGCTGCTAACTCAAGATCATGAGTAGGGTAACGGTTCTCATGTTCTTTCAACTGTCAGGAAGCATAAGCTATCACCCTTCCATCTTGCATCAATACACAACCAAGTCCTTAACGGGATGCATCACAATAGACCACGAAATCTTTGCTGATATCTGGCAATGCCAACACAGGAGTGGTGGTAAGCTTCCATTTCAATTCCTGGAAGCTTTGTTCGCACTCGGGCGTCCATTCAAACTCCTTGGTCTTCTTCAGAAGGTTGGTCATCGGATGGGCTAACTTGGAAAAGTTCTTGATGAATCGGCGATAATATCCAGCCAATCCCAAGAAACTTCTGACTTCTGTCACATTACGGGGTTGTTCCCATTCTTTCACAGCCTCAATCTTAGCTGGGTCAACTACTACACCTTCAGCTGATAGTATATGGCCTAGGAAAGCAACTTCCTATAGCCAAAACTCACATTTGCTGAACTTTGCATAGAGCTGATGTTGGGCTAGTTTCTCAAGTACAGTTCTCAGATGATGTTCTTGTTCTTCAGCGGTGGATGAATAGACAAGGATGTCATCAATGAATACTACCACAAACTTATCCAGATCATCCATGAAAACCTTATTCATCATGTTTATGAAGTATGCAGGTGCATTTGTGAGTCCAAAGGATACCATAGTGAACTCAAACTATCCATACCTAGTCACGAAAGCGGTCTTCGGTATGTCACTCTCTCGAATCTTCATCTGATGATATCTAGATCTGAGATCAATCTTAGAGAAGTACTTGGCACCTCTAAGCTGATCAAGCAAATCATCAATCCTTGGCAGGGGATACTTGTTCTTGATGGTGATTGCGTTCAAGTTCCGGTAATCAATGCACATTCTCATTGAGCCATCCTTCTTCTTAACAAACAGAACAGGGGATCCCCAGGGTGAAGCACTGGGTCTGATATATCCCTTTGAGATGAGCTCATCAAGCTGTTTCTTGAGCTCGGCCAGTTCATCTACTGACATGCGATAAGGTCTCTTGGCAATGGGTCCTGTTCTCGGCAAAAGATCAATGATGAACTCTACTTCATGGTCTGGTGGCATACCCGGTAACTCTTCAGGGAATACATCAGGATAGTCTCTTACCACAGGTACATCATGAACTATCCTTTCCTCTTCTTGTGATTCTGAACTTGCTTTAAGGTCACATAGGATAGAGGTGGACTTTCCAGACTGGGGTTCACATCTAATAATTTGGCCTGATGGATGGGTCACTTAGACGTATCTAGGTGAACATGATATGATACCTCGGTGAATGGTTAGCCAATCCATACCTAAGATAACATCTAGGTTTGTGGAAGGTAACAGGGTTAGGTTGGCTTTAAAGGTAAGACCCTCAATGGTAAGACTCACTCCCTTATAGATGTGGGTGCATTTTAGGTCTCCTAAAGGTGAGCTAGTGATGATAGGCTTTTCACGTGGGGTTACAGGTAGATCATGCTCTCGTGCAAACTTGGATGATATGTATGAACAAGTTGCTCCAGAATCAAATAGAACTGATGCAGTATTGCCATTAACTAAAAACATACTATACACAACGTCAGGGGCAGTGTATGCTTCCTCAGCGTCTAGATGGTTGAGACGTCCACTGGTAGCAGATCCCTTGAACTGAGATTTCTGAGCAGCTGAGTTCTGAGGGCATTCTGTGGCTTTGTGACCTGGTGAAAGGTCCTAATATGGCTAGAGGGGGGGTGAATAGCCTATTTAAAAACTACAAATCAACTAGAGCAATTTGATTAGTAAGACAAATAGCGAAATGCAAACTTGCTCTAGCTCTACAAGGGTTGCAAGCCACCTATCCAACAATTCTAGTGGCAATGATCTATTTGCACACAATCTACTTGACCACTACTCACTAAGAGCTCTCACAAAAGCTACACTAAAGAGCTCCACTAGAAATATTTAAAGCACAAGGCAAGCTCTCAATTCTAATTACACTAAAGAGCTTGCTATATCTAGTTTGCGGAAATGTAAATGAGTAAGTGAGACGATTATACCGCCGGGTCGTGGAGTGAACCAATTACACGATGAATATATAGCCAATCACCGGGAGAATGCAAATGACAAGAGACAACCGATTTTTCTCCCGAGGTTCACGTGCTTGCCAACACGCTAGTCCCGTTGTGTCGACCAACACTTGGTGGTTCGGCGGCTAAGAGGTGTTTCACAAACCTCGTCCCACACGATAGGACACCGCAAGAACCGACCCACAAGTGAGGCAACTCAATGACACGAGCAATTTACTAGAGTTACCTTTCGGCTCACGGAAGGTACAACTCCCTCACAATCACCAAAGCGACCACGAACAATCACCAAGTCGTGCCAATCCTTCACCGCTGCTCCAACTGGCTCTAGGTGGTGGCAACCACCAAGAGAAACAAGTGAAATCCACAAAATAACAACACGAATACCAAGTGCCTCTAGATGCAATCACTCAAGCAATGCACTTGGATTCTCTCCCAATCTCACAATGATGATGGATCAATGATGGAGATGAGTGGGAGGGCTTTGGCTAAGCTCACAAGGTTGCTATGTCAATGAAAATGTGCAAGAGTTTTTCCTTGAGCCGGCCATGGGGCTATAAATAGAGCCCCCATCAAATAGAGCCGTTATACCCCTTCACTTTGGGCAAAACGCAGCTTACGACCGGGACACTCGGTCGACCGACCGGACGCTCTCTCGCCGTCCGGTCGCTTCGATGTCGACCACGTGTCCAGACTCAACGGTCATCGGCCTCGACCGGACGCTGCTCCTTCGAATCGACCGGAC
This sequence comes from Miscanthus lutarioriparius, assembly GCA_904845875.1. Lineage (NCBI taxonomy): Eukaryota > Viridiplantae > Streptophyta > Magnoliopsida > Poales > Poaceae > Miscanthus > Miscanthus lutarioriparius. The sequence goes on from CAJGYO010000019.1 coordinate 18,060,034, forward strand.
GGCTGAAGCCCCTGCGTCCGGTCGTTTCAATAAGCTCCCGAGACGTATTTCTTGACCGGACGCGTCCGTCCACCTTGACCGGACGCAGACCAGCGTCCGGTGCTCAACCTTCCCATCTCGTCTTTGAAGTCAGTAATGACCGACGACGATCGGTCGTCCGGTGCTTACAGATTCATTCGTCCGGTCCACAGGACCGACGCCAAAGATTATTTCACCAACTCCATTTCAACTCTAACTTCTCACCCTTGCTCAAATGTGCCAACCACTAAGAATTTTGCATCCGCGCAATAGAAAATAGACATTTCATTTTTCCAAAGCGTTGAATCCACTTCAAGAAGCTTTCGGCGGGAGGAGAGAGGGACCCAAACCCATCTCAACCCCTCGCAAACACCTTGTGCACATGTGTTAGCATATTTTCACAAATATTTTCAAGGGTGTTAGCATTCCACTAGATCCTAAATGCATATGCAATGAGTTAGAGCATCTAATGGCACTTTGATAACCGCATTTCGATACGAGTTACACTCCTCTTAATAGTACGGCTATCTATCCTAAATGTGATCACACTCACTAAGTGTCTTGATCACTAAAACAAAATGGCTCCTACATTTTATACCTTTGCCTTGAGCCTTTTGTTTTTCTCTTTCTTCTTTTCCAAGTTCAAGCATTTGATCATCACCAAGCTATCACCATTGTCATGATCTTCGTCATTGCTTCATCACTTGGAGTAGTGCTACCTATCTCATAATCATCTTGATAAACTAGGTTAGCACTTAGGGTTTCATCAATTAACCAAAACCAAACTAGAGCTTTCACCTGGTTGGCCACAAGCGAAGCAGGTGAAAGGCGCACCGCCTGTAGGGGTTGGCGCGGGTGCCTTCCAGTTTCCAGTGCTTGGTGCGGAGCGGTTCTGTGCTGGGCGTTCATTCGCTGAGCGGGAATGGTTGGAACGATCCTGAGTGTTGCGGTCCTGAGCATAACGGTCCCTGGTGTAACGATCCTGAGCAGGGCGGGAGTATTTGGCGGTGTAGCCTCCACTACCCCTACTCGATCCAGGGTTGTCATCCCTGTTGTGGCGTGAGCGTTCCTTGGATGGTGCATCTCTGCGGAACATCTTGCGATCACGGCCACGGAAAGACTCCTCAGGCTTACGCTTTCTCTCCCTGTACTCTTCTCCAGCTTCAGCATGGTCTTTCTCAATCTGGATGCAGCGATCCACCAGAGCACGCAGTGTGTTACTCTCAATACCACCGAACTTCAGCTTGATGTGCGGGTTAAGTCTCTTGCGGTAATAGTACAGCTTTTCCTTCTCAGAGTTCACAATATAGGGTGGTGCATAGCGCAGAAGGTTGGTGAAACAAGTAGTGTACTCAGTCACCTTATCCTTTCCCATCTTGATGTTGCGGAACTCCTCGGCCTTGGCCTCCATAATACCCTTGGGAATGTGGTACTCAGTGAATGCTTCGGCGAACTCATCCCACGAGATATTGGCAGGGTCCTCATGGGAATCACTGAAACTGTCCCACCAGGCGCGTGCTGCACCTGTGAGCTGGTGTGTGGCAGCTCCAACACACTCATCGTCGGTGAAAGTAGTGAGGTCAAGCTTCTTCTCCATCTCCTTGAGCCAGTCATCGGCTACAAGCAGGTCAGGATCGGTGCCATCATAGGTAGGTGGCCTTAGCTTCAGGAATCCTTCTAGCTTCCTTTGGAAGTCATTCTGTTGACCTCCCTGGTGACGGTTTGCTCCTACAACAAGAGCTGCAAGAAGCTGAGTCTGTTGTGCCATCACTTCTGCCAGGTTCGGTGGTGGTGGTGGTGGAATGTTCTCCTCAACAGGCGGCGGGGTATTCTCTAGGTTGAAGGGTATTCCCCCATGTCCACGTCCATGGCCATGGCCACGGTTGTTGCCACCACGTCCCCCATTGGGTTCGGCTGGTTCGAGGATGGGTGCTCGTCCACGGTTCATTAGGCGAGCAGATCGGCGGTTCAGCATCTGCAACACGGATCATAGGAATTTTAGTGCTTATGCCATATGTGCTTATAATTCAATGTGATTATATGATTTTGATGATTTAAAGGAAAACATTAATACTATCCAACACTCATTACAAAGAAGCAATAAGATTCCATAAGATGCAACAAGATCCAAATCATTCATTACATGGGTTTTATTACATAGCATCATCTCCAGTAGCTACACTTGAAGACATGCGAGAATCGTACTACGCATAGTGTCTCATAATACATCTCATAAGGGGTACATCATGGGGTACAACTCATGGAAGCTACTGACATAACTCATGACCACGCAGGGTCATCTACTCTAACTCGTACACCGTAGCAGGGATACGACTGTTCTCGATCTTGATCTCCTCGTCAGACTTGTGAAGTCGGGACACGTACTTCAAGGCCTCGGCAAGCTCCTCAGTAAGCTTAGCTCCAGGTAGGGTAGGGCAAGCGTCTAGGTTGAGGCGAGTCGGGGCTAACTCAAACTCCTCTATCCTAGGCCTCGCCTTGCTGCGAATCTCCTTGGGTAGCTGATCCCACATACCCTTCATCTCCCTGAGGCGCTTCTTGTCAGACTTCTGCCAAGCCTGCCATGTCCTCTCACACTTGTTCTGTAGGTACTCGGTCTGCCTGAGTGCCTCGATCAGGTGACCCTGGTTGCGAACGGCCTTCTTCCTGATCTCCTCCAGCTCCTGGGTCAGGGTCTTGTTCCGAGATTGGATTTTTAGCATATCAATCCCCTTGGACCTCTCTCGGTCTCCTCTATGGTTGAACTCGGCCTTCTTATCATCCAACTCCCTCTGCAACTCCAAGACCTTGCTGTCGAGATAGCAGTTCTTGTTGCCTAGGTCGGCTGCTTTGTCCTGTAAGTCAGCGACCTTGGCTCTGTGGACTTCCTCACGACGGTTGAGCTCGTCCTGTAGCTTGGCAACTGCCTCGAGCAGACTAGCTCGCTCCAGTGCTCCCTGTGAGTCTCGCTCCTGGCACTCCCATAGAAGAGCCCGGTCCTGACGTCTCTTCTGCTCAAGCTGGGTCACGTACCTGTCCTGCTCTAGTAGGTGAATAGCTGAGACACGAAGGCATCTGTCCTCCTCTGCCAGGATAACTCTGCCGGCTGCGAAACTCTGCTCACTAGGGGTAAGGCTGAGGTCGAGGGCCTGGGGAAGTAGACGAAACTCTGTCGTCTTCAGGTGCTCGTAGTGATCCCTCATCACTCTGCGAAGTGCCTTGTGTGAGACAGCTCGCAGTCCCTCCTCAACTATATCCTCTATGGTCAACTCGGTGAAAGCTAGGACAGTCGATAAGGTGGTGCTAGCTGGGAACTCGGCTGAGGTGACAACTGGTCCTTTGATTCCTCCTCCCTGAGTTGACTTCCCGGTACAGGTGACCTTGACAAGCTCGTCGGGAACTCGGCAGAGGGTCTGTGCAAAACCCCCGAGCTCATGTAGGTCGAAGGTAAGCTTGGTGTGGTCCAGAGGTAGCGGTCCTAGAGGCGGCCATTCGACATTCGTTGCCATCTGCATGTTTTAAGGAACAGGTGTTAGCAGGTCAATCAATAGATAAGCCTTGCATAAAAGTAAATGCAGGGTCGGTATATAACCGAAAGAAGGGTTGTCCATGTCCTATTCTTTCGTCCATTTCTAAGGGTTTCGTCCTATGGTCAAGTATGGCTCTGATACCAACTGAAACAACCCCGATTTTCACGAAGGGAAATCCACAGAGTCAAAGTGTAATAAGACCATTGTAGATCATATTACCTAAATTCCAGTCGAATATCACATCCATACAACGATAACATCAGAGTACAAATAGTGTGGAATTACATAATTTATTACATCGCCGCATTGGCGGAATCAAAAGTAGCATTCATTCAGAACAGCTTGAAGATAAGATCGTCAAACTCGAGCGTAGGAACGAACCCTCAATCGTCAAACTCCTCGAGCTATACTCCTCAAAGAACTCATGTGCCAAAATTTATCAGTACGATTTGTACTGGCCACTCCCAACCCTATGAGCATTGCTTTGTGGAAATTGGATGCAGGTTGGATATAATTAAAAGGGAACCTATAAAGCTGGGGTTTCCTATGTATTAGCATATCAAGTTCATAATAATAGTTGGTCAAGTTTTAACACCATCTCACACATTCCACCCCATTCCCATTCCAGAGCCAGGTTTCGATCCTGGGATCAATATACCACCATATCCACACCATCACCATACCAAAGCCATACCATCGCTCAGTCGATAGGCCAACTCCCTCTCGGCACTGTCTCAAGGCACGTAGCCCCTGGCTACGTCCGAACACTCACTCCCGGGGGAGAATAGAAGGACTCGTCTCACTATCTAGTTTAAGCGAAACCCAGGAAAGGTCCATAGCCGACAAGTCAGCATATGTATCGATCGATCAACCATACACTCTGCAGAGGTTTTACATAACCACAAGATCCGTCTTCCTCGCTGACCGTCGTCAACTGGGCTGATTACGGCCGCTTGCTAGCCTAGGATAATGCCACTCTACCATTCACCCTGCACACCCCAAGTCCGGTGCAGGGGTGGTGGCTTCAGAGTCATGAGCCGGGTCCACAAGGTCTCCATGAAGTCTCGGAAGGGTGTGGGGGAAATCCTCCGCACCCCGTACCTCCTTACACTGTCCGCTAACAACCTAGCAGTAGAGGCAATATCCTACCAAGTAGTCCGGCCGTCCCGCACCATATAGGGCGAGTGGTACGTAAGGCTTCTCGGTGAATCTGAGTACTAGTAAGTCCTTAGGGATGACCAAGCCGAATGTCTTCATCGGGGTTTCCATTTACCATGCCACCACAAACCTCCACCACAGGCTCCTCCCATCACAGGATCACACCCAAGGCCACCTCATATACCATTTACCCACCACAGTATCCATTCCAGGGGTGCCAGTAGCACCCCACAGCAAGACTTGCCCCAGTGCTCGTCAGATATACTCCAACTTGTCGACACAACCCTCACCCTCCACGCACCCAAGTCACACTCGCAAAGACTCTCCCCAATTACCAGTTCCACCACGCATCAATGTAGTGTAAGCGTAGTAAGAAGTAATAAGCCATGAAATATAATAGCAAGCGTGCAGTGACTACTAGCCTAACAAATAGGTGAGCGCAGGTAAGGTTGCGTCCAAGGTAAAGGCCATCAAGAAAGCATACTACCATGCAAGTCCTACCATAGTGTGATATGACAATAAAGTAAGCACTAGCATTTCTACTTTAGCCATGCGTAATAGGTGCTACGAGATTGGGTGGGATGTGGCACCTTCAGTAGTCGCTCTCAAACTCCTCACGGTACTCATGATCCTCGTCCCGTCCGGGTTTTCCTCCGAGTCCGCAAACGAGCATTATAGTCGCGTTAGCGACGTCTATAGAATAGCACAAAAGAAGCAATGAAAATTCAAAAGAGCCAAATGCACTCAAACATGGGTCCATTGCGTAGAGCTCGATTTTAGATGAATTTTAGTTCTGGTTTCATATTTTTCCGAGGACGTATGAATTAGTTATGAATTTCCGAAGATTAATTTCCATTTCTGAAAATGAAAAAGGCTGAATTAATCCTGGGCTGACACGTGTCACGCTGTGGTTGGTCCACGTGGCTTGCTGACGTCAAAGATGATGTCGACATCACGGTTCCGAAATGATGACAGTGGGGCTTGGCGACGTCGACATGACGTCATCAACGCATGCTCATCGGCGTGTGGGGCCAAAGGCTATTGGGTCACCGGCGGTGGGTCCGGTCAAGTCAACGTCGGTCAATGTTAGTCAACGGTCAGCGGTCAGCGATCGAGGTCAGCGACATGTGGGGCTGGTCACCGCGCCGTCGGCCGATGTCGACATGATCGTCACCCCGGCCGCTACCGCTTTTGGCGTGTGGGTCCCGCGTGACGTCAGCATGACGTCACCATCTGTCGTGTGGGCCCGGAGGGTTTGTGCCACTAACATGTGGGGCCTGGTCAACGGTCAACGTTGACCAGTCAACTATCAATACGGGCTGGGTCTGAACTAGGCTCTGGTGGGCTCGGGTTGGGCCGGTCTGGGCCGGGCCGACCCGGACACATGGCGTGCTGTGGCTCTGCCACGTCGTAGTCATGGGCTCTTACTGGGCTGTGGTCCACAGGCGTGGTCCACGGTGGACGCAAGTTCATGATCCATGGACCTAAGGCAGGGTCCATGGTGGACCAAGTCCATCCCTCTCCTCTCTCTCTGTGGTCCACATGCACCGAGTGCATGGGCATGTGCCCGGCGAGGGGAGGTGTTTCCCCTGTTTCTTACCGCGGCGGTGCTCCTGCCGGCGGCAAGCTCACGGTGAGCCCCCGTGGTGGCGCTGGTGTCCAATTGGAGAGGGGAAAAGCTTCCCTGGGCCACAGCGACTGTGTCAGTGGGGTCAAAGTGGTGGCCAGAGCTTCCCCAAGGTGTCACACGAGAAGCGGCGGCTCGAGCTCCACCGGCATGCATGGAATGGTGTGGGGGCTGCGGCATAGGCTGGTTCACGTGGTGCGCGTGGCAACACAACGCCCCAACGGGCATGTTGGGCAGGTCGAGGGTCCTCCAGGCCTCCGGTGGCTTTGGCCATGGCGGCGCCCTTCCGAGCTCGGCAGGTATCGGTGAGGTGTCTACGGTCATGGTAAATGTCTCGGGGGGCGTGCACGCTTCTCGGATTCGTGGGAACACGGCGAGGTCATCCAGACTCAAGGCGAGGCTCGGTTCTCTTATGGCCGGTGGGGACATCCCGCCGGCCACGGCGACGGTGAAGACGACGGCGAGGCACGCGGGTGAACCACGGGACTCCAGCAGGGTGGTAACGGCGTGCGCGTGAGTTACCCGCGGCTTCAACGAACGGGATGGGCGAGTCAAGGAGGCGCCGACGCCCCAGCAGATCGCTGCGAGGTGGTCGGTGCTCGGCCGGTGGTCGGGTGCTCGAACCGGTGGTCTGGTGCTCGGCACGGTGGTCTGGTGCTCGGACCGGTGGTCGCGTGCTCGGACCGGTGGTCTGGTGCTCGGCACGGTGGTCTGGTGCTCGAAGGTGGTCTGGTGCGCCATGGCGGTGGCGTCGACGATGATGCGCACACTGGTGCGCTATGGGCTCCGGTGGGGTGTCACGGCGATCTCGGTGTGCGCGTGGGTGCATGTGTTCCAAGTGGTCGAGGCAAAGCATCGCCTCACGCGCTTCGGTGTGGAGCGCCATGGCCGACGGTGAGGTTCGATGGCGAGAGGGGATCGGAAGGCTCACCATAAATGTTGTGGGAGATAGGATGGCGGTGCGATGTCAATTGAGGCCGTGTAGCTCGGAAGCCGTGCGATCTTGTGTCGACCCATGTCGGTGATGTAGCCGGCGGCGTCGCTCCCGGCTCGGTGATCTCCTCCCCACTGGCGGCTTGGCGTTCTTCCCCCCTCTTCCTCTTCTCCCTCTTCTCTCTAGGTTTGGGTGCGTAGTGGATGGCTACCGAGGTGGCGGCGGCACACGGGACAGCGCTTAGGGCTCCGAGGATCGTGGCCTTTATAGCCGAAGCTCGCCATGAAGCTCAAATGATCGGCGGACAGGGATCAAGGGCAATCACGGCACTTGCTTGCATCCCACGGTCACGAGGGCTTGCGTGGGCGCGGCGCCAAGGGGGGAGACAGACCATGCCCCTGCATGACCTCAGCCCACCACGCCATTGCTTTCGTCGGGCCGGGGCTGCGCGCGGGTGGTTTGAGCGCCGGCGTGGGGAAGAAGCACAGAGCGCCGACGTCACGAGGGTCCATGGCGGCGTAACGCAAGAGGAGATGGGGAGACGACGGGCATGGGCAACGCGTCTGGTGACACGCGTCCTGCAAGCGAGGCTAACGGCGCTGTGATGGCGACGTTGGGTCATGAGCCGGGTGAGCAGCGAAGCGTAAGCTGTCGTAGCGGCGGGCGTTAGCGTGGGTCATTTGGCATGCATGGGTCTTTGGGCTCGTCATCGGGTCGGTCGGTAGGTCGGGGTTGGGCGAGTAAATTGGTCCGAGGCCTTCTTCTCTTCTTCCTTTTCTATTTTTCATTTCTTTTCCATTTGTTTGAATTTAAATTTGGTTTGAAATTTGATTTCACAACTGAGGTGACTTATTCATTAGAGTTTAAGGAATTTTGTTTAATAATAACTTTATGATTTATTATTTTAATGGAATTGTTAGGCATAACATAAAGCAAATGGAAATCCAATTCACAACTTGAATTAACAATGTATGCAACATGTTATTTGTTGGAAATTCAATAATCATAATCAACAAATGATATGACATGCTTATGTGTTGACTTAGGTTGGGTTATTTCTAATGCAACTCTTAGGGTTGGCTCCTACAATGTCACTCCTCATCACATGGGAGTTTTAAGAAAAAAATTTATAGTTGTGATTTTTGGTGTATGGATTTCTGGGTTGTTACACGACCCGGCCCCAGCCCGGAGGCGACAGTCCAGGCGGCTAGCCACCAGATCCGGCCATACCGTGGCCAGAGAAGCGCCGCCCCATGCACTCCTTGCCGCCGACGAAGTGCTCCACCGAGAGAGAGAGAGAGAGAGAGAGAGAGAGAGAGGGAGGGAGGGAGGGAGGAATCCCAGCCGCCGCCTTCCTTATTCCACGCCGGACCCTCGGTGCCGAACTCCGGCGGCGGCCGGGCTGAGGAGGCATGGGGGAGGGGACCGGCGGCGGCGGTGTTTGGTGAGCGCGGAGGAGAGTGACGCGGGGGCGTGTGGACTTTCTCCTCACACGCAGCATTTGAAGAATACATTGAAACATTTAGCGGGAATGTATCTCAAGCTCCTGATGAATTAAGATGTAAGACATATATATTGATAAAGAACTTTCATCACGATGATGTTCGTCCGTGTACCAAAAGGTATAATACTCTTCGCCATTTCATTTCTGCTGAGCACGGGGTTTTACATAGTAATTAACCCTGGTGCCATTTTACAGATGTAAGGGCCTGTTTGGTTTGCAAAGTTTTTGGCGAAATGCTACTTTAGCATTTTTGTTGTTATTTGGTAATTAGTGTCCAATCATAGTCTAATTAGGCTTAAAAGATTCGTCTCGTGGATTTCGTCTAAACTGTGTAATTAGTTTTATTTTTTATTTATATTTAATGCTTCATGCATGTGTCCAAAGATTCGATGTGACGGAAAATCTTGAAATTTTTTGCAAAATAAAGTGGAACTAACTGGCCCTAAGTCTTCCAAAGCGCTGACGAAGATCTGAGTGCCAGGGCAACTCATTTTGGATTGAAGGCTACAAGCAGTAGGTTTTAAAACTCGACATCCAGTCCACCATCACACAACTGTATGCCCTTTCAGATCGGAAATGCAAAGAGTGATAGATGCACATGTAACACAATGATTATACTTAAATTTATACCTTCTGCCAAGTTGTTTTCTTTTTCTAGTGGAACTGACATTTCACTGTGTGTGCATCCTCATTGCTGTTGTCTTCAGACTTCAGGTGGACAAATTAGCTGAACCTGTGTTTAGGATGGCATTTTCAAAATCCGAAACAAGTGCTGGAACACAAGTTCCCAAAAAAAACATTATTAGATGGACACTCAGCGGCCAGTTTGCATCCCTTCGTTCGGAGGAATTAAAATATACTTAATAAATTAAGTTATTTGGCTTGAACTTTGACATTTCACTACTTTCTAAACTTCATATATAAGCCTATCTTAAATTTATAGAGTGGGAGATAGAAATTGATTCTATAGATCATCATATTATGTTTCTAATTTGCAACTTATAAGACGTTCTTCAACTCGCTCCCCTACTGTAGAAATGCATCATATAAATATCTTTCTCATATAGCCAACAATAATATATAAATATAATCCATATATAACCGTATTATCTTAATTAATATATATCTAAATTATGATTCTTAAACTGAATTTAATTACAAGAATCCAAACGGGCCTTACAGTATTCTCCCAGCGCTACACTGTAGCCCTCGATCCTCCAGCGCTGTGGCCTGTGTCTTCCGCCATGGAAGGTGATTCCCGTGCGATCGCGAATCTTGATGCTTGGGACATTTCGGCGGCCACGATATGCCTTGCAGCCACATGTACAAACGATAAATCTACTAGCGCCGTTGTACATAAACCTCTTTTTTTCTATTTAATTGAGCGGTAGAGCTCCTGCCTTTTTTTAAAAAAAAAACAGTGTATGTACATACATGTGTATTAAAAAATAGATATAAAATAACATGGTATAGAATGTGTATGCATACATATGTATTAAAAAATAAAAATAGTATATAAAATAACATGGTATTCAGGCCGAAACAATAGCCACTAGGTGCTCTTCCTTCCATCTTCGTCGGCCCAACAAGGCCCATTGTTCCAACTTCCTCAAAAATGCATTTCCTCGTCCGCTCAAGAGTCGGCATGACTCCGTGGGGCGCCTATGCGCCGACCCTGGTGGCAGATACCATTCACCGACCCCTTCTCCTAAAAAAAGAAATAATAATAATAATAATTTCCTGTCGCGCGCATGGGCTGATTTTACTTTTGTTATCGGGCCTTCTGACGCGCGCGCTTCTCCGTACAAGCTCTGATACAGATCTGAAGAGAGCACGAAGAAGTAGGAGACAACCTATGGCCCACCACTTACATGTATAAGCTAAAATTTAAAAAAGCTATAACTACCAAAATATGCATCCAAATTAAATTTTGATTGCGCCACTGTGTTTCTTACAACGAATCCTTCAAATCAAGATCCCACTTGAATATATTTAGAAAAAAAAATATTTACATATATACTATGGAATATCATAAATATATCGTAGAACATTACATTAACACTACAAACACTACACGAACATCACAAAAATAGCATAGAACATCATATGTATACTACGTGAACATCATATATATCATAAAATATACCAAAATAAAAAAATATATATCCTAGAACATTAATGTATACTACCGAACATTATAAATACATCGTATAACATCACATTAACACTGCACGAACATCACTAAATATAGCATAGAACATCATATCTATACTATGTGAACATCATAAATATCATGAAAATATAAAATAAAATAATAAAATTAGTGAAGTAGTTAATTAGAGTTAAATAAAAAGAAGAAAAACGCTACCGAACATCAGAAAATGCTCACTGAACATCACAAAATACATCGTAAGAATCTCACATTTCTACTCGTGAACATAAAAAAATACATCATAAAACATTACATATATAATACATTAACATCGCGTGTATCTGTAAATAAAAAAGCGAAACATAAAATTATAAATAGAAGAAAAGAACGAAAAAAAATAGAAAAATAGAAAATGAAATAAAAAAATATTAATTGTATCAAAAAAAGAAATTTAAAAGTTCAAATGTTAAAAAAATAAAAAGATAAGAAAACAAAAAACAAAGAAAAATAAAAACTAAATAGTAGCAAGGAAAGGAAAAAATAAAAATAAAAATAAAAATAAAAAGGAAATAAAAACTAATAGAGTAAAATGAAATAGTAAAAGAATAATGAAATTGAAAAGAACGATAAAAGTCCAGAAAAAAAGAAAAGGAAAATAAATGAATGAAAGCAAAGAAAAAAAGAAAATAAAAGCATACAAAAATATGAAAATAGATACTAGAAACAAAAAGAATAATAAAAGACCACCCAAAAGAAAAAGCAAAAAGAAAGAAAAGGAAAAAAGAAAAAGAAAACATAGAATAAAAAAGAAATGAAAATAGAGAAAAGGACATAAGAAACCCACCGTATAGGGACGTCCGACTCGCTGCAGGACGCGAACGGGAAGGCCAGCACCACAGCAGTCCAAACAGGCTAATGGGCTGAGGCAAACCGGGCCAAAAAAATGAAAAGGCGGAACAGTTTGGGCGGGCGGGGGGGTGTTCAACGCGGCGCTCGGGTCCGACTGGTCAGTAGCGAAGGTTTCCGTGACTCCTATCCGCTCAAGGTATGTCCTAGTATGGATGAGTGGAGAAGGAAGTAGAATTAAAAAAGTCTATTTACCTTCCTCAACTTTTACGAAAGTCTATTTTTTCTCCCGTTTTGTCTTTTTCTTTTTTATTTATTTTGGCTAAATTTTTGAAAAATCATAGTAAATCACAGAAAAATCATAAAATGAAAAATCTAATTTCACCGGACTCCACATGAGCAGATCTACAGAGTGAACATATAACACGGTATGCTTTAGTATAATTTTTTTGCTGTGGCTTTAGATTTATGTTTTTCTATAATTATTAATTCATAGCTGCAGTTATGAACTGTAGTAAAAATTTTACCACAATTGGACCATATAAACTGCAACTATGAATTAATTATAAAAAAAACATACATTAGTATGTGCTGCCTGATTTGCCCTTTTTTTCTTTCTGGAAACTGTCATTGCCAAATTTCTGAATGGAACTAGATGGTGTTCAGCAAGGCATATACATGTTGCCTGTATATCAAAATAGGCTCCTCATTCGGATCGTGATTATTTATTATGATCAGGATATTTTATAGTAGAACACTATTTTGGGGTCGTGTATTAACCGCTATCCTAATATTTGCAAATCGGCCTTGGGTAGGACTATTAATCGCTCAGTTTTTGTTTTTCTTTAAAAAAACAAATAAGGCCCGTGTACTGCACGAAAGTTCAGTATAAGCATTGCTTCGTTGAATTACTTTGAAAATGTTAGCTCTAAAAGAATGCTTCAGAAGCAGTAGTTTGTTTTTCTCATTTTTGTATTGGTCAATAAACCATTGTTACTACTTACTCAGTTACTTTATCAACATTTCCCTAAAATTTTAAGGTATTAGGTGAACTGCCCACTCATAAAATTCAACATGCTATGGGTATTGACAGAATGATATGTCTACCAGCTAAAGAGAATGGTTCCTATCAACATGTGTCAGCCTGCATATCACACCTGCAGATTTCAGAAATCATTAGGATTTGTGGCAGCAACAAGTTTTAACTGACACTTTATGTTTGATTAAAAATATCAGAAGAGAAGCCCTTGCAAAAGTTGTTTAAACATCACTTGGTATATGCAAATCAATTACTGTTTCTCATTTACAAGCACATCAATCAAATGGCTCGTGTATCCGGTAGTTCGGCACGCCATTTGTCATATTTGCAACAAGTTGGCAATAATTAGTCTTCAACCGACAAGTGGTTTCCCTTCTGTGCCACTACCTATATTAAACTCTCTATGGAATAACATAGCTCCTGCTACATTTCTTTGAAACATCATAGAATGTTGTAGTAGTTAAAAGGTACCGAGATGAGACCAGAGGTCACAGGCTCACAGCCTCAGGTTGTATCAAGTCTAGGGTTGGTTGAACCTAGATGTAACTTTTGAAGGGAAGGTTGACACAATGTGGCAAAGTTGCTCATCTTTCTTAACACCTTAAATTTTTCGTTGGATTAGGAGGGCGTGAATTTCAACTATTTTGATCTTTCTGTATTGCTAATTTCTTCTTTCTGACTAACTAGTTGACGAAAGGTGTTATTTAGATGTGATTTGTGCTATTTGAGTTTCAAGGCTTCACACTGTCTTGAATACTGCTCTTGACACCAATGAAAAGGTACCCAGATTGTGGAGGTTTTACATGGACAAAGCAAATCAGCATTTAATCATTGCAATGCTGATTGGTTGATGAATTTTGTTTTAAATAAATTTGTCTTCGTTTTTCAAGAACAGGAAACACGCCTTTGGTTAGTGCGACAGACACTTTGAGCTTTTAGACTAGAAATATTATACTGATAATGTTGTTGACAAGCTTAGCGGTAATGAATCTGCATACTTTAGTCTGCCCTTTTGGTAGTTAACTTTTATCTTGTGGACCTGGGAAGAACATTACATTATTTGTGTCGGTGATATAGATCTTAGAAGTATACTACTTTGCAAGATGGTAAAATATGCTTTTATGTTCTGGTTGATTAGACTGTTTCCCTTTTTCAGGAAATTATTGTTGTCAAAGCTCTGAAACTGGATGGTCTTGAAGAAGGCTGCTAGATGTTGAATTGCTTACCTATAAGGTTGGTTTGGAGCTGAGGGTTTTCCAGCCAGGTGCATCCTTACCAAATGACAGCCTTTTCCCCCTCTAGATGACTATTAAGTCAACTAAATGTTCATATTTTTTTCCAGAGCTCCAAGGTTAACCCCCAGTCTGTAGCATTGCAATAGGACCAAATGTTCATATTATCTTGAAGAATGGTTGTGCTCGAGTATAACTGTTTGCATTGGATACTGGTTACTGAATCTTTTGATGCATGGAGAACTCTGCAATGTAAAGTTCTTTCAGTCATTTAATCCTCTCAGATTGTGAACAGTTTAGGCTGATGCACATAATGTTTTTTTTTCTAAAGTTGATAACTTGCATTTTCTGTCACTCGATAATCTTCTCTAAATTATGCTGTGCTGAATCAAACTATGTTCCACGATACTGCATTTCTGCACCTGTTTTCACCTGTTTCCGAAACATGCAGTGCCTACTCAAGTGATTTGCTGAATTTTGTATATAGTTTGGCTGTATCCATGTCTTTTAGAAGTGGGAGATACAAAGTAGCCCCAGCATCTCAAGGTCCAGTTGCATGCACACACATCTACAGAGTTAAAAGGAGGACCCTCAACAGTTGAGGTCTCAGTCTCACAAATGTAATTGTTCTTCATACTGGCTGGTCCGTCAATCATTACAGGTCAGCCTTTCTCAAAGCATATGCACCTTTGACCTTTCCGTGCAGGTTTTCCTTGGCTGCTTTTCTGATCTCTGGGTGAGTGCCCGCAGCCATTGCAGTATTGCACGCGTGCTCACGCCCTGTTCGTTTGGGCTTGGTCAGTCAGTCACTCGCAAGTCGCACCGGAGGACAGAAAGACAGACTGAACTGCATGCAGAGCTGCACACAGCAAATGAGGCCCCGTTTAGATGCAAAAATTTTTGGTTTTTGGCTACTGTAGCACTTTCGTTTGTATTTGACAAAAATTGTCTAATTATGAACTATTTAGGCTTAAAAGATTCGTCTCGTCAATTACGGGCAAACTGTGCAATTAGTTATTCTTTTTACCTACGTTTAATGCTTCATGCATATGCCGCAAGATTTGATGTGACGGGAAATCTTGAAAATTTTTGAATTTTTGGTAGGATCTAAACAGGGCCTGAACAAAGCTGTGGCTGTTAGAATGCCAAAGGCAGACTTGCGCCGTGTTTAGTTGAGGAAACTTTGGATTTTGGGCTACTGTAGCACTTTCGTTTTTATTTAGCAAATAGTGTCCAAACATTGACTAATTAGATGTTAGATCTCGTAATTTCCCAAAAATTTTAGAATTTTTTCTTTTCGATCTAAACACATGGGCATTCGATGAACAAAGCTGTTTTTGGATTTTGGGATCCAACTAAACAAGGGCTTGGCATAATGGCATGGCATGTTTGCAGCCAGTGTCCTTACCCTGAAGATGAACTGATGCTGAAGCCTATAGAGACCTAGCTAGCCTTTGAGCAGGTGAGAAAATAATTCCAATAACATCACTAGCTGGGGCCGTGTGTTAAAGTATTGAAGCTGGATTGGTTAACGATGAGTTAGGCCCCGTTTGGCAGGGCTTCACTTTACTAGTAAAGCTATTTTTTTTTCAGCTTCACGAACAGCTCCATCGGTAGAGCTGAAGCGGTTTTGGTAAACCGTTTGGCAAAATGGCTTCCCTGTGAGAGCATGTTTTTAGGGGCCTAGAGGAGGAGCCGGGAGAAGCCACTATTTTTGGCTCATTCCCACCCCAAAGCTCTATGAGAGCACGTTTTTAGGAGCTTCATCGGTGGAGCCGTTTCATTTTACCCCGTTTGACAGAAAACGGCTCCAAACGGCTCCTGAAGCCGCTGGAGAAGCCCTGCCAAATGGGGTCTTAATGCAATTGCTTGGGTGTTTACATACTGTTCCTTGTGTTCTGATTACAAAGTCGCTAGGTGATTCCTGACAGGTGCTAGCAAATCTGGGTAGGTTCTTGTGAGCTGTTATATATGACAAATATATCGGTCTAACCTGATTGTCCGAAACCAGCCTGGCTATCAGGCTATGTACTTTGTCCTTCCTATATATCATTGTTTATTTAGCCCTTGTTTAGTTGGAGAAATTTGGATTTTGGGGCTACTGTAGCATGTTCGTTTTTATTTGGCAAATAGTGTTTCAAACATGGACTAATTAGGCTCAAAACGTTCGTCTCGCAATTTCCCACCAAACTGTGCAATTAGTTTTTCTTTTCGTCTACATTTAATGCTCCGTGCACGGGCCGCAAACATTCGATGTGACAGGTACTGTAGCAACTTTTTGGAAGTTGGGGTAAAACTAAACAAGGGCTTAGGGGGTAATAATAGATGAAGAAATAGTACTACTGTATCACTGTATGGTTCCAATTATTTTAGGTAAGGAAATAGTAGGCTTATTTGATTCCTGGGTACCGGTTCTAGACTTCTAGTTAGTCCTATTTTGATCACTTGAAAACCATACGTCAGCATCTGTCAAACCGGAGCAGTACGTACTGGCTGGTTCTTCTCAGATGGGAAGGATATGAAAGTAGATCTGTAGATGGATGAACTTGTACCCATGTTTTCGAATTTAATTCCTTTCAAGGTTTCAGTTTCACCAGCTGGGTCAGTTTTTACTGAACCACGTACACAAATCCATGACCGTTGCGTTATTGTTTGAACATGCATGATGCATGGTTGGGTACTGGGTACTACTTGAACATGCATTTTTTGACTTTTTATTTCTTTGTAGTATTTTCGTTGGGTACTTGGGTTACTATTTAGGCTTAAAAGATTCGCTATTTCTCGGTCAATCTGTAAGTTTTTTTTCGTCACATTTAAGTTACTATCTGACCAAAAAATTTTTTGGGTTTTGGAGACATCTAAACGGAGCCTAAGTACGTTACTAACCAAACACATGTGATGGAATGTAGATCCTTAGATCAGCAACAACCAGGTCCTAGGAACTCAGCATTATGTGTGAACTAGACTGACTTTTGTGTGACCCAAATTCTAATCACCAAGTTGGGGAATCTTTTTGGCCATCCACTTGGCAAGGGGACATCCTCAACTGGAACTTTGATAATGTCAGTTGACACTAACCATGCATGCAGCTAGCTTTGGAGGCAGGTTGCACAGCGCAGCACAAGGCCGGGGGCGGACGACGCGGTTGGGAGCAAAAGGAGGGGCCTTTTCGCTGTGCCCTTGTCCATTGCGCTTGGATGCTCGCTGGTGCCGTTTGCAAGGCTCATCAGATGCTGCTGCAGGCGAAAGGTAAAGGAGACCGGCCACGCATGTTGTTCGACGATTCGATCGATCGGCACCATGATCCATCCATCCATATCCTATCCAGTGTTGTGTGTTCATTCCTAACAATGACCTTTTGGCTTACTACTGGCACTTGCACTGAACTTTGCCTTTAGCGCTTCATGGTTGTTGGCATGAAGCTTCGGTCAGGCCCATGGCTGATGTTTTTTTTTTCCCCACCGGCCGCATGTTACTGGCCAGAGATGACCAGCGGATAGGCCATAGTGCCATACAGGTAGACGTAGTCGGTGACTGAAAAAGGACGGTGGGGTTATTTTACAAAGTAACCCTGCATGCAACTAACACAATATCAGTCTCTCAGGGGTCAGGGCCTAGTATTTGCTGTCCACAGGAGAAAAAAAATGTGGTGGCGTAATGGCGTTGATTCACGTGTGTGCCGTGCGGCATGCACATTTACGCGCGCGGCTGCATGCGACACACGTACGGCGATGCAATGGCCAGGACAGGAGGCCACCAGGATGGGCACGCCATGGCCTCCGTCAGAGCAACCACAATGTTTGCCATAAGGTAGTCCATAGAATTAAAATATTTACTATTAGGTAGCTGGATCATTGTGAGACCAGTCTATAAGTTAGTTTATAGTAAAAGATACCCATAAACTTATGGACTATCCATAAAAAATAAAAAATATTACTTTTTCTCACTCCTCCCTCTCTTTCTTGATTTTGCACAGGATTGTAAAGAGAGAATTTTTTATCTCATAAATGGAGAATTTTTTATCTCATATGGGACCCAATGGACTATTTGTTGGCTGAAACATTGTGAAGACAACAATAGCTATAGTCCACTGACACAAAAGCTCCTCGTATTAACTACTTAGCCCCATATACGTTGTGAAGGTCTGAAGCGACAGCAGGTGCCATTCATGGCTAGGGTTTATTGATTTTGGAAGGGTGGGTGGGGATGCCTGTGCTGCTGCTGTGCAGGTGAAGCCAGGAGCAGTTTGGTGCTAGCTGCATGCATGCTGTGCAAGCAAAGCTGGAGGGCACTAGCCAAAGCCAGCAGCGCAGCTGCGCAACGCAGGCTGCAGAGAGAGAAGGCCAGGTAAACCATAATGCAGGCGGCGACGGTAGCCCAGTCGCCAGACGACGACGACGACGACGGGGCCGCCGGGGACGGCCGGACGCGGACGGGGGACCATATTGCCATGCGCGTGTGTGTACGCTAGCCTCAGCCTGGACGGGGAGGCCGCATGTCTTACCGGCAGCGGCAGGGATGGATCGGAGGAGGACCACTGAGCACTCTGCCGTGTGCAGGGAGATGAAATTTCCCGCAGGAGATGGTGAAGATCCAGAAGCTCAGGGAGGGGCAGCTGGCACGGCGCCCCCGCCCCTTCCCCTGTGCAAGTCGTCGTCGTCGGCCGATAGATAGGGAGGAGGACATGTACGTGCTGCTTTGGTTTCTACAGCGGCTGTCTCCTGCAATGCACTGTGGTGGTCAATGCACAGTTACGCACCCACCAACCGGGTGGTAGTACTGGTAGATCGCGGCAAAGGTTACGGCCGGCCCGGCCGGGGTGAGAATGAGGAGACAAACCTTTTACCCCGGTACGGCGCCGGCAGTGACTTCCTGGTTCCGGACAGCCGGCAGCGCGAAAGCAAGGAAGGTCTCGTCGTCCCAGACGGCGAGGCGGACGCGGCCGGATCGGGATTCCTGGCAGGCAGGCACACAGGGAGGAGGAGGATCCAGGCGCAACGGGGCAGGTGGCGAGCGGTGGCCTTTGTCGATTCCCCTGGCGCGGCGCGGCGTGGCATGGCGTTGGCGTCTGCCTGTCGGTCGCGGGCTCGCGCGCGTCCAAGCGAGAGCAGCAGCGGGACATGTGACCGCGTGACGGGCGTGAGGGGAGGCCGACCACGTACGCGGGCGAGAGCGTGTGGCCGGGCTCATGTGACCTGGCTAGCTTTTTCACCGTAACGGCCGCATACGCAGAGATCGGCCGTGTCGTAATCTTGCATCACACTTTTACTTGGCACTGTTATGTTTGTCTATCTCCAGCGCTCTCTCTCTCTCTCTCTACAGGTTTGCTTTGCAGCTAGTACTAGATCTGAATGTACCAGTACCGAGTGTTGGCGGTGACTTTGTACGGGGGGTGTCAGCGTTAATGTGATGCAAGGGCATTACTACGGAGTACTACTATCCAAATTTAACGCCAAGTGAAAAATATCAACGTAGTATTAGAGCGAGTATAATAAAAACGAGTAGTAAGTTTACAGCCAATTGATACAGGAGCTTCAAAAAAATCTTTGTGAATAAACTAAGTGTGGCATACATATTAATAAAGAAGTATGTTTTTAGTAACCAACTATCATATAGATTGCATACATAGTGTCGGTGTTTTCGGACCACCAATGAGTAAATTTGTATTTGCGCGTTTGGCTCGAATGGTGTGCTCGGAGGACATAAGGGTTTATACTGGTTCGGGCAGAACGTCCCTACGTCCGGTTTGCTGCTGCTTGTGTTACCGGTACTTGGTTTGCAGTAGGCGTTACAAACAGACGAGAGAGGGAAAGGATCCCAAGTCTCTGGTGAAAGGAGTGAACGGGTGCTGAGAGCTCGATCGCTGCTCAGCCGTGTGCTCGTGTCGTGCTCTTGTGTTTTTATCTCGTGGTTCAGTCTCGTGCGGATCTGGATCCCTTGTATGGGGCGCCCTGCTTCCCCTTTTATAGGCGAAGGAAAAGCGCGGGTTACAGCGGAGGAAAATGAGAAGAACAAGAGAGAGAAGAAGGCTTCCAGGATCGTTGGGTCCTTCTTCTCCTTCATGCGGGTCCCACTGATCATGAAGATATCAACAGGGACGGCTCCACGTCGCAACCCTATTCGTCACTAGCGCCATGCGCAGACGTCATCTACCGGTCATGGCGTTCTATTCCGTCCCAGCGGACGTCGTGGGGGAACTAACGCGCCTGTCAGCGTTCGTACGAGGGTTAGGCAGAACAGCAACGGCACGCCCGACGCTGTTCTTGATTTGAATCCTCAGGTATGGCCCGTCATGGCCACATGTTACATCGAGGCGTGTCAGTCTCTTCCCTGATGTCAGAGTTTTGACCCAGGCCCATACGCTTGGACCTGGAGTGGTTGGCGACGGTATGGGTCCCCATCGGACGAGACGGAACCCACGTCCTTGGGGTCGGGCGAGACGGAGCCCGCACCCAAGGGGTCGGGCGAGACGGAGCCCGCGGCCTCGAGGTCAGGCGAGACGGAGCCCGCGGCCTCGAGGTCAAGCGAGATGAAGCCTGCGGCCTTGGGCGAGACCCCCATGGCCTCGAGGTCGAGCGAGATGGAGCCCGCGGCCTTGGGGTCAGGCGAGACGGAGCCCGCGGCCTTGGGGTTAGGCGAGACTTTTTAAAACATCTTGCCCCATCCGGGGAAGTCAGCGTGGGCGCTAACTTTCTTGCTTTGGGTATCCCAAATATCGATACCCGACAGTAGCCCCGAGCCTGCGGAGGAGTAGAATACTCCTTTTAAGGCTTTTCTGAATGGGAGGACTCTAAGGGCCTTGGCCTTCCTTTTGTAGCCCGTGGCGTGTCCCAGTAGGGTGGCAGTTCCCTTTTGTCATGATCGGTCTTCTTGGGGGCATGTAACCGTAGGATTCGGGGGGTCGAAAATATTTTTCTTGATTCCGGTCCCTAGGATCCGATTGGTACGTTGTCGTACTGTGACCGCGCCTCCGCCGCCACCTTTGCTTCTCCGTAGCCACCTTCATCCTCCATGGATTCGTGGTACCGCTCTGATGTTACCCATGCGCGCATGGAGGGCCTCGTCAGGCGCGGTCTTCTCCGCGAGAGGACCGATGCGGTGAAGTGGCTAGTGCCCAGCCGCGAGGATGCGCCGGCGCCACCCGACGGTTACGTCGTCTCCTTCGCACCCTTCCATGAGCGCGGACTCGTGGTTCCTCCTCACCCATTCTTTCAGGGTCTGCTGCACCACTATCAGATCGAGCTGCAGCACCTGAACCCTAACAGGATCTAGCACATCGCGGCCTTCATCGCGATGTGCGAGGGGTACCTAGGGATCGAGCCCCACTTTGAGCTCTGGAGATATTTCTTCTCCATCTCCTTGATCAAGAAGGAGAGAGGCTGGGAGACCCCGATGCTAATGGGATGCACGGGCATCCACCTCCAGGGGCAGTGGGCGGCCAAGTACTTTCCTTGCCAGCTCTCCAGATCCAACAAGGGGCGGCACTCGCATTGGTTCTACTTGAAGAACGACCCTGCCGCTCCCTTGCCAATCTTCTCCAGGCGCCTGGTTGAAGAGGTACCACCGTCATGGCCGTGGGGGCCACCCGTCAAGGAGAAGAAGAGGATGCACGACCTCCTCGAGGCCATCGTGTTCCTAAAGACCCACGACCTTTGCGGGGTCGGCATCATCGGGGGGTATCACGAGAGGAGGGTGGAGCCTCTGATGGCGCGCGTCCTCCCGCTGTACGGGATGACGCCCGGTGCGCAACTCATTAGTACGACGCTCGCCCAGGGGCTGCTTCATGATAGCGAGGTCACGCAGCGCATCAAGGAGGCCACGGGGGAGGCCGATGCCGTGTTCCCGATCCTAGGGCATCCCGTGATGCGACCGGACGTGGGCTTCATCGAGCTACCGGCGAGGTTAGTCTTCCAGGACTCCATCGCGCCGCTGCTAGAGATGCGGCCATGAGGGCGGCGAACCGTGCCGTGGATGACCAGCGGAAGAAGAAGGACGACAAGGAGAAGAAACGGAGGTCGAAGCAGCGAGCGAAGCTACAGCGAGGGAAGCGGCGCCAAGTCTCGTCGGAAGAAGAGGAGGAGGAAGATGATGGCTCCATGTCGCCCATCCCAAGGGATGATCTGGCTGCCGGGGACGAGGACCCACCTTCGCCACAGGCGGGGCCCTTCCCGTGGCATGTCGCCAGGCAGGAGGGGGAGGACGCGCCCCCAGAGCCAGCAGAAACGAACCGCCCGCCGCTTCTGGACCATCGACGGTGGCCCCAGAGCCGATGGAAACAGGTCGCCCTGCTTCGTCCGAGCCCTCGGCGGCTTCTCCGGAGTCGGCGGGAGGCGGCCATTTTGATTCGTCCGAGCCCTCTGAGCCGAGGGAGGGCTCAAAGCAGCAACGTGCCAATGAGGAGCAGTCGTGTGGCAGAACCGCGTAAAATAACTCACTTCCAGAGGTGCTTATCTTCCATTAGACACTAAACACCCCAAGTGCGAGCTAATTTAAACAGTTATGTCAAGCACACCCCATCAGAGAACCCGAAAATCCACATTTTTCAACAGGATCATAAATGGGGGAATAAAGCTTACAACATTTTAGCCATTTCTTACATCCCTTTTCATGCAACATCAGAGTATAATATTTATTGTTTATAACAGCGGGATATAACCTTGTTATCAGAGTTTCAGTGAAAATAAAATCATTTAATGACAAGTTAAACATTAACATGATGATCCGTTATATACATCATAACAGGTTTAAGTTTTTCTATTGTAAAACATTTTGGCTGGAAGTTTTAAATAAACTTTATGTCCGCAACGTTAAGAAAATCCTCGCTAAGCCCACCAAGAGGTTCCCGCACACAAGTGTCAACTCTAGCATCCACCTATCACCTGCAATAGGATAGAACACACCCTGAGTACTCAATTGTACTCCACAAGACTTAGTCATCAGGAGGAAAGAAAAGTATCCAAGGATATGCAAGGCTATCTGGCTTGTGGATTTATTACATCTACAGGAGCATTACTAAACGTGTGTCCTTATATTCAATTTTATTAGCAGTCATCATTAGTTCATTAACTAACCATTCTATGTATTTACACCAAAATTTGGGAAGAAGAAGGCGGGAACTCGAAGCTTCCAAGATTGTGTCAATCAAGAAATCGATTGCATAAGAATCGATGTTAGCTGATTCAGATGCGGCACTGGAATTGGCTCTTGACGTCAGCAGATAACAATAATGAGCTACGGTTGGCATCGGGAAATACATGTCGGACTCAGCGAATGTTTTCTTTTATACCAAAGATTGTAATGAGTCGTACTTGAGTAGGATTTATGCTTAGACTCTGGGTATAAATATTGGACCCCGGCTATTGTAAAAAGACATCCAATCAATCAATACAAGTTACTTTTTTTAGCTTTACGCCAACCCTTAGGAGTAGGAGTAGTGTAGATCTCGGTGAGTTCTTCAACAAGGAGGGCTGCATCGGTCTGGCCGACCTCCGGCTTGTCTATAAGTACCATCATGGCTTATACTTCTGTTTATATGGTTGCATCGGTTAAGTTCGACCTCCACTGCGAACTCTAGTATAAGCTAGTTATCGACTCTTATCTAGTTTAAATACGACTGCATCGGTTAAGTTCGACCTCCCCTGCTCGAATTAGATTAAGGTCAAGTTATCGGCTCTACCTAAGAGTGGCATCCTTTGGGTAGATTCATTAAGTTACCGATCTTGCTGATATTCTTATTGTCATTAATTTTCAGCAACATCAACTTGCCCGGTCGAGATCGATCTAGATCAGCCTTACATCCTTTTAGTCTATCGTTTGCTTTGTTACAATACAATGTTTCTTACTTTGAGCGATGGGTTATGTTTCATTGACTGTTCTATTTCGATTTTGATCATGCATAGTATGCGGTTAAGGTATGTCCGATCTTGAGGAGGTTTGCTGGCTGGTTAAATCTGGTCTATAGTTCGCTTTTATGGTTGCAACAATCCGGTCGATCCCCACTAATGGCACTTTAGATCGGAGGATGCTAGTTGGTAGATTTGTTCTCGATCAGGCGTGACCTTAACTGTTTGCTATGCCTACATCGGCTAAATAGCCAATCACCTATGCTTGATTTGTCTTCATGATTCTATTATATGTGAATAGATCTGTTTACTTTGAAGGTTTGATTTGTTGTCTTTATCACGACTGCCATCGATCCGGTCGAACCCCACTGTTAGAGATAGCAAGTTAAGTCTGATGAGTTCATAGATTTGTCTATGTTAAATGGTCGATTGTTCACATGCTGTAGTCCTTTTTCCACCTGAATTGGCTATTTTGGCCGATTTGCCTAAGCTTTCACGCATATAGCATGTTTTTCGGAAAGCCTATCAATGTATAGATGGTTTTATGTATTCTTTGGTTTTTGTTTGTTATTATCATCATAGCTGCCATAGATCTAGTTGAACCTCACTGTTGATGGTAACAGATTAGATTCAGAGCGTTTGTAGATCTATTTGTACTAAACAGTCGATTTATTCGCATGTAATATCCTTTCTCGTTAGATTCATTGGCTCAATGCTTTACACTGGTAATACTCGCCTAGCTTATGGTTTTACTCAAATCTACGTGCATTGTACTTGTCAACATAAAATCAATCACGATCCACGAGCTTTACAGTCCGTAACAACCAATTTCTTCGCGTATCGGCCATTTAGTCGATTTTCCCATCTGGCTACTCCCGAAGCGGCACACTTGGAACTGTCTGGACAAAACCGGCATGTTCCACCTTAAATTACTGATAAACTTTCTCTCCTTGTCAATTGCAGGTCAAATTGACTGGCACGCCTCGGGAGGCATTCATAGCGTCGGCTAGCCTTGCGATTGAAGCCAAGCGGATCTCCGAGCTCATCCTAAGCAGATCCTTTTGGCTTGTTGTGTGCTCGGCGCATCGACACGTTTTTGTGCCGACACACGTTCTGGCATGCTCGGTGGGATCCCACAATCGTCATGACAGCTCACAATAATAGTGACATCCTTATGGTGTCGTACGAAGACCTACCTGATGAAGATAAAGATGTCATCAGCAAAGCTATAGAAGAATTTCAGAATAAGTATTTATTGTCCTACACCAAGACACGTGACAATAAAGTTGTTCAGAAATATCTACTACTAAGAGTTTTGTTGCAAGGACAGTCAGATGCGAACGAAGCTGAAGATAGGCATTTCTTCATAGAAGCTGTAAATAAATCTGTTCATGATGCCATATTAAATCATAATATAGTCTTCTTGAACACATTCCACAACACCATGAAAGAGGTGTTTCATGGATATCCAATTGATCAGGTTGGACTGGTTTACTATAACATTCCACATCCGTCGAATCAGGGGACTAATCAAGCCGGTACTAGCCATCAAGAAGCAACACTAACTGGTAATGATGATGTCCAGGCAATTCAGAGCTCATCTGAGCAAATTCAAGGCACCACCACCAATCAAGTACAAAATAATCCTAGATCAGTGGTGCAGTATGTGCAACAGTCGACAGGGCAAGGTCAGAACTAGGTGGTTAATTTTGGCACATCAGCCCAAATACCGTCGTTGGCTCAAAAAATAGTGCCATTAGTTCAAAGGATTCGTAGAGATACAGATCCTAGCATCCACAACCAGAGACTTCAAGTAGCAAACCAGTAAAGGACCCAGCAGATAGAGATTCCATAAGGGTATCATTATGGCACAGATTACAATACCCTTCACATGATGCCAAATCCAGGGTATCAAGGTACCCGAAATTTTAATCCATAGATGGGTCAGCAATTGCAGAGAAATCCAAATTCAAATGCTGATGAGTTGTTGCTTAGAGTGACCGAGATGATGACAAATCAGTTCGGTTTGAAGCCAAAAGGGTAGACCTTCTCGTACAAACGCCCATATCCAGAGTGGTATGATTTGATCGCTCTTCCTATAAATTAAGACTCCTAGAGTTTGTTAAGTTCACTATCCAAGATAGCACAAGCATAATAGAACATGTCAGCCGGTATCTTACATAGTTGGGCGAGGCATCTATTGAAGAGGCCCATCGAGTTCCTTTCTTCTCCTTGTCCCTGTCAGGACCAGCCTTCACTTGGTTTTCATCACTGCCAATTAACTCTATTGCCAATTGGGCTGACCTAGAGAAGAAGTTTCATATATATTTTTACACTGGGATAGGAGAAAATAAAATTACCAATTTGATGACCATAAGGTAGAGAACTAATGAATCAGGCATCGAGTTTCTTCAGAGGTTCTGAGAGACTAGAAATTTGTGCTTCTGACTGATGATCAGCTAGCTGCATTGGCCGTTCAAGGAATGTTGCCAACGTGAAGAGAGAAGCTGCTGAGACAAAAGTTTGACAATTTGGGTTAGTTGGCTCAACGAGTGGCAGCACTCAATAGCCAATTTCAGAATATGCGTAGAGATACCCGATTCTAGAAAAGTGCCGTAATTGCCGAAACCTATAATTCATATTCAGTTGATGGCGGCTATGAAGACGATGAAGAAGAAGAGGTTGCCACGGCTGAATGGAATTGGGGTAAGAAGACAGTAATGGTGTCAAATCCTTGGGGAAGAGGAGTCGAAGAGAGCTATGATTTCAACATCACAAAATCAGACAAGCTCTTCAATTTCTTGCTTGAGAAGGAACAGATCAAGTTGCCCGACAATCATGTTATGTTGCCCCCTGATCAGTTGAAGAATAAGAAGTTCTGCAAATTTTACAATGCCACTTCTCATTCTACTAATGAGTGCAGAGTTTTCTGGCAACATATACAGAGGGTTATTCAGCAAGGAAGGCTCAAATTTGATACACCTTGAAAGATGAAAATTGATGATAATCCTTTCCCAAGAGATCAGAACATGGTTGATGCTAGGTTGCTCAAAGGGAAGACTAAAGTTCTAACATCAACTAGATCAAGAGAAACTGGAACAGTCGATCCTAAGATACAAATATCGGCTAATGAATATAGAAAGATTAGAAGGCGTCGTAACCAACAAAAGAGCCGATATCAGGGAGAGACGTCAAGGGATGGGGCGACAAGGCCACGTGTTACAACTCGAATTTTGTTGAATAAATGACAGCGGCAGAAGGAAAAGGATTATCAGCGTTGGTTAGAGGAGCAAGAATACCAGTGTCAACAAGAAAAAGAGAGGTATGAAAGAAAACAAGCTGAATCACATTAGAATTATCCTTTCTTCAGGCATTGTTGGAATGAAGGTTTGAAATTGCCTACTAGAAATAACTGCCCGGAGTGTAGCGAGCAATATTGGGAGTTTAGGCAATCTCAAGCCAATCGCCGGTCTATCCATGCTCGAGATGAGTATCATCATGATAATATGGATCGGTGCTTAAAAAATAGGAGTGTTCATGATCGGCTTGGGAAACGAGTTGTTGATCAAAATTGGGCTGATTATGAAGAAGAAAGTAATGAGGAAGAATATGTTTGGCAGGAAGGCCAATGGTGTCCAGAAGGTTTGATAAGAAGCTAGAAAACAAGGGTGCAACGTCTAAGAAATAGGGAGCTAGAACAGGCTCAGGCATCTGGTAGACCTCAAGTGTGGCGTGCTAAACAAACAGCCGATAGGGGTCAACCATCGGCTAATATTCAAATAGCTTTTCTATTGCCATCGGAATTTAAAGCTCCAGCAAACCAAGAAGTCTATTTGGATTTTAATGAATCAGAGTATGAAGAAATAGTTGCCAAGTTGATAGTGATATAGCAGGCTATATTCGATAAGCCAATCAGGCATCGGCACTTAAAGACTTTATATGTAAAAGGTTTTGTTGATGGGAAGCCGATGAGCAAGATGTTGGTGGATGGAGGTGCTTCTGTCAATCTTATGCCTTACACTACTTTTCGTAAACTTGGCAAGGGACTAGGAGATTTGATTGAAGCCAACATGATGCTTAAGGATTTTGGGGGTAATGTATCCAAGACCAGGGGGGCAATGAACGTAGAATTGACAATCGGAAGTAAAACTTTGCTCACTACATTCTTTGTCATTGATGGAAAAGGGTCATACAGTCTACTCCTTGGTCGTGATTGGATTCATACAAATTGTTGTGTACCATCAACCATGCATCGATGTTTGATTCAGTGGCATGGAGATGATGTTGAGCTGGTTCGCGCTGATGAATCTATGAGTATCGCAACAGCCGATCCAGTATATTGGGAGCTAGAAAACTTCGAGTGTTTTTCTAGCAAGCTATGGGAAGGAGGCTTCATTAAGATTAGTGATGAAAGCCAACAGCCGATCCAAGCAATCGGCTCTTAGAGTTTGTTTTAATGGATAATCCAACAGATGACACAAGTGGTAAGCTAGGACATGGCTTCGCGTCGGCCGGTGGATTAAAGAAGATAGACATTGGTCCTAGAGATAGGCCCAGGCTGACATGTGTGAGCGATAAGTTGGATCCTGAGTGCAAGCCAGATCCGATAGATTTATTAAAGGAAGTTTAAAGATTGTTTTGCTTAATGAGATGCTTGGCTTAGATTGATCAATTATTTAATCTTTGGTCTGAAGAGTTCTGGTACAACCTATCAAAAGCGATCGATGAAAAAATGTTTGAAGGAATATTATCCTAACGTTTGGATCAACACTTGATAGCCGATTTGTTCAGTCATTGGCTCTAATAGCCGGTACCAGAAGGGTATCGCCTTTAGTTTAAAATTAACCCAAAAGGGGGAAAAGTTGATACAAGATGTATTGCCTATAGAGCAAAAAACACAGAAGCAACCATGACGTATACAAAGGCATTGCAGAAAGCACACTGAGATACGATTATAGGAAAAATATAGATTTATTGATTAGTTTGCCCTAAATACAAACTAATCAAAAACATTGTTTATCACATCTTGAGCGGATGCGATGTCCACAATGGCCTCCGCTGCATCGACGAATTCCTCGATCAACTCCTCGTGCTCCTCGAGGCCATCGCCCATCTAAAAGCTGGTCTCCATGGTCTGGAGCTCGTACCCGGACCAGACCTATGCCTCGGTCAGCGCCACCAACGCGCCATTACGTTGTCATGAAGGGGCGATCTCCTGGACGCGGGTCGGGACGTCGTGGAGGCGGGCGTTGATGAGGGGGCCTCGGGCATTGACGACCGCCATAGCCACATTCGCCGCCAGTTGGAGGGACTCCAACTGCATCGTCAGGGCTGGTGATCACAGAAATAAAAGTGCTATCAAGATAAGGAAAGTGGAAGTCAAAATAAAGGTGTTCTTGGAGTCTATCTTACCCGCCACCATGGTGTTGGACTCGGCTAGCTGCGCCCAAGCAACGCTAGCCTCTTCCTCGGCAGCATGAAGGGTAGCTTGAGAGACCCCGAGGCGGATCTCAAGCTGGCTGTTCTCCCGAGTTGCCTCGGAATAACGATCCTGGGTTGCCCTCCACTCTCGGAGAAAGCATCGGGCGTCGTTGCCATTATAAGAATCGGAGGAGTCTGATGATGAGTCCGGCGCAGAGGCAACGTTAGATACGGCATTGGAGGGCTCGCCGGCCCTGGGAAGAGGACGAAGGCTATCATTCAAGATGAACCTATAAACAGGTTAGAAAACTTCATCGCCATGAGCAGAAGATATCGCTGTCACCTCATACGATGAAGGCGCTGGCTCACCAGCATGTCCTCCTCTAGAACCTCCTCCGCCGCGCATTTGCCTCGGTTACCCTTGTTGGCCATGGAGTTTGGTTGGATCTACAAGAAGGGGCAAGAAAACTGCTATAGAGTTTGCAAGGGCGGAGAAGTGCAAAGGAATAGGAACAGTTGCAAGTATAGATGTGTCCGAGGCTAGAGCCCTCGGCTGGTATTTGTAACCACGAATCAAGGTGGTGGACATCTCGGGATATGCAAAAGGCAACCGCAATTAACAGGAGGTGAAGTGCCACCGCACTAATGCCAAGAGAATGCGACTAAGGAACAAAAGGTTGAGGGGTTTTCTTGATAAAGGCTATGTTTTCAGACTTAATCGGATGAAGGTTAGAAGTCTGGAATCGGCTATTTTCAAATTGGCTCTTTAGCCAAAACAGGAAATACAATAAAGCAACAAAAGATATGGTTATCATTGATTCTACACAAGATACATGTTGATATATAGATTACAAGTCTAGAACATCCTGGATTGCTTTCAATGCTTTGAACCGGATAGCATCGACTTTTGTGATTTGTTGCTTGTCTTCGTCGGCTGATCCAGGAATATCCTCAAGGCTACTGCAGATGGCCCTACCTTCTCTGACCTTGGCCAGTAGTTCTTGTTTCTTCTGCTTAATGGCATCGGGTACTTGAGCCAGATTGGACTTGTGGAGATCAATGGCAGCTTTCACATTCTCTAGTTCCTTCTCAAGTTCTACACGCCTGGCTTCTAGTTGAGTCAGCTCTGGATCGATCCTAAGAGAAGAGTTCTTCAAATCATCGATCAGCTGTGTCAGCTCTTTGGCCTCTTGCCTGTTGGAGTTCTTCTTAGCTAGTAAAGCTTCACAGTTAGACAGTCTCCTCTGAGCCTTTTTCACCTTTGGAGCTTGATCTTCAATGTGGACAAAGATGACAAAACCTTGGTAAGAACCGGGGATGAATTATCCTTAAAGGCCAAGGAGATTCTTTGCATTAAATCTGCATCTTGGACCAAATCGGCTATATTCTTCTCAAGCATTGACAAAATATCCCTTAGCCGATTTCTGGTCTCTTATGATAGAGCTTCTTTAGAAGAGGCGGCTGATGAGCGGATTTCACCTTCATCTAGATACTCTTCAAGATTGAAAGAGTAGCTCGGAGCTGAAAGATTAAGTACCTATATATAAGAAAATCTTGTTAAGAGGATTGAATCAGTTGATAAGAAGATAAATGATGAAGTAAATACGGTACCTTCTCTGAGATAGCTTCTATCTTAGAAGAAAGAATGGCTGACGATGCACCAATGGTATCTGGTTGAATCAGCTGTAAACTCTCGACATTGGTATCTGCAAACATCAAGGAAGATTTTTAGTTCATGATTGTTGCAGGGGGATAAAATAGATATATGATTTTCTTACCCTCAGTTGTGTGCTGAACTGGGGAATCGACAGTTTAGGCATCAACAACAGCAGGATCATCTTCAATGCCAATAGGATCATTTTCAATAGGGAGACTGTCAGACTCCTGCTCTTGCATGGATGTTTCCTCAGGAAGTATCTGGTGTGATAAATAGTCAGATAAAGGGTGAAAATTGAATAAAATTAGAAGTTTTGAGAAAAATACCTTAGCAGCATCAGGGGGTGAAATGGAAGGACTCACATCTTCTGCTGTCTTGGAAGCATCGGTTGCTTCAACCGAAATCGGCTCCTTTTGAGGATCGGCCGATGAAGGTCTAGTTGATGCTGACTTGAACGCCTGGGACAACAGTTCCGCACCCAGAGCAAGTTGAGACACAATGGTTGATAACTGTGAAGAAAGGAATAGGATTAGAAGTTGAATATCACTTTGAGAAGTGGAGTTATTGTTTTACCTTGGCAGTCGATGGTCTCATTCTACGAAGTCTTTTCCCAGTAACAGTTTTTTGGGTTGTCCCATGGGCCGCATTGCGCTTTGAAGATTGATACGTTACAATAGTGGAGGCAGCATGAGTTTTCATCAGCTTCATCAGTGGAGGTGCAGCTGATCCTATTCTTGAAACCGGGCATGGTGGCTGATAATCTATAGGATGCCCCTTCCTATCCAAGCTTGGGGGATCGAATTTGGTGTCCTAAAAAGGTCTATTAGAACAGTTGGCAGGGGAATTCATCGAATAATTTTTTTGAAAAAAGGAATGATAAATTACCTCACTATCGGGAGCAAACTCTCCATCCTGAGCTATGGATCTAGGGTGGACCGACCCACAGAAGAGATGGGAGTACCATTCTTGCCACCAAGAGTCAAAAAGGTTGGAAGAGAAGTTGACTCTTGTCTAGTCATGCAAGCAAAAGAAAGAAAGATCTGATCCTAGTTGGAAGACTCTGGAGGATTCTAGTACTTCACTAATACCCTCTCTTGGCTTTAATATATCCTTGAAGAAAGTTGAGGAGGCAGTTGACCAAGACCAAACTGACGAGCTACAAAACAAGGGTTGTAAAACTCATAGGTTGGAAGGTTGCCTGGAAGGAGGGAACCTGTGGACATTTTGCCTCGACCATGACAAAATTTGGCTGGAAGAACACAAGGTTTGATGAAAGAGTTGAAGATTGCAGCTACCGTTTCATCTGAGCAGCCTGATTCAAATCGAAATTTGAATGGGAAGACCAGCTCACTGTTCTCATCTTCATCATAGGGTAGCCAAGTCAGGGTATCTGCATCAAACCCTCTATAAAACCTCTTGAAGAGATGGCCAACATCGATAGCAATTGTTATGGCTGATGCGGCGTCACCATAGTTCATGCACTGACGGGTTCTTCCTTCTTTGCCTCTATATTCCTAATCAAAGTTGGAGGAAGGGAAGCTCAAATTCTGGAGATTTGGCATTACAATCTTATGCATATACAAGTTTAACCACATTTGTATTAGCCACCAAGGGCCGCTGATGGTGTGTACTGCTTCATTCTTCAGCAGCTAAGTGGCCACCTGATGCATCAAATGGTAAGCTGATCCCAACAGATATTTGCCAAGAGTAATTTTAGCGCCTACTGCTAGATGCTCTGCCATGAGTGTATGATTATAAGTCGAGCCACAAGATGACCCATAGAAGATGAATCTTTCTAACCACATGTTTAGGAAGGCTACATATTCTCTTTCACTAATAGTTGACCCATCTCTAATATGGTTCAGAATGTAGCTTGCCCATCCTGTGCAGTCTGATATTTTAGCTAATTTCTTGGATCTGGCACTTAAAAATTCAAAATGTTGCATTGATCTTGTTATTCTAATGCCGGTCAATATATAAATATCGGCCAAAGTTATGGTCATTGGGCCATGACAAAAAACAAAAGCATTTAGGGTGTTAGACCAGAAATAAGATGCAAAAATCAGGAGTGAATCGTTCTGCTCCATCTCAGACAACGATAGTGTCAAGTATTGATTCAAGTCATAAACCTCCCAATCTATAGCCTTTTTATCGGATACCCTACGAAACCAGTCTCTCCATCCCTAGGCATTTTGGGCCAGTTTCTGAAGAGAGTTTTGGTGTTCCAAGAGGACAAATCCACTATAGATTATTTGAAGGGGATTTGGTTGGTTTCTTGACGGACAAAATCAGATGGATCAGGGTCACCCATAGGCCCAAGAAAATAGACATTAGGAGTAACAGCCGATGGAATCAAGATGTCGTTCCTCATTTCCTAGAAATCAGATTAAATAAATTTAAGAAGAAAGGAAGTGCAGGGTAGCGGCTGATACTTGGAAAGCGGGAACGTGGAAGCATACCTCAGGGACGTGGTCGCTGGTCGCCATTGCAGCCAAAATAGATCTGAATCAAGGAAGGGTTGCTTGAAGAATAGCTTGATGAAGCGAAAGATTTGCTAGGGTTGAGGCCTTGGCGATGGCGGCTTTGGTTGTTAAGATTTGCTTGAGAAAGAAGAGGAAAGCAAATGAGCCGAGTAAGTTGGCAAAGGTACTGTTGGGATATTATATAAGACTCAGACTGAGAAGTCAGGAGTCATGTGTATATCTTGGAATAAAACGGTTGCGACGTGGTAAATAGGTAAATAGGAATTTTGGAATAAAATCATTTTTATCCTAAAATTGGGGGGCATGTGTTTACACCAAAATTTGGAAAGAAGAACGTGGGAACTCAAAGCTTCCAAGATTGTGTCAATCAAGGAATCGATTGCATAAGAATCGATATCAGCATAAGAATCGATATCAGCTAATTCAGATGCGGCACTAGAATCGGCTCTCTTCGAATGATGTCAGCAGATAACGACAATGAGCTACGGTTGGCGTCGGGAAATACATGTCGGACTCTACAAAAACGGAAAGATTAGGGTCCAAGTCATCTTAAGATAGGAATGTTTTCTTTTATACCAAAGATTGTAATGAGTCGTACTTGAGTAGGATTCATGCTTAGGCTCTGGGTATAAATATTGGACCCCGGCTATTGTAAAAAGATATCCAATCAATCAATACAAGTTAATTTTTTTGGCTTGACGTCAACCATTAGGAGTAGAAGTAGTGTAGATCTTGGTGAGTTCTTCAACAAGCAGGGCTGCATCGGTCCGGCCGACCTCTGGCTTGTCTGTAAGTTTCGTCATGGCTTATACTTCTGTTTGTATGGCTGCATCGGTTAAGTTCGACCTCCACTGCGAACTCTAGTATAAGCTAGTTATCGACTCTTATCTAGTTCAAGTATAGCTGCATCGGTTAAGTTCGACCTCCACTACTCGAATTAGATTAAGGTTAAGTTATTGGCTCTACCTAAGAGTGGCATCCTTTGGGTAGATTCATTAAGTTACCGATCTTACTGATGTTCTTATTGTCACTAATTTTCAGCAACATCAACCTGTTCGGTCAAGATAGATGGTTTTATGGATTCTTCGGTTTTGTCTTTCGGAAAGCCTATCAATGTATAGATGGTTTTATGGATTCTTTGGTTTTGGTTTGTTATTATCATCATAGCTACCATTGATCTGGTCCAACCTCACTGTTGATGGTAACATATTAGATTTAGAGCGTTTATAGATCCATTTGTACTAAACAGTCGATTTGTTCACATGTTATATCCTTTCTCATTAGATTCATCGGCTCAATGCTTTACACTAGTAATACTCACATGGCTGATGATTTTACTCAAATCTACGTGTATTGTACTTGGTGATATAAAATCAATCACGATCCATAAGCTTTACAGTCCGTAACAGCTGATTTCTTCGTGTATCGTCCATTTAGTCGATTTTTCCTGTCTGGCTGCTCCCGAAGTAACACACTTGAAACTGTCTGGGCAAAACCAGCATGTTCTACCACAAATTACTGATAAACTTTCTCTCCTTATAAATTACAGGTCAAATGGACTGGCACACCTTGAGAGGAATTCGCAGGGTCGGCTAGCCTTGCGATTGAAGCCAAGCGGATCTCCAGGCTCATCCTAAGCAGATTCTTTCGGCTTGCTGTGTGCTCGGCGCATTGACATGTTTTTGCGTCGACACTATGTAAGCACCTATGCTAGTTTCAAGCAGGTGGTAAGCAATCAGAACCATTTTACCATCATTCATATTCCAGTTCTTACTACGATGCTAGACCATAGCCAAGTCATACCGTATCACACGACGATTTGCGAACCGATGTATCCCAGCTGGGTACCCCGAAACACACGCCCCGCTTACACCCTAGGCACATGCAAGACCAACCCACCACTCTCCTGTCAAGGGGTCCAGGTCCCTATCCAAACTTGGACTCCAAGCCCCCACTCCTGAGTCTCGGACTCAGTGTGGTGCTTAGGCCTCCACCATCCCCGCCTCCAATCAGCCGGTCTGGAAAGAGCCAGAACCCATGAAAAGAGAGCAACGAGCCTTCCCGCTCCCATAAGCAAGTATGTGCTTAGGATAATAAGTCTATGACCTGACTACCATTCATAGCAACAGACGGTCCTCAATCGACACAGGCGGAACAAGTGCAATCCGAGCCTCGCTCGAATGCCTAACCAAGTCCAGATCCAAAGTATCATTCCGCCTGGTCTCCAATTATCATTCGTATATATTCCATGTGACAGTAACAATAATATCTTTCCTATCTCTCGCGAGTAACAGGTAATCACTCGACTTCTACCGGATCCTATAGCATAGCAATCTACATGATCCTGACATACTAGTATGACTCATACGATAAGGATATATATATGCAAGTGGTTTTCATTCAACTCCTTAAAACTTAATGCACAAGCATAAGATAAGGTGCAGAATAATAGGGTTATGCACCAGGGCTTGCCTGAGTAAGATATAACCAAAGTTAATGTTCCATCATGATGACATGATCGTCAAGGCACCATCTTCTCTGCTACTTCGGTCGACTCCACGATCCATCGTTGTCCCTATTATGATATTTGTGGATGCAATGCAGAGACGTAAATAATCAATGGCGATCGCAACTCTTAAAATATGATTATGCCTCTCAAGTTAATGAGCTAGCTTTGATGACTAACATACTAGACCATGTATCCAAGTTGTCGAACTAGGCGCTAATTTCCCTTAATGTTTTAGTTATAAAATCCCTAGGTGTTTCTTTATTTCCTTTTATTTACTATATATATAAACTAGGGCTCATTAGTTACCTCAGCAAACTAATTATTCTGAAGCTACAAAAATTACAGATGGCACATAATAATACTATGGAGCTACTGTAAAAATTTCAAAGCTAACACTACCATCATTCTATCACAAAAATTCCCACATATTTGCATCTTAAGCATCTTAGTTTAATTTAAGAACTCCTACAAATATTATAGAACTTTATGGAAAGATATACTAGCAGACGGAGCATGATTTTAGGAACCTAACAAGATTAGTTTCACAATTTTTGGACCACTACACAAATTGATATTGAATTTACAATTTGCCTTAGAAACTAAATTAGAAAATGTTTTAGAATTCGAAACGGGCCGGTGGCAACCACTTTGGCCCAGTAGTCCAACGCGGCCCGCGCGGAGCGGCCACGCGCGCAGCAGGCCGGCCAAGCAAGCGGCCCATGGCGGGGAGCCCGCACTTTTGCAGAAAACTCCCCATACTATGCGATTATTTCCTGGCGCCTTTGCTCACTATTCCACAAGAGGCGCATTTTTTATCCAGCACCCCCAACAAAACCATCCTCACACTGAGCCAATCCCTGAGACACCCACTACTCGCCGGCGCCACTCCGGACGGCGCTGCGTGGCCATGCCGGCCACCCAGGGACCGACTCGGCTCAATAAGCAGGCCGATGGGGAACTACGAGCCAACGCGCAACGACGAGGAGCGAACGGGGCTCCACAATGCACCACCGAATGCTATCCATGACGGCAGGTGGAATCGCACGATGGTGCTGTTGTTCCAGCGATCTAGAGCTCTAACAAGGCGGTCGAGATGACGGGGAGGCATCAGGAGCTCACCATGTTTTGTATTGTGGTGACGGTTGAGTTGGAGAGGGTTCGAGCCGAGCTAGCCACGTGCCCCCGATGGGCGCGGTGGTGCTCCAGTGCAGACAAGGTGGCATCAGCACGTCGACAAGGCATGCCCTGGCCGAACAGAAATGAGCACCGGATAGAGGAAGTTAACACGAGCTCAGAAACACCCTCAATTTGATTCTTTTCCCACGGAGTGGGACTTACCCCAAACCTATGGCTGTGGCAGCGCCTATGGCCGGCGGCGACGAAATTGCCAAATTGGCCACCAACGAGGTGCACCTGTGCCTGATACGAGACAGCACGCAAGCGGTCGCTCTTAATTAGCTGCTAGAGTGTTGATCCAGGGTGGCGTGCAACAGACCACGAGCAAGGTGAAAATGGCGCAGCTCTACTGATCAAGGCAGGCAGCAATGACTATGCTTGACCCAGCCAAACCCGGTCGAGGCCGTGATAAATACGCGAGGACAAGCTCATGGCGTGGCTTAGAGGGAGCGGTCACTAGCTACCAAGATGGGATGGCTCATTCGGACAGACAATGTCTGCGGTAGCGAAACAGAGCCAAGCTCAAGCCACCGCACGGAGTCAAGGCGCCACACGACACAAGAGGAGCGATGACATCCCGACAAGGATAGGCACGCGACGAGGTAGGGAAGACCGCTAGCGACTCGACGGTAGCTGGATTGGATGGCGAGAAGAGCGCCACGTCGATCCGAGGGTGGCCGCCAAGGCACTGGCCTGGCCCTGCGTGTGGCACAGCGGCACATCGTGGCTAGGACAACACGAGGGCACAGGAAAGCGAGGGGCACGCCACAGCGTCGGCCGACACGCAGCAACAACATGCGCACAGGCCTGAGGAGAAAATCACGGCCAGCAACAGCTAAGCCCGGCGCCCGCCACGCGCGTGCACACGGTGACCACGAGCCTGGATAGGAAAGTGACAAGGGTGACGTGCACGAGTTTTAAGCGAACGAACAAGGTTGGCGTCAAGGTGAGTCAAGAGTTTTTGTCATCCTTTTGTCCTAATGAATTTTTGCCACGAATTGACTGCCATGTCCCTTGTAGCGTCGGAGGACGTAGGGCTCTACTGTGGCTTGCTCTGAAAAAGATCCTCCTCCGGCGAACGCGCCAGGAGTCGATTGTCGTCGCACCGGTGGAGGG
This sequence comes from Miscanthus lutarioriparius, assembly GCA_904845875.1. Classification (NCBI taxonomy): domain Eukaryota; kingdom Viridiplantae; phylum Streptophyta; class Magnoliopsida; order Poales; family Poaceae; genus Miscanthus; species Miscanthus lutarioriparius. Next base: position 18,098,275 of record CAJGYO010000019.1, read on the forward strand.
CGTGAGTGGCGTCGGGGCAGCCACGGTGTCGACCAGGGAGGCACAGCCGATGGCTGTGTCCATAGGAGAGCAGGCAGAGAAGGGCGCATTCAGGGCACCCGTGGTGGGCGTGGCATGGCCAGTCATGTCCTCGACATCGCAGGTGGAGGAGGCACGGCCAGAGCCATCGTTCGTGCAGGTGGCCATGTCTGCGGCGTGTTGGATGGAAGGGGGCGTACCCAAGGCATCCTTCGTGGATGTGGTGATAGGGCAGGCCTCCGTGTCCATGTCACCCACCCCCTCTATCACTAGAGGAGCCGCTCTAGAGGAGCTGTCGCTGCCGGAGAGGTCGGCGCCGCTTGACATCGGTGCAGGGACATCTTGGTCTCTGGTCCGAGTGGCTGCCCTTGATGAAGTGGCAGAGGAGAGGGAATGGGGGAGCGTTCACACAGAGGATGGGGACGCGGTCCGCACCCTAACCACCATGCTGGGCTCGATGCGCGACATCGTCGCCCTGATTGGCCAGGTATGATATGACCGTGCTTTCGACCCCCATGTTCTTTTTTCGCTTCTCTAAGTCTTGTCTTCTTCGTAGGTCCTTATGGCTCGCAACAGGGAGAAGTCCTAGCTCCTTGCTGAGGAGATGCAATGGAGTGAGGGGCTAGCCACACAGCTCACTGTCGCCCGTCAGGAGGTGGCTGAGCTTACCCCTGCCACTCGAAAGGTGGCCGACCTCTAAGTCAGGGAGAAGGATGCTCGCGACGACACCCGTAAGGATGAGGAGAAGCTCATGGCCCTAATCGAGAGGGCGCGCAGGGACGCCATGGAGGCCGAACGGCTATGGAAGGAGCGGGACAACTTGTTCCAGGCCATAGAGGAGCTAGCTCATCAGGAGCGCACCGACGCTCAACAGCGGGTCAACCACCTTGAGAAGGAGCTCCGAAGGGAGAGGGACCTAAAGGTTGCAGCCGATGAAATGTCCGTCGGGCTCGCCACGGAGGTCGGGCAGCGCCTGGAGGCCGAGGTGACCCGGCAGCGCGATGAGGTGCGTAGGCTTCGGGTGGACGTGGACGGTAAGTTCTCGGTTTCCCATGTTGTCTTTCTCCCTGGAATCCATGGTAGGCCTTTTGACACGATCGGTATGTGACTTGGGTAGGTCTCGACGACAATCTCGGGTCAGAGGTGGTGAAGAACCATGGCCTAGAGAAGGACCTCAGCGAGGTGAAGGACAACCTCTAGAAGGAGAGCGATGAACATGACAATCTATGCATCGTAGTCTAGCTGGTCTACGACGAGCTCGAGCTAGCCCCAGAGCAGGAGACAAGCTCCCTCATGGTTCACGCCACCTAGATTATGGACCGGGCACATGATATGGCGAGGGGCGCGCTTCGCTTTGGCATTCACCGATCATTTGTGATCGTCCGTTCTCATTATAAGAACATCGATCTGGCGACGATGAGCCAAGGCTTCGCGCCCATCTATATCGATGCCGAGCTAGACGTCATCGAGGAGGAGGTGGCCCTTGGTGCATGACCTTTCTGCCAAGATAGAGGATGAAATCATCCCTTCAAGGGGTTAGTTTAGTTAGATAGGTTGGGTGGCGCCTTTGTAATAAGTGGACGAGTTCCATCCCTTTTGTTTCATTTGAACAAGTCTATTATTTTGTTTTGATTTGAACGAATTTGTTCTTTCTCCCTTTTATGTGTAAAAAAGGGGTCAATGCGCTCTAACCCTTCCTTTTGTTAAGACTGTAGAGCTCAAGGTGTGGGTGAGAAAACTCTAGTCACGCTGGTAAGCATGAGTGCCATAGCCGCTGGGGCATAGGTTTCTTGTAGTCCGACCAGTTTTACTCGGCGTTCGTTTCCGCAAACCTTGCCTCTAGGTTTTTAATGTGATAAAGGGTTGGGCATGGCGACTGTTTCAAAAAGGGTATATATATATACCCTTATCAGCCCCTAAGTGAGACCTGACCCCTTGCCATTGCTGGGGTCGGATTTCACTAAAGGTCGAGGAGATGATAGCGAAACTGGTGGGAGAAAGCATTTTTTAGAAACATTATTCTTAGTTTTCGTATGTACCGCCTCCCTAGGATCCGAGCCATCATTCTACGACCACGCATTTGGTCTCCTTACGAGTCCAACTTCCCTCGAGCCCCCACGCGTTGCAGGGGTCCGGTCGAGGGGTTAGCTCGTCTTTGTGATTGTCACCCTGTCCGTGGTTTCCGCAACCGGAGGGGTTGAGCTAACGTCACTTGCCTCGATGGCTCGAGTGTCGTGCTCGATGAGCTCGCTAACGGGCATGTTCGAGTGGAATCCGAGTCCATCGTTCATAACGACATCGGCATAGCCATCATGTGGCATTCCACTGCTCCTTAACCCGCTTCCTGGCAGATGCTTGAGTCATTTTGGAGACCGACTTAGGTGGCCCGCTGGCCTCCCCTCGATGGAGATTCTATGGGCATGGCTTGAGGTTAGGATCGAACGAGAAGGTCGAGATGACCCTGCCCGCTTCTGAGCAGGTCAGGCAAAGCCCGCAAGGGCTCATCTACGTTTTCTCCCCAGGCTCTGTTCGACGCGAGGCTACGTCGAGCCCTTCATGGGCCAGCCTTCAAACCCCGGTCGGTCACCGCTCATGTTGAATGAGACAACTACCGCTTCATGACACGACGTGAAGCGTTGTGATGCAATAATTGCATATGCGATGCTTGGATGTATGAGAATGGATGAATGAATGCTCATGCACTGGAGAAGTAAAGTGGGGGTTGGTAAAGTTACCTCGATGGCTTAAGTGACGGGTTCAGGGGGCTCTTATCAGATATGTCCGAGTGGAATCCGGGTCTGTCGTTTGTGACGGAGTCGGCATAACCCGCATGGGGCATTCTACTGCTCCTTACTAGTCTCTAGACAGCGGGCCAAGCCATCTGATCGACTTGGGTGACCCGCTGGCACAGGACTTACCTCGATGGCTCGAGTGATGGGTTTGGGGAGCAATTACTAGATATGTCCGAGTGGAATGCGGGTCCATCGTTCATAACGGAGTCGGCATAACCTGCATGGGGCATCCTACTGCTCCTTACCCATCTCTTGGCAGTGGGCTGAGCCATCCGATCGACTTGGGTGACCTGCTAGCACAGGACTTACCTACGGAGATAGAGGATGAGGTCATCCTGCCCAAGAAATTAGGTAGGCAAATAAGCCAGGTGGCGAACTTGTAATAAATGGACAAACTCTTAAATTTTGTTATGGCCAAATAGATTTTTAGCCCTTCTCCCCTTTTTGTATAAAAAGGTTAATGCGTTCCGACCCTTTTCATCGTTAAGGCTGTAAAGCTCAGGGTGTGGGTGAACAAACTCTGATCACGCTGATGAGCAAAAATGCCATAGCCACTGGGACGTAGGTTTCTTGCAGTCCGATCAGTTTTACTCAGCGTTCGTTTCTGCAACCCTTACTTCTAGATCTTAACGTGAGAGAGGGTCGGGCATAGAGAATGTTTGACAGGTGGATATACTCTCAAATGCGTTCCGACTCTTTTCGTAGTTAAGGCTTAAGAAGCTCGGGGTGCGGGAAAAAACTCTGATTATGCTGGTGAGCAAAAATGCCATAGCCACTGGCGCATAGGTTTCTTGTAGTCCGACCGATTTTACTCAGCGTTCACTTCTAGGTCTTAATGTGAGAAAGGGTCAGGCATAGAGAATGTCTACTGGATAGATATGCTCTTACTAGCCCCTGAGTGAGGCCCGACCCGCTGCCTTTGCTGGGGTCGGGTGTCACTAAAGATCGAGGAGTTGATAGCAAAACTGATAAGAGAAAGTGTGCGTAAATTTAAGGGTAAAAGCGACGTAGCTATTCGATGTTCCAGGCGTTGATGAAGACTTCGCCGTCGATGGTCCTGAGCTTGTAGGTGCCTGGTCAGAGCACCTCGGCGATGACATATGGTTCCTCCCACGGCGAAGAGAGCTTGTGGCGGTTCTTGTTGCTTTGGATGAGGCAGAGCACTAGGTCCCCGATGTTGATGGCCCGACTCCGCACTCGACGGCTGTGGTACCGGCGCAACGCTTGCTGGTATTTGACCGAGCGGAGGAGGGCAATGTCGCGTGCTTCATCTAGCTGGTCCATGGCATCCTCGAGGGACGCCTCCGCTCAATATTCGTCGTACGCCCTGACCCTCAGCGCTCCATAATCGAGGTCAGTCAGGAGGATAGCCTCGGAACCATAGACCATGAAGAATGGTGTGTAGCCAATGGCCCGTCTAGGGGTCGTCCTCAGGCTCCAGAGCACCGTGGGAAGCTCCACAGCCCATCGTCTGCCAAATTTGTTCAACCGGTTGAAGATACTAGGCTTGAGGCCTTGTAGGACCATGCCGTTCATGCGCTCGACCTGCCCATTTCTGCGGGGGTGCGCCATGGTGGCCCAATCAACACGGATGTGGTATTCATCGTAGAATCAGAGGAACTTCTTTTCGGTGAACTGCGTGTTGTTGTCCGTGATAATGGAGTTTGGGGCTCCAAAGCGATGGACGATATCAAGGAAGAATAGGATGGCTTGCTCGGACTTGATTGTGGAGATCAGTCGAGCCTCTATCTACTTTGTAAACTTATCTACGGCAACAAGCAAGTGCGTATAGCCCCCGGACACCCTCTTGAGAGGTCTGACCAGATCGAACCCCTAGACCATGAATGGCCACGTGATGGGGATCGCTTGGAGTTCTTGGGCCGATAGGTGGGTCTACCGAGTGTAGTATTGACACCCTTCATAGGTGCGCACAATCTGTTCAGCATTGGCTACTGTGGTCGGCCAGTAGAAGCCTTGTCAAAACGCATTTCTGATCAGGGTCCTAGGAGCGGTATGGTGCCCGCAGACCCCATTGTGGATATCACTCAGCAACTGCTTCCCTCGTTCGATGGAGATGCATCACTGTAAGATCCCCGTGTGTCTTCACCTGTTGAGCTCGCCCTTAGTAAGGACAAAGGACTTGGCGCGACGCGCGAGCCACCAAGCCTCCATTTTGTCCATCGGCAGTGCCTCACGGAGGAGGTAGTCAAGGTAAGGCATCCTCTAGTCGGCCAGAGAGTCAAGCTCTATCGCTGGATCCTCGTCAAGCTCCATGACTTCGGGGTTGGATGGAGTCGCTGGCTAGTTAGCCCCTGAGCCTAGGGCAGGCAGCACATCACCGGTCTATTCTGGCTCCTCGTAGCGGACCGAGGGCTTGTACTGATCGCTGGCGAAGACGCCTGTCGGCACTGGCTCTTGGTCGGACGCCATTTTTGCTAGTGCGTTGGCCGCCTCATTAAGACGCCTAGGGATGTGATTTAGCTTGAGACTGTCAAACTTGTCCTCCAGCTGGCGGACTTCTTGGCAATATGCAGCCATCTTAGCGTTGTGGCAGCTTGATTCCTTTATGACTTGGTCGATGACCAGCTGGGAGTCGCCCCGGACGTCGAGCCCTCGGATACCCAACTCGATGGCGATGCGTAGGACGTTGATGAGTGCCTCATACTCAGCCACATTGTTGGAGGAGGGGAAATGGATGCGAACCATGTACCTCGCGCGTACCCCGAGAGGCGAAATGAAGACCAGCCCCGAGCCGCCGCCTTTCTTCATCAGTGATCCATTGAAGTACATCGTCCAGTACTCTTGGTCGATGACTGCTGGCGGCATTTGGACCTCAGTCCATTCTGCAATGAAATCAGCCAGCACTTAGGACTTGATCGTCGTCCGAGGGGCATATGAAATGTCTTGACCCATCAACTCGAGTGCCTATTTCATGATTCTTCCTGTGGCATCCTGGCTTTGGATGACCTCGTCGAGAGGGAAGGATGTCATGACTGTCACTGTATGCGACTCGAAGTAGTGACGTAACTTCCTCTTGGTGATAAGGACGGCGTATAGGAGTTTCTAGATTTGGGGGTAGCGAGTCTTAGAATCAGACAAGACCTCGCTAATGAAGTACACGGGACGCTGCACTTTGAGGGCGTGTCCCTTTTCTTCTTGCTCTACCACCAGGGCGGCGCTGACCACTTGTGTGGTGGCCGTAATATAGAGCAGAAGTGGTTTCCCATCGATCAGAGGGACTAGGATTGGGGCCTACGTTAGGAGCTCATTGACCTTGTCAAGTGCCTCCTGGGCCTCAGGCATCCATTTGAAATGGTCGGCCTTCTTTGGAAGCCGATAGAGGGGGATACCTCATTCGTCGAGGCGCGAGATAAAGCGGCTAAGAGCAGCGAGGCACCTCGTAACTCGTTGTACCCTCTTTATGTCCTGAATCGGGCCCATTCTCGTGATGGGTAAGATCTTCTCTGGGTTGGCTTCGATGCCACGCTCGGAGACAATAAAACACAGTAGCATACCCCTTGGGACCCCAAAAATGCACTTCTCAAGGTTGAGCTTAATGTCGTTTGCTCGGAGTTTCATGAAGGTCTGCTCTAGGTCAGCTATGACCTGGTCAGCCCATTTGGATTTGACCACGATGTCATCCACGTAGGCCTCAACGGTCCATCTGATAAGATCCCTAAAACACTTGAGCATGCAGCATTGGTACATAGCCCCCACGTTTTTTAGACCGAACAACATTGTGATGTAGCAGAATGATCCGAATGGGGTGATGAAAGATGTCACGAGTTGGTCGGACTCTTTCATCACGATTTGATTATACCCGGAGTACGCATCAAGGAAGCAAAGGGTTTCGCACCCTGAGGTCGAGTCGACTACTTGGTCTATGCGTGGCAAAGGAAATGGATCCTTTGGACATGCTTTGTTGAGACCCGTGTAGTCAACACACATTCTCCATTTCCCACTCTTTTTTCGTACAAGAGCGGGACTAGCAAACCACTCGGGGTGGTATACTTCCTTGATGAACTCGATCGCCAAAAGCTTCGCAATCTGCTCATCGATGGCCCTATGTTTCTCCTCATCCAAGCGACACAAACGCTGCTTCCCCAGCTTGCAGCTTGGCCTGATCTTCAAGGCGTGCTCGGTGACTTCTCTCGGAATGCCTGGCATGTTCGAGGGTCTCCATGCAAAGATGTCTCTGTTAGCGCAGAGAAAGTTAGCGAGCGCGCTTTCCTATTTAGAGGAAAGCGTGGTGCCAATGCACACCACTTTGCCCTTGGGGCGCTAGAGTCTATGAGGACCTCCTTAGCGCCCTCTACAGGCTAGAAAGACCCAGTCGACCGCTTGGTGTCGGGTGCTTCTTCGACGACCACATCCCTGATGGCCAAAAACTCTTTGGAGGCAACAATTGTCGTGGCATGTTCGCAGCATTCGACCACGCACTCGTAGGTGTGCTGGAAGGAGGTGCCGATGGTGATGACAATGCATGGACCCAGCATCTTCAACTTCAGATAGGTATAGTTGGGGACAGCCATGAACTTTGTGTAGCATGGACGTCCCAGGATGGCATGGTAGGTTTTGTGGAACCCAACCACCTCGAAGGTAAGGGTCTTCGTCCTGTAATTGGTCGGATCCCCGAAGGTCACGGGCAGATCGATCTGCCCAAGTGGCACGGCCTGCTTTCCTGGCACGACGCCATGGAAAGGCGTCCCGATTAGCCGGATGCGCGCTCGGTCGATGCCCATGGCGTCGAGAGTTCAGCGTACATGATGTTGAGGTCGCTGCCTCCATCCATCAGCACCTTGGTGAGCCACTTCATGTTGATGATCGGGTCAACCACGAGCGGATATCTTCCTGGCTATGGGACGCTTTTTGGGTGGTCAGTCCGATCAAAAGTTATGGCAGACTCCGACCATAGGAGGAAGGTAGGCTCAGCTGGCTCAGCCATATAGACCTCGCGGCGTGCAAGCTTCCGCCAACCCTCTGAAGATCATGAGGCAGCCATCCAGCGTCGAAAAGCCGCCGTCCTTCCCCTCGGCGTCGTCTGCGGTCGGCTTGGGATCCTTCCTATGTCCCCCTTGTTGGAGCCTCCGGACAAGAACCGCTTCATGAGGACATAGTCCTTGTATAGGTGCTTGACGGGGAAAGCATGGTTCGGGCATGGCCCTTCGAGCAGCTTCTCGAAGTGGTCCGGGGTACCCTCGATGGGCTTTCGACCCCCCTTGCGGTCGGCGGTGGCCACGAGCGAGCCCTTGCGTTGCTGTTTGTTCTTCTTTTTGTTGGGACGGTTGGAGGCGCCTTCACTGGTGTCCTCGTCCTACTTTGCCTTGCCTTTGAGGCAGTCGTAAATCACCCCGACTGCCTCCTCGCCTAAGGCATGGCTGGTGGTGATGTCGAGGAGCTCCTTGGTGGTTCACGGGCCCTTATGTCCTAGCTTGTGGACCAGGGACTCGTAGGTGGTCCCAGACAGGAAAGCTCCTATGACATCGGCGTCGACGACGTTGGGCAACTCATTGCACTGCCGGGAGAAGCACCGGATGTACCCACAAAGAGTTTCCTTGGACTTCTATTGATAGTTTTTGAGATCCTATGGGTTCCTAGGATGTGCGTATGTGCCCTAGAAGTTTTCCACAAAGATCTCTTTTAGGTCCGCCCAACTTTGGATTCGGTTGGACGGAAGGTGTTCCAACCACGTTCGCGCCGAATCGGCCAGGAACAATGGAAGGTTGCGGATAATGAAATTGTCACTATCCGCTCCACCGGCTTGACAAGCAAGCCGATAATCCTCGAGCCACAGTCCGGGGTTTGTTTCCCTAGAGTATTTTGGGATGTTGGTCAGTAGTCGGTACCACGGTGGGAAAATGGCATTGAGGATGTGTAGGCCAAAGACCTGAGGTCCCGGCAAGTCGGGGCTCGGGCTTCGGTCCTCGCCACTATCGTAGCGTCCGCCACGACGAGGGTGGTAGCTGCAGCTAGCCTCCTCCCTCGCATCACCATGGGTACGCCTACGGGCGTCATGGGTGTCGCGCGCGTCACGGTGGAGGCCGAGACATTCATGCACCAGGACCACAGTGCGTGGCTTGCTACCTTTCTACGCCTGGTGGACTAACACGTCCCTGTCGGGTCGCTCTAAGGGCGCGCGCTGGCTGGCGCCAAGCTTACGTCGTCGGGACAGCGAGCTCTCAGCTTGCTGCGCCACCGCACGCTCAAGTAGCGTGCAAATCTCGTGATGGGCCCGACAATCCTCAGGCATCGCGGGCCCCGAAAGCCCCCGGAGCAAGGCCACGCACAACAGCGATGTTCTGGCTTGCCCGGGTGAAGTGTGGGAGGGCTTCATCGTCCTCGATGATCCTCCGGTTCACGTCGTGGGCCACGGCACACGCACACCCACCGTCTTCGTGGTGCTCGATCTCTCGTTCGAGCTCCGCGCGTTCCTGCTCAAGCTGGAGTTGTGCTTCCTCAAGCTCTTAGTGCTGGGCCTTCAACTGCTCTACCCGCAGGCGAGGTGGGGCCCCTGCATCCCCCTCGACCTCATCGTTGAGGTCGTTTCATGGGGTAGACTCTCCCTCATGGATGCTTTCGACGTATCCCTCGGGGCTACCTGCCATGAAACATTCACGCGATGGGTGATGGCTCCCCTTGCTGGAGTCAGAGTCAGAGGGCGACTCTGATTCTCCTACAAGGAGGTCATGGAAAGATTCCATGACATATTCGGTCAGCCCCACGAACTCGTCGTTCGTAGGGGGTGGGGCCCGCGTTGTGCCACAAGGTGGCCAACGGTCTCGGCGGCATTGCGCAGACCGAACGGGAGCACTGTCGGGCCGCTCCGGATGAGGTATTTCGGGGAGAGCGGCTCTCCTTCGGCAAAATGTGTCATGACATTGGCGAACGAGAAGGTGAGGCGGCCCAAGTCCTCCGAGGACGGTCGGGGTCCTAGCAAGGCGCCGAGTTGGTGCTCTAACCTCTCGTAATCGAAGCCGAGGAGCTAGTCGCTCCCGAGGGCGCGGGCCTTCGGTGCGTGCAGCTGCAGCTCCTCAAGCGTCGGGTCCTTCTACTCCTTCATGCGGGTCCCATCGATCCTGTAGATGTCAACAGGGACGGCTCCACGTCGCGACCCTGTTCTTCACTGGCACCATGCATAGGCGTCATCTGCCGGTCATGGCATTCTATTCCGTCCCAGCGGACGTCGTGGTGAACTGACACGCCTGTTAGCGTTCGTACGAGAGTTAGGCAGAACAGCACCGGCACGCCGGATGCTGTTCTTGATGTGAATCCTCATGTATGGCCCGTCATGGCCACGGGTTACATCAAGACGTGCCAGTCTCTTCCCTGGTATTAGTGTTTTGACCCAGGTCCATACGCTTGGACCTGGAGTAGTTGGCGGCGGTATGGGTCCCCGTCGGACGAGACGGAACCCGCGTCCTTGGGGTCGGGTGAAACGGAGCCCGCGGCCTGGGTTGGGCGAGACGGAGCCCGCGGCCTCGAGGTCGGGCGAGGCGGAGCTCGCGGCCTTGGAGTCGGGCGAGACTTTTTAATACATCTTGCCCCATCCGGAGAAGTCAGCGTGGACGCTAACTTCCTTGCTTTGGGTATCCCTAATATCGATACCCGACACGTAGAGTGTAAATAAATATACATAAAGCTCTAAGTCAAGTAAACTTTGTTTCCACTATGGTAACAGTAAAAACTTCAAGACCAGCGTGCTTTAACTTTTGACAGTGGTACAAGCAACTACTGAAGCAAAGTTACCAGCTGGACCAGGCCCTTTTTGGATACATACTCCACTAAAACTAGCTTACTTAGATCTTAGCAATTCATTAGCAACTTTAATTTTACCCTGCTTACTTTTGCTAGTAGTTACTATATCACTTGCCTGTTTGGACCTAACACTTCTAACTATCACTATTAGTACACAGGATCCAAACATGGCCTCAATAAACATAACACAACATGCATTTCAATTGAAGGATAGAATGTGTTGGGTTAAAAAGACCCTTTTAACCCTTGCAGGTCCAGCAAAGAAGATGGACTTTTGGATAAAGGGCGTGTTCGCTGGTCTGGTAAACCAGACCAGCCGGCTGCTCCTCCTCAGTGGATACTGTTCATCAAACAGCCGCTACAGTATTTCTCTCTCACAACAACTAGCCAATTTCAGCTCAAGTTTCAGACCAGCGAACGGGCCAAAGTAGAAATACAGTAGTAAAAAAATATATCTTTTTACCCTGATGCTTGTTTAGAGAGCAGTAGCGTCAACGCACAGATTAATTAACCCAGATTATTCCGCTAGCATTAGGCAACCAACATCCCCAGAGCCAAAAAAATTTCACCGTACGTACCAGTCGCGTACGCAGAGACCTGTCTGTATCGTACGTACTAATATAATCTCGCATCACACTTTACTCGCTTGGCACTGTCTGAATGTAATAACCAGTACAAGTGTTGGTGATAGCTTTATTTCTACGGCGGTCTCACCGTTAATGTGTGATGCAACACGGACCGCCCAGCCGTATTTTTTCAGCCAACAAACAGTATTTTTCTCTTACAGTAAATCAGTTAACGGTACTAACTTATCAGCTACATGAACATGGCAATCATCGCTTGCTATCGGAGTGACGGAGTTTGTACTAGTAATATCCAAAGTTGGTACAAAGTACTGAAGCAAAGAAAGTTACCAGCACTAATATTAACACACAGCTAGCACTGCCTTTCAACTGAAGTGTTGGGTTAAAGACCCTTTTAACTCCTGCAGGTCCAGCAACCAGCAAAGAAGATGGACTTTTGGATACAGTAGTAGAAGAAGAATTATCCTTTTACCCTTATGCTTGTTTAGAGTACCTCTTAGCTGCAACCCCACACATTAATTAACTATAATCCAGATTCCGCTAGCATTAAGCAACCAATGCAACATCATATCCCCAGCCAGGCCAGAGCCAATGATGAAGCCCTAGAACGATGTTCCCGGCGAGTCTATAAAGATTTTGGGGAGTTTCAAAAAGAAAACATATGCACTCGAACACAAAAGGACAGCACGCATCAGCAGCACTGCAGCAGTACGTACATCACATGTGAATCCCAGATGAGACGAGGACGAACCACTTTTTTTTTTACCTTGCGAAGTTGCGAGTGGAGTACCAATCTCATCTCACGCTCGCATCATGGTGACATGATCGATGACATAAGTATCTCCCGTCCCATGTGGCCCGTCGTGCAGCCATCACGTGCACCGGCCAAACTTATCACGTGTTCCGTCCCGTGCGACTAACAATACATTTTTAAATCAAATCATCTTATGTTTGATCAATTTTATACAAAAAAAATGTTTTATAAAAAAATTTGTACAAAAATGTTACTTTTTATAACATTATATAAGTATCATTAGATTTGTTTTTATAGTATTTAAATTTGGTGCCGTAAACATTGATAACATTTTCTATAAATTTGGCTAGGTTTGACTAAAGCTAGAAACTAGAACTGTTTTTTTATTTCTCTGACGGAGGCGTAGTATGCTCCAAATCACAAGTGGCGGTGCAAGCTAGGAAAGGGACCCCGATTCGACCCAATCATTTCACACGCGCGGCACACACCAACATCATCTCGATCCGACCTATCGTATATTGCCAGAACGCATTAAAGGGCCTGTTTAATTCTAAAAAATTTTGTGCACATCGAATCTTGCGGCATATGCATGGAGTACTAAATGTAGACGAAAAAAAAACTAATTGCACAGTTGGGTGAGAAATCGTGAGACGAAACTTTCGAACCTAATTAGTCCATAATTAGACACTAATTGCCAAATACAAACAAACGGGCTATACTACCCAAAACCAAAAAATTTTGGCATCTAAACACGGTCATAGTAGGACATCTATATGTTACTATTGCTCCAAATGTCAGTAATGAGCATATAGGGCTTGTTTATTTCCTCCTCCTAAAATTTACTTTCTATCACATCGAATGTTTGACATATACATAGAGTATTAAATATAGACTAAAAAATAACTAATTGCACAGTTTACGACTAATTTGTGAGATGAATCTTTTAAACCTAATTAGTCCATGATTTTGACAATGTGGTGCTACAATACACACATGTGCTAATGACGGATTAATTAGGCTTAATAAATTCGTCTCACGGATTACTGACGGATTCTGTAATTTATTTTTTTATTAGTATCCGAACACCCCCTACGATACCTCCATATGACACTCGATGTGACACCCTAAAACTTTACATCTTATATTTAAACAAGGCCATAGTATGGCCACGTTTAGTTCCAAAAAATTTTGATTTTTGCCCATCACATCGAATCTTTGGACGCATGCATAGAGTATTAAATGTAGACGAAAAAACACTAATTGTACAGTTGGGTGAGAAATCGCGAGACGAAACTTTCGAACCTAATTAGTTCATGATTAGACACTATACCACCGGACTTTTGCTGGCTCATTTCCACATCCGGATTTCTCGTTTGATGTGTCACTGACACGTGGATCCATGGAGTACTTGGGTCTGAGGCAATGTGTGTCGTGTGTTAAATCCTGAAATGATAATATATGGAGTAGAAAATAAACCGGCCATAAACTTTTCCTTTGTATATTGACCAAATGAAATCTACCCAAATAACTCATGTTTCATTGACAACGACTTCAATAATATATATACTCCATGCATGGAGTATATATCGAAGTGATCATATTATATACCATCAACTAATTTCCTCCAGAAACACACGTGCTTGTTTTTCATGCATGGCAGAAAATCTTATGCACGGACAACAGAGCATGTCTCGTTCATGCATATGCATGTATTGTGTCAACTTGTACTTCGTTGTCTCTCCGTGTACCGCTAGCTGTACGCACGTACGTAGACATATATACATACTGGTACTGATGGGTCACCGTCACCGAGTACACGCATGCTTTAATTTTGCGCTAGAACTCCGTCGTAGTACGTCGTTCAGAAAACCGACCGCCAAACAAATTATATACATAATATGCCACTACAGATACAGTGCCTATATATGATGTTGACCAGTTAAAGACAACCACCTATGTTAAAATTTGGCTTACGTTGATGCTTATGCTAAAATATTATGAGAGAAAAATATGGTTTTATGGCTTATGAATAAGCTCAAACGAACCGGGCCAATAATCATATTACACCATGCATGATTCTGAAATTATGACCTAACTGTCTTCCGTAGCATCATCTTGTTGTTGCATGCATGAACGACGACGGATTCCTCCAATAATGCGTACTTAGTATAATATGCTTTTGTCCAGGAACTGCTGGCTTCCATACATGACGTTGAACAAGCAACAAACTCAAGCTGGAAAAACAAAAGCATAATGTCAGCGTAAAAACGTGTCGATGTGCAAGCACACAGTAAGCCAGAAGGATCTGCTTGATGGAGCAAGGCTGAAGATCCGTTTGGCTTCAACGCAGGGCTAACCGATCCTACGAATTCCTCCCGAGGCGTGCCAGTCAATTTGACCTGCAATTGACAAGGAGAGAAAGTTTATCAGTAATTTAAGGTGAAACATGCCGGTTTTGCCCAGACAGTTCCAAGTGTGCCGCTTCGGGAGCAGCCAGACGAGAAAATCGACTAAATAGCCGACACGCAGAGAAATCGGCTGTTACGGACTGTAAAACTCGTGGATCGCGATTGATTTTATATTGAAGAGTACAGTATACGCAAATTTAAGTAAAATCATCAGCTAGGTGGGTATTACCAGTGTAAAGCATTGAGCCGATGAATCTAACGAGAAGGGATATAGCATATGAGCAAAACGACTGTCTAGTGCAAATGAACCTACAAACGCTCTGAATCTAATCTGTTACCATCAACAGTGAGGGTCGACCGGATCGATGGCAGCTATGATGATAATAACAAACTAAAACTGAAGAATCTGTAAAACAATCTATACATTGACAGGCTTTTTGAAAGACATGTTATATGTGTGGACGCTCAGGCGAATCGGCTGAAATAGCCGATTCAGGTGAAAGGGACTACATCGTGTGAACAATCGACTATTTAACATGGATAAACCTATGAACTCATCAGACCTAACATGTTATCTCTAACAGTGTGGTTTGACCGGATCGATGGCAGCCGTGATAAAGACAACAAATCAAATATTTAAAGTAAACAGATATATCCACATTTAACAGAATTATGGAGACACACTGTAGACGTTAAAGCATAGACGATTGGCTATTTAGCCGATACAGACATAGCAAATAGTTAAGGTCACGCCTGATCGAGAACAAATCTATCAACTAGCATCCTCCAATCTAAAGTGCCATCAGTGGGGATCGATCGGATCGTTACAGCCATAATAGCGAACTATAGACCAGATTTAACTAGCCAGCAAACCTCCTCAAGATCATACGTGCCTTAACCGCGTACTATGCACGATCAAGATTGAAGTAGAACGGCCAATGAAACATAACCCGTCGCTCAAAGTAAGAAACATCGTATTGTAACAAAGCAAACGATAGACTAAAAGGATGTAAGGCCGATCTAGATCGATCTTGATCGGGAAGGTTGATGTTGCTGAAAACTATTGACAATAAGAACGTCAGCAAGATCGGTAACTTAATGAATCTACCCAAAGGATGTCACTCTTAGGTAGAGCCGATAACTTAATCTTAATCTAATTTGAGCAGTGGAGGTCGAACTTAACCGATACAGCCGTACTTGAACAAGATAAGAGTCGATAATTAGTTTATACTAGAGTTCGCAGTGGAGGTCGAACTTAACCGATGCAGCCGTACAAACAGAAGTATAAGCCATGACGATACTTACAGACAAGCCGGAGGTCAGCCGGACCGATGCAGCCCTGCTTGTTGAAGAACTCGTCGAGATCTATACTACTCCTACTCCTAAGGGTTGACGTAAAGCCGAAAAAAGTAATTTGTATTGATTGATTGATTTTTTACAATAGCCGGGGTCCAATATTTATACCTGGAGTCTAAGTATGAATCCTACTCAAGTACGACTCATTACAATCTTTGATATAAAATAAAACATTTCTAACTTAGGATAACTTGGACCATAATCTTTCTCCTTTTTGTAGAGCCCGACGTGTATTTCCCGATGCCAACCGTAGCTCATTGTCGTTATCTGCTGACGTATTCGAAGAGAGCCGATTCCAGTGCCGCATCTGAATCAGCTGATATCGATCATTATACAATCGATTCCTTGATTGACATAATCTTGGAAGCTTCGAGTTCCCGCATTCTTCTTCCTAAATTTTGATGTGAACACATAATCATTTCCTCAATTGTGAAAGCGACTGCATGCATCCGCGATCAATTGATTAGTAATAATCTTGCTGCTAAGATTAAGGCCCCGTTCACTTCGCTGAAAAAACAAGTAAAAATACTGTTCCGTCTGATTTGTTGTGAGAGAAAAACACTATTCGATTGAAAAAACAAGCTGAAAAATACGAATTATAAGACAAGCGCGAATTATAAGACAAGCGAACCGGACCTAAGATGGCACGTATATATAAATGTGACGGCCAATTCAAACGCGTCCATGTGAAAGATGGACCGAGCAAAACCTAGCATGCATGAGCACGACCACCCAACAAGGCAACAAGCGTACACGCCATGTGACAAGCAACATGTGTGCGTGCTGCGTGCGTACGTGGCCATGGGGCGACAGACGTGTACAGTACATGCTACGACGACAGGGCAGCGGCGCTCGATCATTTCACGGTCGTCGTCGTCGTGCGTGCATGGGCACATGCATGCGTGGGTGGCCACCATGCAGGTTTCGTTGGCATGGGCGCATGTATGCATGGCATGCATGCATGCATGCATCAAGATTCCATCTCCTCCTGGCCTCTCGTCCTCCAACTCCTTTTTCACACTAGCATGTTGTACAGTAACGTGACAACCGAGTTTTCCTCTTCCGGGGGACCCCTGCACTGATGGCACAGTATCAAGGTTTAGGCCCGTTTAGATGCGAATTTTTTTGGTTTTTGGTTACTGTAGCATTTTTGTTTGTATTTGACAAAAAATATCAAATTATAGACTATTTAGTCTTAAAAGATTCGTCTCGCCAATTATGGATAAACTATGCAATTAGTTATTCTTTTTATCTATATTTAATGTTTCATACATGTGTCGCAAGATTTGATGTGACAAGACATTTTGAAAAATTTTGGATTTTGGGTGGGATCTAAAAAAGGGCCTTATAGATGGAAAAATCGTCTCGCATTCATTGCAGGACGACGATCATCCCATCCATGCATTTATTCCAGAGGTCCCCCATGCCTTCGTGATGGCAAATTGGCAAGGTGGTTGTCTTGTGTTGATCCATCGTCTGCCGGTCAGGTTATGGGCATCTTTAGTACAGATTCGAGTGGCTCCGGCTCCTCTGACGTGTTACTGTAGCGGGGCACTACAGTGGGGAGCCTGGCCAAACAGTCCCTACGTAGCACTGATGGCAAATTGGCAAGCCTAGCCAGTACTTTTATCTAGTTTTATAAAAAAAAAATGTCCGGTAGGAGGTGGGTAGCGCCAAGTGTTAGGCCCGTTTGGTACAGATTGTTGGTCGGCTGCTGAATATGTTTTTCGGCTCCACCTGCTAAACGCCTCTGATCTGATCAGATTTTAAGAAGAAACCTCGAAATTCTTACTGAGACAAGGGAGGAGAGAGAGTAGGAGCTGAAATTTGTGGCTTCTTCCGGCTTCCTCTAGCAGTAGCGGGCCCCATCGCGGCCATGGGTCTCCTTTGCCCCCGGCGCGTCTGCGAGGGCGGCGGCGGTGCGTCTGCTGGATACCGGCGCCGGATCCGCTAGAACCAGGAGCGGGCCCCTTGACGACAAAGACGAGGCGAGTCTTGATGAGTAGCCTATGGCCGTAGAGGTTGGTGGGCACGGGGCGGCGAGATCTTGAGGCGGGGGGCTAGGGTGATGCGCGCTGCTCGGGAGGCGCCAGGAACCGTGGCCTCGACACGGGGAGGCGCGACGAAGCCGACGCACGGGGAAGAGGAACAGGGGAGCAACGACCTACGCGAGGCCTATTTGTGTGCGGGGTGATAAGGTAGAGATAAGGTAGTGAGAAAAAGAATAAATAAAAAGAAATAAAAGGAGAGGAAAAAAAGAAAAAAAGGTATTCTAGACATTTCATTCCTTTTCATTGTAAGAAGAAGCTATTTTGTTAAACGGTCTAAAAACAGATTCAGCTCCTCATGTGAATCTGCTCTATAGGTGAAACTATAACTAAAACTATTTTAGCCGGAGCGGGAGCTCTTCCAGATGGGCTTGTGTATGAAAACGGCAGACATCTGCCCAGACGTAGCATTAGCATGCAGCGTTCAAGTACGAATGAAGTGTCCGATTCCTGTCCAAAAGATTGGTTTTTTTAAAGCAGACGACAGACGAGAGACGACCAGCACCCCGTCCGGTACAGTACCAAACTGAGGCCTTTTTTAGCTGGGGAATTTTTTTTTGAAAATGGTACAGTAGCATTTTCATTTTTATTTAACAATTAGTGTTCAATCATAGTCTAATTAGGTTTAAAAGATTCGTCTCGTGAATTTCGTCTAAACTGTGTAATTAGTTTTATTTTTTATTTATATTTAATGCTTCATGCATGCGTCCGAAGATTCGATGTGACGGAAAATCTTGAAAAATTTTGTAAAATTTTGGGAACTAACATTCAGAGACGACGCTGATCTAACTGAAAAAAGTAGCCTTTTTTTCTGCATCAGCACCCGCGCACCACACATGATTAAAGACAAAGACCACGTAGCAATATCTGCGAAACTAATCCGTTATCCGTCCGTCCCCAACCGCGACCCAACTCAAAAGCATCGCTCGCGCGGCCGGCCGGCTGGCCGGCGATGGAGACCCGAGTCCCGGCCGACCGGAGGGCCTGGGTACGCACGGCAGGTCGACGCTCAGCGTCACGCTTTACGATGCCATGATCCACGCCACCACACGACGGCCTGCCTGGACCCCGAGCACAGCTGCTGCACCTACTACTTGCCTGCTACTGCAAACTGCATCCATGGAGACGGAGCAGCCTGTCAGTCTCTTCCCTCTCGGTAGGAGTAGTCGGTAGGGGCGACGTCAGAGGCGACAACGACGTGTGTACTGCATGCCGGCTGCCGTCCGGCCCCCCCAACTCGAAAATTTATAGCGGCCGGGGCGTGGAGCCACGCCCGGGCTGGGCAGCTCAAAACCGGGGAGGTTTCACGGCCGTCCCACCCCACGCGGCTACCGACCCGGCGCATCGCTTCTTTATTCCGCTCCACTCACCCCGCCCCGCCAGCGTCACATGCCATTGCCAACCTCGCACTGCTCGCACCGCCTCTCCACCTGCTCCTCCTCCTCCTGAGCCCTGACCGTGAGGGGAGGGCGCTGATCTTCCAAGGAAGCCGGCCGGAGCGGGTCGGTCAACGCTTGCTGTGCTATGCAGCCAAGGAAGCTAGCGGCCTAGGAGGAGGAGGAGGATCGAGGACGGACATGTTGGCGCCGGCGCTGACCGTCTAGGAAGCTCGCTCGCCGCAGTGGCAATGGATGGGCGGAGGAGGGGCGGCGGCGGAGCTGCGGCGGGAGCGGTGGGGTGGCTGCTGCTTCTGCTTCTCGCCTCGCTGTGCGCCCGCTCCCGCGGGCTCAATGCCGACGGGGTGCTGCTCATGGCCTTCAAGAACGCGGTCACCGCGGACCCGCTGGGCGCGCTGGCCGGCTGGACCTACAGCGACGCCGCGCCGTGCGCCTGGAACGGCGTCGTCTGCAACGGCTTCCCGCAGCCCAACGCCGGACCGGCGGCGGTTAACGTGACCTCGGCCTCCGCCGACGGCAACGGCAACTCCGCTCCCGCGCCCGCGCCCGCGCCCGCGCCCAACGCCACCGCGGCGGCGGGCGGCCTCGGCGCGTCGCTGGCGGCGGCCACGGTGTCGCGGGTCATCAGCCTCGTGCTCCCCATCGCGCAGCTCTCGGGGACGCTGCCGCCGGACCTCGGCCGCGTCGAGCACCTGCGCCACCTCGACCTCTCCGGGAACAGCCTCAGCGGCGGCCTGCCGGCCACGCTGCTCAACGCCACCGAGCTCCGCGTGCTCTCGCTCGCGGGCAACGCCATCTCCGGCGAGCTCCCGGACACGGGGGCGGTGGCCTACGTGCGCGGTCTCTAGGAGCTCAACCTCTCGGGAAACGCGCTCGCGGGCCGCCTCCCCGCCGCGTTGTGCAGGCTGCCCTGCCTCGTCGTGCTGGGGCTCGCTAGCAACCGCTTCGCCCGCGAGCTCCCCATCGGGGGCCTCGAGACGTTGGAGCTCGTTGACCTCAGCGGCAACGGCTTCAACGGCTCCCTCCCGTCGGACTTCGGGGGGGCACGGCTCCGCCTGCTCAACGTTTCATCGAACAAGCTCGCTGGCGCGGTGCCGACCGAGCTGGCCGCTCTCGTCCCCGCGAACGCGACAGTGGACATGTCGCGGAACAACTTCACCGGCGCGATCCCACAGGACGGCCCGTTCGCCGCGCAGCCGGCGGCGGCATACGAGGGCAACCTGAACCTGTGCGGGCCGCCGCTGAAGCAGGCATGCTCCATCCCGTCGTCGCTCTCGAACCCTCCCAACGCCACCGACTCGCCGCCGGCGTTCGCGGCCATCCCCAAGAACCCCGCTCGCGCCCCGCCGGGAGCCCAGGGGCAGCCGCCGAGCGGGCAGGATAAGCTTCATCCTGCGGCCATCGTGGCCATCGTCGTCGGGGACATCGCTGGCGTCGGGCTCCTCTTCATGCTGTTCATGTACGCGTACCACGTCAGGAAGAAGAGGCGGCAGCGTCGGGAGCAGGACGCAACGCCGCCGCTGCAGCAGAAGAGCACGCGAGGAATCGACGGCGGGGTCAAGACGCTTGACATCGCCGGAGGCAAAGAGGAGAGGGCGTCCACGTCGACGGGGTGCTGCATTGGCCGCAGGAACGACGGCTCGGACAGCTCCGAGTACTCCGCGTCGTCGGACGGCGAGTCCGACGACGAGGAGGACCTCAAGAAGAGGGGGGGAAGCTTCATCGGCCGGAGCACCCCGCAGGAGCACGGCGGCAGCAAGAAGCACAACCTGCCCCAGCAGCAGGCGCCCCCCGCGCCTGCGACGCTGGTGACGGTCGACAGCGACGGCGGCGAGCTCGAGATGGAGACGCTGCTCAAGGCGTCGGCCTACATCCTCGGCGCCACGGGCTCGAGCATCGTGTACAAGGCCGTGCTCGCCAACGGCACCGCGCTGGCCGTCCGCCGCATCGGCGAGAGCGACGGCGCCGAAAAGCTCAAGGACTTCGAGGCGCAGGTGCGCGCCGTCGCCAGGTTCCGCCACCCCAACATCCTTCGGCTGCGCGGTTTCTACTGGGGCGCCGACGAGAAGCTCCTCATCCACGACTACGCCCCCAATGGCAGCCTCGCCAACATCGCGTTCAGCAGTAAGTTCCTCCGTCGTCTATTTTGCGTTACCACATTCAGCACTTTCATTCAGATACTAAAAATTGCATCGGAAAGATGCTTGATTTGACACCGACATCTTAACAGAACTCGTGATGCATGTTGAATTATAACTTAGAGTAACAGAATGTTAACTTAGCCTAAACATAATCACTAAATCATCTAAATACGGAAATTAATCTTAGACACTAACTAGAGCCTGTGGACGGCATGTGTGTCACTGGAGATGTGATAAAGTTGATGTAGATGAAATAGATCTTAGTCTTTACCAGATCGGGGCTTGATGCTCCTAGTTGGCGAAGAACGCGATGAAGATCTTGCAATACCTGGATGGACGTGAGTAGACGGCCTTCCTAAACCCTCCAGCGCCTAATCGATTGGTTATGTGAATAGTCACGGAAACTAGGGGCCTGTTCGGCTGGCATTAAAGCCGGCTGCAACTGTTTTGTTGTGAGAGAAAAAATACTGTAGATTCTAGCTGATAAGCCGGTTGAGGCCCTAGAGAGATAGTGACGCCAAGAACGCCTCTCTTATTTATAATCGCGCTGTGGGCTAGGGGGACGAACCCTTAGAATTTTAATAGTTGCCGCCGATCACGGCAGTTCTTATTTAGTTAGAAATAAATGACGAGTAGGTGAACCAAAAGCTTAACGTTTAATTAATCTCGTAATTAAGTGCGGGATTAGCCGAACCGATCACGTCCCTTCAATCCACTCTCACTTGTACAGTTCATAACCTATAATCATTTGCGAAGCTGGAGTCTTTGGCTGGGCTTCAGTCCTATGAAAAGATGGCACTTTACTGATTGTACGTGCGGCAGCTTAAATGCGCATTAGTAGTAATGATTCATCTACTCCTTGGTTAATCGTACTGGTCATAGGTACTGATAGTGCAAAAAAACTTGTTATTGCTCACACAAATCATTGCAATTTTGCTGGAAGTCTTGAAGACTCGTCCCTCTGGTACTACTAGTAGTCCTCTTAACCTGCAAATCAAGCAAAATACTGAAAGAACTGTCCTTGGTTGTCATCTGCAGGGCGGTTCGGGTCGTCGTCGCCGCTGCACCTGAGCCTGGAGGCGCGGCTGCGGATCGCGCGCGGCGTGGCGCGCGGGCTGGCGTACATCCACGAGAAGAAGGGCGTGCACGGCAACCTGAAGCCGAGCAACATCCTGTTGGGCGCCGACATGGAGCCCTGGATCGGCGACCTCGGCCTGGACCGGCTGCTGTCGGGCGAGGCGGCGTCGCACTACCGCGCGGGCGCGTCGGCGCGGCTGTTCGGGAGCAAGCGGTCGATGCACTCGACGAGCAGCCTGCCGGACCTGTCCCAGATGCCCGGGCCGGGCGCGAGCCCCTGCGGGTCGGCGTCCGCTGCCGCGGCGGCGGCAGCGTCGTCGTCGTCGGCCCCGGCGCCGTACCAGGCGCCCGAGTGCCTGAAGAACCTGCGGCCCACCGCCAAGTGGGACGTGTACGCCTTCGGCATGGTGCTCCTGGAGCTGCTCTCCGGGCGGGTCTACTCGGAGGTGGAGCTGTGCCAGTGGCACGCGGGGCTGGTGGCCGCCGAGGAGCACGGCCGCGTGCTCCGGATGGCCGACCCCACGCTCCGCGGCGAGGCCGACGGCAGGGAGGACGCGCTGCTGGCGTGCTTCAGGCTCGCCTTCGCGTGCTGCGCCATGGCGCCCGGCATGCGGCCCTCCATGAGGGACGCCGTGATGGTGCTCGAGCGAACGGCGGCGGCGGCAGCGCCTGGTGCTGCCGCGAGCAGCAGTGGCGCCGCTGTTCCCTGAGGAAAAAAAAAAAACTGGCCTTGTAGTGCTTGGAGTCGTTACCACTGATCGCAATAATCTTACTGCAAGTGCAAGGACGGTGGCGGCGGTGGTGATCACCGGCGGCGAGCTTGTTTGTTAGGGCGTGTACGTAGATCTGTCACTAATTTTTGGAGGTGCTGCGAGAATTAATTAACCTACTAATCCTCTGTGTTTGTGATCGTGAATTTGAAAGCCATGCATATTCATACTCCTTTTTGCGTTTGCGTCTCAGTGGATCTCGTGATCTGTC
Source organism: Miscanthus lutarioriparius (assembly GCA_904845875.1). Lineage (NCBI taxonomy): Eukaryota > Viridiplantae > Streptophyta > Magnoliopsida > Poales > Poaceae > Miscanthus > Miscanthus lutarioriparius. The sequence continues at coordinate 18,121,586 of CAJGYO010000019.1, forward strand.
CTTACTGTGACAGTGACTGTCTGGTGATCACACGATCAACGGTTCTGATCGACCAAATCGTGATGGCTCTTGAACCTGCCGTGCCGGTTCAGTGCACCGGAGCCGGAGCCGGAGGCGGCCAACAATTCAACAAGGGCTGCTGCTGCTTTGCCAGGCGCTAGGAGCCACCGGCATGTGTCTCCGTGGTCCGTCCGGCGCGCGGACGCAACAAAACGTGGTGTCCCGCCATGTCTGCTCCGGCGGTCCGCAGCAGCGAGCAGGGAATGCAGTGGTCTACCTCGTATTCCTTTCACCGTGCCGTCGCCACGGCCCATCATGGCGTCGCCCTCCTCGAGACGGAGACGGACACGGACCACGGGTGTGTGACAGGCCACAGCAAGCAGAGAGTAAAGGGTTGGGGAAGCTGCGGCGTTTAGTGCTTCGAGCATGTAACAGGCGGCCGTGTCGGCCGGGGTTTTTCTGCCGGCCCCGTCCTCCTGCACTGCACTCCTGCTGCACTTCTCGTCCCTACCGCCCTCGCCTCGTGGCACGTGATTGACAGATCTTAGCCAGTAAGCACGGGTTGCTTAGTCCTAACCCAGACCCAGCTAGTGACAGGTTAACAACATACAGTTCACTGCACCCATATGCCCCAGAAATAAGGTTCATGCAACGGCAACGGCATGCGCCCCGATGACATGTTTACTGTCACAGCTCACATGCTGCATTAGAAAAATGCAGTGGTATCAGTGTGCAGTCACTCAAGGAAAGGCTTGTGAAACAAGCTAGGCTCATAAAGCAGGTCAGCGTGCGCTAATTAATGGTTAAGGCTCAAAGAGAATCACAAGAAGAGTGCAAGTGTAAGGGCAGCGACAGTGCATAAGCATGCTGCATCTACATGTGTACTGGAACAGCAGCCTTGACAAACAGTCCATCCAGTTTCGCGGTACAAGTGTACAACTGTACAAGCGAAGTGATCCAGTTAAAACAAGCAGATAAACTCCGCTTGTACAGTTGTGCGCAACTAGATCCAACAGCACAACAGTAGTATCGAAGCACAAGTAAAAAACAGCTGACGGTGGAGGGTAAATTACAAGATAAGATAATGGATTATCATAGCCTCTGTCAGATCAAAATCCAACCTGCAGATCTATATTATCATATCCACATTATCTTGCATTAGTTCACAAAAGAACTACTACAGCATTACGAGCGATTGAAGCTTGAAGCAGATCTAGCAGCATGTGTAACCTTGCTGCCACTCAGGGTGAGCAAACCTAGAGAAAACCGAATAAAGAAAACGGAGAACTCCTGCATAAAAATCTACAGGGCAGAACTTAGGTGCAGCCTCAACAATTACATATTAGTATCTTTGATGCAGACATTCGCCATAACTCATCAGGCAGCTGTCTGGCATTGCTAGATCCAGTGCTCCATGTTCAACCTAGCAGTTCAGGCATCTTCTGTCTACGCTACCAGGTGGTCAAACATGACGTTGCCTTGTCAGTTGATCAGGGGCTTCTGTTGGAATCATCCTGCGATGATCTTGGATTTAGGTGGTGTTTAAATTCACGAAGTAAAGTTTAGGGATATCACATCGGGTGTCATATCGGGGTGTCACACAGAAGTGTTTGGATAGTAATAATAAAACAAATTACAGAAGTCCTCACTAATCCGCGAGACGAATTTATTAAGCCTAATTAATCTATCATTAGCACATGTACTGTAGCACCACATTGTCAAATCATGGACTAATTGGGCTTAAAAAATTCGTCTCGCAAATTAGTCGCAATCTGTGCAATTAGTTATTGTTTTAGTCTATATTTAATACTCCATGCATGTGTCCCAACATTCGAAGTGATAGAGGGTAAACTTTAGGGGGAGGAACTAGACAAGGCATTAGTACTTGATCACATGGTTCCTGCAGCCACAGTTCATACATGATCATGTGAAAGGGATCATGTGGGATGGCAGGTGAATGCTACTCGACATCCTTCTGGACTAGCAATTACAGGTGATTACTTAGTATAGTGCTATACCAAATTTGATGGCTTCCTGTCTTAACAAAAAATAAAAAAGAATGATGGCCTCTTCTAGCGATAGTCATGACGCTAGTGTGCTACTGATTTGTCAGAAGGGACTAAACTCGTGTGTCACTCTGTTGCTCAAGATAAGCATACCTTAACCAGAGAAATGTGTGAAGCAACGAACTCTTCTTAGTAAACTTCAAAGTACTCTTAGCTGGTAAACATCACTCCACTTCAGAACGACTGTAAACCTCCTCCAGTCAAGGATATCACTGAAAGGTAGGTCATAGTGGTCTGACAAAATAACTTTCAAAAATAGTCTCTCAAAATAACTGAAATCGTGGTTATATGATTAGAAAATAAGACAATGACAACCATGACTTACAGTATATCTTTGGCACAAACAGATCAATCTTATAGAAACACTAAACAAGAACACGACTATAGTGGATTGAATCAGATATACGAGCGCTACTAACTTGGGAACCATCAGGACATATACAGAACTAGGTCTGACAAAATTGCTTCTGCTAAACTACCTGTATCATTCTCCCGAATTTGTGCTAAACGAATTGCGTTGGCCAGCCCCCAAAAACCAAGGACCATCCTGTCTCCATTCAAAAAGTAAGAAAACGTACTTCAGTAGTTTGTAGAATATTGTTATAGCCATATGAAGAATAGTAAATTTGCTAACAATATGCACGAAATGCAAGCAGAAAGTATCATCTCAACATGTTAGAAATGCCATTTCCTCCTGCAGGAAGAGCCAATGGCTGCAATAATTGCCGACGAGCAACATCCTCGTGCAGGATGTAGCCAACATTATGTCGCATGTGATGTGACAGAAATGGTCAGCTCCAAGTGTACTGCTTCAGTAAGGGTACTTCCTGACAGCATAAGGCTGAACTATTTTTTTTTAAAGATAGCATAATGCTGAACTATCATTGTCATATTCTCAAAAGACATGCCTGTCAAATTACTTCATGTCGCAGCCAAGTGCCCTAAAATTTAAAAGAAATCATAGTCTAGAAGTGCCCAAAGACACTACTGTAAACAACAGATGACAAACAACAGGGTGGAACGGGAACATGAAAAATCACAATATAGAAACCAAATGGCACTCTATGCATCAATTCATAAGCACTGCACAGATCTGAAAATCACATCCTATCTGATAGTGATAGCACATTTTCACAATCCAAAAGCACTTGACTGAGATGCATGAATTAATTGATCTCCTATGATAGCCAATGAATTCACATCCCACGAATCCCCGAATTCACATCACAGAACTGTAAGACAAAAGCAGTGGGCAGCATTGATGGTATAGGATTGTTTAGCTTGTTCTTCAAGCTGCTCGAATCTTCTCCTATTCTAAATTCTATAATTTGATATATTCCTTTCCAAATTCAAACAATCCAACTGTTGATGGCAGGTCATACATTCATGTACCTAAATCTCAGATGTTTCGCATGAGTTTCCATGTATTAGAGGCTTAGAGCACTCCTACACGGCACAGCACTTGCTGCACGCAAGAAACGGCAACGAACGATGACACAGTTAATCAACCATTTTCCAACTATATATAACACAACAAATGCCATAAACATAGTACACAGTAGATGAGGTCAGGGTCGTCAGTGCAAAAGTGGCCCGTGGATGTTCCGGAAGAAGTACGCAATAGAGCATGAGTGCGAATAGGAGGAATACTTGTGGGACAGCGGCGGGGAGGCGGACAGCCATCGTCAGAGAGGAGTAGCTGGAGTAAGCGACGGCTTCATACAACCTCTCATGAAATACATTGATCCAAATTTATTCTAATAAAACTATCTTTAACTAAATTTATGAGGAAGAATAATATCATTTTCGATATCAAAGAGATATATTACAAAAATATTAGTAAAATATAAGATTGTTCAAATCAGGATAACTCAAAATCTATTATATTTCAGAACGGAGTACGTAGATAGCAAGATAGATGTGACCCAAATAGAAATATAGAATTCAAGTTGAGAAAGGCTCTTGGAGTTGCTCTGAGATCCCAATTCACACACCTTTTAGGACTTAACACATAAATCTGTCATGGGAGTGGCAGGAAACAAATTATCCTTCAAGCAAAACCAAAATTTGCCGATATGCCTCTTTCATTTTAGTAATGAATTTAAAATGAACTGATGGCAAGCATCTCGTCTTTATGCAAGTCACTAGCATTTCTAAATTTGCAATAATTCCTGGAAACGAATTGGTTGTGCAAACTGCAGCTCTGCTATATATAGTATGTTACTCGTACAAGTCTAGCATCCAAATTCCAAACAACAAAACAAAATTTTATGATATGTGTGTTACCTGCTTAAAGTACATTTTCTTGCAGTATAAATCAGCCCTGATGGGAAGGGTCAAAATGCTGAACAAACCGCATACAGTTCCAGTACCCAGGCTTCAGATTACTGAGAGCTCACTAACAAGAATGCAGAAAGTCCAATTACCAACAAGTAAATACCAGAGCTTGCAGTGGACACCCTTGCACCGCTGGTAGTGCTGGAACCATTCAAAGATGCTGAAGCTCCAGGGCTACTGATGGTCACCAGTGGCAGCGGTGGGTCCACAACATCGGCAGGTTCCAACACTGGTGCTGGCCCCTGCACCGGAGGCAGCGCACTGGGGTCTGTCAGTTTGAGCAAAGACCCAGGCTTTGCAGGCATGATCGTGTAGGTCAGGTTCTTACTGAAGTCACTGCATGGGCTCCCTACATTGCATTTAAAAGCAGGAGATTTAAGAATGTAAGCCATGCTGGTAAGAATATGGACGCTCAGCAGTTCAGAATGTTACGCTGACATATACTCACTGAAGTACTCCGCTGCTGTTGCAGGGAACTCGGTCACAATCCCATCAGCCATCAGAGATGAGTACGTCACGATCTCAACCATTGGGTTAGCCCAGAAGTCGAACCCAAGGTTCATGAACTCGTTCCTGAGCAGCCCGACATACACCGACAGGTTTGCGGCGTGCATCTTGTCGATCACATCAGTGAACCGCAAGAGGAATGACCCCTGCGCCTGGACAATTGAGCCCCGACTGATGGACACGGCGTTCGCGAACTTGGCCATCTCCTCCACGGATGCCTTGGACACATCGCTGATCGCATTGCCAATCTGGAGGACGCGCTTGAACGCTGGGAACTTCTTGAATGCTCTGAGCACGGCGGAGTCGTCCGATGCGATGAGCGCCTGCTGCCTGGTCTCTTTGTCATAGCTGGCATTGATAAGCGCGCTGGAGACAGCATCCACAATGTCAATGCCTCTGGTTGCAAGGTATGGGGCATTCTGCAAAGTATGAGACTTGAAATGTAAAAGCGTCCATGATTTCTGTAGCCCTACTGATCAGGTTAGTTAAATTAGACTCATATTTAAGTACACTACAAGTCTAATCTGCCAATTACAATGGCAGTAAGAATGGATTCAAGAAAGCTTCCTTACACGAACATCGATTAGTACGCCAGAGATGTTGCTGCTCTTTGAGAAGGCCAGGAAATCAACTAAAGTCATGAGTTTCCCGCTGTTCTTTGCTGCCGGATTTCTTTTCAGTCCTTCTTGATTGTATGGGCCAACAAGATCAGCTTAAGGGACAAAACCAAAACGAAGGTGTTAGCGTGGAACATGCTAACAGTTTGAACTGAGAAGCAAGAACTTGTGGCAAACAAAATGGAATGATACTTACGCTTTAGAGTTTGGATTTCGTTCGATAGAAGATCAAATGAGAAGATGCCAGACCCATTCTGTATTTCATTCACAGTAGCAGCTTTTGTCAAGAACACTGTTGCAGCTGTCGTGCCTTTTGTAAGATCCGGGGAGTCCAAGCAAAAGGGCACTGCGTCCTTTGACATCTGTACTGAACAGTCAATTATATCTGCACCGTCTTCCACTGCTTGTTGGTATGCAAGGTCGGTGCAGCCAGGGAATAAGCCACATGCACCATTGTGGGTGATGATCAGTGGTCTGGTATCATCTAGCCAAGTTCAGATATTAGTGCAGTGCAATATGGCAGAATATCTCAATTAGGACAAGAGGTTAAAAGACAGATTTCTTACTTCCAGGAGGAGGAAGAGGGCTGTCCTTAGTATGTGCTAAGCAAGCTACAATAAGAAAGACAAAAGAACCTGCAGAGGTTAGAGAGTGCATGATAGAAGAATCAATGATCACGTCAAATCATAAGAATCATTGTAACTTCTCGAGCATGAAGTGATAAAAAATCATACTTCATACTCTTATGGCATAATTTAGTCTACACCGAACTACTTTTGAACAACAGTTTAGCTTTTTCACCATGCAGTGGTCCTTACCAATGGCTGCTGAAGCTGTGGATGGGAAGTCAGTGAGGAAACCATCAACAGAGAAGTCAGAACTATCAATAAACTGCAAGTACTCAGCACTAGGATCATAGCTGTAGTTGTAACTTGAAATGAAATCATTGGCAAACTTAAATGCATAGACCTCCAAGTCTAGGCCATGGGCGTCTTTCACCAAAGTAGTAGCAGGCTGCAAGTAATGATCCTTGTCTACAGGCCAAATGTAAGTCTTAGGGACGAGAATTCCTGAGGCAAAGGCCTTGACAGATTTCAAGTCCTTCAGAATGGCTCCATAAGGTTGTTTTGTGGAAGGCTCAATGAGTTGTTGATCGAGAAACCGAAAAATGAGCTTCACATTGCTTTTCCCGAGCTTCCCACCAAGGCTTTTCAAGAATCCAACTTCAGGTGAGGAGACATAATTGACCCCAATTTTTTTTGCTCTCGATGATATATACTCTTCGATATTTAACTTGTGATCTAGGAAGAACTGGCCATACTACAAACAGGAACGTAAGAACAGCTATTGGCAGGAGAATAGTTCAATAGGAGGAAAACATGGATGAGTGTGGAACCAACATTCCAAATCCAGGGGAAGAACTATATAGCTAGCAGTGAAATCATGTTTACCTGTACATTAATCCAAAGTTGACGAGGGCGGAGTTCTACAACATCATCAACAAGGCTAATTCCCATGGTGCCATCAAATATGCTTGGGCGAGACAGAACATTCTGGATCACTACAGGATAGTCAGAGCATGACATACTAAGTAGATACTGTTTGGAGATTAGAAGAGAAGTTTCACAGTTAAAACCTATTAATAATCCCAAACGAACCTTATAGGTACTCCATAAGGCAAGGAAATTCAAACAACTCGTTTCTTATTTTTTCATGAAAATCTTCAAGCATACAAAAAAAAAATAGACACAAGCTTCTTGAAAAGTTACTCGAGTAATTTTTACTTACATGTGACATTGTCCATTAGCTGATTTGAAGTGAAGTCGACTGAAAACCATCCGTGCAGATCGTCTCCATTCACTTTGTATGTCTTGTCATTCTTAGGGAAGACCTTAGCTATTAGCGTTGAATCGTCAAGTGCCAAGCCAGTCTTGCAGAATCCAACATTGTCACTTGAAAGTTGTAAATCACAGAAAAGAACAACTTCAGGCAGACTATCCGACAGGGCAAACTGGTACCCGAATTGGCTTGAATCAGGGAACAGCCCAGAGTACCCACCACGAGCTATGACTAATGGAGGGGCACCTACAGAGTAAGAGGGTCAGCAATAATGCAATATCATGCAGTGCAATGCATTGAATACATAGGATATGTTCAATCAAATAACTTTGTACAGAAATATAACACGTTAGCTGTTAGCATATTTACCGCTTAGAGTCTGCCATTTCTGTACTGGATCCTTCAAAGCAGCACTAGCTCCATGAAGCAATAGAAGGAAAAGAAAGATAAGAGGATATATTACTACCATTTGGTAACGAGGAGCATGCTGCATTTAAAATAGTTCTGTGAGATGCACATATGGAAGAGCTGCAATTGAGAAGGGAAAAGCATTATGCACAGACATTAAAACACTGCACCTGCAACAGATGAAAACTGAAACATTTTTTCATAACATTAACCCAATATTTATTGATACAGTGACAAATTAGTAAAGCAAGGAAAGCAGCATCCCGCATCGATGGAAAAACACATAAAGTCAAATGATCACGCTACCTAAGAGGGCAACATAAACCCACCCAACACTTGAGGAGTACAAACAGCAGGGTATGAGCATTATGCCTTTAAACATTTTTCTGGAAATAAGAGAATTAAAATTGGAAGAAAAATGGAATACAACCTCAGAAAGTTGAAATCTCTAAATAAACAAGCTCAGGAAAGAAAAATTTCCTACCACACATGAGACTTTGATTTCTTGACAAATATCCACCAAACCCACAGAAGAAGGGTTGTAAACTCTCCTGCTAGATTGTGGAGAAGAGGCAAGAAGGGTTCTAAACTCTCAATGCTAGATTGCGGAGAAGAGGCAAAAGAGTAGCTTCGGCCAAGACCAAACAAAACAGTGCTATAAATAAAGTTCTCTTAAAACGCCAGCCACTGGTTGCGAGCGTTAACCTAGAAAACTAACTTGCACAGAAAAGTAAATTATTCAGTATCTTCTTCTCCTGCAGAGCAGGAAAGAGATGGAATAACAACTCTATAATAAAATACTTACGGATGGTTTCTTTGTGATTACTCATGATGTCAGTTATTACACAGTTTCTAGTATATGTCTTAAATGCTCACTTGAATTAATGAATGTACAGTTCAAACCTTCATATAGAAACTTTCCTCCTAGTAAATTCCTCAAAAAAGCAAGAATTGAATTAAGCTTACCGCAATATATTCCTCATAACTGATTCTTTAGCACCCTCAGTGATCTCTATCTTCCACCTCAGCCACCAGCCGTGTGGCTTCTGTCACTGTCAGGATGGCTGCCAATGCCACGCTCTTCTCGCAACAGAGTGAACTGTCAGCCTGCTGTTAGTATGTTACCTGCCTTGGTAATGGCATTCCCATTGCAATGTCCTGGATCCTGTCTCAACTGCCATTGTCCTTGTCACTCACTCCCAGTTTTAGCAACAAGGAATAGGTGGCCATAGCTGTCCACATAATAAGGATGACCAGTCATTGTTGCTAAAACTGGGAGGGAGTGACCAGATGAATTTTGCTAACTTCTAGAACATTACTCCCCCCCTTCACCAATGTCCATATTGCTCTGAACCAGATCTCCAGCAGCGAGTTATGTGGTTGCACTCCAGGGCTGCCTCCCATGAACCTGCAGCACTGCTAGCAACAATACAAGGAGAAATCAAGATATTCCAGTTGTCCAGCATTGGGAACATGTTAATCATCATTTTCACATTTATGATATATTAGTTTTGCAATTCTTTTTCTTTTTGAACAATAGGCTTTGGAACATGGATTTTCTGGTGGTGGCATGGGACGTTGCTGCTATGCAACTGTTCATCGCTGTGTCAGAAAGTATGCAGTTGGCCTATGTGGAGTGAGAAAGGACGGCAGAAAACGTTTTCTGCACAGATGTGCGTTTAGGTGGTAGGGTGGAGCATAGGTGGCATGCCTTGTGGAGGGGAACAAGGTCTGTTGCTTGTCTGTGCGAAGGTACAAGGTTGTAAAAGGAACTTATGCAACAGAACAAGAATACAGGCAGGTGGAGAGAAGACAGATCGAATACAGAACTGGTACAATGAATTACGACCAGAAACTGAGTGCTGCTACATATAAAAATGCGTGTCCAGACTTGGAAAGAAAATTATCAACAAATTGTATTACGACTAGCATCTTGATACTATTGTATTCCATAGGAAACAATTATCTTTTTCAAAAAACTTTAAAATACAAAAAAAAAAGGTCAAGCATGGAGTTTTCATATGATGGTAATAATGAGATCTGCTATTTTCCTGGACCATGCAGATTCATAATTTTACTGAGAGAACTAGATACATGTGTAATTGAGAAGGATTCATTTCTGAGCACTAACCAAGTGGCCAAGACAACATGAACAATTGGTCCCTGGCAATTACCTATCCTACTGCAGCCTTGATGCCACGAAAATGAAAAGAGATTAACCATAAATATGTATCACCATTTGATGTGCTTGTCATAGTAAAATTCAAACCATCAGTGGAAAAAAATGCCACCATCCAAGAACAATTGGGTGGCAATGCATGCAAAACATATGCGACCACTATGTTTCAAATGATAATGATTGTTGTTCTTGCCCCTACTTTGAAGGCCAATTGTGATTTTATCCTCGTCTTTTCAACTTTGTGATTTTACCCTCGTTCACCCCTGTTCTAGATTATATTAGCTGAAGGTCAAACAAGTGAATTAAAGAAAAAGAAAAAATAAAAGACGGTACTAACCCCTAACCTCCCTCCCAGGTTCCGCTAATGGTTGATTAAGCATATGCAACTTCTTAAACCTTTCATAGATTTCAAATATTTGCAAATTTTAAAATCATTTCAAAATGTTGTCCAGATTTTTTATGTCAAAATAGAGGTTAAAATTGTTAGACAATAGGGTAGGGCAGGCCTCCTTGGGCTGCACATCCCATCCTTGCTTGGGCCCTAAGCCTGCACACCTGCACAGGATGAGGATAGATATTATTGAGATATTATATGCAAGGATTACCGTTGATTGGTTCTGTTTCCATAAGCCAACTCCTAGGTCTTCCTTGCCTATATATGTGTAACCTGTCACCCTCAATAATCAATAATCAATCTATTATTCCCTGTGCCAATACTTGTTTACAAAAATCACAGATTACAACCAAAAAAAAAAAACTTAGGGGCAAATTCACATGGGAAAATTAGTCTTTTTTAGCTGAACTGACACCATTAACTCATCTAAATTGAATAGGGGTAAACTCTACCTTCATTTTGAAAAGGTAGGGCAAAATCACAAAGTTACATAAATGAGGGCAAAATCACAATTGGACTTCAAAACAGGGGTAAAACACAAGAACCCCTAAATGATAATTTAACAATGGGGATAAATAGCTTACCCCGTACAAAATATACCATATGGATGGGGAGAGAGAGAGATTTGTCTCTAGGACACTGAAAACAAAGGAACAAACCTCATTTTTAAGTTAATAGTATAGCCAAGAGTTAGAATGGTGTGAAACACTGACAAATCAAGTTCTCAGTTCTCAACCAAAGAAAAGGACACCTTGATGAAACTTCAGCTAAGCATTATTAAGAAGTATATTTGTCAAATTTTGAACAAAACACTATAACACAAAGAACTGGACAAACCAGCTATAAAAAATCATCAATCATATGCCAACAATTGCAAAGGTCAGGAGCATCCTTTGAGGTCATACTTTGCATATTAGCAAACGATAAACCACAAACTACACCTTAGATGCAGATTCTAGTAGGCGCTGTTCAGGGTGCAAGTATGGAGAGCAAATAGTGGAGTACCAGAGTGTTAATCCTCAAGCACTTCTTTTCTCCAATGGAGACAGTGGCACGGAGCTCATTATTGACTGAAGTTAATCAAATATTGTGTTCACTCACATATTGAGGTAATATTTACTCAGTATCCTAGTAATGTCTCAACGCTGAGAATTATGGAAGCCCTCCACTCACCTGGTGGAACCAAGGTTATACAAGAGATGAATTTATGTCAACAGCTATTTGTTACCACTCTGTATTTCCCAATGAAATTGTTCTTTTTCATTATTATTAATGACTTGATGTAACATAGGCACGCAACAATAAGAAAATTCATCAGCTTTATCTCCACTACAGTGATCTATCCAGCTTAAGATTAAGTTGGCGGCATTGTAACTCACCATGGCAAGAGCCCCATCTAGAATAGGAATTTTATGCACAAACTTGACAAATACAACAGGGACAAAAGAAATCATCAAACCCAGAAGAACCCTTTTGTAAAGAGAGCAAAGAAGCTTTCACTTTTAAACGCCTAACTGTTCTGTATGTGAAACTCAGTGGATGAACACATTGCATGAGGATCAACAAAATGGGGATCTTCCTTGTTAATAAATGAAAATCTTCATCCCGGAAGTAAAAGAAGCACTAAAGTCATTCCAGCGACATATTTCAAGATCCCAATATTATTGGAAGAGCCTTCATCAGAATTATACACATCCCGATCCCTAACCTTGTGATCTAATCCTACTAGACTAGCCTCATGGCTTCAGTGGAACTAAAACATCCCGATCCCTAAATCCTTCAAATGCAATTTTACCCTCATATGCCTTAACAACATCTGGCACATCCTGAGCATGCCTCAAGACGTACCTTTCAGAGAAAACCTTGGCACTACCAAGCAAAGCCCAAGGTAACTTGATGTTGGGGTCAATCTTTCTCTCCCTCATCAAAACGCTTATCACAGCACACCTTGGTATGATGGTCTTCTCCAAGCTATACCCTATGAGCACAGGTCGCTCCATTACTTCGCTTAGTTCAAACTTCAAGTCATCCAGGAAGAACCGGAGCTTCTTCTTTATGCTCTCATCAGAGAAGCCCAGTATCGTGGGTTGCCTCTTGATCGCCTTCTGGAGGTCGCCCTCAGAAACGCCGAAGCTCCGGTACAGGGCCACCTTTCGCAGGCACGTTTCCCTACTGAGGCGGCAGAACCGGCTGACGCCGTAGACAAAGCCCGTGTCTGTTACGCCCAGGCCGAGCGCCTTGATGTCATCGAAGATCTGGGTTATGCGGTCGACAGAAATTGTGAGCACACACATGTCGATGGTGAGGAGCTTCGAGATGGACTTGTCGGGGAGGCCGAGTCGGCGGAGGGCGTCCACGACCGGGCGCATGTTCTTGTCCAGGTCGGCCTGGTGGAGGGCGCGTGGGGCGCGGCAGATCGCGGAACTGACGTCGCTGTCGACGCCGATGATGCCGCGGAGGAACTGGATGCAGGGCAGGAGGTGCTTGTCGAGGCTGCGCGTGAGGAGGGTCGGCGCGGTGGCGAGCGTCCGCGGCTTGACGCGGAGGGAAGCAAAAAGATCGAGCTTCGGCCGGAGGATCCGGTCAGGGTCGAGGATGAGGATCGACGGGTCTCTGCGGACAACCTCGGTGATGTCAGCGTCAGTGTAGCCGTAGGTGCGGAGGAGCGCGCGGACGGCGTCGGCCTTGGCGGTGGAGCGGATGCGGCGCTTGCAGGCGGACGCAGCGGCGGGGGAGAGTCCGCAGGAGATGAGGTAGGAGATGGTGGTTGGGCAGGGCTTGGAGACGGGGAAGCCCGCGAGGGCAGCTGAGGAGCAGGCATGGGATAGGAGGGCATCGCTGGGGTTGGGCAGGCTGGGGTTTATGCCGGCGTCGGAGGGGATTTGGCGAAGGCGGAGGAGCCGCCGCCGGCAGATAGAAGCGAACATGCCTGGCGCGGCTTTGCCTGGACTGGAGTGCGCTGGGGGATTTTGAGCAACGGAAGAGGACGCCGTGCTGTTGAACAACAAATTACCCGAGAGGTCTGACTGAAAAATGCGAGTAAGAGCTAATTTCCCCTTGATCCCTGCCTTTTTTTCCACAGTGAAAAATTCATGGGAAATAATTTAAATAATTATTTAAATTTTTATGAAGGGGTTTTTCATCTCTAGGTGTACCTCCTCCCTAGCTTCCAAATTAGCCGTAAGCGATTACGGCAGGCAACTCCTGGCCACCGGCCATGCAGCCATCCTAGTGTCAGGCATTCAAAATCAGACGCTAGGAGCCGTGGTCGCGCCAGACAGGTTTGCCTGGCTCTGATCCAAACAGACCCCTAGAGCATGAGCATAGGATCAGTCTTCCTTTTTTCAGTTTCCCTCGGCTCTATGGCATTGTATTGTGAATTTGGGTCACTTGGATCGCGAGCTACTTGTAAGAGCATTCCACTTAGATTCACCAACTTAATCCTAAACTTTTTTTTTTGAGAAATAATCCTAAACTTTATTAAGTGGTGCACCACCGGCCCATAACAGCTACATACACATCTTTTTTCTGATTTGGCATTGCCAATATAACATAGTTCTTTTTTTAATATTTAAAACTTCTCCCTTCCTCTTCTCACACTAATAGATCCATGTTTTCCTCTTCTCTTACGTCAGACACCAGCCTGCCAGACGTTGTGGCTATCCTCACCTCGATGTTGCTTGTTTGCACGTCGGTTTTCATAAAGCATTGTCCTTCTTTCTCGTCAAACCACATACACAACTAAAAAAAAACACATACACACCGGGCACCTTGTGTCCAGATCAATGTTGCGCTGCTTGGTATTCATCCTCCAAGGGAGACTATTGTGTCTTGAGAGCAAACATCACGTCAAACAGTGTTCAATTTTCGTCAACTTGATCAACCCAACCCTCCCTTGAGCCAAGCGATCAGCTGTCCAACAGCCATTGGACTGCAAGCCAAATAGAGAATTGGCACTTCCTAGGAGCCCATGAGTGAAAACCTGTTGACAGCAGGAGGGGAGTAAAGGCAATGGAGCTTTTCCTTGAAACTACTTATAAAACATTTCTTAGCCATCTTAGGGAACTAAACAAAAACAACCTCAGTGTTTATAACAACTTATAAAAGCATTTCTTTAAACCATCAAAGATAACTAAACAAGCTCAACATGAGAAGAAGCTCGTTAGGAGATTCTGTTCCCCTCATACTAGCATCATATTACAAGTAACATTCTCCACTGGAGCTCATATCACAATTGGGACAAAAGTTTCTATTTCGGTGCATCTGATTTAAACATGTTGAAATTGCTGCATTGCATTTCCAGCTATAACATAGATCACTTTAGATTAGATTCCATTGAGCGTGATCACAATCTTTCGAGGAGTAGCATAGTCTCGATGTTCACAGAGCCAAATACCCTACAAAATCAGAATGCTCAACATTAGGTCCCAGATATAGCTAGGTTGATCACTGATCATTTTTGTTTTTGCTTTTTGTGATATACTCAACAGTAAGGCAGATGCACATAACTCACAGACCACACTCAACCTCACCACATGCGTATGGATCCTGCTACACACGCTAGCAACCCTAGGTCCCCAGTGTGCAGTCCGACATAACGCAACACTGGTGTGTACCAAACTGGAACAGGTGGGAACCTTGGGGATAAACAACAATGAGTTTTAGCTGCTTCAAATATTGACACGATGTTGCGGGTAATAATCCCAAAGCAATTTGCTGCAGACTTAATACACTAACTTGTGCTTATACTATAACTTTACTCAGTTCTTTATCTGAAATCCTCATTTATTCTCAACAGCCACCTTGAAAACAGAACCTTAAACACTGATACTAGAGGCACCACTATGGTACAAGCCAAGTTAGATATTTTCGTGCCTGCCAAGTTCCCATGTTGAGACGCCCATTGGTGATAGGAATCCTGATGCAATACACCGAGAGTTATAAATACAATTTTGACACATCAAAAGTTATTGGGAAGGGTGAAGGGGGTCTACATACATCAGGGAACAACCAAACATTGATGATTTAATATGTGCTGGCATGTCATCAGGTCCTGCAAACAGAACTTGACAATTTGTGAGTGATCTAAATCATGCATGCATAATGCATGGTCTCTGCCTAAAAAAGTAGAAACAACAGAAACAATGACACAAATAAGATACATCCAATGTGTGAAATTTTAAAAAGAACAGTAGCTCCAATATTTGCTACACTAGAGTTTACTCCAACGCTATAATAGCAGGATGAAAAAGATTCCTAAAAATACTAATATTCAAATTATAGTTGTTTGTCTGTCTCTTAAAATAATAATAGGCACAATGCTATAATTGAAAACAAATAATGGTAAAAAGGAATGCTGAAGACCAACCACATCAGTTGGCAAAGAACTAACCTTCCATAGTGTGCCTCCATGGAGCAGATGGACCCTGATCATAATAAAAACAAAAACATGAATTAAAGTACCAGTTTAATGTTCTCTCCATGAACAGAATCAAACAAGATATATCATGGCATTCACCTCTGGAACAATGCGACTAAGAAATGTTTCAGTGTCAGCCTGGACATCAGAGTCGTAGTTCTCATTAATAGTCAACGAAGCGCTTGTGTGCTGCACTGTAGAGCATGACCATTTTACTAGTGCTAAAAATATTGAGAACTGTATCTGAAATATACTTGTCAGAGACTGCATACAGAAAGTCTACATAAAAATTCAATCTAATATAACATGAGGTTTCATGGGTACTTCTTCTTTCTGAAGTTTCTGTTCTTCTCTCTTCTAATTAGAATCACCATGAAAATACATGAATTGAATATATTTTCATTATACCCAATATTTCTTAGCAGCAAGTGCTAGTCTACATGAATATTGTTTCTTTTTCTTCCTATGCGCCTGAACGGGCAACAAAGTCAAGTAACAGCAAATTCTTTTTCTTTCTTCCTTTTTTGCATAAATGCCAAAAGGGAAAAATCTATGTATCGCACAAGTGCTCAAAATCTCAAATGGTGGACATGAGAATAAGAAATACTGACATCGCTACAACAAAAACAAGACCTACAGAATTTGCCAACACTGATAGTATATAGATGTAAGAGCCAACTGCTAGAATCCACTCAGAACTTGAATCTCCATGAGACTAAATAAAAAAAGTATTCAAATTATGGTTGTTCTAGTGAGTTCTGCTTGAATTCTCTCCCAAGCATATCCGCTCACGAATGATGCATTCATCAGTCAATGATCACAACTTTTTCAAAGCTTCTCAATGTACCTATTTCCAATTGTCCATACTAGCTTTGACATGAAAAGCACTGGGAACGCAGACCAACTCCAGATATTGTGACCGTCCAGTGGCCTACTTATCGTATGGTCTCCGTTTTAATGATTCTGACTGACAGTAGTATACCATCGACACTAAATAATCACGCAACTTTCATCACTGAGAGAAAAAATTGATACACAAAATCAACTATGCACCAAAAAAATTGCAGGAAACGCATCCATTGTGAATAAATACGTACAGAACAGATGCGCCATGCCACACTTGAACTCGGCCAGGTCATTCCTTATCTCGTTTACGATCTGCGACAGACGATAAACAACACTATCACCTCACCCGACAGGCAAACTGAAGTTATGTACGTCTACTAGGAACGACAGGGGGCGAGGGGGCGCATGATGGAGGAGAAGAGCACCTTGTTGGTGATGAGGTGGCACCCGCGGCGCTGAGGCGGGATGACCACGGTCCTCTGGGCCCACCGGACGGCCTGGGGTCCAGCTGCCGATGGCGCCGAGGAAGAGGCGACCTCGCACTGGATGGCGCCACGCGCGCCGCGGCGGCGGGGTCGCCCGGAGTTGGAGGAGACGATGACCGGAGCCACGCTGCGGCAGGGCCGCACGGAGGCGGAGGCCGAGGCGGAGCCGAATATGGCCGGAGCCGACGTGAACGCCACCGCCTGCATGGTTTGACTGCACGGCGGCGGTGGCTGGGAGATTCGGGAGTTTCAGTGAGCACCGCGGACGGAGAGAGCACGAATTTGTGGCGGCTCTGGCCGCCGTGTGGTGTGACACGGCGGTTGTTTCTAGTTCTCACTTTTTTTATGTGGGTGTCAGGTTTCTACTATTATTTTTTTTTGAACTTTTAGGGCGTGTTTAGATGTAAAATTTTTTTAGGTTTTGGCTACCTAGGACTTTCGTTTAATTATGGACTAATTAGGTTCGAAAGTTTCGTCTCGTGATTTCTCATCCAATTGTGCAATTAGTTTTTTTTCGTCTACATCTAGTACTCCATACATGTGCCGCAAGATTCGATGTAACGAGTACTGTGCAAATTTTTTTAAACTAAACAGGCCCTTAGTTTTCTATGTCCGAGAAATAATGAATTCCATTTGGTTTCTACACCTCTGTCCCGAACGAAGAGGGTCGTTTTCGCTCTCCGAAAAATAAGTTTGACTAAATAAATAAATAAATAAATATAATATTAATATTTTGTAATATAAAATTAATATTATTATATAGATATTTGAATCTATTATTATAATAAATTTATTTAGAGATAAAAATATTGCACGTATCTTTTACTAATACAGTTAAACTTATGGCGCAAAAATCAAAAGCGACAGTTATTTAGTGATAGAACGAGCAGTACCGAATCATATTATACTATGTATTTTTTTCAGTCTCAAAATTATATAAAAAGTTAAAATAAAATAGAAACAATATTACAAGTTCTTCCAATATACTCCCACTTTCCTAGTAGCATTAATTTAGTGCTTCTTACGAACAACATCGGACATGAAGCCTTTTTGTGCCAATTCGCGAACCAACTCCAAGATCTTCAACATCTAGGAGGTAAGAATCTACAGAAATCGTGTAGAAATTTTTACTCGATTCAGTTCGATTTCACGTGAAACATATAATGAAAAAAATTCATCATTCTAAAGGGGCTTAAAGATGGAACGAATTCATTTGATTGATATTTGCGGGACTGCCTAATTATCAAATCCCTCTGCGGATACTGCCTAAGAGCAACTCCAGCAGAGTCTCTACTTGAGACCCCATAGTTAAATATGGATGTTCAGATAAAAAACACAGCTCCAGCGGTCCCCTACGAGAGTCCCCAATTTAGGATGGACACCCAAATTCACCCGCCTGACCTCATTCGTGTGGAAGAATGGGTGATCATCCCTAGCCCCCATAGTTAAATATGGATGCTCAGATAAAAAACACAGCTCCAGCGGTCCCCTATTAGGATCCCCAATTTAGGATGGCCACCCAAATTCACCCGCTGACCTCATTCCTGTGGAAGAATGGGTGATCACCCCTAGAAAAAGACATGCTATCACCCTTCCGATGCATACACTTATAAATTTATTTCTAAGGATTTAAAAGCTAATTAACTGTTTATATGAGTTGTGTCTATGTGAAAGGATCTGGCAAGTAGCTTAGAGAGGGTGAATAGGCCTTTCTCTGAAATTTAATCAACTTCACAAAATCAGTCAGAATGCAGAACCTCCAGGTATGATCGCGGAGGTTCCAGGGCGTGCAGGTTCCGGGACTGAGCGTGGAACCTCCGAGATCAGAATATGAAATCGATCTACTGCAGAATTTAACGAATGAAAAATAGACCGAATGTAATATCAGCCTTCTTGGGAAGTGTGTTGAGCTATTCAAACAGTCAGTTGCACCTAGAAAATAAGGAATTCGTAGATCGGATGCAAACCCTAAAACTCAATTCAAATCACAAGTAATAGCAACAACAACAACAATCACAGAGGACACGAGAATTTATCTCGTGGTTCAACTCGCCACAAAGGCTCGTCTACGTCCATGTTGTTGAGGTTAGCCACAAAGGCTATGGAGTCTCTTTCAACTCACTCATTTTCTCCAACTTATCACCAAGGCAATGGATTAGAGGGTTCCACTAAGTCACAAAGGATAATACAAACGTCCCGTTGCTCAACCACAACGGATTGAGAGCTACCGGGCGACCGCTAGCCGTCTAGGAGCCAAGCTCCAAGAGAAACGAAAACCCCAAGCGGCTAGGGCTTCACCAATTGCACAAGAACGGAGGAGAATGATCTTCTCGAGCTTTCTCACACTCTCTAGAGCCAAATCCTTCAAAGAATCACAAAGATTTGAGTAAGAAAGTTGGGAGCACCAAGCTTGGAAGAGAGAGAGAGAGCGCTTATGTTCGTCAGGAATGAAGAAATAGAGAAGATAACCGTTGGGGACGAGGGGGTATGGTATAAATACCATCCATATGACCCATAAAACGATCGGGTCTTTCATATCCCGGAGCCTCCGCGTCAGTATGCGGAGGTTCCGCGTAGGCCTGAGTAGATAAGAATTTAACTCGGCTGGCTTTTTGTGGCTGGGATTATTTGAGATGTAGATGGAGTTTTGAGCACTTGGTTCCACCCAGCACACCATTAGTATCCCCCTTGATAATACGGCTTGTCCTATGACTCAATTTCAAAATATAAAATGAATTAAACTAGCTCTTAGAGCCGTTGCAAGCCATCCATTCGAGTTGGGGGATCTCCACCTTTGTTTCTTTGCATCCACGATTAAAGATATGCTGTTAAACACTTGTCAAAGCCATTAGTTCTTTAATTATGTGGTCAATATCATCAAAACCCACTTAGAGCTTGATTACACTTACACTATGAACGCATAATATGTTTCTGGTTTTAAAAACTTGGTCTTTGCTGCCAAATTTTTTCTTCTCTCTCGTTAAACTTGATGTCACATTAGCAAAATGTTTTATATGCACTCATTAAATGTGCATGGTATTATGCTCTCGGACATCTTTGCCGCATGAATACATCATTTTGCTGGTAGTGAAACTTATGCCATTGTTAGTGGTGTATTTCTTACCGTAAGGTGCTTGATGTTAAAGTGAATAATTCCGGACACTTTGACAACATATTTATAGCCAAATGCTAAAGCAGATAGCTCCAAACGTACGTTAGTAAACCGTTTATTTATACCATTTTCGTGTTACATGATTATACACTTAAGAAAAGAACATTGTTGGTCAAATATCAATACCTAAATTCAATGGTGACAGCAAAGAAACAAGAAAAAACAATTTTTTTCAATCATATACTCCCTTCGTTTCAAATTATAGAAATGTCAAAACGAACCTAGATTGCATAAGGATGTGTCTAGTGTACGGTCAGTTGTTTTGGAGGCAGTTGATACCTGAGTATTAAATGGCAGCCCAACACTCGATTGGGAAAACAAAGGAGAACCAAGTGTTTCTCATCCGACCTACACTCGATTCCTGTGACCATTCGATCCAGATCAAATGAACCAAAAGAAACTATCAAGTAATACAGAAATATTTAACACACAAAATAAAAATATTAGCCAGATAATTTCTATAGAAGCTAAATTAGAAAATTTGAAAGAGGAACCAAATAAAATATACAGAAAAAATAACCAAAAAAGATAAAATAACTATTCGAGTAATTTTGACCATTGTAACACCCTAGGTGTTGCGAACTTAATAAAACCTTGATCATGATCATCAGCATGCATAAGCATTGTGGCATAAATTCATTCCATGTTTCATTTATAGCATATATATGTTGCATATGTATGATTTATATGTTGCAATTGTGATGTTTCTTATGTTATATGAAATGATGTCAATATTAGTAATTAAGAAACTTTGTGAATTTATATATGTGAATTTGCTTAAATAAGTAAAATTTTGTTCAAATTAAATTTGTAGTACAAAGTGTGCTTTTATAATGTAGAATCAAAATTCAAAGGTGATTTTAAGTCAAACATGTTTAATTTGGAGCCTAAAGATTGGATCTGAGGGTGGTCTTCTAACTTAGCCATTTATACCTAAGTCTTTGAGAATCAGCTATTAAGTTCAATTTTTGGGTAGTTTTTAAATCCATTTTCATGAATAAAATTTGTACAACTTTTGTTTCATTGCTTGGTCCTATACTTGAGTTATGATACTGTGCAATTGGTTATTAAATTTGATAGATGTTTAACCTCTAATTAATTACCAAAGTTGCTTAACCAAACCAAAATTTTCAAACTTTGAATTTCCGAAATCAGTTTCAAAGTATCTCTGTTCCTCATTCAAAATCTCTCAAATATTTGATATTTTGATGTTGGTTCCTTAATAGAAGTTGGAGATCTCATCAAGTTGAACAAGTTATAGTAGTGAAGTTTTTCGAGTTGCTGTTTGGAATCAAGAGAAAAAGAGAAGGGAAGAGGAGGGTTCAGTCGGCTACAGTAGAACCGGCAGCAGCTCGGCTGCCTGCCTGCTCGCCGCCGTGCGCCGTTTGACCGCCTTCGCGGCGCTTCTCCTGCATGGACGCGTGACTGTCCGCGTGGTCGTGCTCGAGAAGGCGCTGGAGAAGCCGGTGACGTCGCCCTCGCCGTTTAAATACCCCGCCGTCCTCTCTTTCTCCTCTTTCTGCCGCCGCCGTCGAGCTTTGCTTCGCCGGCCGATTTCTCCGCCACCGCTCGCCCTCTTCTTAATTGCTCTAGCAGTTAGCTTATACACCCCCTTGCGCTTCTATTGAGCCTGCTTGCGTCGCTCCTCGTCGCTGGAATCGCCTGCGCGTGCCGTTTCCGCCGCGGCCGTCCGCCATGGCCGCCGCAAGCCCCTCACCGTGGCCGGCACGTTTCGAGGCATCTATCTTCCTTATAGATCTCGTTCTGGGTTTAATTTGGCTCTGTGTTTCTCACCATACTTTTATTTTGATCTGTAGATCAGCAGACGCAGCGGAACAGCGCTCTCGTCGCCGGTCCGCGCCGCCGCAGTCGCCCGTGACGACGACGACACACCTCCGCCGTGCCTCCGCCTAATCCAGCCATAAACTCGCCTTCCCCAGCTCGCGCCGCACCTCCCTCGCTCCTCCACCTCGCGTGCGCGCGCCGCTGTAGCGCAGCCGCCACGCGCAGGAGCGCCGCCGCCTTTAGCCACCGCCGACGGGCGCGCCCAGGGCCTCTGTCGCTCACGCACGCCCGCCCGCCGGCCGAACGCCGCCACCGGCCCGGTCCCGATGCTCCCTGCTCTGTAACCGTGAAGAAGGAAGAGAGGACGCGACAGGAAATAAGAGAAAGATGGTGGCGTTAGGTGAGAAATCTGTGACTCATGTAAATAGTTCCAAATAGTGCACATGTACCGTGGGTTAATTTTTGAAAAAACAGGATTCTTTCTGCAAAGTCACCAGGCCGCGCCTGGGCAGGTCGTGATGGGTCGGCCTGCTCGAGTCGCTGGGCCGAGCCGGGCCAACTTTGGGCCCGAGGTCCTTTTCTTTTTCTATGTTTTATTAATTTCCAATAATGTGCTGATTCTTGTAAATTCATAAATAAATATAGAAACATGATAAAATCTTGAAAATTTTTTTATATCCTTTTCATGATGTCCTATACCTAGGAAAAATATGATTTGGTCAAAAAAGTAATTTTTGTATGCTTGAAAATTCACTCAATTAATGAAAAAATGCTTATTGCATAATTTTTGTAGGCAAAAATATTAATCCTGTAATAATAAAACTTTTTGAGTATGCTTAATATGATAATAATACCTAGCTCCACAAAAAGTTTGGTATTGTTTTGATAATTTTAGTTGTTCACCTAATTTAAATGCCTTTATTCTTTGTTAATAATTACCAAAATGACTAGGATTAATCATTAAATGACTTTTGATAAATGTAAACCCTACTCCCTCCATCCCAGATTAAAAGACATCTAGGAAGCTGACACATAGACCAATGTTGATAAAAAATGACTCTGAAACCCTTATGGAATCTTGCTCCTGACGCACGTATGCAGCAGCATGCTGCTTGGGACCAGCGCTCTGGCTAGGAGCCCCCTCACACACCGCCTATTTTTTTTTTCATTTGTTATTCATAGCGGACGACAGGATGTGATGGATGACCGGTGCTGTACTTCTGCTGTAAGAGCTACCGAAGCTAAAATGTCTTCCTTTCTGATACTGTTCTCGAATGCTATGACGACCCGTATTCTGGGACGGAGGGAGTAGCTCTTAGCGAAGGAAAGTTGTATTCAAGTATGTTAGCTTTGTTTGAGTTCATCTAAGCACTTGTGTGCCTTATGTCATGCATCATGTTTATTACCTTTCATCATGTTAAAGCATACATCATTATTACGTGTAATAAACGAGAGTGAGAAGGTTTTCATGGACAAGCTTTGGAGAAGGTTCACCCGCCATTGGTATTGGTGTCAAGCTTGACTTCTATGATCCTTCTATGGAATCTAACCTTCCCTGCAACGCAGGCAAGCCCCGGAGCATAAACCCTCTCTTTGTATTTACAAATCTTTATTACACTTTAAGTCTTGTGAGATGTGCATTAAGTAATTAGGAGTTGGCCGTTTAACTGTTGCTGCATGATTACCTTGTTATTCAGGTATCCTTAGTTATACCCCACTAGTATGTGTAGGTCGATATCTCTAATGCTTAGTAATGCTTAGACTTCGATAGAAGTCGAGCGATGGTTTCATCGTTCGCGAGAAATAAGTTTTATCTTTGTTCTTCTCGGCTCTGCTCACGGGTCATGAGAATACCAGGATAATGATAATGTTAAATTGAGACGGGGTGGGTAGCTTGCATTGAGAATGGAGTCTCTATGTAGTGCTCTACTTGTGTCGATTGAGGACCGTACCGTTGTAGACCTATGTGAGTCGAGACTTTGCAGTACTGACCACATACTCCGGTAAGCCTGAGTACCTCGACTATTTCATTATGTGAACTGATAACGCACACTAGGAGTGGAGAGATGGCAGGAGTATCGTGTACCCACCCTATGGGCATCCTAGGAGGACGTTTGAAGCACACCGGGTTGACGTAGGGCGGTGGAGTACTGTGTTCCCAGGTGGTGCAATCCAGTTCATGTGTTGGAGGATCCGTGGGAATGGTTGATATATGTAGGTCTAGAACCTGCATATGTCGTGTGGTTGGGAATCCCTAGCTAGGTTTTAATTGATTCGAATTACCGTTGCTTCTCAGTTTGGACACTCGATTCCCCGATCTACATCGTAGTTAATCAATGGAACATGGTGACTTATGGTTATGAGATGAAATGAGTTGAGATGCTTAATGAAGTGATTGAGCTAGATAAGGTGCAAACTGGATACTACTGATAAACTTAATACAAAGCTAAAACATTGAAAGTAAGGATCCACTTATAGTAAGCTTTTCTGCAAATGTTATTCTTGCTTCTACCTTACCTTTAAGTCTGTATACCCTTGGAGTCTTTCCTTTTAGTCGGGTAAGTCTTGTTGAATACCCTTAAGTATTCAGAGTTTGTTAATCCCTGTTGCAAGTTATGACTAGTGCTGTTAATCAAGGTCATGTCAGTGAGCTCGACATGGTCTGGCTGTCTCTTCTACCTTAGATTCTTTACCTAAGTTGCTTATGCAATTCTACTCACCATTTTGATCTCAAGTTAAGTTTTACTTAAACATATTTTGTAAACTAATGTTATAAGTCTTCTGCAACTCTGTTGTATGAAATTTTTGTATCAATGTTGTAATGTTGTGGTAACTCCATTGTTGATCCTGTATGAGTTGTAAAATGTGGATGATTCGGGGTTCCTCGAGAACACCCGACAGACTACTGGATTATCTAGCTTTCGTGTACAGCAGTTAAAGGTCTTTAGGACAATGACGGGTGCATGTGGGCCAGCATAATTTGGGTGGTGCTGCCACAACCAGTCTCATAAATGAATAATCAATTTACATCAATTAAACATAGAATTTACGGACAAATAGAAATAGTAAAATATAGTTTCATACAGGGGCAAAGCCAAGAAGTTGATTTTTGAATGTTAGAGGGGGGGCCAACAGTGTTGAACTTTCAAAATTTATTTGTATTAAAAAAATAGTGGAAAATTCACATTCATAGGGGGGCATAGGCCCCTGTCGCGCCCCCTTGTCTTTGCCCCTGGTTTCGTAAGTAATTTATCCCTACTAAAGGAATGAATATACATGCATAGCTCCATGTACACACATGAGGTGGGCGGCCTATGGTCATGAGCAGTTTCAAGGCGACCCAGAAATCGAGGTGGTGGTCGGCCTGTTGCACGAGGTGGGTGGCGTGGAGCAAGGTGCTACGCTCGCGCCTCCATTGCACATCGGCCGGCCACCAAATCGGGTGTGCGGAGTGCAAGAAACACCTGAGTGCCATATAGATTTATTGGGGTTGCATAAACTATTTTCCCAATCTAGACATTTATCAAAAACTACTAATGCCTAGACTAGAGAAACTATTTTCTCATTTCACTTTTGAAAAATAGATTATAAGCAATAGACGCTCACCCTTCTGATTGTATAGTTTGATAGCTAAGGTCATTCACAACTTTTTTCATTCTAAAATTCCTTCTTGCACTGCTAAATAAACCCCACATGTTTCAGTGTTGTTTTTGCCCTCTCCAAATGTTTCAGAAAATATTCAGATGAAAAATGTCCCTAATCATCGAAGCTTTGTTGTAAGATTTTTTTTAATCGAGCCCATTGCAATTCTCCGAGTTTGGAGAAATGTTATTATAATTCATCTATTTAGAGATCTGCTATTATAATTCCATCTCTCCTTTATCTGTGCCATTTTGTACACCTGCTGCGTATAAAGGCCCACTATCTGGTACGTATCCATATAGGAATGCATATGGATGTCAAGTCCCGACTCCTCTGTTAGACCGAGCCTGCTGATGGACGCCTCGCCTCGTCGCGCTGGCCTCACCGTGCCTCGGACCTCCACTTCGCCTCGTCGCGCTGGCCTCGCCATGTGAAAGGTCCTTGTTTGGTTTTGGTAATTGAGTGACAACCTAGGTGGACTAATGTGTGGTTAAGTGATTTACACAGGAGATTAGTCCACAAGAATACTTGTGTGAGCAACTCATGCCATAGAGGTGAAATGGCTTGGATATGTTGTAAAGCTCACACGTGTGATGATGGAGCTTATTGCATATGAGACATGACATGGAGTCATGTGACCAAGGTGGAGAAGATCAATACAAGACTTGGCTTGATGGACCGGTTGTAAGCGTGAAGGGCAAGTTGGAGGCTTTGGAGCGATGAACCGCGTAACAGTGAAGCTTGAGCAAGACTTGGCGTCGATGGACAAAGGCAACAGTGAAAAGCAAGTGAGGTCAAGATGGATGAACCAACAAGGCCATGTGATGATATGAAGTGGATCATATCATTTGTGATATGGTTGGTGTATGTGTTGCATCAACATTAGAGGAGATGGAATGGAATACGCAAGGCAAAGGTATAATCTATAGGGCATTTCATTTCACCAGTAATAGGTGTGTAGAGAAGTTTATGACTGAGTTTAGGATAGAAGGCCGTACTATCAAGAGGGGCAAACTTGTTTTCATATCGGTCATCTAGTGCCACTCGAGTGATCTAACTTTGCATCATTGCTAGGATCGAGTGGCGTGGTGAATTGAGCGACTAATCCTTTAAAAATATTTGTGAAAATGCTAACACACTTTCACATGATGGTGTACACTTTGTGGTGTCAGTACATTTGCAAAGGAGAAGAAGTTTGAGATGATTTGGAGGTGAAAAGGTCAACATGACCCTGGTGGAGGGCAACAGGACCATTGTGAGATGGTCCTGTTGGTCTGTGTTGAACATATGATGGTTCTTGGATGGGAATCCTATGTTGATATATTGTGCTTTGGAAAAAAATATGCATGTGGGATGTGTAGTCCTCTGCATAAGCTTTCCAAAATGTCCAAGATCATCGAAATCGAAGTTCTAAGCTAAGAGTTATCGTCGTTTTAGCGCTCAGGACTCTGGCTCAGGACCCTATCCCCTGGGTCCGGTTCAAGGGTCCAAACCATGTTTTCTAGGTTAGGTTGAGCGTTTTTACTTGTGTTTGAAGGGACAGGACCCTGAGATGGTCCAGTTGTAGGAGCATGACCGGGTCCGGTTGCTTTGGGAGCTCTTGAGAGCTCTCTGGACTGAACAGGACCGAGGTGTGAGATGGTTCGGTTGCTCGGTCTGGTTGTTGTCTGAGCACGCAAAAGTGACCGTTGAAGCTCCAATGGTCGGCATTCAAACTTGGGGACATGTGGCAGCATCCCATGGTCCAAACCCTCACTGTTGATCGTCCGAACCCTAGGTCAGAAGCTTGAGTTCGGACCTTTCCGGGCAGCTTTTGAGCAACGTCTCTTTTGAGCCCTTGGGCTATAAATTGAAGGGGTACTCGGGCATGGCTAAGGTTGAGCACCTTGGTGGACTTAATGTCCATGCTTGAGAGTGCTTGGGAGCCTTCTAACTCACTTGTGCTTGCTAGATTGCAGATCGATAGCTAGTGAGTGATTCTAGTGCGTTGCATTGAGAGATTGCATCGAGTGACACTAGGTGTTCGTATTGCAAGCCAGTGGTGCTTGTTACTCTTGGATGTTGCCACCTCCTAGATGGCTTGGTGGCTTGTGGCTCCATCAAAGCATGCAAGAAGATTGTGCGGTGCTCCGGAGAATGATTGTGAGGGGTATTGTGCTCGCCCCGCGGGGATCGTGAAGAGCAACTCTAGTTGAGCGTGTCATTGAGCTACCCTCACTTTTAGGGTAGGTCTTACGGTGCCCAACATGTGGGCTTCACGAGTGATGCCAATTAGCCGCCGAACCACCAAGTGAGCGGTCGGCACAATGGGGACTAGCTTGGTAGCAACCAAGTGAACCTCAGGATAAAAATCACTATGTCATCATCTTCCCGTTGGTTTGCGATTCTCATGCACAAGCTTGTATTTACTTTCATATACATTGTGCTTGTATAGTTGCTCTTGTAATTAGTTAGCTTATGTAGCTTGCTAGTTTCCTTCTTGCTTGTGTAGCATAGAGGTAGCTCTCTTGTGTGACTAATTTAGTTTGAGTAACCTTGTTAGTCACATTACTTAGTTTGTGTAGCTAAGTAATTTACGCTCTCTAATTTGGCATTGGTTGCCTTGTTATTGAGCATTGCTAGTGAGCTTAGGTGGCTTTGTGCTTTTGTATCACTAGTTGTGTAGGAGCTCCCCCGGTTGTTTGAGTACTAGTCACATAGGTTTGTGTGATCTAGCTACTAGAATTGATTAGGTGAGCTCTAGCTAGCCTTGCACCTTTGTTGCCTAATTAGGATCCTTATAAGGTGTTTGTGAACTTAGATGGAGGGGTGTAGTCTTGGCTAGACCGTTAGTTTTAATTCCGCATTTATCTCGGTTAGCCGACACGTTTACTTTTAGAAAGGACTATTCACCCCCTCTAGTCCGCCATCTCGACCCTACACCGTGCCTCGGACCTCTGCTTTGCCTCGCCCAAGACCTTCACTTCACGTCACCCCAAACCTCCGCTCTCGGTGGCGTCGTCACTGCTCCAGCTACCGTGGCCACAGACGGTCGACCACTGCGCTCCTTTGCCATGATCGACACCACACACTACCCTCTCGTTGTCGTCCTCGAGCTGGAGCCGATCGCCCCACCGGAGCTCATGCACGTCGGCCCGCACGGCGCTCAACCCATTGGTGTCCGCGATGGCCCTGAGGCCCGATAGCAGCGTGGCGATGTCCGTGAGCATGCAGCGCACGGCGCCGAGGTAGGCCACGGCCATGACGTCTGGGACATGGCCGGTGGCCAGGTCGTGCCTTCGTGCTCCACCATGGCCAGCACGATGCTGGAGGTGGCGCCGTTGGGGGAGGAGCGGCTGTCGGATGCTCACACGATGACAGCGTCGACGGCCACGTCCAAATCTAGCCTGTCCCTCCTTCAACTGCTCCCCCTTCGCGACTGCTGCTTCGGCCTCCTCGCAGGCGCAGACTTGCCGACGTACATTGAGTGCAGGCCCTTAGGACCTCATTCGTGCCGTCAAACGACAATGCGCTGCCACGCACGTCACTAGAGACTATGGCGCAGTCGTGGTCGTCGTCGCTGGGGGATGGCATGCGGGCGATGCGGCTGGACGAGCGCACGTGAAGTTGAATCACGGGACCAGGAGTGGTGAGCCATGAGGCCCCACCTCGTCACTAGAGACAGTGAAGTGGAATCGTAGGACCAGGCCTACACACCGCGCTCGCATTCCTCGCATGGCACCGCGCCTCATGGATCACCGCTGTCTTCATCATGGCAGGGCCGATCGTGAATTTTAGGGGCCCAGGGCAAAACAAAAAGTTGGGGCCCTTATGTACACATGAACCACGAAACTCTTTTGGGTATTCGAGAAAAAACACATGAACGACGCCGTAGCCATCGTGACACACGACTTTGGCAATGAGATGTTGCGATGGAAGCGTATGTTTCAAGTGTTTCAGACATTTCAGAGGTATGTTGCAATTGTTTTGTATGGATGTTGCAAAAGTGGACCAGGGATGTTGCACATATTACAAGTGTTTTAGGGGTATGTTGCAATTATTTCATATAGATGTTGCAAAAATAGATCAGGGATGTTGCACATATTGCAAGTGTTTTAGAGGCATGTTGCAAGTGTTTTAGAGGTGTTGTTCAAACTGTTTGATTTGTTCCAGACGTATGTTGCAAGCGTTCTGATCTGGATGTTGCACATGTTTCACACATATATTGCAAGAATATGTTTGAAATGTTTTAGCTGTTTCAGTCTTATGTTGCAGTGCATGTTTTTATGGTGGCAAGTTGCAAGTGTTTGATCTAATATTTGCATATGTTTCACACATATGTTGCAAGTGTATGTTCTAAATGTTTTATCCGTTTCAAATGGATGTTGCATTCAAATATTTCATGTTGCATGTGTTTCATACTGTTTGGAGAGCTAACACGCGCATGGAGTGATGGTGGTACGGCATGGGCACCAGAGAATGGGCCATGGCGAGCTGGAGGCTAGCGGTCGGGATGCGACGGGGGTAGGGTCCACGTGTGTTGACATTTCTTAGCATCACTTCTTTACTAAGTTGTCATCCCTAGCAATGATGCTAGAAATGCGTTGTTGATAATTATTTAGAACACTTGTTAATATATATAAACATTAAGTATCCGCAAGCGCACAGATAATATACCATTGTAGCATTTCACCCGGTAGTATATCATGTATCGTTATTTATATGTTCCACAGGGAGGAGCGATGGGGTGGCTGGAGATATTGACAAATATGCATACTTATGACAAGATCATTAACTCATGCTATAGCAGGGGTAAGTCAAATGATAAATAAATGATAAGTGTAAGGCATTGATAGTAATCCAGAGATATGAATAGATACTCATAAATGTAGTTTGGCTAGGCAGGAGATTAGCTAAGAGCAAAAGATTTCTAAGTCATTCCTTATTTACTAAGTCTTTTGTACACCCAAGTATATACACTCTCATCTATAGCATAATTAACTTTGGATCTATGCATAAGGAACATTACTAAGGAAGATCAAGAACATAGCTTGACTCCCTTCGCAACCGGGTTCTACTTGCTCTACAAATGGGGAGTGAACTACAAAGGACTCAACGTGAGTGTTACATCCGCGATTTACCACATGACCCAGAGTGTAGAATGCATCCGTAGGTAAACAATATTTAAGCACCACGCTTACATAATGTCGACCACTTTACTCACTCGAGTATTGAGCTAAGCGCTTTGCGAACATATGCATATATTCATAATCAATCATAACTATATCAAGCATATAACTAGAGCAAACTAGGAACATAATAAATAACAACACAATGTTGAAGTAGCACAAAGTCATAAAATAAGAGGGATACAATGGATATACCGGCCTCTAGACGGCAAATCCGGAATCCTGAGCAATAGTCCAAAATCTACTTGAACCTTGCTAGCAAGCCTATACTAGAACTTTGAAGAATTGGAGCTCTATTCTCTTCTCTCTAGAAACCCTAATTTCTGATCTAATCTTGACTTATGGCCACTCTCTTGAGGGAGGGGGGTAGGGGCTGCTATATATAGGCCGGAGCATCCATCCTGAGCTCTCGGATCAAACCGACTTGAATAAACGGTGTAGATGCATTCTAGGAGGCGGTAGAGGAACCAACATTGAAGCGTTGGCTGCCAGGTGGGGCTAGGAGGCCGGTCAGCCTATAGGTGGTAGCGCCTCGCACTCCGCTTCGATGTGGTGTCTTCTCGAGTCTTCTGGAACCTTCTGGGATTATTTTCGCTGTGGATAAGCATGATTTACTTTGACGATTGATCCACCTTAACAGTTTTCTAGATAAACCCTGCTAAAAATATTGATTTACCAAAACTCATGGAAATTGTCAGTTTAACCCCTAAGTCTATGTTGATGATCATTTTGATGCATGATTTCAAGTTATATTGGATGGTAACTACCATCAACAAACCCCCCAAGCTTAACCTTTGCTCATCCCTGAGCAATGCTAAACTTAGCAATGGATCAGGAGTTGCATCAATGTTTTCACTCCTCAAAAGTATATATGCGTTCAAACAAGAATTCTCCTCTGGATTAAAACAAACCAATCTGACTTTCAAACTTACTCATATTACCTTCAACCATGGGTCTTGTAGCCTTCACTTGGGTCTTGAGCAATTGAAAAATAGAACGATCAAGTCAAGCACTATGTCTCAAGTTCTTTGCTCAACCATTATTCTGGAGTTTTTGCAAGTTTTCAAAATAAAACTCAGAGATTCCATTGTATGACACTCTCAAGTCTATCAAAATATGTGGTATTTATGGATCCTCACCAAGGCAATAGCGTTGTTATGCCTTTCTTCCTACAACTAAGGCTTATGTGGAGCTCATAGGAATGGTGATAATATGAAAGAGCATACTTGTAATACATATATTGTAAAGTCAAACAATGGATTCAAAGAGAGTTGAGTCATACAATCAAATCAAGATGTGCATGTGTGTGGAATATATGGTGGATATATGGTGGCTAACCTAATTCTACTATGCTTCTTGAAAAGTTATCTCTCTTTTGAAACTTGGAAGCATTTGCAAGAGAACATCTCTTTGTTCTCTCTTCTTTTTTTCAGACAGGCATCTAAGTACCCATTGTTTTAAATATCTCGGACACTTGTCTATTTTTTCTCAACCTTTTTATTTTTATTTTTATGAATAACTCTTGCATAGCCCATGCCTCTTCTTTGCAACAAAACTTTTGAGAGATAGTAACAAGAATTTGGAGCATTTATTTGGTGGATTTTTTTGTGTTTACTCCCAGTATAGGAGTAAAACATTTTTGAATGGATCTAAATGGAAAGCATGTTTTTGCGCCTACCTTCAGTGTAGGAGTAGTGCAAATGTGGGTGGTGTTTACATGATCTTGATTTTAAGAGCATGACAAACCTCTCATAAGGATTAATAAAGCTTGACAAACTCAATGTAAAACAAGCAGCATATATGAGTGGAAATTTTCCTAGCCTAAATATAAACATGTTTGGCTCTAGTAGGAATTCAAGCTTTGTCATACAGGAACTCATTATTTTGTATTTTTATGTTTTTTTTAAAAGAAATCTCTAGAACTTAATATCACTTGGAACAAGATAAATTGTAGCTCAGACCTTCTCATATCATATCCGTCAATTATTTAGACTTAGATCAAGCATTGCTACCCACGAGTTTCAAGTTCAGAGCAAAATCTCATGTCAAAATAATTTTATCCAAAACTCAGGAGAATTCAAGGCTAAAAACTAGGTACTTGAAAGGAATTATAACAGAGCAACTATTCATCATTTCCATTGTGAATCATCATCTTCAAGTTCTTTTTATTTATTGGCTCTTAAAAACATAAATTAAAGCAAACTTTATACATACTCTTTTATTTGGTTTTCATGTTTTAGATCACACCTTACTACTATGCATAAAAAAACAAAGACAAATTTTTATTTTGTTTTTGAGTTATGCATTTTTTATAAGACAAACTCAAAAATAAATAAATAAAAGGAAAAGGAAACAAAATACTAGAAAAGAAAACTTACCTTAGATAACGGGGAATTCTCCTCTCCCAAGCTGGGTGTTGCTGTAGTCGATCAGAATGGCGGGTCAAAGTTAAACTTCTAGAACAGATAGCTCCAGTTCGCATTCTCCTGCTGATGGTATTGTTGGATATTGGTGAGGCGGCCTCCCACTTCTTGCCACTAGGAGTGCTTGTGAAGCGTGTTCTGAATGTCTTGTTGTGTCTCTTCTATGGTCATCAATATGGTGTCGAGGTAGGAATGCTCTATTTGCTGGTCGTGGTAGCCCATAGGCTGATCATGATAGCTACGAACAGAGAAGGACATACATCCTCCCTGGTGGCCACTTGAAACTTCTTCCTAGGGATGCTGTTGATAGTAGTCGAAGTTGCCATACTGCCATTGCTCACTTGAGCCCTGCTGCCAGGAGCTCTCAGCGTGCCGAGGAGCGGGTTGCTCCCAACCAGCTTGCCCAGGTTAATACATGCGAGAGGATCCCAGCTGATCCCAGCCTGCATAGCTGGTGAAAGCTGGTCCCTTTAGAATTAGATCATCACCGCGATACCTAGGCTACGGGTTGTGAGTCAATCTTGTAGAGGCACTTCTACGAGGGGTTGCCTCCTTAACCTGTAAATCAAAGACAAAAGAATCCACCATATACAAAGCGAGGTTCTGATCTGGTAACAAAATCTCGGTTGTATAATCCATGTACATCATGACAACTTTCCCATCCTTATTCTTTTTTAACATGTGTGCTTGAACAAAATATTTATAGTCGATATACCAACGGGGAATGTCATCGATGTAAACAACAGAAGCATTTTCTAAAAGACCCAAATTTTTGGCTATGCGTGTGACTAGAGAAGTACACCCAACATCTCCCTTAAGTTCAAGAATTTCTGTCCATTGTTTCATCATAAATTTGACCGGTGAAACCTTTCTTCTCTTAACCATGGCATAGAGCAGCTTAAGTTCATCATTCCTTACAGTGCGAAAATCATTTCTGGGAAATAAAGAAAAAACTAGCCATTTATGCATAAAGCACAGGGTAGGGTGATGAATTTCATTTGTACGAGGACGGTAACATGTAAGTTCTTTAGATATTTCTGTCTAAATTTCGTCCTATCGAAATCTTATATAGCGATGTCTACATCAACTACACACTGAGCATGAATTCCTAGAAGCTCACTAAAATTCTTTCAGGGAACAGAAAAGTCTTTCCCAAAAAGTCTAATTGTGACTTCAGAATCAGTGGTTTGCAAGGTGCATAAAAATTCAGCGGTTAAAAGCTTCAATGTAACACCTTGGGTGTTTTAAATACTAAAACCTGCCATGTCATCATATGCATAGCACATCATTCATGTGTTAGTGAAAATTTTGATATGCATACACTAAAACAAGTTTACCAATATGTTATATGTGTTGATTTGTATGGTTTGAATCAAGTTAAAAATCTTTGTATTGGATTGGATTTCCGAAAACTCTAATTTCCAGTATTTAAATTCTACCCTGAAAACCTAATTCAAAATCTAAGAACATTTTGGGGTTGAGCCTAAAAGCAAAAGTGTAGAGCTTTTCTAGGTGTACAAAGTTGGTTTTTGGAGTTTTCAAAGTTTTATAAAATTTGAAGTAATTTGAAAAGGCGTAAATTCTCTAAGTGTCCCCTTTTGAATTCAAACTTGCATTTCAAAATGTAGACCGAATTTGGGTATGGTTATAAAAGAAAAGTTGTAGAACTTTTAATTTTAAACAACTTTTATTTTTGAAGAATTTTGAGTTACCATGCAATTTTGGGAGTAATTTGAGAAATTTGGCGAAGGGTAATTCTGTAATTATGGTAAACAGTAACCGCGGAAGCCACCTCACCGACGGCGAGCTTCTATCGCGTTCCAGTCGCCGCCGTGGCCACGGTCGGCTTTGCGCTGGCATGGAGAAGGCTCCTGCGTGTCTTCTTCGTCCTTCCTGATCGCGTTTTAAGCCGACGAAGTCGCCGTTCTCCTCCTTTTCATTTCCTCTGTTTTTCCCGTCGCCACCGCCGCTGCTCCGTCGAGCTTACGCCGTCACCGAAGCGCCTTTACCGTCTCAGCAAAGCGTGCCTCAGTTCCGCCTATTCCTTGCGAACCCACCCAACCGAGCCTAGGTGCCTGATTTCGCCGAGGACCGCCGCTCGTTGCCTTTCTTCCTCGTGGCCGGCAGCATCGCCGTCGCGTGCGCTTCACCATGGCCGTAGCTCTACGGTGAGCCTCTGCTCTTGCGAAGCCTGGTTCCAGCTTCACCGGGTTGCCGTGATGCTCTGTGATCGCTTGATTGCTCTATTTATCCTTTGCAGTCGCCGAAACACCACCATCGACGACTGCTTGCTCCGCCATGGCTGCTGTGCTCGTCGACCCACTTCCCCGTTGATCCTCCAGCTCGGCCTTCGACTTCAGCGTGTTCGGGGTGAGCTCTTGAGTCTTCTTGGGCCATTTATTAAACCGCTACCGGTCCCGTTTCGCCGGCGTAGTGCAGCCGCAGCGCTGTGTCCGCCATGGCCGGTGTCGAGCTCGGATTATGCAACGGTCAGTGCAATTAGTGCTACCTCTAGGTGCGCCTTGTCGTCGTGAACACGTTGGTACCCTTGCCATTGCCGTTGATCTCACCGGCGGCGAGAAATCGCCGGTTAACGAGCGTCGTCGCCGTAGTCAGCGCGGGGAACAGTGCCAACAGGTGGGGTCAAGATGTCAGTAGCCGTGGGTTTTGAAAATGAATTTTCTATTTTTTAGAAATGGATGAATAGTGTAAGTTTTTGTTATTTTTGTGTAGAATTAATTAGAGCTCCAAAAATTATGAAAATTTTTGTGTGACCTCTCTGTGATATATACTTTTTAGAAAAAAATATGAATTGTTGTTTTTCAGTACTTTTTGAATGTGCTAAAAATTACTCAATTAATTAATAAATAAGTTTCCATGATTTTTCTAGGTTTAAATATTTATCCAAAAATTATAAAAATTGTTTTGCCACTTAGTTATCATGGGATGAACCTTTACAAAAATTTTGAGCTCAATTGGAACAAGTTGATTTATTTCATAATTTTTAATTAAATAATTTATTCATAAAAGCAAATAGTAACCTTTAATGACTTAGGTTTTTGTTTGAATTTTTGGATTGAGTGATGACCTTGGGTCATTAGTATAAAATAATTCTTGGTACTTAAAGTAAGTATTTGTGTTTATGAAAAAGGTTTAGTTAGTTTTAACTTGTAACTGTACCACGAAGGAAAGTTATATTCAAGTTAATAACTTTTGCATCCATCATCAAGCATCATGTTTTATATCTCGCATCATAGCATTGTTACTTCGTGTAGTGAACGAAAGTGAGAATGTGGTAGTCAATCAAGTGGTTGAAGAAGTTAATCCGTCTGTTGAGGTCGGATTTGATATCTGTGGAATGATTCTGAAACCTAACTTTTTCGACAACCAAGGCAAGCCCCAGATGCATTTAAACCTACCTTGTGTTTTACAAATTTATATCACTTTTGCTTTCAAGTACTGCATTAAGTGATTAGGAGTTGTGTGAAAACCTAATTGGTGCATTACCAACCTTGTTTTCCCATATCTACCTTGTTAACCGTTTCAATTCGAGAATGTCTATTTATGCTTAGCCATGCTTAGATCGATAAAAGTCGGGTGATTACCTGTCACCTGCGAGATACAAATGGTTTTTGAATATGGTTGGTTATTTATGTTATCATGAGATATGATTCGGTGGAGTAATAAATTTAGACCGAGCGGACTCGGTGTGTGAGGGCCACAAGACATGGATGTCTTGTGAGCGGGTTCTTTCCACCTATGTCGATTGAGGCCTTTTCGTTGTTGAACTGCATGAGGTGTGTAACACCCTAAACTTAGTTACTTTCTAAAAAGAGTAAAATGATTTCTGTTAATTGTTTTATGCTCATAAAAACATGGGTAAAAGAAAATTAAAATCCAACATAAGGGTAGCAACATGTTTACGCATACATGCCGTTGCATTGATACTTTTGTGATGAGTGGTTTGGAAGATAAAATCAAATGTCAATCTTTAAAATATTGCTTTTAAGTAGTGGTTTAAAAAGAATTTAAAAACTTGCAAAAACAAAAGTTAGATAAGATGCCTTGTTTTCAAAATCCAAAGGCTTGGAAAAGGTTTTAAGACGCGTTAGAACGGTGCCTCTCTTTCCGGGAATCGTTCTGACCTTTTTCGGAATTAAATTCCTATTTCTTAGAGCCTTGTCTTTTTTTCTCGATCAATCCAAAAGTCTTTTCGGGAGCTAAAACCACTTTGGTTGTGTTCCTTATCCTTTCATCTATCTTTAGAAAATTTTATGGATTTTTTTGGAGCTAAGAGATATTTTTCGGAGCCTAAATAGTAATTTCCGATTTTCTGTAATTATTTTAATTCCGAAAATCAATAATTAATAAATATCTTCACTTTCCAAAATTTTCAAACCCTATGTATATATATATGCCGGCGTAGCCCTCGACACGAGGATTCCAGAAGTACAGCCCATTTTTCGAGCCGCGACTCGTAGCCCCGCATATCGGACGCCGAAGTTCTCCGCAGCTAGGTTTCCGGCGAACTCTTCGGCGAGCTTTTCCGGCGAAACTGTCGCGTTTCGGCGTCGACCACCACCACCAAGAGGTAGATCTCGTCGTTCTATTCACCGTAGTGTCCTTATGTTCTTGATTCCATCACCGTTTGATTGTTTCCCTTTCGTTTTCGTTTTTCCGGTCGTTTTTCCGGCGAGCTCGTCCATGGCCGGGCCTCTGTTCTTCGTCTCCGGCCATCCCACAGCGTCCTCCGGCGCTCGAACCCGCCGTCACCATCGACCCGCGTGCCCCCGTGGCCGTGCGCGTTGCGTCCCCGGCCCCGCGGCCTTCCACGCCCTGCACAGCAGCGCGCCGCCGCCGGCCTGTGCGGGCTTGGCCGTGCGGGCCTGCGCTGGCCGCTATGACCCCGTGGGCAGGCACAGCGCGCTGCCACCGTGGGCCCCAGCACCGCTGCTGCGCCGTCGGCAGGCCGAGGCTGAGCCCCTGCCCCGCGTTGGTTCCCTTCCGCTAGCAGCAGCAGGAAATCCCACGGTGGCCAGAACCAGGTACGTACTGCATGTGAATGAACCAAGGTAGAAGATGAGCTATTTACGAGTTTGCCATTAGTCGTTAAATAATCGTAGTTTATTCATTTTAACTCCGTTTCAGTTCGTTCCACTTGCATTAGTTTTGTGTCGTCGAGATCTACACAGTAGAGTTATTAGTTTATATGTCACGTGTTTATGAATTTATTTTATTAAAATATTAATTGTGCTATAATTAATTAATCGCTGTTTAAGAAAAATCGATTTAGGTTTTTAATTCCGTTTCAATTGCGCTAGTTGCATCGCAACGTTTGATACGTGTTAATGATGATTTGTCATCAATTACAATCATAAGATTTTCCCAAATCTCTGACTTTGGGATGCTACATTACAATATTTATACACCTGATATATAGCTGGAACTTTCTAATATATAATTATATATATCATTAGTGTTTAGGTACTATCATATATAAAGCCATGTACTAGCAGTATTTATCAACGTATAGTATGCGTAAGGTACTGTCAGAACCATGTATAGATAGATAAATGAACATTACCTTTAATGGGGAGCGTTGGAGCAAACAGACACTCCATAGGACCAGCTCCGCAAACGCCTTTTAACTAAAATCAATCTAGATTTTAATTCCGCTTTTCATCCGCGGTTGTTTCATAACGTTGTATGCTATGCACCATGTCCATGTTTATGGTTTTCAACATAAATCTTAGTTGGTTAATATTATTGCTCACACCGTTTTTCGTATTAAAAGCAATTTAAGTTATAATTCCGTTTTGCACCGTTTAAGTTGCGTTTGGTTCGTGCTGACGTGAACTATATGTTAGGGGCAATGTTTTTCATGTCACATGTTTTTCCATATATAGCTAAATATTAAATTGATTAGTATATTTGCACATAGGTTGGAATTAAAAGCAATATAAGTGCTTAACTTTGATGATTTATACCTAAAAGTTAATATGATTAATTGTTAACTTAAAAGTGTTTCTAGAATATAATTTGATTAGCTGAACAAGATACATATGTGATAAGTACGAGTAGATGCAGTCACATGCTTAATTCCTTTGCGAAGGTAAAGTTTAATTGTTATGTGATAACTTTATAAATAATACATGATTAGCTTTAACTCGACTTTTAAAACTAAATATGTTGTGATTAATCTAAATCAATATTGCTCATATAGTTTTTCTTAGCTAATCTAAAACAAGCTCGTAGTTGTTTCTTTTATAATATAATATAAATTTTTTGATAGTGGTTTTCTTTTAACCGTAGCATCGAGCCGTTCTTGTCGCGTTACTTTTGTTTCGGCGTGTTCTACGCAGTGGCATTAGTGGTTCTCATGTTACTCAAATGTGTTTTGGTAGTTAAAAAGTTAATTGTATTAATACTAACACTTGCATCGTTTTCGGAATATAAAGTCAAAATAGGTTTTATACTACGCTCTTTCTTAAGCAATGAATCAAGTTAATTAATGAAAATATTTACATGTGTTTCTACAGTTAAAATAAGTTAAATGGATAGGTTTTATGTTCTGTTGCATCGAAAATCCTTCGATAGTCGCTTTTTCGTTGAATCGCATATAGCGTGTCTTTTGCGTTTGTGTGTTCGTAGCGATACGCCGTTATGCTTATTTTATTGGTTGGTGTATTGTTCTCATATATTCTTGTTTGTATGTCATGTATGGATGTTTGTGTGGTGATATATGGTTCAGTCAATCGGTGAGGTTTACGTGGTGATTAAGAAGCTGTTCTCTGAAGACTAGAAGCTGAGAATTGGAAGCAGAAGATTGGAAGTTGAATACTAAAGGCTTTTGAGCGTATTGCTTTGGGGGAAAAGCAAGTTAAGTCAAGTATAGCATGGGACCATCCTTGTTACCTATTCACATTTAATCACTAAATTCATATTGCATGTGTCTTCCTTGTTACCATTAAGGATATCCTAGATATTTGATATCTTGCACCTTGAAACCTTTGGGATATTGCATTGGGTAGTTTTTGCTAGTGCTTAATCAAAACCATGATCTTGTAACTTGACTAATGGTATATGCAATAAACATTAAAATATGACTTTTTAGTAACATGGAAACAGGGGGCTGGAGTGTTTATATGCTTCAGATTCCTCTCCCTAAGGACTTATCTGTAAGCGATCATCTGGGACTTACAGTACAACTGTGAGGGCTATATGGCTCTGGCTTTAGCTCAGTATGAGGATCTTTTCTAGCTTGTTAGTGGTTACCTTTAAGGCGTAGGGTATGTTTCCTTTGCTGCTGGGAAGTGTGTACCGTGCTGCGATGCCCACGTGTGCCACTCCTAGAGAGGGGCCACATACGCCTAGCGGCCCTAACTTGTTAGACAAAATATTTTGAAAGGCTTCATATTGAACCCTGCCGACCTTCCTTGGTAGTGGGTCAAGGGGCTGATCACCCTAGGTGAAAGGGTAAATCACGACTCATAGTGAACGTCTACAACCTCTGCAGAGTGTAAAACTATTATAACAGCCGTGCTCACGGACACGAGCGGCCTTGGACCCTTATGGAATAGAGATGATCACTAATGGATAATTATACTAATGATCAATTGTTTATGCTATACATTATCCATGATTACCTGATCATGTGTTTATTGGAATGATAAATTCTTTGCCACTCAATTGCTTAAAAAGATGACCTATTAAAGCTAATCGCAGTAAACCAGTGACAACCTTTTGAGCCTCATGAACCCCATGATATAATTGTTAAGTACGACATGTACTTACGCTTGCTTTATTTTTCTATACTTTGGATAAAAATTCCGGATGGGTACCAGATTGCTGGTTTGGAGGAGTTAGACCTGTGGTCAACCAGTCAGTCATCCCTGTGGATTCGGAGTTTTCGCCAGAAGATCAGAATCAACTTTCCGCTGTCTTTACTCTGAGGTTATT
Organism: Miscanthus lutarioriparius; assembly: GCA_904845875.1. NCBI lineage: Eukaryota > Viridiplantae > Streptophyta > Magnoliopsida > Poales > Poaceae > Miscanthus > Miscanthus lutarioriparius. Next base: position 18,162,832 of record CAJGYO010000019.1, read on the forward strand.
TTCTTTTTACTAATACGTTATGTAATAAGTATTGTCTCTTGATATTACCCTGATTTGTGGCTATATGTGAGATTTGACTTCCTGGGCTCATATATAGTGTGTATCTGGTTTTGTCTTTAAAATCAGGTGCTACAAGGTGAGACTTTGTAGTACTGGCCACATACCTCGGTAAGCCTTGACTTGGCTATTCTATTATGAGAAAGGCTACTCGCGCAATGGGAGAGGAGAGATGGCGGGAGTAGCGTGTACCCACGTGGCAATGGGCTAGATTGGTGGAGTACTATGCTCTCGGGTGGCGTGAACCCATTCTTGTTTTAGAGGATCTGAGGGTAGGTTGGTATATGTAGGTCGGGGACCTGCATATGTCATGTGGTAAGGAATCTCCAACTGGGTTTAATCGGTTCGAATCGTCGTTGCTCCTCGGTTATGGAGACTCAACTCACTGTTCATCATCGTAGTTTAATAACTAGAACTTGAGTAAGGTTTGAGAAAGTGTTGGATATGAAGTTTCATGATATTATTACGGATCATGTCAGCTTTGTATATGATCTTTTGAAGATAAAAATGTTAATATAAAGAATCTTGTTAGAGAGCTTTTACGCAAAAGAACTTTGATTATTGCTAAAGCCATACCTTGAATCCCTGAGCCTACATTCCTGAGTCTTCTCAGTTTTAATTTTGGTTAAGTCTTGTTGAGTACTTTTGTACTCAGGGTTCGTTGACCCTTGTTGCAGGTGAGCCTCATGAGCAGGTCTGTTTTGGACCGTGCTGCATGACGGTCGTTCGATCCGATGACGACAAGTAAATGTGTGGCCCTTGGGTAGGGCAGTTTAATTGTGTGTTTTGTATTATGTTAATAATGCCACTCCACTACTACGGTTTATAATATTAATCGAACTTAGTTTGTAAGGTTTGAATTAAATGTTTTGTAAACTATGCTATTATAAGACTTCTGCTATATTACTCTGATGTATCTATTTGAATAAACTATTGTAATACTGCATTGACTCTGTAATGGGATCCTGCTCGGAAATCATGGATGATTCGGGATTCTCCGAGGACACCCAACAGTCTTCTTAAGTTACCGGGAACATATGCATAGTCGTCAGAGGTTGTTGGACAGTGACAGGTGCCTGTGGGTCCTATAATTTAGGAGGTTCTGCCACATTCAACCCCGGTCATCAATTTCCCAAACATTCTCCCACCCAATAGTTTTAAAAATGATTTCAAACTCAGCATTCAAACCTGTCGACCGCAGGAGGGCTGGATCATAAGCGGGAGTGAGAATGAACCTTCGGGTCTTCAGCTCTCGGCGAGGGTTTGGAATTTTAAGTCCACCGAACCAAACTTCTTTAGTTGTATTTATTCCTCGGGTGCATCAGTTGGTCTCGGAGATGGAGACCCTGATGATTGCACTGGCTTTTCTTGCCACTCCAAATTAGAGCATTGTTCTAGTCTTGCCTTGAAGGCGAATCGCTCTTCCTTGCCATTGATATGGAATTTAATTTCTCCGGCTCTGACATCAATATGTGGATTAGTAGTACTCAGGAAGGGTCTCCCAAGTATGAGGGGTGTGTTCATATCTTCCTGCATGTCAAAGTACTACAAAATTCAATGGAACAAAGATGTTTCTTATTTTTACTAGGATATTCTCGGTGATTCCTGCAGGATAGCGAACCGATTGGTCGGCTAGTTGCAGGCACATCGATGTTGGTGTGAGTGTTGAATAGTTCAGCTTGTCGAAAACCTTCTTGGGCATGACACTAAAGCTTGCTCCAAGATCGCATAGCACATTCTCAAAGTTTTGGCTTCCGATCAAACAATCAATAGTGGGACATCCTAGATCCTTCTTCTTGATAGGTGCTATGTTTAGGATGGCCGCACTACACTCCTCTGTTAATTTGATTACCTCAGTGGTGTGCAATGGTCTCCTGTTGTTTAAAATGTCTCTGAGGTACTTCGCATAGGTGGGTACCTGTATGGCATCTAGCAGAGGAATATTGATATATAACTTTTGAATTACCTCTACAAACTTACCAAACTACTCATCCATTTTGGCTTTTCGATTTCTACGTGGAAAGGGTAGGAAGGTGGTGTCATAAAAATCTTACATCATTTCCTATGTTTGTGGCTCAACTTCTTCAACTTCATCGTCCTTCTTCTCCTCTTGTACTATTGCCAGTGTCTTACCTATCAAGTAGACTTGCCACCTTGGTAAGTTGATCATTGTTGTTGTTGACTCCATCTTTGCCTTTGTTGTTGTGGAGTAGAATTATTGATGACTACATTTGCGTCTTCTTGACATTCGTGGAAATCAACCCCCAAATATTCTCCACATACGTTTTGGGAATTAAAAGCATCTTGAATGGCCTGATAATCTTTCTTGTAATTGGCTCACTGTTCAAGCTAATTCAACAAGACGTCCATCTTGGTTAACAGTGCACACATCTCTTCTAGTACTTCTTTGCTCTTATTGCATGTTTGAATATTGCATTGAGACCAGCCTTGATTAGAGGCTATCTTCTCCATGAGAGTTTCAACTTTTCCAAGGGTGAGTGTCATAAATGATCCTCCAGCAGTTGTATCCAGTTGTTCATGATCTTTCTGAGTTAATCCATGGTAAAAGCTTTGCATGAGCAACCAATCTTCCATCCCGTGATGAGGACAATCTAAAATGTATTCTTGGAAATGTTCCCATGCCTCTAGAATGGTCTCTCCTTTCTGCTGTTGAAAATTGGAAATCTTTCCTCTTAAGGCATTGGTCTTGCCTATAGGGAAAAAATTGCTAGAAAGGCTTTTGAACACTTTGCCCACGTGTTGATGTTATCTTTGTTGGTATAGAACCACTGCTTCTCCCTTCCCACTAGTAGTAATGGAAACAGGTGGAGTAGTATGATGTCTTGAGCAACATCCTTGATGGTGATTGTGCTGCTAATCTCCAAGAAATTCTAAAGATGAGCACTAGCATCTTCATGTGCATTTTCGCTGAATGGAGTAGCTTGCACCATGTTGATGAGGCTTGGCTTGAGTTCGAACTCAAGGTTGTTGGTTTTGAGTGTTGGTCTAGTGCTTATGTTCTTAGTGCTTGGAGTAAAGAATTCATGTAGAGTTTTTTCAGCCATAGCTTCAAAAATTGGTGTTGAGCTTCCTCTTGATTGGTTTGATTGTGATTGATGGAATTTGTTGATGAATCAGAACCAATCCCACAATACCCTATATAAAATATGAACAAAGACAAACAAGGGTAAGCCTGCTAAAGCAGAGGTGTTATGATTTCATCAATAAGTATTTATTTGATCAATTATCTATAGCCATGTGCCCCTCCCCGACAACGACACCAGAAATGCTTGTTGACATTTTTTTACATCACTTCTTTACTAAGTTGTCATCCCTAGCAATGATGCCAAAAATGTGTTGTTGGTAATTATTTAGAACACTTGTATATATATATACACACACATTAAGTATCCGCAAGCGCACAGATAATATACCATTGTAGTATTTCATTCGGTAGTATACCAGGTATCGTTATTTATATTTTCCACAGGGAGGAGCAATGGGGTGGCTGGAGATATTGACAAATATGCATACTTATGACAAGATCATTAACTCTCATGCTATAGCAGGGGTAAGTCAAATGATAAATAAATGATAAGTGTAAGGCATTGATAGTAATCCAGAGATAGGAATAGATACTCATAAATGTAGTATGGCTTGGCAGGAGATTAGCTAAGAGCCAAAGATTCCTAAGTCATTTCGAATTTACTAAGTGTCGGTGTAGAAAGTGACCAACACGTAAATATTTGTAGTTTTGCCGTACGTTGTGATCGGATGTGGCCTAGCACTCAGTGACACAGGGTTTATACTGGTTCAGGCAACGTGCCCTACGTCCAGTTTGAGTCGGTCGGTGACTTTATTCCTGAGCCTAGGTACTCAAAGGTTGTTGTGGGGTTACAGATGGAAGGGAGAAAGATGCGGGGTGCAAGAGGTCCGGTCGGACTCTGGTCTGAAGGGCCGAGAGTGATAGGAGCTCCACTGTACGCTAAGTGTTCGAACGTCTATTGTTCAATGGAATCCTTGGTTGTTCGGATCGTGTGTGTGTTGTTTGAGTTGTGAACTGATCGATCCTCCAATTGGGAGAGAGCGCATCCCCTTTTATAGATGAAGGGGATGACCTTTACAAGAGAGAGAGAGTGAGAGTACGCATGCCATTAAGTCTTATTGCCTATGCCATCGGGTACAAGATGATTGTAGGCGCCCATAACCCTGTTGATGTCAGACGCATGTGGGAGATTTTATCGTGTTCTCCATGTAGGGCAAATGATGGCACCTACAACACTGTTGATGCCCAAAGGCGTGTGGGGGAGCCTTACCGTGTTTGTCATGGTATGGGAGTTGATGGTGCCTACAACACTGTAGGGCAAATGTCGGCCCCCACAACACTGTTTGGGTTCTGTCATGCCTAGAAGGTTGCAGGGCACCCTTCTGACATGTCCTGTCGGTACTGTCCTGTAGGTGTATAGGGTACGGTCCTTGGTTTTGCGTTTGACTTGAGCGTCCTGCTTTTCTAGCTCCGCCTGTTTTCCTAGTCCTCACCGAACGGGCGTCCTCGGTCGGTTGGCCCTAGTCGGCTCCGACTGCGCCAGTCGGAGAAGAGCTGTAAGCAAAGGTTCGGTGTATCCCCGGTCAGAGACATGGGTCGGAGTTGGAAGCGTTGTTGGCCAGGCCTTCCGGTCAGAGAGGCGGGCCAGAGTCGGAAGCGAGGCCTTCCGGTTAGAGAGGCGGGCCAGAGTCAGAAGCGGGCGCTGTTCCATCTTGGCTAGGCCTTCGGGTCAGAGATTGGATCGCCCTTCTATGCTATCGTTAAATTTTTGGGCCAGCCTAGGAGTTGCGCGTCATTCGCAACGTTGTCTGATGGCCCGAGCCTTTGTTGGAAAGCCGGTCCATGAGGGACCCTAGGTTTATGAACCCGACAGGAGCCCCCGAGCCCTCGGGCGATTCGGGTAGAATCGTCTGGGGTATTTTTGTCTTGACGGTGGGTGCGCGTGAGTGCACCTGCGGGTGTAGCCCCTGAGCCCCTGGGTGATTCAGATAGAATCGTCCATGTGGTTTTTTGTGATGCCAGCGGGGTGTTTTTTATGTGTTTTGACAGTGGGTGCGCGCGAGCGCTCCCGTGGGTGTAGCCCCGAGCCCCCAGGTGATTCCGACAGAATCGCCTGGGGGTATTTCTAAGCGAGCGTGTGTGTGTGCACCTTAGTGGGCGTAGCCTCTTCTTCCCAGTATTTGACCCATCATGTCCAGGAGCGTGGGCCTAGGCGTTTGGTCATGGCTGAGGGACCGAGCGAGACAGAGTTGTCAACAAGGTGCTAGGCGTAGCGAGGGATCAAGCGAGACAGACTCACAGATTCGTGCGCTGGGTGCAGTGAGGGACAACAGAGGGATCGGGCGAGATGGACTCACGGACCTAGGCGTCGGTCGTAGCCGTGGGATCGGGTGAGTCAGAGTCATGGACCTAGGCGCATCCGAGGCATTGGTCGTAACCGATGGACAGTCGAGGGATCGGGTGAGATGGACTCACGGACCTAGGCTTGCAGCCAAGGGATCAGGCGAGTTAGAGTCATGGATCCAGGCTTGTAGCCGAGGGATCGGGCGAGTCGGAGTCGTGGATCTAGGCCTGTAGCCGAGGGATCGGGGGAGTTGGAGTCACGGATCCAGGCATCGGGCGCATCGAGGGATCAGGCGAGTCGGAGTCGTGGATCCAGGCATCGGGTGCTCCGAGGGATTAGGCGAGTCAGAGTCGTAGATCGAGGCATCGGGCGCGCCGAGGGATCGGGCGAGTCAGAGTCATGGACCCTGGCACAGCTGAGGCGTTAGGCATCTAGGGCCCCTAAGCCCCGTTGGGCTCGGTAGGGGTTAGGTTGAGTTTTCATGTGTTACCCTGTCCACGATTTCTCACAACCGGAGAGGCTGAGCTAACATCGCTTGCCTCGATGGCTCAAGTGACGTGCTCGGTGAGCTCGCTAACGGGCACGTTTGAGTGAAATCTGGGTCCGTCGTTCGTGACGGGGTCGGCATAGCCCTCATGTGGCATTCCACTGCTCCTTAACCCACAAACCGATAGATGCCTAGGTCGTTCCGGAGACCGACCCGGGTGGCCCGTTGGCCTCCCCTCGATGGAGATTATGTGGGCATGGCTCGAGGTTAGGACCGAATGAGAAGGTTGAGATGACCCTATCTGCTTTGGGGCAGACTAGGTGAGGGCCTGTCAGGGCTCATCTGCATTTTCTCCCCTGGCTCTGTTTGACGCGAGGCGGCCTCGAGCCCTTCGTGGTCTGGCCTTCGAACCCCGGTCGGTCGTTGCTCATGTTGAATGAGGCAACTGCCACTTCGTGATGCAACACGGAGCGTTGTGATGCTTTTAACTACATATGCGATGTATGGAATGAATGAATGCGTGCATAGATGAATGTGTGAATGTGTTGCATGAATGTATGAATGACAACAGATGAATGAATGAGCATACAAAGAAATAGTGGGGGTTGGTAATGTTACCTTGATGACTCGAGTGACGGGGTTTGAGGAGCTCCTATTGGATATGTCCAACCAGGATCCGCGCTCGTTGTTCATGACGGAGTCGGCATGGCCCACATGGGGCATCCCTCTGCTCCTTACCTATCTCTTGGCATTTGCCTGAGTTGTCCGATCGACTCAGGAAGCCCAATGGTCTCTTCTGGGCGGAGATCCCTTAGTTGGGCCTTTCCAAGTCCCGCTTAGGAAGGCGGAGAGCCACCTATGCGCAGTTGTGCCTTGTTTCTCACGCCCGGCATGTGGTAGTGGTGGGCCATACCCAGGCCACGTCCCATCTGACCAGGCGTTGTCTTGTCGGGTTGGGTGTGTCCCATCGGTCAGGGCATGTCCCTTCGTATCCCATCCGCATTGAATGGGGGAAGGGAGAGGGTTTTTTTGCCCCAATCCCTCGTATTTCCCAACTGCTGTGCCTTCTCCCTTAAATATGAGAAGGGAGAGGGCTTTCGTTTCGTTGCTTAGCCTATTCCTCATATGCCACCTCTTCTTCTTCTTCCTTCTCGCCAAGAGCGCTTTGAGTGTCGTGGTGGTTCCTAGGAGAGAAAAGGGGAGAGCGAGGGAGAGGAGAAAACTCATAGATCCATTCACGAATCTGAAGCGCAATGTTGAGCTAGAGGCCACCCGAGGTGGTGCTGGCCACCTTCACCGAGAAGGGTCTGCTTCCACCGAAGGAAGTGGTGCACTAGATCCTATGCAAACTCCTTGATGAGCGGGGCCTAGAGCTACAGTGCCTCAATCCGACTGGGGTGCTGCGTGTCACCGGCTTTGTCACCGTTTGTGAGGCCTTCTTCGGGATGGAGCCATACGTGGAGTTTTTCTGGTGGATCTTCCCCGGGCGAGCCTTGTCAGAGGGGAAGCCGCCCAGGACCACGCTGGTGGGGGGTTTCGCCCCTGCAGCTTCTCAGGTCGGCCAGTTCATAAAGTTTGATGAGATGTCAAAGACATCCTCTAGCCATGGTGGCCATACTTTGGCAGGCAGCGTCCCTAGCCAGGGGCTGCCCTGTCTGTATGGGAATGTCTGGAGCTCCATGTTCTTCTGCTGAGCTTCTATGGGGGCGACGCCCTTGAGGTACCTGTTGCGCTTCGCCGAAGTCGAGGGAGCGGAACCGGGCGGGGTCCTTGCGAGGGTGACTAAAGGCGAACATCAAGAAGACGTCACCCAGCCTGCAGATGGAGTGGAGGTCGGGTCAGAAGCTTTGTCCAAGCCGAGCGTTGCCCCATTGGAGGGTGAGCAGCCTTTTATCTTCGCTGGTCGTGTCGTTAGCCGATGCCGTCGAGCGGCCATAGTAGAAGTAGCCAACAGATGTAATAGTTTGAGTTCGTGGGGGAGCCCCCGTGTGAACAGTTGTTTTGACGAATACATCAATTTTCATGTTGTGATGAATTACTTCGTTCGGGGAAGCTTGTCCCATCCGTTCCTTATTTTACCTTAGCTTAGCTTTGTTTTTATTCTTTCTTTTTCATACCTACCCATTCCTCCCGTAGGCTGCAACCTTAAGAGCCCGGGTGTGGTCCGCGAGGCTCAGCTGCCAGTAACCGTAGGTAGGGGCGAGGTGCGATCGGTCGGAATGTTGAAGCAAAGTTATGTAAGATAGTTGAAGGAATGGACTACCCTTTTGTTCGAGTAAAAAATGTGTTTACCATATGATAGTAAAAACGAGGTGGTATTGTACCCTTGTGGAGCCCCTGAGCGACCTGGGCCGAAAGTGTTCGGGCCAGGGTGCTTTGCAGGAGCGAGCATTGAATGAAAGAAAACGGTAAAGACTAAATTTTTAGGGGAAGAAACGACATAGCTGTTCGATGTTCCAAGTGCTAGTGAGGATGTCGCCATTGTCGTCCTTCAGTCGGTAGGCACCCGGTTGGATCACTTTGGTCACCAGATAGGGTCCTTCCCATGGTGGAGAGAGTTTGTGCTTCTCCTTGGTCGATTAGGTCCTTCAAAGCATGAGGTCTCCGACCTCGAGGATCCTTCCTCTGATTTTCCTCTTATGGTACCTGCTGAGAGTCTGCTGGTAGCGAGCGAAGTGGATGATGGTTATCTCATGGGCCTCCTCGAGTATGTTGACTGTGTCTTGTTGCGCCTCCGTGGCTTGGTCACGGTCGAAGGCCTTCACTCTCGGTCGCCGTGGTCGATGTCGGAGGGCAGCACTTCTTTAGCTCCGTAGGCCAGGAAGAAGGGTGTGAACCCTATGGATAGGTTCAGGGTCATTCTTGGGCTCTAGAGGATCGCTAGGATCTCTGCAACCCATCGCCCGGTGTACTTGTTGAGTCGGTAAAAAATGTGTGGCTTAAGTCCTTGGAGGACCATGCCATTGGCATGCTCGACCTGGCCGTTAATACGTGGATATCCGACCGAGGCCTAGTCGATCCTGATGCCGTATCCATCACTGAAGTCTAGGAACTTCTTCCCGGTGAAGTTAGTTCTGTGGTCAGTGATGATACAGTTAGGAACACCAAACCAGTAGATGATGTCGAGGAAGAACTTGACCACCTCCTTCGAGCGGATGTTGGTGATGGGCTTGGCCTCTATCCACTTGGTGAACTTGTCGACCGCCATGAGTAGGTGAGTGAAGCCGTCTAGGCCCTTTTTGAGGGGTCCTACCATGTCAAGGCCCTAGACCACGAACTGCCAGGTGATGAGGATGGTTTGGAGCTCTTGTGCTGGTAAATGAGTTGGCTGAGCGTAGAACTGGCATCCCTCGCACCTATGGACAACCTCTTCTACATCTCGTAGTGCGGTGAGCTAGTAAAAACCTTGGCAAAAGGCTTTTCTGACCAGTGACCTTAGGGCCACGTGATGTCTGTAGATTTCAGCATGGACCTCAAGGAGGAGCTGTTTCCCTTGGTTAGTAGGGATGCACTTCATGAGTACCCCCTCTGGACTTCGTGTAACACCCCGGCTCAGGGCTTAATAGGATTAATAGGATACTCGTACCAACAAGTTGCAACTTCTTTTCTAGAAGCCCATCTCTTAAGAACTCCAAGGTTAAGCGTGCTTGGCCTAGAGTGATGGGTGACCGACCGGGAAGTTCTTCCCGGGGGCGCATGAGTGAGGACAAAGTGCGCAGAAAAGACTGGTGTTGGTCTGTGAGGGCAGTCTATGTCCTAGAAAAGCTATCAGATGTAAGCGGGCCTGGCCTCGAGGAGGTGGGACGTTACACTTCGCTTGTAGATTTCATCACCGATGGCGACGAACGTCTTGGCGCATCGAGCGATCCATCGAGCTTCAGTCCTTTCGGTTGGGAGAACCTCCTCGAGGAGGTAGGCGAGTAGCGGCGCTCGCCAGTCGGTTTGATCGAGTGCCAACACGGCGACGTCGACGGGCGATGTCGTCATAGAGGCACCGGGGTCGGAGCCCTCGAGCACCGGGTTGGCGTCGGGGTGTGTCTGGATCAGACCTTCTAGGAAGCGGGCGGACGTCTTGTGGAGGTCGTTGATGAAGACCCCGCTTGGAAACGGATCCCGCCTGGCGGCCAATTTTGCGAGAAAATCGATGGCAGCATTTTCCTTTCGGGGGACGTGATGTAGCTCGATCCCCTAGAATTTGTCCTCAAGCTTGCACACCTCTTGGCAGTATGTTGCCATGAGGGGGCTTTTGCAGGAGGACTCCTTCATGACCTGGTCAACGACCAGCTCCGAGTCACCACGAATGTAGAGTCGCGTAGCGCCAAGCTCGATGGCGATGCGTAGTCCGTTGATGAGGGTCTCGTACTCCACGGTGTTGTTTGAGGCCAAGAAGTGGAGGCGGATGGCGTAGTGGAGCCTACTCCCATCTAGGGAGATCAGAAGCACTCCAGCCCCCAAGCCGGGCACCATGACGGACCCGTCGAAGTACATCGTCCAGTACTCGTGGGTGACGTCTGGGGTCGGTAGCTGGACCTCTGTCGATTCGGTGACAAAATCCACAAGAGCCTGAGACTTAATATCGGTACGGGGGATATACCTAATGTCGTGGCCCATGAGTTCGAGTGCCCACTTGGAGATCCGTCCCGTGGCGTCATGGTTGTGGATGATGTCTCCGAGCGGGTATGAAATAACGACCGCGACTTCGTGGTCGGTGAAGTAGTGCAGGAGATTCTGGGTCACCCTTAGCACGGTGTATAGGAGTTTTTGCACCTGGGGGTACCGGACCTTGGGGTTGGTGAGTACCTCTCCGACGAAGTATATGGGTCGCTGGACCTTAAGGTGGTGTCCCGGCTCCTCCCTTTCGACGACTAGGGTGGCGCTCACCACGCGGTTGCCCGCCGCGACGTAGAGGAGTAGGGGTTCTCCCTGTTCGGGAGCGACGAGGATTGGGGCCAATGTCAGTGATGTTTTGAGGCTCTCCAAAGCCTATTGCGCTTCCTAAGTCCAGACAATGGTGTCCATCCTTTTGAGGAGCTTGTAGAGAGGCATCCCCCGCTCGCCGAGCCAGGAGATGAACCGGCTCAGGGCGGCTAAGCAACCGGTGATCCTCTGTATGCCCTTGATGTTGCGTATAGGGCCCATGTTGGAGATGGCCATGATCTTTTCGAGGTTGGCCTCAATACCTCATTCGGACACGATGTATCCAAGCAGCTTCCCCTTCGGAACCCTGAAAACATGTTTCTTGGGATTCAATTTGATGTTGAACCTTCGGAGGTTCACGAATGTTGTGGCCAAGTTTGCGATCAGGTCGCAAGCTTGAGCCATTTTGACCACTATGTCATCAAGATAGACGGTGATTGTTGGTTTCGGCCGCTCAGTTTGATCAGGCTGATCGAGCGGGTCAATTTGATCGGCGAAGCATTGCTGCATGCACCTTTGGTAGGTGGCGCCAGTGTTCTTTAGACCAAAAGGCATGGTTACATAACAGTACGAACCATACGGGGTGATGAACGACGTTGCGAGTTGATCGGACTCTTTCATCGCAATCTAGTGATAGCCTGAGTAGGCATCTGGAAAGGAGAGGATCTCGCATCTCAAGGTGGAGTTGACTATCTGGTCTATGCGCGGTAAAGGAAAGTGATCCTTTGGACATGCTTTGTTGAGGCCAGTATAATCAACGCACATTCTCCATTTCCCGGTCTTCTTTTTAGCAAGAACTGGATTGGCAAGCCAGTCGGAGTGGAATACTTCTCTGATGAATCCGGCTAGCAGGAGCTTGGCGATCTCCTCGCCTATGGCCCTACGCCTCTCGTTGTCAAAGCGACACAGGCACTGCTTGGTGGGCTTTGAGCCCAGGATGAGGGGTAGTGCGTGCTCGGCGACCTCCCACGGTATGCCCGGCATGTCAGAAGGTTTCCATGCGAAGACATCATGATTGACACGCAGGAAGTCAATGAGCTGACATTCCTATTTGGCCGGGAGCTGGGTCTCGATTCTCACCGTCTTGGTTGGGTCAGTGGGGTCAGTCCCCACCGCCTTAGTTTCCTCGAGTGGGCGGAAGGCCGTCGAGGGGGTTGGTTTGTTGCAGTCCGGGGCTGCTAGGGTCGACAACTCCCCGAGCCGTGGGAGCTCAGCAGAGTTGATGACGGTAAGGGTGAGCTCATAATGCTCGTGGTCGCACGTGAAGGCGTGCGAGAAGGTGCTACCCACGGTGATGATGCTGTTCGGTCCCGGCATCTTTAGCTTCAGGTAGGTGTAGTTGGGGACCACCATGAACTTGGCGTAGTATGGCCATCCCAAGATGGCATGGTAAGACCCTGGGAAGTCCACCACCTCGAAGGTGAGCACCTCCGAGCAGAAGTTGGCTTGGTTGCCAAATGTGCCGGGCAGGTCGATCTACTTGAGTGGGTACACCTGCACTCCTAGGATTACGCCGTGGAAGGGAGAGCTCGCCGGACGGAGCTCTGACAGGGGGATGCGCATGGCGTCAAGGGTGTCGATGTAGAGGATGTTGAGGCCGCTGCCTCCGTCCATCAGCACCTTGGTGAGGCGCTTCTTGCAGACGATGAGGTCGATGATGAGCAGGTAGCGCCTTGGTCTAGCGACGTGGGACGGATGGTCCCTCCGATCAAAAGTGATCGGAGAATCTGACCAGCGGAGGAAGGGGGGAACGACCATTTCAGCGACACACGCCTCTCGATAGCGCACTTTGTGTTGGCGCTTGGAGTAGACAGCATCAGATCCCCCAAAGATCATGATGCATTCCTCAGGGTCAGGGAAGGCATCCCCATCCTTGCCTGCCACATCTCCTTTCTTGGGTACTGCCTCCTTGCCCTTTCCTTCTTTCGGCCCACCGGCCTATTGCAGGAAGTGCTTGAGGAGCTTGCAGTCCTTGTAGAGGTGTTTGATGGGGCAAGCATGGCTGGTGCAGGGGCTATCCATGAGCTTGCTAAAGTGGTCAGGCAGGCCCTACTGGGGCTACTTGCCTGCGTGATCAGCTGCGGCGACCAACGTGGAGTTGGTCGTTCGTTGCCGATCCTTCTTGTTCTTCTTGCCCCTCTGCGTGGAGGGGCCCTCGTCTTGGTCCTTGTGCGTGGCCTTGCCCTTGTCCCAGCCTCCATTGAAGACCGCTCTGACCGCCTCCTCGCTAGAGGCATGGTTCATGGCAACATCGAGCAGGTCGTGGGTGGTTTGGGGCTTTAGGCAGCCAAGCTTGTGGATCAGGGACTCACAGGTCATCCCAGAGAGGAATGCGCTGATGATGTCCACGTCGACGACATCAGGTAGGGAGCTGCACCACCTTGAGAACCTACGGATGTAATCCCATAGGGACTTGCTGGGGTCCTTCTGGCAGCTCTTGAGGTCCCAGGAGTTTCTAGGGCAGACATACGTCCCCTGGAAGTTTCCAACGAAGACCCTCTTGAGGTCCGCCTAGTCGCAGATGCTATCGTGCGGGAGGAATTCGAGCCATGCTTGAACATGTTCCCCCACGCAGATGGAGACGTACTAAATGATGAAGTGATCATCATCCACTCCCTCGGCTCGACAGGCGAGCCAGAAGTCTTCGAGCCATATACCGGGATTCGTCTCCCTGGTATATTTGGCGATGTTGGTCGGCGGTCGGAAGCGTTATGGGAATGGTGCTCTCTGGATGTGCCGACCAAAGGCCCGTGGTCTCGGGCCATCCGAGCTAGGACTCCGGTCATTCAGTCAACGACCACGCCTGGGGTGTGTAACACCCCGGGTGTTTAAGTATTAAAAACTGGACATATCATCATATGCATTGCAAGACATTGGTCATATTGTAAACTTTGATATGCATTCACTAAAACAAGTTTACATTTATATTATGAGTATTCCTTGGTATTGTTTGAATCAAGTTTGAAATCTTTGTATTGATTTGAAATTCCGAAAACCCTGATTTTCAATATTTAAATTCGACCCTAAAAATCCATTTCAAAATCAAAGCGCATTTCGGGGTTGAGTCTTAAAGCAAAGTTGTAGAGCTTGTCGAGTTGTGCAAAGTTTGTTTTTGGAGTTTTTCAAGTTGTTTAGTAAAATTTGAAGTTATTTAAAAAGGCGAAATTCCTTAAATATCCCCGCTTTGAATTTAAAAGTTCATTTCAAAATGTAGGCTGAATTTGGGTATAGTTTCAAAAGCAAAGTTGTAGAACTTTTGATTTTGAACAACTTTTATTTTTGGAGATTTTTGAGTTGTTATGAAAATTTAGGAGTAATTTGTGAAATTTGGCGAATGGCAATTCTGTAATTTCGATGAACAGTGTTCACCGCTTAAGCTACACCGCCGGCGAGCTTCGGTTTGCTTCCAGTCGCGCGTGTGGCCTTCTGGGCGTCGCGTTGGCACGGTGAAGGCTTCTGCGTGGCTTCTTTGCGCTTCCATGGTCTCGTTATAAGCCAGCCACCGTCGCCGTTCTTCACTTTCTCTTCTCCTCTGTTTTTCCAGTCACCGCCGCCGCTGCTCCGTTGAGTCCTCGCCGTCGAACCAGCGCCTGCGCCGTCGTGGCATAGCGCTAGATAGATTTGCCTACTCCTTGCGCACCCAGCTAGCTAGCTCTGGTTGATTGATTTCGTCGTGAGTTCGCCGTTCGTCGCTTTCTTCCTCGCGGCCGGCAACCTCGCCCAAGATTCCGTTTCACCGCGGCCAGCCTACTCCGGTGAGCCGTTGGTCTTGATCGGTGTACCTACGGCTTCGTCTCGATGCTGTGGTGCTTAATCCTATGTTGCTTGCTCGTTTTGATCACTGCAGTCGCCGGTTCTTCCTCACCGACGATCTTTGCTCCGCCGTGATCACCGTGGTCGTCGTCACGCCTCTCCGTTGCTTCTCTAACCTCGCTCCTTGCTTCAACGCGTTCGGGGTGAGCTACTGGTGCTTCCTAGATCCTTTGTTTGAGCTCTACCGGTTTCACGTCGCCGGCGTAGCGCTGCCATGCCACCGCATCCGCCATGGCCGATGTCGAGCTAGTGTGGGGCCGTAATCAATACTGATAGGGACGTCAATCGATGCGCCTAGTCTTGGTGATCGTTTTGGTACTTTGGTCGTCGCCGTTGGGCTCACCGTCGACGAGTTTACGTCGGTCAGCGCCGTCGCCGTCGTGGTCAAACGCGCGAGGTTAGGGATGACAGGTGGGACCCGATGTCAGTGACACAGCGTTCAAATTGGATTTTTCTATTTTTAGAATTGAATGAATAGTATCTGTTTTTGTTATTTTTGTGTAGATTTGTTTAGAGCTCCAAAAATTCTGAAAATTTTTGTGTGGCTTCTCTGTGAGGTGTATTATTTAGGAAAAATATGAAATGTTGATTTTCAGTACTTTTTGCATGTGATAAAAATTGGTCAATTAATTAATAAAAGAGTTTCCAGGATTTTTCTAGGCTTATTTATGTATCCGAAAATTATGAAAATTGTTTTGCCACTGAGTTTTCATGAGATGAACATTTGCAAAAAAATTGAGCTCAATTGGAACAAGTTGATTTATTTCATAATTATTAATTAATTAATTAATTAATTCATAAAAGCAAATAGTAACCTTTAGTGATTTAGGTTTTGTTTGAGTTTTTGATTAAGTGATGTCCTTGGGTCATTAGTTGGTGATGATCCTTGGCAATTGTTGTGAGTGTTGCGAAAATGGTTTAGTTAGTTTAACTTGTAACTGTACCGCGAAGAAAAGTTGTACTCAAGTTGTTAATTTTGCATCCATGATCGAGCATCATATTTCGTATTCCGCATCATGTTAAACATG
Source organism: Miscanthus lutarioriparius (assembly GCA_904845875.1). Classification (NCBI taxonomy): domain Eukaryota; kingdom Viridiplantae; phylum Streptophyta; class Magnoliopsida; order Poales; family Poaceae; genus Miscanthus; species Miscanthus lutarioriparius. Next base: position 18,178,524 of record CAJGYO010000019.1, read on the forward strand.
GCATTGTTGCTACGTGTAGTGAACGAAGGTGAACACGTGGTAGTTAATCAAGTTGTTGAGGAGGTTGATCCGTCTGTGGAGGTTGGTATTGATATCGGTGGAACGACTCCGGACCCAGACTTTTCCGTCAACGAAGGTAAGCCCCGGATGCATACAACCCTACCTTGTATTTTACAAATTGATTTCGCTTTTGCTTCTTTTTACTGCATTAAGTGATTAGGAGTCAAGTGAAAATCAAATTGGTACATTACCAACCTTGTTATTCCATATTTACCATATTACTAGTTTTAAATTCATATATGCTTAGTTTTGCTTAGCTATGCTTAGAACGATGAAAGTCGGGTGATTACCTGTCACCTACAAGTTTCAAATGGAACTGTGGTTAATTATGTTAACATGTGATATGGAAATGTGGAGTAATAAATCTAGACCGGGCGGACTCGGTGTGTGAGATACACAAGACATGGAGGTCTTGTGAGCGGGATCTTTCCGCCTGTGTCGATTAAGGTCCGTCCGTTGTTGAATTGCATGAGGTGAGACTTTGTAGTACTAACCACATACTCTGGTAAGCCTTAACTTGGCTATTCTATTACGAGAATGGCTACTCGCGCACTGGGAGTAGAGAGATGGCGGGAATAGCGTGTACCCACGTGGCAATGGGCTGGATTGGTGGAGTTCTGTATTCTCGGGTGGCACGGACCCGTTCTTGTTTTAGAGGATCCGAGGGTAGGTTGGTATATGTAGGTCGGGGACCTGCATATGTCGTGTGGTCTGGAATTCCCAGCTGGGTTTTTAATCGGTTCGAATCGTCGTTGCTCCTCGGTTATGGAGACTCAACTCACTGTTCATCATTATAGTAATTAATAACTGAAACTTGAGGATGGTTTGAGAAAGTGTTGGATACAAAGTTTCATGATCTTGATTCGGATCGTGTCAGCTTTGTATATGATCTTTATGAAGTTTTAAACGTTGATATAAAGAATTTTGTTAAAATGCTTTTACGCAAAAGAACCTTGATTATTGCTAAAGCCATACCTTGAATCCCATGAGCCTGCATTCCTACGTTCTTTTAAATTCTTATTTCGGTTAAGTCTTGTTGAGTACTTTTGTACTCAGGGTTCGTTGACCCTTGTTGCAGGTGAGGCTCATGAGCAGATCTGTTTTGGATCGTGCTGCATGACTGTTGTTCATTGCGATGATGATAAGTAGATGTGTGGTCCTTGGGCAGGGTAGCTTTAATTGTGTGTTTTGTAATATATATTATAATGCCATTCCACTACTTTGTTTTGTATTATTAATCGAACTTAGTTGTATGGTTTGAAACAAATGGTTTGTAAACTATGTTATTGTAAGACTTCCGCTGTTTTTACTCTGATGTATCTATTTGAATAAACTATTGTAATACTGCAATGACTCTGTAATGTGATCCTGCTCGGAAATCGTGGATGATTCGGGGTTCCCCGAGGACACCCGACAGTCTTCTTAAGTTACCGGGAACGTATACATAGATGTCAAAGGTCGTTGGACAGTGATAGGTGCATGTGGGCCCTATAATTTAAGAGGTTCTGCCACAGGGTGCGTCTCCCTGGTCTCCTCGATGGTCTAGTCGGAGGTCGTGTCTTCTGCTCACACTGCCGCCCGATGGATGTCATCAACATGTCGGGCCCGACACCGGTTGCTGATGACGCTGCGAGCGTCTTGATTTGGCCTAAGGTGTTTGCGCACAGGCGGTCGGTGTGGAGCGGGTGCCAGGTCAGGCTATGGCGTAGCTGGGCCCTCCTGTTCCGCGCCTGGTGGCTGTAGTGGCGAGCGGATGGAGTGATGTGTCTGGTGTGTCCCTGACCCTTGGTGGGGAGAGAGGCCACAAGTCAGTGTCATGACATGGAGCTCTCCGTCTATTGAATGGCGACGGTCTCCACCAGTGCCTGGAGGTTCCGGTGGATCGCCTGTTCCTGGGGGTTGTCCGGCTCGGGGAGGCCACACAGGAGCATCGCCGCCATAGCGATGTTCTAGCATGCCTGAGCAAATTGTGGGGGATCACCCCCCATGGATGATGTTGCGCTGGACCTAGCGGGCGCGACCCCAGGCGCCGCTCGCTGGGTTATGCGCACAGGGCGCATCATGGTGCGCCGAGCGCGCTGGCGCAGGTGGCGGCTGGTTCTACCGCCTTTGTCGTAGGTCCTCGCCGTGCGACCAGGCACATGCGAGGGCATTCGTGCGAGGGTCCAGAGGGGTGTGGGTCTGAAGAGACTCCACTACCATATTCGGCTATCCTAGGGCATCTGCCATAGCGCACTCCTAGGACAGAGGGTGGCTAGGTGCCACGATGTCATCGATGCTTGAACCATCGCTCTCAACATCATCATCCAGGAGGTCATGAAAAGAGGCGGGAGCGTAGCTCGCCGTCCCCACGAATTCAGATGTGAGAGGGGGCGACGCCAGCATCCTTTGGAGCCCCCGAGCATATGTGTCCGCGGGGGACATGAGGCCATAGGAGAACCGGTTGCATGACGGTTGCGGCAGGGATAACAGGGTCCCTCTGGAGAATCGGTGAAAGACAGTAAATAGCAAGTAAATAACAAAGCAGACATTACTCACAGTGGGGTTTGAGCAGAGCAGATGCTCAGAACAAAGCACAGACACCTCGCCATTGAAGTCGTCGGGTGTCCCGGAGCCGATGGAGGATGTGTCTCCTCCGACGGGCGCCAGAACAAGTGCCTCCTTGCGGAGGTGCAGCACGCCGAGCCGGTCGGCGATGAATCTAGGCTTTCAAAGAGGAAGGACTGGGATGGCTCAAAGATGGGTGGAACTCACATCCCAATAGGTGGGAGTGCGGGAAACTCCAGTGAGCCGAAGCGAGTCGTATCGCTTGAGCCCGCCATGGCGAAGATGACGGAAAAGTGAGCCATCCGATGACCAAAAGTGTGAACGAACAGCATCTTCCCCACGGACGGCGCCAACTATCGGTGCAGAAAGTGACCAACACGTAAATATTTGTAGTTTTATTGTACATTGTGATTGGATGTGGCCTAGCACTCAATGACACAGGGTTTATACAGGTTTAGGCAACGTCCCCTACATCCAGTTTGAGTCAGTCGGTGACTTTATTCCTAAGCCCAGGTGCTCAAAGTTTGCTGTGGGGTTACAAACGGAAGAGAGAAAGATGGGGGTGCAAGAGGTCCGGTCGGACTCTGGTCTGAAGGGCGGAGAGTGATGGGAGCTTCGCTGTGCGCTAAGTGTTCGAACGTCTGTTGTTCGTTGGGATCCTTGGTCGTTCGGATCGTGTGTGTGTGTGTGTGTTGTTTGAGTTGTGAACTGATCGATCCTCCTATTGGGAGAGAGCACACCCCTTTTATAGATGAAGAGGATGGCCTTTATAAGAGAGAGTGAGTGAGAGTATGCATGCCACTAAGTCTTGTTTCCTACACTGTCAGGTACAAGATGATTGTAGGCGCCCATAACACTGTTGATGTTAGACGCATGTGGGACGTTTTATCGTGTTCTCCATGTAGGGTAAATAATGGCGCCTACAGCACTGTTGATGCCAAGAGGCATGTGGGGGAGCCTTACCATGTTTGTCATGGTATGGGAGTTGATGGCGCGTACAACACTATAGGGCAAATGTCGGTGCCCACAACACTGCTTGGGTTCTATCATGCCTGGAAGGTTGCAGGGCACCCTTCTGACATGTCCTGTCGGTACTGTCTTGTAGGTGTATAGGGTACGATCCTTGGTTTTACATTTGACTTGAGCGTCCTGCTTTTCTTGCTCCACCTGTTTTCCTGGTCCTCACCGAGCGGGGATCCCCGGTCGGTTGGTCCCAGTCATCTCCAACCGCGCCAGTTGGAGAAGAGCTGTAAGCAAAGGTTCAGTGTATCCCTGGTCAGAGACGTGGGTCGGAGTTGGAAGCGTTGTTGGCTAGGCCTTCCAGTCGGAGAGGTAGGCCAAAGTCGGAAGCGAAGCCTTCTGGTCAGAGAGGCGGGATAGAGTCAGAAGCGGGTGCCGTTCCTTCTTGGCTAGGCCTTCAGGTCAGATATTGGATCACCCTTCTAGCCTATCGTTAAGTTTTTGGGCCAGCCCAGGAGTTGCACATCGTTTGCAACGTCGTCTGTTGGGCCAAGCCTTTGTTGGGAAGCCGGTCCATGAGGGGCCCTGGGTTTATGAACCCAACACTAAGCCTTTTGTACACCCAAGTATATACACTCTCATCTATAGCATAATTAACTTTGGATCTATGCATAAGGAACATTACTAAGGAAGATCAAGAACAAAGCTTGACTCCCTTCGCAACCAGGTTCTACTTGCTCTACAAACGGGGAGTGGACTACAAAGGACTCAATGGGAGTGTCACATCCGCGATCTACCACATGACCCAGAGTGTACAATGCATCCATAGGTAAACAATATTTAAGCACCACCCTTACATAATGTCAACCACTTAACTCACTCTAGTATTGAGCTAAGCGCTTTGCGAACATATGCATATATTCATAATCAATCATAACTATATCAAGCATATAACTAGAGAAAACTAGGAACATAATAAATAGCAACACAGTGTTGAAGTAGCACAAAGTCATAAAATAAGAGGGATACAATGGATATACCGGCCTCCAGACGGCGAATCCGAAATCCTGAGCAATAGCCCAAAATCTACTTGAACCTTGCAAGCAAGCCTATACTAGAACTTTGAAGAATTGGAGCTCTATTCTCTTCTCTCTAGAAACCCTAATTTCTGATCTGATCTTGACTTATGGCCGATCTCTTGAGGGAGGGGGTAGGGGCTGGTATATATAGGTCAGAGCATCAATCCTGAGCCCTCAGATCAAACCAACTTGAATAAACTATGTAGATGCATTCTAGGAGGTGGTAGAGGAACCGACATTGAAGCATTGGCTACCAGGTGGGGCCAGGAGGCCAGTCAGCCTATAGGTGGCAGTGCCTCACACTCCGCTTCGGTGTGGTGTCTTCTCGAGTCTTCTGGAACCTTCTGGGATTGTTTTCGCTATGGATAAGCGTGATTTACTTTGACGATTTGATCCACCTTGACGGTTTTTTGGATAAACCCTGCTAAAAACACATATTCACCAAAACTCATAGAAATTATCCGTTTAACCCGTAAGTTTATGTTGGTGATTATTTTCATGCATGATTTCAAGTTATATTGATGGTTTATGATGGATGGTAACTATCATCAACAGAGTGCGGGATGACGTGGGGGGTTTTGAATCCAGGCGGATATGGCGTGCTGCGGGGGCGAGGCAAGTCATTTGGACACATGGGCGTTGTGATAGGACGGGTGCGTGTGTGGGGCGGGAATAAAAATTAGCATCAGCGCACGACGGTAGGCTGCTCGGGCGTCTTGTCTAGACGTCCGAATGCTAGCATAGCCCGTTGGGGTGATTTGGGGGACTTCAGATATTAGTGCATACCTAGTTCATACGAAGCTATGTATGCCTTGTTGGAGTCTCACTCCGAGTTGGCTGCCCATCGCGGCGCCACCGTTGAGTTGGGTGGTTGCATTGCAGTTGTTGCGTTGTGTTCGGGATTTATGATTTGGTTCTGAGATGAGAAGTTAGAGTCACAGAGTCAACAAACAAATCACGAACGCCAATCTGCTAGGCTGTTGTGGGCCTTAACGAGCCAACCAAGCCATATACTGATATAGCTACGTACTGAGTGTATACTAGGGTGGTGTAACGACCCAAATTCGCTACACCCTAGGCAGTCATTTTCACCACTAAGGAAAATCACCTACCATGTCACTCCAAAGATTTCTAGTGAATTATGCAAGACAGCATGCTGAAGCACCTTGTGTGAACCCCCGAGCAGTCATCGTTAGGCTCGCATCCGGAATGAAATAAAACTTCTACACGGATTATAATTTATCCTATTAACATCATCAACACCAACCTAGCCCCAAGAAACTATTCAAGGGCAATGTATTGGTCACCCACAACCAACCATCCAATGACTCAGTCGATTTAGCAAAGGCAGAGACCATCGGACCGTCCGTCAGGTTACCAGACCATCCGACAGAAGCTGAACCTGAACAGAATTAAGTGGAATTGGGTTGTTTTCCAATTGTGGAAGTGGACCCACTTATCAGCATGAGTGAGCACAAGCCCTTAGCAGAAAACACACCCCTTCACCCACTCTCTCTCTTATCCATTCATTTGCAACCCTCTCCCTCTCTCTCTAACTCTCATGAACAAGGAAGAACCCTAGAACTAGAGAGAGAAAGGAGTGAAGAAGGGAGTGGAGGAGGAAAGGAAGGAGAAGAAGAGAAGCATCAGCATCCCCATCCCCCTATGGATCTCATCAACATCCTCAACCCAATCATGCTTAACTCAAGAGATTAACTCTTATTTGGTGGATTTTCCCCAAAGGTCTAATTTGTGGATTTTGGTGGAAGCTTGGAGATCTCTTGCTAGAGGCAGTTCAATCATGTGTTGAGTAAGTCCAAGTGACCCTCAACCACCTCCACCATCTTGTCATCTCATGGATCCATGTTAAGGTATTTTGTTTGGATTATTGCAAGGAGAAGATGATGGATGGAAGACTTGCATGTTGGGAAAAGGAGCTTGAATGAAAGGAGAGTTGGATCTTCAATCTTTTGACTACGGAAGCTCTCAAATCTCAGAGCCAAGGATCTCTAGCTCAATCTTAAGGCTTATCTCTTTCTCATGAGTTTTGGTTTGAATCCTAAAGCCTAAGACACACTTAGTATAACTAGCTCAAAACCTAGCTACCTTGAGCCTGGTAAGCCACCTAAGGTACCCTAGGAATGTTTGGCACATGCAAGATGCACAACTCCACAAATCTAAGCTTGAACCTAGGATTTTCCAACAGCCTAGGTCCTATTGCCCGAATGACGGAGCATCCATCAATTCGACAAAGTGTCTGCCAAGCCCACGAGAAGCCCCTAGGAAGCCTTACCTTTAGTCAGCCTAGACCACCGGAGTGTCCAGCGCAGAGTGTCTGTTGAATTATAGAGCCTTATAGCCAGCAACCCGAGAGTAACCAGTTCACATTGGAGCGTCCTTCACTCACGGCGGAGCATTCGATAATTTATAGAGGACAACAACCCAGCAACTCGAGACCTCCAAGTTCTTATCGAAATGTCCGTGACCTCCATGGAGTATCCGCCAACCTGAACAAGACCTAGTTAGAGGCAACCCACCTTGGTACCCAACACAGCGGAGTGTCCGTCAGCTAAGATGGAGTGTCTGCCAAACCTCAGAGAGTGTGAAGCTTCAAATCCATGCGGATAAGGCGTGCTACGGGGGCGTGGCGAGTCATCTGGACGCGTGAGTGTTGCAACAGGGCGGGTGTGCATGTGGGGCAGGAATAAAAATAAGTATCAACGCACGAGGGCATCAGCGCACGAGCGCATGTGGCATGGTGAATTGAGTGACTAATCCTTTAAAAATGATTGTGAAAATGCTAACACACTTGCTCATGATGGTGCACACTTGGTGGTGTTGGCACATTTGCAAAGTTTGAGATGATTTGGAGGTGAAAAGGTCAACAGGACCATGGTGGAGGGCAATAGGACCATGATGGTTCTTGGATGGGAATCATGTGTTGATCTATTGTGTTTTGGAAAAAAATTTGGATGTGGGATGTGTACTCCTCTGCATAAGCTTTCCAAAATGTCCAAGTGTCAGGAACCAATACCAGGGTACCCGAAGAGGAGGAGCTAATAACCATCAACATTGACTCGTCCAAGCAGTCAAGAGCACGACTGGAGCTCCAACCGACCCCCAGGTGCACAAACTCCGCCTCGCTCGACACCGAGGCCATGGGCTCCACCTCACCTGACCCCTAAGGGTGGCTCCACCTTGTCTGATCCCTAAAGGTGGCTCCATCTCGCCCGACACCGAGGCCATGGGCTCCGCCTCGCCCGACCCCTGAAGGTGGCTCCGCCTCGCCTGACATTGAGGCTACGGGCTCCGCCTCACCCAACACCGAGGCCGTAGGCTCTGCCTTGTCCGACCCCTAAGGGTGGCTCCACCTCACCCGACATCGAGGCCATGGGCTCCGCATCGCTCGATCCTTGAGGGTGGCTCCACCTCGTCCGACCCCTAAGGGTGGCTCTACCTTGTCCAACCCCTAAGGGTGGCTCCATCTTGCCTGACACCGAGGCCGTGGGCTCCGCCTCGCCCAACCCCTAAGGGTGGCTCTACCTCACTCAACACTAAGGCCACGGGCTCTGCCTCATCTGACCCCTGAGCGTGGCTCTGCCTAACCCAACACCTAAGGGTGGCTCCGCCTCGCCCAACACCGAGGCCGTGGGCTCTGCCTCGCCTGACCCTTGAGGGTGGCTCCGCCTCACCCGACACCAAGGCCACGGGCTCTGCCTCATCCGACCCCTGAGGGTGGCTCTGCCACACCCAACCCCTGAGGGTGGCTCCGCCTCGCCCATCACCGAGGCCATAGGCTCTGCCTCGCCCGATGGAGACCCAGACCACCGCCGACCACTCTAGGTACAAGCGTATGGGCCTGGGTCAAAGCTCTGACACCAGGGAGGTGACCGGCATGCCCCGATATAACCTGTGGCCATGATGGGCCATACCTGAGAATTGTCATCAGGAATAGCATCGGGCGAACCAGTGATGTTCTGCCTAACCCTCGTATGAACACTGACAGGCACGTCAGTTCGCCACGACATCCACCAGGACAGAGTGGAGCGCCATGACCGAGAGACGACGCCTGCACATGGCACCAGTGACGGACAGGGCCACGACGTGAAGTTGTCCTTGTTGATGTCTACAGGGTCGGTGGGACCCACATAGAAGAGAAGAAGGACCTGACGATCCTAGAGGACTTCTTCTCCTTTTGATTCTCCTTCTGAGTCAGAGTCGCCCCCCGTCTCTGACTCCAGTAGGGGGAGTCATCTCCCCTCTCGTGAGTGTTTCATGGTAGGTACCACTGAGGGACACGTCGAAAGCATCCGCGAAGGGGTGGCTACCTCGATGAACGACCTCGACGACGAGGTCGAGGGAGAGACAGGGGCCCCACTCTAGCTCGAGAAAGAACTCGTGGAGCTTGATCAAGAGATCAAGCACCATGGAGACGGCAGGCGCACGCACGCCATGGCCCGCGACATGAACCGGAGGATCATTGTGGACGATGAAGCCCTCCCACACTTCACTCGAGTGAGCCAGAACATCGCTGCTGCGGCGCCCTTGCTCTATGGGCTTCCGGGGCCTACGAAGCTCGAGGATCGTCGGGCCCACCACAAGATTCGCACGCTGCTTGAGCGTGCGGCGGCACAGCAGGCCGAGAGCTCGCTGTCTTGACAACGTGAGCTCAACGCCAGCCAGCGCACGCCCTCAGAGCGACCCAACAAGGACACTTCAGTCCACTAGGTGCCACAAGGCGACAAGTAGCGCACCGTGGTCCTGGTGCATGAGCATCTTGGCCGCAACCATGATGCACGCGACACCCTCGATGCCCATAGACGTACCCATGATGATCCGAGAGAGGGAGCTAGCCGCGTCTATCACCCTTGTCGTGGTGGATGCTATGATAGTAGCGAGGACCGAAGCCTGAGCCTCAGCCTGCCAGGGTCTCAGGCCTTCGGCCGACACATCCTCAATGCCGCCTTTCCGCCAAGGTACTGACCACCAACCAATATCCCAAAATACTCTAGGGAAACAAACCCTAGACTATAGCTTGAGGATTATCGGCTTGCCTACCAAGCCGGTGGAGCATATAATGACAATTTCATTATCCACAATCTTCCATTGTTCCTGGCTAATTCGGCACGAACATGGTTGGAACACCTTTCGCCCAACAGAATCCAAAGTTGGGCGAACCTGAAAGAGATCTTCGTGGGGGAATTCCAGGTCATGTACAAGTGCCCTAGGAACCCATGGGATCTCAAGAACTACCGACAAAAGGGCAGAGAAATCCTTCACGGGTACATCTGGTGCTTCTCCCGGTAGTGCAACGAGCTGCCTAACGTCACCGACGCTGATGTTATAGGAGCTTTCCTGTCTAGGACCACCTGCGAGTCTCTGGTTCACAAGCTGGGATGTAAGGGCCTGCGAACCACCAAGGAGCTCCTCGACATCGCGACTAGCCATGCCTCAGGCGAGGAAGCAGTCGGAGCGATCTTTGACTACCTAAAAGGCAAGGCGAAGTGGGATGAGGACGTCGGCGAAGGCACCTCCAACCGTCTCGTCAAGAAGAAGAACAAGCAATAGCGCGAGGGCTCGCTCATGGCCGCCGCCAACCGCAAGGGAGATTGAAAGCCCATGGAGGGTACTCTAGACCACTTCGAGAAGCTGCTCGAAGGGCCATGCCCGAACCATTCCTTCCCCATCAATCATCTATACAAGGACTGTGGCCTCATGAAGCGGTTCTTGTCTGGAGGCTTCAACAGGGGGGAGCATGGGAAGGACCCCAAGCCGACCATGGATGACGCCGAGGGGACAAACGGTGGTTTTTTGACACTGGATGGCTGCCTCATGATCTTCGGAGGGTCGGCGGCCTACGACACCAAGCGTTGCCTGAAGCTCATGCGCCGCGAGGTCTAAATGGTCGAGCCGATCGCGCCTACCTTCCTTCGGTGGTCAGAGTCTGCCATAACCTTTGATCGGACCGACCACCCGGAGAGCGTCCCGCAACTAGGGAGGTATTCGCTCATGGTTGACCCGATCATCGGCATGAAGCGGCTCTCCAAGGTACTGATGGACGGAGGTAGCGGCCTCAACATCATGTACATCGAGATGCTCGACCCCATGGGCATCAGCTGATCCCGCATCCGACCGACTAGAGTGCCTTTCCACAGCATCATGCCTGGAAAGCAGGCCATGCCACTTGGGTAGATCAACCTGCCCATCACATTCGGGGATCCGTCCAATTATAGGACGGAGACCCTCACCTTCAAGGTGGTTAGGTTCCACGGAACCTACCACGCCATCCTAGGACATCCATGCTACATGAAGTTCATGGCTATGCCCAACTACACCTACCTAAAGCTAAAGACGCTGGGCCCAGGCGGGGTCATCACCATCGACACCTCATTTCAGCACGCCTACGAGTGCGAGGTCGAATGCTACGATCACGCTGTGGCAATCATCGCCTCCAAGGAGCTTGCGGCCATCAAGAAGGAGGTCGCCGAAGAAGCACCCGACCACCAGCGGTCAGCTAGGTCTTTTGAGCTGGTGGAGGGCGCTAAGGAGGTCCTAATGGACCCTAGTGGCTCCAAAAGCAAAATGGTGCACATTGGCACCGCACTTTCCTCTGAATAGGAAAACACGCTCGTCGACTTCCTCCATGACAACAAATACATCTTTGCATGGAAGCCCTCAGACATGCCAGGCATTTTGAGAGAAGTTGTCGAGCATACCTTGAAGATTAGGCTAGGCTCCAAGCCAGTGAAGCAGCGCCTGTGTCGCTTCAACAAGGGGAAACGTAGAGCCATCGGCGAGGAGATCATGAAACTTTTGGTGGCTGGGTTCATCAAGGAAGTGTACCACCCCGAGTGGTTAGCCAATCCCATTCTTGTACAAAAGAAGAGTGGGAAATGGATAATGTGTGTTGACTACATGGGTCTCAACAAAGCATGTCCAAAGGATCCGTTTCCTTTGCAACGCATAGACCAAGTAGTCGACTCTACCTCAGGGTGCGAAACCCTTTGCTTCCTTGATGCGTACTCTGGGTACCATCAAATCGCGATGAAAGAGTCTGACCAGCTCATGACATGTTTCATCACCCCCTTCGGATCATTCTGCTACATCACAATGCCATTCGGTCTGAAGAATGCTGGGGCTATGTACCAGCGTTGTATGCTCAAGTGTTTCGGAGACCTCATCGGGCGAACCATTGAGGCCTATGTGGACGACATCGTGGTCAAGTCCAAATGGGCTGACCAGCTCGTAGCCGATCTTGAACAGACCTTCACAAAACTCTGAGCAAACGACATTAAGCTCAACCCCGAGAAGTGCGTTTTTGGGGTCCCGAGGGGTATGCTGCTGGGTTTCATTGTCTCTGAGCACGACATCAAAGCTAGCCCGAAGAAGATCTCGGCCATCACAAGGATGAGCCTGATTCAGAACATAAAGGGGGTACAACGAGTTATGGGGTGCCTCGCCACGCTCAGCCATTTCATCTCGTGCCTCGGCGAATGAGGTCTCCCCCTCTATTGGCTTCTAAAGAAGGCCGACCATTTCGAATGGATGCCCGAGGCCCAGGAGGCGCTTGACATGCTCAAGCAGCTTCTGACGAAGGCCCCGATCCTGGTTCCTTCGACCGACGGAGAAACGCTTCTACTCTACATCGCGGCCACCACGCAGGTGGTTAGTGTTGCTTTGGTGGTGGAGCGAGAAGAAGAGGGGCATGCCCTCAAAGTACAACGCCCAGTGTACTTCATTAGCGAGGTCCTGTCTGAATCCAAGACCCGCTACCCCCAAATCCAGAAGCTCCTATACGCCGTCCTCATCGCCAAGAGGAAGCTACGCCACTACTTCGAGTCACATCTGGTGACGGTTGTGATGTCCTTCCCCCTCGGCGAGGTCATCCAAAACTAGGATGCCATGGGAAGAATCGTGAAGTGTGCACTCGAGCTAATGGGTCAGAGCATTACGTATGCCTCCTAGATGGCCATCAAGTCCTAGGTGTTGGCTGATTTCATTGCAGAGTGGACCGAGGTCCAAATGCCACTAGCGACCGTCGACAAAGAGTACTGGACGATGTACTTTGATGGATCGTTGATGAAAAAAGGTGTCGGTGTGGGGCTAGTCTTTGTTTCGCCCCTCGGGGTAGGCATGAGGTAAGTCCTATCCTAGTAGTGCAATAAACATTGACTGGATGGCTTAGCCACTGCCAAGGGATGGGTAGGGAGCAGCAGGATGCCCCACGTGGATTATGCTGATCCCGTTGCGAACGACAGACCCGGATTCCGCTCGAACATATCCGGTAAGCGCTCCCTAAGCCCGTCACTCATGCCATCGAGGTAACTCCTGTGCCAGCGGGTCACCCTTACTTTATGCGCATGAATTTCACTATCAAGCCCCTGACCCTAGAAACAGCGAGGTGTTAGGTCTCGCTCAGGGGTTGGCAAGAGTATCTATTTGGTAGACATTCTTGATGCCCGACCCCTTTCTAGAGCTAAAACATAGAAGCAGGGTGTGCAGAAACAAACTCTGAGTAAACCTGGTCGGACTGCAAGAAACCTAAGCCTCAGCGGCTGCGGCGTCTTTGCTCACTAGCGTGATCAGAGTTTTTATCCCCGCACCCTGAGCTAGGCCTTCTCGGGAAGGGTTTGGAGGGGCCCACCTATAGAATCTCCATCGAGGAGAGGCCGGCAGGTCACCCAAATTGATCGAACGACTTGGGCCACTACTGAGAAATGTATAGGGAGTAGTGGGATGCCTCATGCAGGTTACGCCAGCTCCATCACGAACGTCGGACCCGGACTGTAACACCTTGGGTGTTTTAAATACTAAAACCTGCCATGTCATCATATGCATTGCAAATCATTTGGTCTTAGTGAAAACTTTGTTATGCATACACTAAAACAAGTTTACCTTTATGTTGTATGTGTTGACTTGTATGGTTTGCAATCGAGTTCAAAATCTTGGTATTAATTTGAATTTCCGAAAACCCTAATTTCAGCATTTAAGTTTACCCTAGAAACCCCAATTCAAAATCTAGGCACATTTTGGGGTTGAGTCTAAAAGCAAAAGTGTAGAGCTTGTCAAGGTGTACAAAGTTGGTTTTTGGAGTTTTCAAAGTTGTTTTATAAAATTTGAAGTAATTTGAAAAGGCGTAAATTCTCAAAATGTCCCCGTTTTGAATTCAAACTTGCATTTAAAAATGTAGACTGAATTTGGGTATGGTTATAAAAGCAAAGTTGTAGAACTTTAAATTTGGAACAACTTTTATTTTTGGAGATTTTTGAGTTGCCACATAAATTTGGGAGTAATTTGGAATTTTAATCGAGTGGCAATTCTGTAATTTCGATGAAGAGTACTAGCGGGCAGCTGTCACCGTTGGCGACCTTCTTCTGGTTTCCAGTCGCCGCCGTGGCCACGTTCGGCTTTGCGCTGGCATGGAGAAGGCTCCTGCGTGGCTTCCTCTTACTTCTGAGCCGCTCTATAAGGCCTTCACCGCCGCCGTTTTTCACCGTTCCCCTCCTCTGTTTTTTCAGTCACCACCGTCGCTGCTCTGTTGAGCTGTGCCGTCACCGTCGCGCGTTCCCATCCTCGGCAAAGCTTGCCCTAGCTCCGCTTGCTCCTTGTGCACCCAACAAACCAGCCCTTGTAGCTAGACTTTGTCGGGAACCGTCGTTCGTTGCTTTCTTCCTCGCGGCCGGCAGCACCACCGTCGAGTGAGCGCCGTCGTGGCCAGCGCTCTGCGGTGAGCCTTTGTCCTTGCGAAGTATGGTTCCAGCTTCACCTTGCTCCCGTGATGCTCTATGACTGGTTGATTGATCCTTTTGTCCACCGCAGTCACCGGAGCATCACCGTCGACGTTGCTCGCGCCGCCATGGCTGCTGTGACCGTCGACCCACCTCTCAGCTGCTCCTCCAGTCACGCTTTTTGCTCAATCGCGTTCAGGGTGAGCTGCTGAACCTTCCCATGTAATTTGTTTGAGCTCTACCAGTCTCACGTCGCCAGCGTAGCGCAGCCATGCCGTCGTGGCCGCCATGGCTGGTGTCATGCTCAGTCTAGGCCGTTTTGGGTCTCGCTTGTGCCACCAATCGACGCGTAGGGATGTAGGGGACGTGGTGGTACCTTGGTCATCGCCGGTGATCTCGCCGTCGGTGAGAAATCATAGGTCAGCGCATGTAGTCGCCGTGGTCAGTGCAGGAGGTTGGGGATGACAGGTGGGGTCGCGTTGTCAGTGACTCTGTGTTTGAAAATGAATTTTCTATTTTTCAGTAATGAATGAATAGTATGAGTTTTTGTTATTTTTGTATAGAATTATTTAGAGCTCCAAAAATTATGAAAATTTTTGTGTGACCTCTCTGTGATGTATAATATTTAAGAAAAATATCAAATGTTGCTTTTCAGTACTTTTTGAATGTGATAAAAATTGCTAAATTAATTAATAAATGAGTTTCCATGATTTTTCTAGGCTCAAATAATTATCCAAAAATTATGAAAATTGTTTTGCCACTTAGTTATCATGTGATGAACCTTTACAAAACATTTTAGCTCAATTGGAACAAGTTGATTTATTTCATAATTTTGAATTAAATAATTAATTCATAAAAGCAAATAGTAACCTTTAATGATTTAGGTTTTGTTTGAATTTTTGGATTGAGTGATGACCTTGGGTCATTAGTTGGTAATGATCCTTGGCAATTGAAATAAGTGTTATGAAAAAGGTTTAGTTAGTTTTGACTTGTAACTGTACCGCGAAGGAAAGTTGTATTCAAGTTTTTAACTTTCGCATCCATCATCAAGCATCATGTTTTATATCTCGCATCATATTAAACATGGCATTGTTACTACGTGTAGTGAATGATAACGAGAACGTGGTAGTCAATCAAGTTGTGGAGGAGGTTGCTCCGTCTATTGAGGTCGGATTTGATATATGTGGAACGTCTCCGGAACCTGACTTTTTCGTGAATAAAGGCAAGCCCCGGATGCATTTATACCTACCTTGTGTTTTACAAATTTTTATCACTTTTGCTTTTCAGTACTGCATTAAGTAATTAGGAGTTGAGTGAAAACCTAATTGGTGCATTACCAACCTTGTTTTCCCATATCTACCTTGTTAACCGGTTACATTCGAGAATGTCTATTTATGCTTAGCCATGCTTAGACCAATAAAAGTTGGGTGATGACCTATCACCTGTGAGGTTTAAATGGATCTTTGGTTATGTTTGGTTACTTATGTTATCATGACATATGAGCATGTGGAGTAATAAATTTAGACCGGGCGGACTCGGTGTGTGAGAGCCACAAGACATGGAGGTCTTGTGAGCGGGTTCTTTCCGCCTGTGTCGATTAAGAACCGTCCGTTGTTGAACTATGTGAGATGAGACTTTGTAGTACTAACCACATACTCCAGTAAGCCTTAACTTGGCGATTCTATTACAAGAATGGCTACTCGTGCACTAGGAGTGGAGAGATGGCGAGAATAGCGTGTACCCACGTGGCAATGGGCTAGATTGGTGGAGTACTGTATTCTCGGGTGGCGTGGACCCGTTCTTGTTTTAGAGGACCTGAGGGTAGGTTGGTATATGTAGGTCAGGGACCTACATATGTCGTGTGGTCTGGAATTCCTAGCTGGGTTTTAATCGGTTCGAATCGTCGTTGCTCCTTGGTTATGGAGACTCAACTCTCTGTTCATCATTGTAGTTAATAACTGGAACTTGAGTAAGGTTTGAGAAAGTGTTGGATATGAAGTTTCATGATCTCATTGCGGATCATGTCAGCTTTGTATATGAGCTTTTTGAAGATAAAAATGTTGATATAAAGAATCTTATTAGAGAGCTTTTACGTAAAAGAACTTTGATTATTACTAAAGCCATACCTTGAATCCCTGAGCCTGCATTCCTGAGTCTTCTCAGTTTTAATTTTGGTTAAGTCTTGTTGAGTACTTTTGTACTCAGGGTTTGTTGACCCTTGTTGCAGGTGAGCCTCATGAGCAGGTCTGTTTTGGACCGTGCTGCATGACTGTTGTTCGATCCGATGATGATAAGTAAATGCGTGGCCCTTGGGCAGGGCACTTTATTTGTGTGTTTGTATTATGTTACTAATGCCACTCCACTACTATGGTTTGTAATAATTATCGAACTTAGTTGTAAGGTTTGAAACTACTGTTTTGTAAACTAAATTATTGTAAGACTTCCGCTATTTTACTCTGATGTAGATATTTGAATAAATGTTGTAATACTGCAATGACTCTATAATGGGATCCTGCTCGGAAATCGTGGATGATTCGGGGTTCCCCGAGGACACCCGACAGTCTTCTTAAGTTACCAGGAACATATGCATAGTTGTCAGAGGTCGTTGGACAGTGACATGTGCATGTGGGTCCTATAATTTAGGAGGTTCTGTCACACTAACCCCACACAGACATATCCGGTAAGAGCTCCCCGAACCCATCGTTCGAGCCATCGAGGTAACTTTAACGATCCCCACTTTTCTTTTCCATTACATGATCATTCATTCATCCATTATCATGCATGCATTCATACATTCATTCGTTCACCCATTCATCCATACATTCATCCCATACATCCGAGGATTACATATGCAATTGCTGCATCACAACGCTTTGCGTCGCATCACGAAGCGGTAGTCGTCTCACTCGACATGAGCGGCAACTAACCAAGGTTCGAAGGCTAGCCTGCAAAGGGCTCGAGGCCACCTCGCATCAAATAGAGCCAGGGGAGAAAAATAGAGATGAGCCCCAGCAGCCTTGCTCGACCCTGCTTAGAAGCAGACAGGGACATCTTGACCTTTCTCGTTTGATCCTAACCTTGAGCCAAGCCCATAGAATCTCCATCGAGGAGAGGCCAGCGGGCCACCTAAGCCAATCAAACAGCTCTAGCATCTGCTGAGAGGCAAGTTAAGGAGTAGTGGAATGCCAGATGAGGGCTATGCCTACCCCATCAGTGAATGACGGACCCAGATTCCACTCGGACGTGCCCATTAGCGAGCTCACCAAGCACGACACTTGCGCCATTGAGGCAAGTGTCATTAGCTCAGCCCCTCTGGTTGCAGAAACCAAGGACAGGGTAATGCATGAAATCTGGCTGACCCCTACTGACCCCCATGGGGCTTGGGGGCTCAAGCTGCCTGACCCAAACTCCGGAATCCAACTGACCGGGGTTTGAAGGCCGGCCTACGAAGGGCCTGAGGCCGCCTTGCGTCGAACAGAGCTAGGGGAGAAAATGCAAATGAGCCCCAGTGGCCATCGCTCGACCCGCTTAGAAGCGGACAGGGTCATCTCAACCTTCTCGTTTGATCCTAACCTCGAGCCAAGCCCACAGAGTCCCCATTAAGGGGAGGCCATCGGGCCACCTAAGTCGCCCTCTGGAACGCCTCGGGCATTTCCCGGGAGGCGGGTTAAAGAGCAATGGAATGCCATATGAGGGCTATGCCGACCCCATCACAAATGACGGACCTAGATTCCACTCGAACATGCTTGTTAGCGAGCTCACCGAGCGCGTCACTCAAGCCATCGAGGCAAGTGATGTTAGCTCAACACCTCTAGTTGCGGAAACCACGAACGGGGCAACGATCACATAGACGAGCCGACCCTCGACCGGACCCCTACTATGCGTGGGGGCTCAAAGAAAGTTGGACTCGCAAGGAGACCGAACAATCGGTCGTAGAACAATGGCTCAAATCCTAGGGAGGGGGTATGTGCGAAAACAAGAGACGCTTTCTCCTACTAGTTTCGCTATCCTCTCCTCAATTCTCAGTGACACTAGACCCTATCAACGACAAGGGCTCGGATCTCACTCGGGGGCTAATAAGGGTATAAATACACCCTTTCTGAAATAGTCACTACGCCTGACCTCTTCCTCACGTTAAATCTAGTGGCAAGGTCTATGGAAACGAACGACTAAGCAAGGCTGATCGGACTGCAAGAAACCTATGCCCCAGCGGCTATGGCACTCTTGCTTACTAGCGTGATAAGAGTTTCCCTCCTACACCTCGGGCCCTACGGTCTTAACAAAAGGAAGGGTCGGAACACACGAACCCCTTTTCACACATAAAAAGGGAGGAAAAACAAATTCAATCAAAGGAAACAAAATGATAAGTTTATTCGAATAGTACAGAGGGGTCGGAGCTTGTCCCCTTGTTACATGAATGATTGCCCGACCAATCTGGCTAACTAACCCCTCCGGGGGAGAACTATGCTCTCTATTCTGTCCGCCAGGTCCTGACGAAAGGGGAGCCACTGCCATCTCCATATCCTATAGCTCATGGGCTTCATAGCTAGGCGTGAAGTCATGGCTCATCGCCTCTAGGTTGATGCTGTCCCCGTAATGAGAATGAGCAATCACAAAGGATTGGTTGACCCCGGTGCGAAGCGCATTCCTCTTGAGATGGCGCACCCGAGCTATGATCTCAATGGCACGAG
Organism: Miscanthus lutarioriparius; assembly: GCA_904845875.1. Classification (NCBI taxonomy): domain Eukaryota; kingdom Viridiplantae; phylum Streptophyta; class Magnoliopsida; order Poales; family Poaceae; genus Miscanthus; species Miscanthus lutarioriparius. The sequence goes on from CAJGYO010000019.1 coordinate 18,197,589, forward strand.
CCACGAATGAGCTGGCCCCCTCCGACCACACCACCTCAAGGTCATCATAGACCACTCTGAGGGTGTCGTTTAGGATACCGAGCTCGTTGCTCTCTGCCTAAAGATTCCTCCTTGCCTCGGCAAGCTCCATGGCCAGCCTGGTAGAGACGCTCTCGGCCTCCAGCTTCTGGGTCATCACGTTTCTGAGCTCGGTCTGGAGGGAGCTGACCTTCTGCTGCACGTCGTCGTGCTCTTGGCAGGCCTGGTCATGCTCTCGGAGGGCCTAATCACGCTCCTCGTGAGCCATGCCATGCTCCAAGCAGAGCCTCTCTACGGTTTGGCACAGCTCATCCTACTCCTTGCGCAACCGGGCAATCACTACGGCATCTAGACTCGCCCTCTTCTCTAGGGCCACGAGGTTCTCCTCGGCCCCTAGCTTCACCTCCCTTTCCTTCTCAACCTCAGCTAGAAGGCCAAGGATCTGTTGGCAGGTCTCGGCGTCCTTTTGGAGCAGCTTGTCCCGCTCCTTCCTGACCTTGGTGGCCTCCTTGTCGTCCTTCTACGACCTCACCGACAGGGCCTCGAATGCCATCTTGGCCTTGTCAGCAAGTCGACGGGCCTCGGCCACCCACGACCAAAGACTGTCCACCTCCTCTTCTTTAGGGCCAGGGATGGCTCCCCACCGGCTTCGATCGCCGTCGACCCTTCTTGCGTGACATCCCCACCGGGACACTCCCTCTGGTGATGGAAGGGGTCAGCAGTACGAACGCTGACTCCTCTCCTAGCACCATGACCTCTGGGGACCCTCGGTTGCGTCCCCCTCTGTCCAGCCCATGCCAGACACTGTCACCTAGGCCACCAAAGGCATGGGTCATGCCGGTTCCTCAGGCGCCACCATGATAGCGCCTGGATATGACCCACTTGTCATAGCTACCGCCACCTTCGCCTGTGTCGGTGGGGTCCTGACCGGCTGCGTCGCGCCCACCATGGTTGGCGCTGCGAGCATAGTCGGTAGCCCCGTCCGCCCCATCATCAACAGCGGTATTGCCGCCATCACTAGCTATTCCATAACCTCTAAAGGCGTCCCTTGAGCTCCTACATTCACCCATCCCACCGAGGGCACGAGCACCACCGTGGGCGGTGCCTGATCGGCCGGCGACGTAGTCACACTGGCTCTACTCCTGCTTGAAATGGGCATGACGCCAGTCGACGGCTGCCACCTCGCTTGAAGGGCGAGGCCCTTCTTTGGCCAAAGGATTACGCTGCCTCCCAACGCTCCAAGAGACAAAAAGCATAAATCGCGATGAAATCCGAATAAAACAGGAAAAAATAGAGGAGTTGATGACTCACCTCAGCGCCGTAGGGCGGCAGATATGTTTGGGGGGTGAACCCCCTGACCTCTGGTCTGCCTCATTGGTGCGAGGCCATTTCGAGTCTGCCCCCTGCTCCTGAGCAGAGGGGCTCGCTCCCATTGGATCTTGGGGCGTAACGATGGAGCCACCCGCCTCCGCTGGCACCTCGCGCGTGGCGGCAGAGCCACCCACCCCTATTGGCTCCTAGGGCAGGCTGATGGTACGGCCTGTTTCCGCTGGCTCCCCAGATGTGCCCTCCCCTCCATGGAACGGAGGGTCCCGGCTCCTGCAAGGATGAACCGATACCTGTCAGCACATCCTCATTCTCCAGGTCGTCCCACTCGATGTCATCGACTACCTCATCGTTGTCTCCATCATCATCATCACCACCGTTGTTGGTGTCCTCCCTTCGCTCCCGTGCCTGTAGCTTCCGCTGCTTCTTCTTCCTCTTGTCCTCCTTCACCTTCCTCAGCCGCTCACCCTCGGTGTGATTCGTGGCCCTCATGAACAAATCCCTCGGCAATGGTGTTGGGTGATCCGTGAAGATGAGGTCCCTCGGCTGGTCCCATCCCTCTCAAAGTTAGTGTCAAGGGGTCGGGAAATCAATTAAAGAGGAGGTATGAGGAGGGGAAACTTACAAAGACAACATGGCCTGGTTCCGGCCTCATCGGAGGATGTCCTGGCACTGGTTAGACAAAGTCAAGGGGGGCACTCGCATCGTCCCATGAAGGCTCCATCGCTTCCTTAATGCGTTGCGTGACCTCGAAGTGGGGGAGCGCTCCCTCGGCAAGTGTCATTCCATCGAACAATGCCTCAGGCGCCATCGCGTACAGCGGGAGCGCGTGCATCATCAATGGCGCCACTCTCCTTGCGTGGTAGGCCCCGATGCCTGACCCCTTCAGGTCACTCTCATTTAGGATGTGGATGGCGGCGATGTGGTCCTGGATTTTCTTCTTGTCCTTCTCTGGAATGCCCCAATTCCTCCATGATTCCAGGGCAACTCCGGCAGAGGGGCGACGGCGGCGTTCTTGAGGTAGAACCACTATGAATTCCACCCCTTATTGGATGTTGACAACCGCATCAGTGGGTACTCGCTGACCCGGTTGTTCTAGAGTTGGATGTCGGTGCACCCCATCGGCATGTGCAGTTCCTACCTACCGCTCTTCTCCCTCTTCTTCTAGAGGGTGACGGCGAAGAAGTACCTCCACAGATCGAAGTGGGGATAGATCCCTAGGAATCTCTTGCATAGGGTGATGAATGCCGCCATGTGCTGGATCCCGTTGGGATTGAGGTGCTGCACCTCGATCTTATAGTAGTGCAGCAACCCTCGAAGAAATCTGTGGGTAGGGGTCACGAACCCACGCTCATGGAAGTGGGCGAACGACACCACGTAGCCATCGGGCGGCAACGATAGATCCTCCTCGCTGGGTAGCAGACACTCCTCGCTCGAGGTCCACGCGTGGAAAATACCATGACGGACAAGGCCCTCCATGCGTTGGAAGGTGATGTTTGAACGAGACTGTGGATCCATCAGAGGTGGGGATGGTTGGATGCGGGCTCGACAGTGGCAGGGATGCATAGATAGGGAACCCTAGGCGATGCATGGCAGCGGTCATGGCTGTGGAGGCAAGGATGCAAGGTATGGAACCCGGGGGGCGAACCCTTTGGTTTTATAGGGGCGATGGGTGCGAGGAAACCAACCGCCCGCCTAGATCTTTGCGCCTACCACGATCAGCCACAACGTCTCGCCATAGGAAGTGCGCACGCAATCTCTGTCCGTTCCCTTAGAAAACTCGCCGGATATTTTGCCTATCCAGACAGGCCATGATTCATCACAAGTAAGAGGAATACGGATCAAAAAACACCTCTACGGCCCACTTGGGCCCAGGAGTTCAAAGGTTGGCCCATCGATGGATTCGACAACCGCTCTAGGCGCCCTTAGAGTAACGGATGGAAAGGGATGGGCCCACAAGTGGCCAGTACCTAAGCGCATGAGCGCCATGGGCATCCTGGCCCACGATCTAGTCTCGGCCGGGTACGATCCATGGTTTTTCCCTGAAGAAAAGCAGAGAACCCTCGGGACCGGTCGAACGGACCCGAGAACTATATGGATTGATTGTTGAGAATCTAAAGTTGGTCACCAAGCTAACCCCGGATCCCCATGAATGGGATGCTGGGACCCCACTTGAACTAGCCCAGGTAACAACTCACCGAGCACCACAACTTGTCCATAGATGAAAATTAGGGCACGGCTCACCCCTTCGATTGCGGAAACCATTGACGAGGTGATAATCATAAGGATGAGTCAACCTTTGACTGGAACCCTGCTTCGCACAGGGGCTCGAGGAAAGTTGGACTCACAAGGAGACTGGACGTGCGGTCACAGAACGACGGACCCCTGTGGGGGTCAAAAATCAGGAAAGACCTTTTCCAACCCACCAAAATCTCACGGCCATACCCACAAAGGGTCCGATCTCGATGAGAGGGAATCACTATCCCCAGGACATGCCGTGGGTAACAAAAGAAGGCCAAGGCCCTCAGAGTCCTCATGTTTGGAAAAAAACTCCGAAGGAGTATTATACTCCTCCGCAGGCTCGGGGGCTACTATCGGGGACCAATACCAGGGTACCTGAAGAGGAGGAGCTAATAACCATCAACGTTGATTCGTCCGAGTAGTCAAGAGCATGACTACAGCTCCAACCGACCCCCAGGTGTGCAAACTCCACCTCGCCCGACACCGAGGCCGCAGGCTTTGCCTCGCCTAACCCCTGAGGGTGGCTCCACCTCGTCCAACCCCTAAGGGTGGCTCTGTCTCGCCCGACACCGAGGCCATAGGCTCTGCCTCACCTGACCCCTAAGGGTGGCTCCGGCTCGCCCGACACCGAGGATGCGGGCTCCACCTCGCTCGACCCTTGAGGGTGGCTCTGCCTCGCCCAACATCGAGGTCGTAGGCTCTGCCTCATCCGACCCCTAAGGGTGGCTCAGCCTCGCCCGACACTAAGGCCATAGGCTTTACCTTGTCCGACCCCTGAGGGTGGCTCCACCTCGTCCGACCCCTGAGGGTGGCTCCACCTCATCCGACCCCTAAGGTTGGCTCCATCTCGCCCGACACCGAGGTTGTAGGCTCCACCTTACCTGACCCCTGAGGGTGGCTCCGCCTTGTCCGAACCCTAAGGGTGGCTCCACCTCGCCCGACACCGAGGCCATGGGCTCCATCTCGTCCGACCCCTGAGGGTGGCTCCTCCTTGTCCGACACCTAAGGGTGGCTCTGCCTCGCCCGACACCAAGGTTGCGGGCTCCACCTCGTCTGACCCCTGAGGGTGGCTCCACCTCGCCCGACACCATGGTCAAGGGGTTCGCCTCGCCCTACCCCTGAGGGTGGCTCTGCCTCGCCTGACACCGTGGCCACGGGCTCCGCCTCGTCCGACACCTGAGGGTGGCTCCGCCTCACCCAACGGAGACCCATACCACCATCGACCACTCTAGGTCCAAGTGTATGGGCCTAGGTCAAAGCTCTGACACTAGGGAGGTGATCGGCACGCCCCGATATAACCCGTGGCCGTGACGGGCCATACCTGAGAATTCACATCAGGAATAGCGTCGGGAGAACCGGTGTTGTTCTACCTAACCCTCGTACGAACACTAACAGGCACGTTAGTTCACCATGACGTCCGCCAGGATGGAGTGGAGCACCATAACCAGGAGACGACGCCTACACATGGCACCAGTGACGGATAGGGCCGCGATGTGAAGCTATCCCTATTGACGTCTACAGGGTCAGTGGGACCCACATAGAAGAGAAGAAGGACCCGGCGATCCTGGAGGACTTCTTCTCCTTCTGATTCTCCCTTTTTCCCTCCGCTGTAACCCATGCTTTCCCTTTGACTATAAAAGGGAAACCAGGGTGTCCCATTAGGGGGCATCGAAACCAATGATCGTAACTCATCGCAACGCACCACAAGAGACTTGAATCTGATCAACTCATCGAACCCTGAACATACAACCGAGCAGCGACCGAGCTCTCGACACCTATTCACCCTTTCCGTCAGAGACTTGGGACCTATCCCTCTCTCACCCGTTTGTAACCCGTACTACAAACTTTTAGTGCTAGTAACACGAGCAGCAACAATGAACTAGACGTAGGGACATTCTGCCCGAACCAGTATAAACCTCATGTCCTCTTAGCACACCATCCGGGCTAGACGTGCAATATTAGAAATTTACTAGCTGGTGGCAACTCGAAAAAACGACACCAAGATCATTGAAATCGGAATTCAAAGCTAAGAGTTATCGTCGGTTTAGCGCTCAAGACTCTGGCTCAGGACCCTGTCCCCTAAGTCCGGTTCTAGGGACCGGACTAGGTTCAGTTCTAAGGTCCAGACCATGTTTTCTAGGTTTGGTTGAGCGTTTTTACTTCTGTTTGAAGGGACAGGACCCTGAGATGGTCCGGTTGTAGGAGCAGGACCAGGTCTGGTTGCTTTGGGAGCTCTCAAGAGCTCTTTGGACTGAACAGGACCGAGGTGTAAGGTGGTCTGGTTGCTCAGTCTGGTTGTTGTCTGAGCACGCGAAAGTGATCGTTGAAGCTCTAACGGTCGGCATTCGAACTTGGGGACACATGGCAGCATCCCATGGTCCAAACCCTCACTGTTCAACATCCAAACCCTAGGTTCAAAGCCTGAGTCCAGACCTCCCCATGTAGCTTTTGAGCAATAGCTCTTTTAAGCCCTTGGGCTATAAATTGAAGGGGTACTCGGGCATGGCTAAGGTTGAGCACCTTGGCAGACTTAGTGTCCATGCTTGAGAGTGCTTGGGAGCCTTCTAACTCACTTGTGCTTGCTAGATTGCAAATCGATAGCTAGTGAGTGATTCTAGTGCGTTGCATTGAGAGATTGCATCAAGTGGCACTAGGTGTTCATGTTGCAAGCCAGTGGTCCTCGTTACACTTAGAGGTTGCCACCTCCTAGACGGCTTGGAGGCTTGTGGCTCCATCAAAGCATGCAAGAAGATTGTGCGGTGCTCCAGAGAAGGATTGTGAGGGGTATTGTGCTCGCCCTGCGGGGATCGCGAAGATCAACTCTAATTGAGCATGTCATTGAGCTACCCTCACTTTTCGGGTAGGTTCTTATGGTGCCCCATGTGTGGGCTTGGTGAGTGATGCCAATTAGCCGCCGAACCACCAAGTGAGCGGTTGACACAATGGGGACTAGCTTGGTAGCAACCAAGTGAACCTCAGGATAAAAATCACCATATCATCATCTTCCCATTGGTTTGCGATTCTCATACACAAGGTTGTATTTACTTTCATATACATTTTGCTTGTGTAGTTGCTCTTGTAATTAGTTAGCTTGTGTAGCTTGCTAGTTACCTTCTTGCTTGTGTAGCATAGAGGTAGCTCCCTTTGCGTGACTAATTTAGTTTGAGTAACCTTGTTAGTCACATTGCTTAGTTTGTGTAGCTAAGTAATTTACGCTCTCTAATTTGGCATTGGTTGCCTTGTTATTGAGCATTGCTAGTGAGCTTAGGTGGCTTTGTGCTTTTGCATCACCAATTGTGTAGGAGCTCCCTCGGTTGTTTGAGTACTAGTCGCATAGGTTTGTGTGATCTTGCTACTAGAATTGATTAGGTGAGCTCTAGCTAGCTCGACACCTTTGTTTCCTAATTAGGATCCTTATAAGGTGTTTGTGAACTTAGATGGAGGGGTGTAGTCTTGGCTAGACCGTTAGTTTTAATTCCGCATTTATCTCGGTTAGCCGACTCATTTAATTTTAGAAAGGACTATTCACCCCCCCCCCTCTAGTCCGCCAACTCGACCCTACACCATGCCTCGGACCTCCGATTTGCCTTGCCCAAGACCTTCGCTTTACCTCACCCTAAACTTTCGCTCTCGGCGATGTCATCACTGCTCCGGCTACCGTGGCCACAGACAGTCGACCGCCGCGCCCCTTTGCCATCATCGATGCCACGTGCCACCCTCTCATTTATGTCCTCGAGCTAGAGCCTATCGCCCCACCGGAGTTTGTGCACGTTGGCCCATGTGGCGCTCAGCCCATTGGTGTTCGTGTTGGCCCTGAGGCCCGACAGCATGCGGCTCCAATGTAGGCCACGGCCACGACGCTCGAGACACGGCCGGTGGCCGGGTCATGCCTTCGTGCTCCACCACGGCTAGCATGATGCTGGAGGTGGCGCCATCGAGGGAGGAGTGGCTATCGGATGCTCACATGACGACGGCATTGATGGCCACGCCCAAATCTAGCATGTCCCTCCTTCGACTGCTCCCCCTCCACGACTGCTGCTTTAGCCTCCTCGCAGGCGTAGGCTTGCTGACGTACATCGAGTGCAGGCCCTTGGGACCTCATCCACGCTGTCGAATGACAATGCGCTGCCATGCACATCACTGGTGATTGTGGTGCAGTTGTGGCCGTCGTCGCTAGCTGGTGGCTTGCGGGCAATGCGGCTAGACAAGCGCACGCGAAGTCGAATCGTGGGACCAAGAGCGGCGAGCCATGAGGCCCCACCTCATCACTAGAGATGGTGAAGTGGAATTGCAGGACCAGGCCTACACGCCGTGCTCGCATTCCTCGCATGGCACCGCGCCTCATGGATCCCCGCTGTCTTCATCACGATAGGGCCGGTCGTGAATTTTTAGGGGCCCAGGGCGAAACAAAAAGTTGGGGCCCCTATGTACACATGAACCATGGAACTCTTTTGGGTATTCGAGAAAAAACACATGAACGACGCTGTAACCACCGTGACGCACGACTTTGGCAAGGAGATGTTGAGATGGAAGCATATGTTTAAAGTGTTTCAGACGTTTCAGAGGTATGTTCCAATTGTTTTATATGGATGTTGCAAAAGTGGACCAGAGATGTTGCACATATTACAAATGTTTCAGAGGTATGTTGCAATATTTTCATATGGATGTTGCAAAAATAGACCAGGGATGTTGCACATATTGCAAGTGTTTCAGAGGCATGTTGCAAGTGTTTTAGAGGTGTTGTTCAAACTATTTGATTTGTTCCAGACATATGTTGCAAGCGTTCTGATCTGGTGAAAGCTCTAGTTTGGTTTTGGTGAATTGATGAAACCCTAAGTGCTAACCTAGTTTATCAAGTGATCATGAGATAGGTAGCACACTCCAAGTGGTGAAGCAAATGAAGATCATAGCATGATGATGATGATGGCATGGTGATGATCAAGTGCTTCGACTTGGAAAGAAGAAAGAGAAAAACAAAAAGCTCAAGGCAAAGGTATACTTTGTAGGAGCTATTTTGTTTCGGTGATCAAAACACTTAGAGAGTGTGATCACATTTAGGTTTGATAGTCGTACTATTAAGAGGGGTGAAACTCGTATCGGAATGCGGTTATCAAAGTGCCACTAGATGCCCTAACTCATTGCATATGCATTTAGGATCTAGTGGAGTGCTAACACCCTTGAAAATGTTTGTGAAAATATGCTAACACATGTGCATAAGGTGATACACTTGGTGGTTGGCACATTTGAGCAAGGGAGAAGAAGATAGACATGAAGAGGAGTTGGTCTCGCTGATCACAAAGTGACCGGACGCTAGTCTATGAGGAACTAGCGCGTCCGGTCAATTATAACAGCGACGACACTAGCGTCGGTCAAATGACCGGACGCTGGGTCGCTCAGCCACCGGACGCTAGAGGGATGTGTCTGGTCATGTTGACCAACAACGCAGTATGAAGTCAACAAGTGATCGGACGCTGGCTATGTCCGGTCGTGAAATATCGTTTCTGGAACCTTACTAGAAACGACCGGACGCTGGAGGCTGAGCGTCCGGTCAGTTTGTGCGCTATGTCCGGTCAACAAACGACCATTGAAATCTGACAAACAATATTTGAAACAGGGGACACGTGGCGTGAATCACGTGACCGGACGCTGAAGGCCAGTGTCCGGTCGATCGGACCAGAGCATCCGATCACCCCGCGCTGCGCCCAGCGAAGGGGTACAATGGCTCTATTTCATGGGGGCTTCTATTTAAGCCCTATGGCCGGCTCAAGCTCACTCTCTTGGCCATTTGCATTGACATAGCAACCTTGTGAGCTTAGCCAAAGCCCTCCCACTCATCTCCATCATTGATTCATCATCTTTGTGAGATTGGGAGAGAATCCAAGTGCATTGCTTGAGTGTTTGCATCTAGAGGCACTTGGTGTTCGTGTTTCACTGCGGGATTCGCTTATTACTCTTGGTGGTTGCCACCACCTAGATGGCTTGGAGCAGCGAGGATTGTTGTAACACCTCGGGTGTTAGCCTTGCATAACTTGACTTGCATAGCATAAGCATGAGCATCAAGCATTCATAAATCATCATTTACAATTGAAACATTTGATCGGAACATATGAAACATTGCTGGTTATTTCGTGTTTCTTGGAATATATGCATATGATCATATGTAGATAAATGCTAGTGTGTAATGTTGGTCACTATAACACCTTAGCTACACTTAGATTAACAAAAGAAACATTGTTCATGAAGGCCACATTTCATGATCAAGCACTTAAGTGATATTTCATGTGATTACTTTCAATAGCTATATGAGTGACTACTACATGAAATGCTTAAATGACCTTGCAAATTGTTTAAACATGCTTAGGATATCATTAGGAACAACTTTGGTATTTAATGCTAAGGCTAGTTTGGTCATTTAGCCACGGTTTGAATATGTATCATGATTTCAAAGTAACATGTTTGACTAAAGTTGAACTAGGTGTTAGAGACCTTGCATGGAGGAGTTCACTAAAGCAAAGTTGTAGTGTTTGACATAAGGAACAACTTTTATTTTTACGTCATGGATTGATTTAGCCTCTAACATGTTCGAATTAGACTCACAAAAACCAGCTTTTCACTGTTTTCAACACTTCAAAAATTTTTCTAAGTGTTTGCTCACTAACAGCCTGACAGCCGATCTTTGGGATGACATTGCTCCTTAACCGTTGCGAATTAGGTCTTGATCGTTTAAGACGAATTACAGATGGTACTTAGGGCTACAACTTTTGTGTAGATTGTGAGCACTAATACTTCACGGATTAGAAGATCTAGCTCCATGAAAAACCGTCGTCAGGCACTGCATCGGGTCACTGAACGAACTGAATCGCGACGTCAGTGGCCGACACCGGCAGAGTTCGAGCGCCGCGTGTCCCCGGCGACGGCCGCGCGTCGCCGTTGCCCTGACCGCGCAGGCCACGTTGCGCCCGAGCGCGCCTTAACGTCGCCAGCGTCCGCCCGAGTCGCCCGCGCTCCATTTTCGCTTCGCCTCGGCCGTCCTTCCTCGCAGCAGCAGCCCAGCTCTTCCGCGCCGAGAGCCGCCGTCGCCATAGCCAACGCCAGTCACCCTCGTCGGTTCTCCTCCACAGCAACTGCTCCACCAGCACCCCCACGTCTCACCGCCTCCACCCGCGCTCGTCAATCGCGCTTGGTAAGCCTCCGCAGCGCGCACATGCTCGCCGGAGCTCCGCCACCACCCCCCGTCGCCGTGGCCAGGCCTAGCCAGACCACCCCAGGCCACGAGAGCGCGCGCACTAGCTTCCTTGTAGTCTGTAGATGCTCGGCGTAGCGTTTGTTTGAGCCGCCGTAGCCTTCACCGGCGTCCCGCCGACGTCCCGCCTCGCCGAGCCGCCATGGCCGCCGCCGTCGTCCTTACCGTCGACGTTAGGGTCGGCCAAGGGGTTCAATAGAAGCGCTAGGTTGAGTAGGTCACGCCGTGAAGACGTTACCGCCGGCGGACTCGCCGTCGACGAGCCGTGGCCGCGCGAGCTTGCTCAGCGCCGCCGGCTCTGTTTCGGTTTCACTGACAGGCGGGCCCTGCTGACCAGCGGGTCCCACCGGTCAGCGACAGCAGTGTTGTAGGCTAGTTCAAATATTCCAGTTTTTGATTTGTTTGGTTATTTTTGTATCTTTAGTTTGGTAGCTCCTAAAATTGTGAAATAAATATGATTGTGTTGCTTAGGGAGTGTAGTATTTAAGAAAAATATGTTCTTGGTTTCAACAGTAGAAATTTTTGGAGATTTAAATAGGGATTTGAAATGTGCTTTTGAATGCATTCAAATTTGTTTATTTTATATCTAGAGTTCCTGTGCTCCAAAAATTATGAAATTTTTGTGGTGAACTAATCTTAGCATGTGTGAACTCTGGTAAAAATTTGAGGACCAGTGCATGGGTAGATTTAAAGTTATAGATTTTTCTTTTATGACTAGTTAATCCTTGCATGAATTTTCATAAATTAAGTATGAGTCCAAAATTCATGAAATTTGTTGGAGGTAATCCTAGTACCATATGGATGCTAAGAAAAATATGAAATCTGTTGCTTGACACTTTTCGATAGGATTTTCCATTTATGCTATTTCAAGCCTTGCTGCCTTGTCATTTTGTATAGAATGTTCTACTTGGTAAAATGACATGAAATTTTTACAGTAGTCTTTTGATAGCATTAGTAAGGCTCTGTAAATTTTTGAGAATTTATTAAGCACATCTGATATATATTTATTATTTAACCTAGATATCTAAATAAAATAATAAAGGCAATTTAATCAATAGTTTGGGCTTCACCATTATATCATCTTAACTGTATTTGGTATGCTTAAACTATTGGTAGGTTCTAGGTTGTCAAATTTTGAATGATTACCGGAAGTAGAAGTATTCTTACTTTATATTGCATGTTCAATCATTTCCGGACTGATTCTAGAGTGTGAGGATTTGCATGTTGAAAATGATGTGTACTGTAAAAATGGTTAATAACAAAGTTGTAGAGAATTTGATAAGCTTTCCAGAAAGTCCAGGATCACTGGATTTGGATTTGTAGAACTCCAGTTATTAGTGAAACAAGTAGCTACTGTTTGTGGCATAGTCGATGCATTGTAGAAGTAGTTAAGTAATAATCGAGAAGAGATATGCACCTACTCAAACAACGTGATGCACTTGTTAACATATATGCATTCGTAATACTTATACCATACTCATGCATCTAGGATCGGAGGAAGAGATCACGTTGCTGGAATTCAAGAAGCGAGAGGAGAGGAACCCGCAGGAGGATCCGCAAGCCGCAGCCTCGAAGGCGTGGGCGCGAGAACCACTGAGAGCTTCCGTGCCCCGACCATCGCCTCTACTTCCTTTCTGCGAGGCAAGCCCGAGCATTATAAGTCTCCCATGAATTTATAAATGTTTATTTAAGTACTTATGATTGCTGCATTAGGTTATAAGAGTTGAATGAAACCACTTGATGCATGTACATTCCTTGTCCGGATATTACACCTTTAACCGTATAGGTCCGAGGATCGAATATATGCTTAGCCATACTTAGACCGGTAGAAGTCGTGATTTCATCTCACCTGCGAGATATAGGTGGATACCGGAGCACGGTTGGTTATAATTGCTATCGTGGAAAAGAACCGTGGTTAATGTAAATGGAGACCGGGCGGGATGTCGATAGAAAAGCAACAAGGCATGGAGGTCTTGGGTGTGGATCTATCCCGTCTGTGTTGATCAAGGACCGTACCATTGTTGGAACTTCGACAAGATTGAACGCATGCCTCTCACTTAGCTGGCGGATAATTCGTTCCGACCGCTGGCCGAGTAGTAATTCAACTCGGTAGCCGAATCGTTACATTGCGCCTTCTTCCGAACGATCGGGATCGAGCCCAAGGGCGGGCTTGGCTCGAGCATCCCGGCATCCGGTGTTCCAGTTAGCGGCGCGATATGGACCCTTGAAATGTGTACCGAGTTGTACCAAAGGTGACCTAAGGCTATCGTGGTCGGTAGACTGGGGTTTGTGTTAGGAATAAATTCCCACCGGGTTGAAATCGATTCAATCGCCGTCTCTCCTGATAGTGTGAAACTTGGCTAGCTCCAACATCGTAGTAACTGTATTATGGAACATGATGGTTCGGATGAAAATGGAATTACAATACCTGCTATGGTTACTATTGTATGCTTCTAAATGATACCACATGTTTGGCACAGGATAGTTGCTAATCTAGAAATGGATAGTTATAATTAACTTGATAAAGGAATCATAATTGTACAACGGATCAATTGCCTTTTTCGCAAAATGTTGTCAAGTTACGTCCACTTATACAGCCTTGCATGATCCTTGGAGTCATTTTATTTCTGGTTCATGATGGGTAAGTCTAGCTGAGTACCTTCTCGTACTCAGGGTTTATTTTCCCAATGTTGCAGATGGCACTGTGTATCATGGTTATTGCAAGAGTTGCTTCTATCCCGCTGTGGATGAGGAGTAAGCCTTGGGCAGGCTTCCTTAGTAATTCCTATCTTTGCTTTTGTGGATCGTGATCTGGCATGGCACTGTATCAAACTATGTTGGAAACTTATCTTCGAACTTATTTGCTTCCGCTTTAATTATCAAACTCGGTTTGTAATAACTTTCTATTCGTACTCTGATGATGAAAAGTACCTGCGAACTTTATGTAATATGTGGCATGTATGTTGAATCCTATACGATCTTGGTTGTTGTAAATCGTTTATCGAGACCCGTCGTGGTACTCGACGGACTACCGGGTTTATATGGGTTCAAGTATGACAGTGCGACCGCTTGCGGATTGCCATTGTACTTGTATTCTTATAAATTGGTCGGTTCTGCGACAGCTGGCATCAGAGCAAGATTCAACGTTAATTGTCACAAGTGTATTTAAAACAAAAGTTTTTGTTTCCGAAAACCCTTCTCTAGCAACTAATAGTTATATAATAGGTATTTGAAATCTAAAGTGTGCCAATGATCACTTTCCTTATGCCCAAATTAAGGACTATTAGGTGGCTATTTAAGTACTAACATGGGGTTTTTACTTAAATCGTCCATACGGCGTGCTATTATTGTATGGATGCCATTCACTTGAATGGTAATGTATGGATCAAATGCCTCTACGCCAAGGTAAGATGAGTGTATGACCGCAAGAGGTGAGCATGCGGTCGGGAAGAGTAGCTTTGGTACGGCTATGTATGCATGCTTGCATGTGTATATGGTACGTATTTAATTGTGGGTTTAAATTATTGTCGGGTAGATTGATACGGAAGTATATGTATGGGTATACATATATGGAAGTATTTACAATTACATTCTGCATATTCATTATGGGTTTAGGGCTGAAATGAGATCTTATGCAGGTACACTAACAACGAAACGTGTAGCTCGACTAGTTACGCTATTTATGAGAGAACGATGTATGCCACCGTGTCTCACCGCTAGAAACAAATTTTTCCTAAGTTTGTGAGGACATACGGAACGAGCATGCATCATGATAATTACCATTCACATAATTACATTGTTCCTCCCCTTATAAAATTCTTACTCGGTTATGTAACTCTTATCCATTATGGCATTGTCTCACCAAGGGTGCATGTTAATGGTGCAGATGGCACGCACAAAGCAGACCGCTTCACGCAAGTCCACCGGAGGCGAGCTCCCCCGCGTCGGCTTGCTCCACGTGCCGGCCAACGACACACGTTCCTCGGAGAGTTTGGGATGCCTACACTCTTGTGGAGAGTGCTCGATTATGTAGGCTATCCCGATGGAATGGAACCCCGCTACTTACAGGCGAATGAGCGAGTTGGGAGAAGGTCTCTTAGTTACTTGTGGAGGCCGTTGTTCGTCCCCGAGGTGACGATTCTGAGTGGACAGTGGTGTTATGAGTCAACTGGTAGGATCTGGCTGAAGAAGCGACTAGCGAGGCAGCCTTTGGGATCTGAGAGACATCATGGATCGTTTTCCTCGGGGAGTCTGGCAGCCGCTTTGGTTGGAGTCTTTCCAAGAGGTAACCCTCCACCGACTCATGGCGGCAGCAAGAGGAAAAATCTTTGGAGATTGGTGCGTGCGAAAAGGAAAAACAAAGGATAACCCTTCCATGAGCGCCATGTTCGCAATGATGAGAGTGTTGGATGGAGTTGAAGGTAGCCTCGGACGAGTGTCTGGTGCTCTTGGTCATGCCCGCGAGGACCGGCGTTAGCTTCAGAGGGAGCACGACGCCGAGATTGAAAGGCTCACTGAAGAGATGACTCGGTTAACTCACCAAATAAATGCAGCTTGGACAAGGGAAAATGTCCTAAGAGCTCGGCGCTTTGAGCTAGGACAGCGCTTAGCTAATGCGGAAGAATACAACGATAATCTGCATGAAGAGGTTCATCTTCCGAACAATCACTCCACCCTTATGTCCCACCCGGAGCCGCAGAAATGGACCTAGAAGGATACGAGGAAGGAGGAGAAGAAGAAGTGGAGCTGAAGAAGAAGTAGAACTCGAAGAAGGAGATGATCTTGCGTCGACCTCGATAGTGATCATAATGAGGATTAGATCGCTTAGCACTTAGTGGAAGGACTAATGTATCACCTTTATTTATGTAATGGACCTATAGTTTGAAATTGGCATTAGTAACCGATGTCATGTAATGTCAATCGCATGTTTGGATGAACATCAATGCAATTCCGTTCCTTGTTGGTGATCACGATTTAACTTTGCATGCGTTATGAGCGCGATAAGTGGTCAAATTGGGGATGCCATGTTGCGAGAATGAATTGTTATGCCTCTGCTTTTAATGTGAATTTGAGAATTTCTCCGATAATTTCAGTCGGCATGATTATGATTCATCTGCAATCTCTTGACATCAACCAATAATCGCTTATTGTTGCAACTTCAGCAGATGACGCGCACCCGTCTTTGGAGCTAGGTAGCGATCCACGATGGCAATGGTGATGACTTACCACCACCACCACCGCCGTCTGCTTTCGGGAGTTCTTTGCTCGATTCTTGGGGAGCCAAAGGACAATGGAAGAAGCTTTACGCCTTATCACGCAAAACACACCGCTCGTGGCCACCCACACAACCGAGGGCCGAGCCAAATCAACACAAGACATTCAATGAGTTTACGGACACGAAGCCTCCAATCTTCAAGGTGGTGAGGAACCACTGCAGCCGATGGTGGTTGAATACCATTGAGCGAAATTCCGTCTGCATTGAGGGGTCACGGAGCATCTGAAAGCGAGTATGCTTCCCATCAATTGCAAGGACCAGCAGGGATCTGGTGGACACACTTCTGTCGTCTCTCACTAATGCACGAGTGACACAGGAACAATTCAAGCTGGCTTTTAGGGGACATCATATTCCCGGGCCCGATGCGCATGAAAGCGGCCAATGAATTTATGAGGCTCACTCAGGAACAACAAAGTCACTCACCGAGTATATGCACGCATTCAACAACTTGTCAAGATATGCTCCCGGTTTTGTGGATACCAAGAGAAAAAGATAGAGAGTTTCAAGCGAGGGTTGGGTACCAAACTGATGAAGACTATGGCAAATTCTCGATGTACCACGTACAATGAGTTTATTAGTGATGCCTTGACCCAAGAAAACCACAACAACATGCATGCAGTTGCTAAAGGTCGCAAGAGGGCCTATGAGGCCGGTGCATCTAGATCTTTCCAGTCAAAAGCGCCTATCGCAGCTAGGCCACAATTCCGTCCACCTGCACCCAAGTTCAGGCCTCCACCACCGAAAGCTCGTAATAACAGCCACGAAACCGTTCCGTAAATATGTTCACTATTGCCTTACCAAAAGGAAATGGCAATCAGGACAGCTCCACCGGATTCAGAAGTAATCAACCATGTTTCAACTGCAACCAACTGGGTCATTGGTCCAAGGAGTGCCCCCACCCCAAGAGGAATGGCAACCCAAATCAGAACAATCAGAGGCAAGTGAATGCCAGGGCACGTCAGGGACAAGTACATTATACCGCTGTGGAGGAAGTGCCCGCCGGAGAAGTTGTCACGGCTGGTATGTTTCTTGTCAACAAGTGTCCTGCTGTTGTTTTATTTGATTCGGGAGCTTCTCATTCATTTATGAGTCAAGCATTTGCATCTAGACATAGTCAAGAAATAATTGAAGTAAACAAAGGGGTTTTAACATAAGTTCAAAGAGGGTACTTTATTATTACCAAAAGATAGTCAAAAATGTACTCATCGTGATACAAGGGAGGAGTACACCACGGATTTGATAATATTGCCCGGATTATCAATAAGTGTAATCTTAGGCATGAATTGGATGAAGGATCATGGTGTTCTTATTGACACTAGCACCCGCACTATTATGTTGAGAGAACCCACGGGAGGGAATGCTTTTCTAGTCCCACTCTCCCGCGATTTCAAACCCCAACATTTAGCCTGTGCTATCCAAACCACCACAATATGTGATATCCCAGTGGTTTGTGAGTTTCCGGATGTATTTCCAGAGGAATTACCAGGTCTACCACCGGATAGGGACGTGGAATTTAAGATTGAATTAGTGCCAGGTACTGCACCCATATCCAGAAGGCCCTATAGAATGCCACCCAATGAGTTAGCAGAACTCAAGGTTCAATTGCAAGATCTATTGGACAAGGGTCTTATCCAACCTAGCTCATCTCCGTGGGGATGTCCAAATTGTTTGTGAAAAAGAAGGATAAGTCACTTTGAGAATGTGTGTAGATTACGAGACCACTCAATGTCGTGACCATCAAAACAAATATCCATTGCCCCGCATCGACATCTTGTTCGATCAGTTAGCGAAGGCAAAGGTATTCTCCAAAATTGATTTGAGATCAGGTTATCATCAGATAAAGATTAGACCGGAGGATATACCTAAAACTGCTTTCTCTACTAGGTACGGCTTATACGAGTATTTGGTTATGTCTTTCGGACTAACAAATGCTCCAGCCTATTTCATGTACCTGATGAACTCGGTATTCATGCCCGAACTTGACAAGTTCGTGGTCGTGTTATATTGATGATATATTGATTTATTCGTAAATGAGACCGATCATCGAGGAGCATTTGAGGATTGTCCTATCGGTGAGGGAGCATAAGCTATATGCCAAGTTTAGCAAATGTGAATTTTGGATGAGCAAAGTACCTTTCTTAGGTCACATTTTATCAAGAGATGGAATCTCGAGAGACCATCCAAAGTACAAGAGGTCATGGATTGGAAAGCCCCAACTTCGGTTCATGAAGTTCGAGTTTTTCTAGGATTAGCGAGGATACTATCGTCGGTTTATTCCAGATTTTTCAAAGATAGCTAAGCCTATGACCGGACTACTTGAGAAAGATGAGAAGTACAAATGGACACCGAGAATGTGAAACGACTTTTCACACCCTCGAACTTTGTTGACTACAAGACTGTGTTAGCACAACCAAACATTGAAAAGCCTTTTGATGTATTTTGTGATGCATCGAGAATAGGTTTGGGATGTGTGCTTATGCAAGAAGGAGAGTAATTGCATATGCCTCACGGCAATTGAGAAAACATGAAGTCAACTACCCTACACATGATTTGGAACTTGCAAACGTTGTCCATGCACTAAAGATATGGAGACATTACTTGTTGGGCAATGTATGTCATATCTTTATCGACCACAAAAGTCTCAAGTATATCTTTACCCACCAGAGCTGAACATGAGACAACGAAGATGGTTAGAATTGATTAAGGACTACAATTTAGAAGTGCATTACCATCCGGGTAAAGCAAATGTAGTAGCCGATGCACTTAGTCGGAAGTCCCATTGTAACACTTTGTGGAAGCATTGCTTTGAAGATGGATTCAACTTGTTACATCCTGTTTTGTACTATACAATATCACAATCGCTGTTCACTTGAGGGCAAAATCATAGAGCTACAATGCAGAGATGATGTGGGAATAAGTCACATCAAGAGAAAAATGCAAGAGCAAGAAACCAAACCTTTAGATTGGACGAAAGAGGTGTATTATGGTTTGAGGACCGTTAGTGGTACCAAAGGACCGTGAGCTAAGGAATCAAATTTTAGAAGAAGCTCACTCATCCAAATTGTCTATCCATCCGGGTAGTAGTAAAATGTATCAAGATTTAAGAACCCGTTTTGGTGGACTAAGATGAAGAAAGAGATCGCAGCCCTACGTTGCTAGGTGTGATAAGCTGCATGAGAGTAAAAGCTGTCCATATGAAAACTATTTGGATTACTTCACCATTGCCTATTCCAGGATGGAAATGGGAGAAAATCAGCATGGACTTTATCACGAGCCTTCCAACGACACCACAAGGTCATGATTCAATATGGGTTATTATTGATCGTCTCACCAAATCAAACACATTTTGTACCAGTTCACACCACATATCACGTGGGGAAATACTACGAGTTATATGTTTCCCGGATCATGAGATTGCACGGAGTACCGGACGATAATCTCGGATCGAGGATCACAGTTCATAGCTCGTTTACGGGAGCACTTACACCAGCTTTGGGAACCAAGCTAATCGGAAGTTCAACTTATCATCCGCAAACTTCGGAACGAGACAGAGCGAGTGAACCAAATCCTAGAAGATTTACTTAGAGCTTGTGTTATATCTTCAAAAGGTTCATGGGAGAAATGGTTACCTTTAGCTGAATTCTCCTATAACAACATTATCAAGCGAGTATCAAAATGGCTCCATTTGAAGCCTTGTATGGCGAAAAGTGCGAACTCCTTTGAACTGGATTGAGCCCGGAAAAGGAGATACTTTGGTATTGATTTTGTAAATGAAGCCGAAGAGCAAGTACGTATCATCCAACACCACATGAAGGCAGCTCAATCAAGACAGAAAAGTTATGCCGAAGCAAAGAAGAAGACCACTAACTTTTGAAGTGGGTGATTATGTATACTTGAGAGTATCACCCATGAAAGGCGTGAAAAAAGATTTGGGATGAAAAAGAAGCTTTCACCAAGATATGTAGGGCCATACAAAATTTTGGAACGAAAAGGAAGGTTGCATATAAGTTACAACTTCCTCCGAGATGAGTGCAATCTTTGATGTGTTCCATGTTTCTCATCTAAAGAAATGTCTTCGAGTACCAGAAGAAGCTATTGCACCCACCAACGTGCAGCTTCAATCGGATTTGACCTATGAAGAAAAACCAACTCGGGTATTAGAAGAGATGGAGAGAGTGACAAGGAGTAAGATTATCAAGTTCTATAAGGTGGTGTGGAACAATCATAGTGAACAAGATGCTACGTGGGAAAGAGAAGATTATCTGCAAGAAGTTTATCCCGCCTTTTTCCAAGAATGGTAGGTCTTGCAAATCTCGGGACGAGATTTTTATAAGGGGGAGGGGCTGTAACACCTCGGGTGTTAGCCTTGCATAACTTGACTTGCATAGCATAAGCATGAGCATCAAGCATTCATAAATCATCATTTACAATTGAAACATTTGATCGGAACATATGAAACATTGCTGGTTATTTCGTGTTTCTTGGAATATATGCATATGATCATATGTAGATAAATGCTAGTGTGTAATGTTGGTCACTATAACACCTTAGCTACACTTAGATTAACAAAAGAAACATTGTTCATGAAGGCCACATTTCATGATCAAGCACTTAAGTGATATTTCATGTGATTACTTTCAATAGCTATATGAGTGACTACTACATGAAATGCTTAAATGACCTTGCAAATTGTTTAAACATGCTTAGGATATCATTAGGAACAACTTTGGTATTTAATGCTAAGGCTAGTTTGGTCATTTAGCCACGGTTTGAATATGTATCATGATTTCAAAGTAACATGTTTGACTAAAGTTGAACTAGGTGTTAGAGACCTTGCATGGAGGAGTTCACTAAAGCAAAGTTGTAGTGTTTGACATAAGGAACAACTTTTATTTTTACGTCATGGATTGATTTAGCCTCTAACATGTTCGAATTAGACTCACAAAAACCAGCTTTTCACTGTTTTCAACACTTCAAAAATTTTTCTAAGTGTTTGCTCACTAACAGCCTGACAGCCGATCTTTGGGATGACATTGCTCCTTAACCGTTACGAATTAGGTCTTGATCGTTTAAGACGAATTACAGATGGTACTTAGGGCTACAACTTTTGTGTAGATTGTGAGCACTAATACTTCACGGATTAGAAGATCTAGCTCCATGAAAAACCGTCGTCAGGCACTGCATCGGGTCACTGAACGAACTGAATCGCGACGTCAGTGGCCGACACCGGCAGAGTTCGCGCGCCGCGTGTCCCCGGCGACGGCCGCGCGTCGCCGTTGCCCTGACCGCGCAGGCCACGTTGCGCCCGAGCGCGCCTTAACGTCGCCAGCGTCCGCCCGCGCTCCATTTTCGCTTCGCCTCGGCCGTCCTTCCTCGCAGCAGCAGCCCAGCTCTTCCGCGCCGAGAGCCGCCGTCGCCATAGCCAACGCCAGTCACCCTCGTCGGTTCTCCTCCACAGCAACTGCTCCACCAGCACCCCCACGTCTCACCGCCTCCACCCGCGCTCGTCAATCGCGCTTGGTAAGCCTCCGCAGCGCGCACATGCTCGCCGGAGCTCCGCCACCACCCTCCGTCGCCGTGGCCAGGCCTAGCCAGACCACCCCAGGCCACGAGAGCGCGCGCACTAGCTTCCTTGTAGTCTGTAGATGCTCGGCGTAGCGTTTGTTTGAGCCACCGCAGCCTTCACCGGCGTCCCGCCGACGTCCCGCCTCGCCGCTCCGCCATTGCCGCCGCCGTCGTCCTCACCGTCGACAATAGGGCCGGACAAGTGGCTCAATAGATGCGCTAGGTCACGTAGATCACGTCGTGAAGACCTCACCGCCGGCAACCTCGCCGTCGGCGAGCTCTGGCCGCGCCAACACCGCGCAGCGCCGCTGCTCTGCTTCGAGTCAATGACAGTGGGGTCCCACCGGTCAGCGACAGCAGTGTTGTAGGCTAGTTCAAATATTCCAGTTTTTGATTTGTTTGGTTATTTTTGTATCTTTAGTTTGGTAGCTCCTAAAATTGTGAAATAAATATGATTGTGTTGCTTAGGAAGTGTAGTATTTTGGAAAAATATGTTCTTGGTTTCAACAGTAGAAATTTCTGGAGATTTAAATAGGGATTTGAAATGTGCTTTTGAATGCATTCAAATTTGTTTATTTTATATCTAGAGTTCCTGTGCTCCAAAAATTATGAAATTTTTGTGGTGAACTAATCTTAGCATGTGTGAACTCTGGTAAAAATTTGAGGACCAGTGCATGGGTAGATTTAAAGTTATAGATTTTTCTTTTATGACTAGTTAATCCTTGCATGAATTTTCATAAATTAAGTATGAGTCCAAAATTCATGAAATTTGTTGGAGGTAATCCTAGTACCATATGGATGCTAAGAAAAATATGAAATCTGTTGCTTGACACTTTTCGATAGGATTTTCCATTTATGCTATTTCAAGCCTTGCTGCCTTGTCATTTTTGTATAGAATGTTCTACTTGGTAAAATGACATGAAATTTTTACAGTAGTCTTTTGATAGCATTAGTAAGGCTCTGTAAATTTTTGAGAATTTATTAAGCACATCTGATATATATTTATTATTTAACCTAGATATCTAAATAAAATAATAAAGGCAATTTAATCAATAGTTTGGGCTTCACCATTATATCATCTTAACTGTATTTGGTATGCTTAAACTATTGGTAGGTTCTAGGTTGTCAAATTTTGAATGATTACCGGAAGTAGAAGTATTCTTACTTTATATTGCATGTTCAATCATTTCCGGACTGATTCTAGAGTGTGAGGATTTTCATGTTGAAAATGATGTGTACTGTAAAAATGGTTAATAACAAAGTTGTAGAGAATTTGATAAGCTTTCCAGAAAGTCCAGGATCACTGGATTTGGATTTGTAGAACTCCAGTTATTAGTGAAACAAGTAGCTACTGTTTGTGGCATAGTCGATGCATTGTAGAAGTAGTTAAGTAATAATCGAGAAGAGATATGCACCTACTCAAACAACGTGATGCACTTATTAACATATATGCATTCGTAATACTTATACCATACTCATGCATCTAGGATCGGAGGAAGAGATCACGTTGCTGGAATTCAAGAAGCGAGAGGGGAACCCGCAGGAGGATCCATAAGCCGCAGCTCCTCAAGGCGTGAGCGAACCCCTCAAGAGCTTCCGGAGTGCCCGACCATCGCCCTACTTCCTTTCTGCGAGGCAAGCCCGGAGCATTATAAGTCTCCCAAAGAATTTATAAATGTTTATTTAAGTACTTATGATTGCTGCATTAGGTTATAAGAGTTGAATGAAACCACTTGATGCATGTACATTCCTTGTCCGGATATTACACCTTTAACCGGTATAGGTCCGTGATCGAATATATGCTTAGCCATACTTAGACCGGTAGAAGTCGGGTGATTTCCTATCACTGCGAGATATAGGTGGATCTACCGGAGAACACGGTTGGTTATAATTGCTATCGTGGAAAAGAACCGTGGTTAATGTAAATGGAGACCGGGAGGGATGTCGATAGAAAAGCAACAAGGCATGGAGGTCTTGGGTGTGGATCTATCCCGTCTGTGTGTGTCGATCAAGGACCATACCATTGTTGGAACTTCGACAAGATTGAACGCATGCCTCTCACTTAGCTGGCGGATAATTCGTTCCGACCGCATGAAGCGAGTAATTCAACTCGGTAGGAATCGTTTCATTGTCGCCCCTTTCGAGGAACGATCGATCCGAGCCCAAGGCGCGGCTTGGCTTGAGCATCCCGGCATCTGGTGTTCCAGATTAATGCGGCGCGTGATCGGACCCGCCGAAATGTGTACTGAAGTTGTACCAAAGGTGACCTAAGGCTATCGTGGGTAGGTAGACTGGGTTTGTGTTAGGAATAAATTCCCAAATAGTTGAAATCGATTCGAATCGCCGTCTCTCCCGGATAGTGAGAAACTTGGCTAGCTCCAACATCGTAGTAGTAATCGTATTATGGAACATGATGGTTCGGATGAAAATGGAATTACAATACACCGCTATGGTTACTATTGTATGCTTCTAAATGATACCACATGTTTGGCACAGGATAGTTGCTAATCTAGAAATGGATAGTTATAATTAACTTGATAAAGGAATCATAATTGTACAACGGATCAATTGCCTTTTTTTCGCAAAAAATGTTGTCAAATTACGTCCACTTATACAGACCTTGCATGATCCTTGGAGTCATTTTATTTACGGTTCATGACGGGTAAGTCTAGTTGAGTACCTTCTCGTACTCGTGGTTTATTTTCCCAATGTTGAGATGGCACTTTGTGTATCATGGTTATTGCAAGAGTTGCTTCTATCCCATTGTGGATGAGGAGTAAGCCTTGGGCGAGCTTCCTTAGTAATTCCTATCTTTGCTTTTGTGGATCGTGATCCGGCATGGCAATCGTATCAAACTATGTTGGAAACTTATCTTGAACTTATTTGCTTCCGCTTTAATTATCAAACTCGGTTTGTAATAACTTTCTATTCAGTACTCGATGATGAAAAGTACTGCGAACTTTATGTAATATGTGGCATGTATGTTGAATCCTGTACGATCTTGGTTGTTGTAAATCGTTTATCAAGACCCGTCGTGGTACTCGACGGACTACCGGGTTTATATGGGTTCAAGTATGACAGTGCGACCGCTTGCGGATTGCCATTGTACTTGTATTCTTATAAATTGGTCGGTTCTGCGACAATTGTCGAGCGGAGGGTGGTGATTGTCTTCGGCTCCGATCGTGGTGATTGTGAGGGGTTCTTGACCTTTCTCCGGCGGAGCGTCAAAAGGTACTCTAGTGGATTGCTCGTGGCTTGTGTGATCCTCATCTTGTGTTGGTTGTGCGGCACCCTATTGAGGGTTTGGCGTGTGATGTCAATTAGCGCGTGAACCTCCAAGTGAGTGAATCGCCACAACGAGGAGTAGCTTGCCAGCAAGCAAGTGAACCTCGGTAAAAAATCTTTGTGTTCATCCTTTGATTCCGAGGTGTTTGGTCTTCATTGTTATTCACTCTTGTGACTAATTAGTTCCTTCATCTACATGATGGTATAACTTTCTTGATCACTCTCTTTACATTACCGCAAACTAGTTGTCAAGCTCTTTAGTGTAGTTAGTTGTGAGAGCTTGCTTGCTTGGTTGGTGTGGCTCTTTAGTTAGCCTTTAAGAGCACACTAACATAGGGTAGTGTCACAGCTATTGTGTGAATATATACTATCTAAACTAGAATTGTGATAGGTGGCTTGCATTTTAAGTAGGCTAGCGCAACCCTTGCTTCGCCTCATAATTGTCTAACCTTTTTTGTTAAGTGTTGTTGTAGAAATTTTTATTAGACTATTCACCCCCCCCCTCTAGCCATTAGGACCTTTCATCTGGATGTTGCACATGTTTCACACATATGTTGCAAGAATATGTTCAAAATGTTTTAGTTGTTTCAGTCTTATGTTGCAGTGCATGTTTTCATGGTGGCAAGTTGCAAGTGTTTGATCTAATGTTTGCATATGTTTCACACATATGTTGCAAGTGTATGTTCTAAATGTTTTATCCATTTCAAACGGATGTTGCATTCAAATATTTCATGTTGCATGTGTTTCATACTGTTTGGAGAGCTAACATGCGCATGGAGTGATGCTGGCACGGCATGGGCACCGGAGAATGGGCCACGGTGAGCTGGAGGCTAGCGGTCGGGATGCGACGGGGGCAGGGTCCACGTGTGTTGACATTTCTTAGCATCACTTCTTTACTAAGTTGTCATCCCTAGCAATGATGCCAGAAATGCGTTGTTGATAATTATTTAGAACACTTGTTAATATATATAAACATTAAGTATCCGCAAGCACACAGATAATATACCATTGTAGCATTTCACCCGGTAGTATATCAGGTATCGTTATTTATAGTTTCCACAGGGAGGAGCGATGGGGTGGCTGGAGATATTGACAAATATGCATACTTATGACAAGATCATTAACTCATGCTATAGCAGGGGTAAGTCAAATGATAAATAAATGATAAGTGTAAGGCATTGATAGTAATCCAGAGATATGAATAGATACTCATAAATGTAGTATGGCTAGGCAGGAGATTAGCTAAGAGCAAAAGATTCCTAAGTCATTCCTTATTTACTAAGTCTTTTGTACACCCAAGTATATACACTCTCATCTATGGCATAATTAACTTTGGATCTATGCATAAGGAACATTACTAAGGAAGATCAAGAACAGAGCTTGACTCAATTCGCAACCGGGTTCTACTTGCTCTACAAACAGGGAGTGGACTACAAAGGACTCAATGGGAGTGTCACATCCGTGATTTACCATATGACCCAGAGTGTAGAATGCATCCACAGGTAAACAATATTTAAGCACCACACTTACATAATGTCGACCACTTAACTCACTCGAGTATTGAACTAAGTGCTTTGCGAACAAATGCATATATTCATAATCAATCATAACTATATCAAGCATATAACTAGAGCAAACTAGGAACATAATAAATAACAACACAGTGTTGAAGTAGCACAAAGTCATAAAATAAGAGGGATTCAATGGATATACCGGCCTCCAGACGATGAATTTAGAATCCTGAGCAATAGCCCAAAATCTACTTGAACCTTGCTAGCAAGCCTATACTAGAACTTTGAAGAATTGGAGCTCTATTCTCTTCTCTCTAGAAACCCTAATTTCTAATCTGATCTTGACTTATGGCCACTCTCTTGAGGGAGGGGGGTAGGGGCTGGTATATATAGGCCGGAGCATCCATCCTGAGCTCTCGGATCAAACCGACTTGAATAAACGGTGTAGATGCATTCTAGGAGGCGGTAGAGGAACCGACATTGAAGCGTTGGCTGCCAGGTGGGGCCAGGAGGCCGGTCAGCCTACAGGTGGCAGCGCCTCGCACTCTGCTTCGGTGTGGTGTCTTCTCGAGTCTTCTGGAACCTTCTGGGATTATTTTCGGTACGGATAAGCGCAATTTACTTTGACGATTTGATCCACCTTGACGGTTTTCTGGATAAACCCTGCTAAAAACACATATTCACCAAAACTCATAGAAATTATCCGTTTAACCCATAAGTCTATGTTGGTGATCATTTTCATGCATGATTTCAAGTTATATTGATGGTTTATGATGGATGGTAACTACCATCAACAGAGTGCGGGATGACGTGGGGGCTTTGAATCCAGGCGGATGAGGCATGCTGCGGGGGCGAGGCGAGTCGTCTGGACACATGGGCGTTGCGATAGGACGGGTGCGTGTATGGGGCGAAAAATAAAAATCAGCATCAGCACACGAGGGTAGGCTACTCGGGCATCTTGTCCAGACATCCGAATGCTAGCATAGCCCATTGGGGGTGGTTTGGGGGACTTCAGATATTAGTGCATACCTTGTTCATACGAAGCTATGTACGCCTTGTTGGAGTCTCACTCCGAGTTAGCTGCCCATCGCGGCACCACC
This sequence comes from Miscanthus lutarioriparius, assembly GCA_904845875.1. Lineage (NCBI taxonomy): Eukaryota > Viridiplantae > Streptophyta > Magnoliopsida > Poales > Poaceae > Miscanthus > Miscanthus lutarioriparius. The sequence continues at coordinate 18,225,153 of CAJGYO010000019.1, forward strand.
GTTGAGTTGGGTGGTCGCGTCATAGTTGCTACGTTGTGTTCAGGATTTGTGATTTGGTTCTGAGATGAGAAGTCAGAGTCGCAGAGTCAAGAAACAAATCACGAACGCCAATCTGCTAGGCTGTCATGGGCCTTAACGAGCCAACCTTATATACTGATATAGCTACGTACTGAGTGTATACTAGGATGGTGTAACGACCCAAATTCGCTACACCCTAGGCAGTCATTTTCACCACTAAGGAAAATCACCTACCAAGTCACTCCAAAGATTTCTAGTGAATTATGCAAGACAACACGTTGAAGCACCTTGTGTGAACCCCCGAGCAGTCATCGTTAGGCTCACATCTGGAATGAAAGAAAACTTCTACATGGATTAGAATTTATCCTATTAACATCATCAACACCAACCTAGCCCCAAGAAACTATTCAAGGGAAATGTATTGGTCACCCATAACCAACCATCCAATGACTCGGTCGATTCATCAAAGGCAGAGACCATCGGACCATCCGTCAGGTTACCGGACCATCCGACAGAAGCTGAACCTGAACAGAATTAAGTGGAATTGGGTTGTTTTCCAATTGTGGAAGTGGACCCACTTATCAGCACGAGTGGGCACAAGCCCTTAGTAGAAAACACACCCCTTCACCCACTCTCTACCTTATCCATTCATTTGCAACCCTCTCCCTCTCTCTCTAACTCTCATGAACAAGGAAGAACCCTAGAACTAGAGAGAGAAAGGAGTGAAGAAGGGAGTGGAGGAGGAAAGGAAGGAGAAGAAGAGAAGCATTAGCATCCCCATCCCCCTATGGATCTCATCAACATCCTCAACCCAATCATGGTGAGCTCAAGAGATTAACTCTTATTTGGTGGATTTTCCCCAAAGGTCTAATTTGTGGATTTTGGTGGAAGCTTGGAGATATCTTGCTAGAGGTGGTTCAATCATGTGTTGAATAAGTCCAAGTGACCCTCAACCACCTCCACCATCTTGTCATCTCATGGATCCATGTTAAGGTATTTGTTTCTATTATTGCAAGGAGAGGATGATGGATGGAAGACTTGCATGTTGGGAAAAGGAGCTTGAATGAAAGGAGAGTTGGATCTTCAATCTTTTGACTATGGAAGCTCTCAAATCTCAGAGCCAAGGATCTCTAGCTCAATCTTAAGGCTTATCTCTTTCTCATGAGTTTTGGTTTGAATCCTAAAGCCTAAACCACACTTAGTATAACTAGCTCAAAACCTAGCTACCTTGAGCCTAGTAAGCCACCTAAGGTACCGTAGGAATGTTTGGCACATGCAAGATGCACAACTCCACAAATCTAAGCTTGAAACTAGGATTTTCCAAGAGCCTAGGTCCTATTGCCCGAATGACGGAGCGTCCGTCAATTCGACAAAGTGTTCGCCAAGCCCACGAGAAGCCACTAGGAAGCCTTACCTTTAGTCAGCCTAGACCACCGGAGTGTCCACGATATCCCTCGGAGTGTCCATTGAATTATAGAGCCTTATAGCCAACAACCCGAGAGTAACCAGTTCACACTAGAGCGTCCGTCACTCAGGGCGGAGCATCTGATAATTTATAGAGGACACAACCCAGCAACCCAAGACCTCCCTGTTCTTATCGGAATGTTCGTGACCTCCATGGAGTATCCGCCAACCTGAATAAGACCTACTCAGAGGCAACCCACCTCGGTACCCAACACAGTGGAGTGTCCGTCAGCTAAGACAAAGTCTCTGCCAAACCTCAGAGAGTGTGAAGCTTGTTTAGCAAGTTTACCTAAGAGGCCATCCGTACTAGTTTATATCATTTACCAAATAGTGTACAGTGGAGCCATAGTTAGATCTCTCTTCACAGGTTCCCAATGTTGACCCATTCAGTCATATCATTTCTCGTTGTCTAGATCGTCGATGTTGTAACGAAAATGGACCCTAGGCCCATTTACTTTGGATTTTGGTGTTTGATGACCAACACAACCAAGTTGGACTAATGAATTTGCAAGGGATTGTTTTGTAGTTCAATAGGGTGCAAGGCGTGACTTGGACGAAGGCGACGTGATGATCCGATGATCAACACCATAAGCAAGACCCTAGGAGCACAAGAGAAGACTCGAGATATTAAGCAAAGTCCAAGCACGAAGATAGGAACCAAGGCATACGCAAGATCGTGAAGATACGAGCTCACAGAGGTGACCGGACGCTAGAAGGCGATTGACCGGAGGCTCCGATCAGTGACTCGACTACAGCAGGCATCAGCAGCAGCGACCAGACGCTGGACTGGATGCAGGACAGCAGAGTTTGGTCGAGTACAGAGAGGTTCCAGAGCGGCGAAATTGCGACCGGACGTGTCCGGTGGAATGTGACCGGACGCTGGCAGCGTTCGATCAGTGGATCGTGGCTCCAACGGTCGGGACGACTGGACATGTCCGGTCAGGACATGATCAGCGTCTGGTCAGTAGCAGAAAAGCGGGATTTCATCTCCAACGGCTACTTTCTCAGTGGGGCTTATAAATAGACCCCCCAACTGACCATTTGAAGTGAGTGGAGCTAAGGAAACATACTGTCGGGGACCTAATACCGGGGTACCTAATGAGGTGGAACTAATGACCATCGAATGTTGACCCTTTCGATCAGACAAGAACGCTACTGCATTTCTTGTCCGAACGACGGAAGACTGGTTCTGCATCGCCCGACCTCCGAGGGCTAGGCTCCGCCTCGCCCGACCTCCGAGGGCTAAGGGCTCTGCCTCGCCCAATGGCCAAGGGCTGGCTCCATCTCACCCGACCCTCGAGGGCTGGCTCTGTCTTGCTCGACCGCTAAGGGCTGGCTCCGCCTCGCCCGACCCCCGAGGCAGGCTCCGCCTCGCCCGATGTTCGAGGGCAGGTCCTGCCTCGCCCGATGGCTGAGGACAGGCTCCGCCTTGCCTGATGGTCGAGAGCAGACTCCGCCTCGCCGGGCGAGTACACCCTGCTCCTTCATAATGATGAGCACAGGGTACGACATGACATTCGAGTCAAATGCAACACCAAGGACCATGCCCTACCCCACTGCAGGAAAGTACCGTCAGGGTATGACGGGATGGGCGCTTTAGACCATTCCGGGCGTGGCAGAGTCCGAATAGTGTTGTAGGCGCCGCCTTCAGCCCTCGAGCGTAGAACCTGACATAAACATACGACAACCACTATGGTCCAAGAAGAGACTCGTGCCCTCTACAGTGACGAACGTACAGTCACCGCGCCGTCCGCCCCCCATAGGGCTACAGGTCAACACCCTTGTCTGACACGCCGCCCGGGGGGGCGGGATGGGACGTGACCACTTGCTAATCAGGTAAGGGCGTGGCATCACCAGCACTCAGGCATCCGGCGAACATGCCCATCCCTGACACCATCTGGCCATGTCAGTGAGGCTATCTCAGCGGAAAAGGAGGACCCAACACCTTCGGAGGGGCACCTTGGCCTCTTGTTTTTCTCCTTTCTCCAACATGTAACCCCTGCCCCCCTTGGTCTATGGACGGGCAGGGAACCCCGCTAAGGGGATGAAAAAACTCATAGGGAGATCAATCGATACGATTCAACAACACACATCACGCACAGCTGAGCAGCGACTAAGCTCTCAGCGACCTTTCGACCATTCCATCAGAGACTTGGGACCCGTCCCTCTCTCGACCGTTTGTACCCCCTACTATGAACCTTTTTCGGTACTAATAACACGAGCAACAGCAGACTGGACGTAGGGACGTTCGGTCCGAACCAGTATAAACTTTGTGTCCTTTAGTGCACCATCCGGGCCTAACGCGCAACAATTATAAATTTACTAGCCAGTGTTTGTTCAAAACACCGACAGTTGGCGCGCCAGGTAGGGGCCTTTGCGTGTTCCAAATCAGGCCTCAGATGACTAACCATGCAATCAGCTGGGTCCTGGGCGCACACGTGTGTTTTGGTGACCTAGATTTCATCATCACGGTGGGAGGAGAGTTGGCATTGGCCCATCTCACCATCCAATCTCTCCCCTCCATTAGCTTCGGCTATCGGAGGCTTGAGTGCTAGCCTGGCATCTCCCTTGGACCCCAGCCATCCATGGAGGCCCTGCGCTGCCTCACCCCCTCTCCGAAATGCTCCACACGGAGCTCCTCGACGGTGTTTCCGTTCGGTTTTCGCAACGCCGCGGCGACCGTAAGCCACCTTGTGGCCCAGCGCGCGATCGCGTCCCCCGTGAACAATGAGTTCATGGGGATGGTTGAAAATGTCATAGAATCCCTCCATGGCCTCCTCGCGGAAGGTCTGGGGTCAGACTCTGGCTCTGACTCTAGCAGGGGGAGCCATCATCCCTCCCGGGAATGCTTCATGGCGAAAACCTCCGAGGGACACGTCGAAAGCACCTTTGAGAAGGAGGTCACCCTAACAGGCAACCTCAGTGATTGAACCAAAGGGGGAGCAGTGGCCCCACCTCACGTAGGGGTGGAGCAGCTGAGAGCCCAAAAGCGGGAAATAGATGAAGCCGGACAACAGCTTTGTTCGGCAGTACATGGAGGTCGATGAGGAGATCAAGCGCCGCGGAGATGGTGGGCACGCACACGCCATGGCCCGCGATGTAAACCAAAGGATCATCGCCGATGGTGAAACCCTTCCTCACTTCATCCGGGCAAGCCAGAACATCGCCGCCTAACGGCCCTACTTCATGGCCTTCCAGAGGCCATGACACCCGAGGATCGTCGGGTCCACCGTGAAATTCGCACGCTACTTGAGCGTGCGGCAGCGCAGCAGGCGGAGAGCTCGGTGCACCCCGCCAGGGACGCATTGGTCCACCAAGCGCCGCAAGGCAGCGGGCAGCGCACTGCAATCCCGGTACATCAATGTCTCGGCCACAACCGCGACGAATGCAGCACCCTCGATGTCCGCAGACGCACCTACAGTGACCCGAGGGAAGGAGCTCACCGTGGCTATCATCCTCGACGCAGCGGACGCTACGACAGCAGCGAGGACCAGAGCCCGAGCCCCGGCCTGCCAGGCCCTCGGGCCTTTGGCTGGCACATCCTCAACACTGCATTCCCGCCAAGGTATCGACCACCTACCAACATCCCTAAATACTCTGGGGAAACAAACCCCAGACTTTGGCTTGAGGACTATCGGCTCGCCTGTCAAGCCGGTGGTGCGGATAATGATGACTTCATTATCCGCAACCTTCCATTGTTCTTGGCCGATTCGGCCCGGGCATGGTTGGAACACCTGCTGTCCAACGCAATCCAGAGTTGGGCGGATCTAAAGGAGATCTTTGTGGGAAACTTCCAGGGCACGTACAAACGCCCTAGGAACCTATGGGACCTCAAGAACTATCGTTAGAAGGCTAGTGAGACCCTCTATGGGTACATCCGGTGCTTCTCCCGATAGTGCAAAGAGCTTCCTAACATCGCCGATACCGACATGATAGGAGCCTTCCTATCCGGGACGACCTACGAATCCCTGGTTCATAAGCTAGGATGCAAGGGCCCACGAACCACCAAGGAACTCCTGGACATCACCACCAGCCACGCCTTAGGCGAAGAGGCGGTCCTAGCGATCTTCGATTGCCTCGAAGGCAAGGCAAGGCGGGACGAGGGTACCGGCGAAGGCACCTCCAATCGTTCCGCCAAAAGGAAGAATAAGAAGCAACGGCGCGAGGACTCACTCGTGGCCGCCGTTGACCGCAAGGGTGGTCGAAAGCCCACGGAGGGCACTCCGAATCACTTCGAAAAAATACTCAAAGGGTCGTGCCCGAACCACGCCTTTCCCGTAAAGCATCCGCTCAAGGACTACAGCCTCATGCGGAAATTCTTGTCTGGAAGCTCCAACAAAGGGAAGCAGGGGAAGGAGCCCGCCCCCACTACGGACAACACCGAGGAGAAGGATGACGGCTTTACAACACCAAATGGTTTCCTTATGATCTTTGGAGGATCGGCGGCCTATGACTCCAAACGCCGTCAGAAGGTCGCACGCCGCGAGGTCTACACAGCCCAACCGGCCACACATCCCTTCCTCCGGTGGTCGGAGTCCACTATAACCTTCGACCGGACCGAAAATCCAGATACCGTCCCGCACCCAGGGAGGTATCCGCTTGTTGTCGACCTGATTGTCAGCCCAAAGCGGCTCACCAAAGTGCTGATGGATGGAGGCAGCGGCCTCAACATCATGTACGCCAAGATGCTTGACAAGATGGCATCGACCGGACGAACCTCCGCCCAACCCGAGCACCTTTTCACGGCATCGTGCCCGGGAAACAGGACATGCCACTAGGATAGATCGATCTGCCCATCACCTTCGGGGATCAGTTCAATTATAGGACTGAGACCCTCACCTTCGAGGTGGTTGGGTTCCCCGAAACCTTCCACACCATCTTGGGACGACCATGCTACGTGATGTTCATGGCCGTCCCCAACTACACATACCTCAAGCTGAAGATGTCGGGCCCCCACGGGGTCATCACCATCGGCACCTCCTTCCAGCGGGCCTACGAGTGCGAGGTCGACTGTTGCGGCCACGCCACAGCAATCGTCGACTCCGGTGAACTCGCCACCCTCAAGGAGGAGATCGCCGAAGGAGCGCCCGACGCAAAGAAGTCGACCGGGTCATTTGAATCGACAGAGGGCTCCAAGGAGGTCCTCATAGATCTCAGCAGCTCTGAGGGTAAAACGGTACGCATTGGTACCACGCTCTCCTCCGAATAGGAAAGTGCGCTCGTCGACTTCCTCCGTGACAACAAAGACATCTTTGCGTGGAAACCCTCGGATATGCCAGGCATTCCGAGGGAGGTCACCGAGCATACCTTGAAAATTCATCCAGGCTCCAAGACGATGAAGCAACGCCCGTGCCGCTTCGACAAGGAAAAGCACAGGGCCATCGGTGAGGAGATAGCAAAACTATCGGCCACCAAATTCATCAGGGAAGTACACCACCCAGAGTGGTTAGCCAATCCCGTCCTTGTATGAAAGAAGAGCGGGAAATGGAGGATGTGTGTTGACTATATGGGCCTCAACAAGGCATGCCCAAAGGATCCGTTTCCTTTGCCACGCATAGACCAAATAGTCGACTCTACCTCAGGGTGTGAAACCCTCTGCTTCCTTGATGCGTACTCCGGCTACCATCAAATCATGAGGAAAAAATCTGACCAACTCGCGACGTCTTTTATCACCCCCTTCGGATCGTTCTGCTACATTTCGATGCCATTCAGTCTAAAGAACGTTGGGGCAACGTACCAGCGATGTATGCTCAAATGCTTCGAGGACCTCATCGGGCAGACCGTTGAGGCCTACGTTGACAACATCGTAGTTAAGTCTAAACAGGCTGACCACCTCGTTGTCGATCTTGAGCAAACCTTCGCAAAACTCTGGGCAAATGGCATCAAACTCAATCCCGAGAAATGTGTTTTCGGGGTCACGAGGGGTATGCTGCTCGGCTTCATCATCTCTGAGCGCGGCATCGAAGCCAACCCAGAGAAAATCTCAACCATCACAAGGATGGGCCCGATTTAGAACATAAAGGGGGTTCAATGAATCACAGGGTGCCTCACCGCCCTCAGCCGATTCATCTCGTGCCTCGACGAACGAGGACTCCCCCTTTATTAGCTCCTGAACAAAGCCGACCGCTTCGAGTGGACATCCAAGGCCCAGGAGGCGCTCGACATGGTCAACCCACTCCTGACAAGGCCCCCAATCCTAGTTCCTCCAAACGATGAAGAATCCCTCCTGCTATACATAGCGGACACCACGCAAGTGGTCAGCGCTGCCCTGGTAGTAGAGCGGGAGGAAGAGGGGCACGCCCTCAAGGTCCAGCGCCCTGTGTACTTCATCAGCGAGGTACTATCCGACTCCAAAACCCGCTACTCCCAAATCTAGAAGCTCCTTTACACCGTCCTCATCACCAAGAGGAAGCTGCGCCACTACTTTGAGTCACATCCTATGACGGTTGTGACGTCGTTCCCCCTCGGTGAGGTAGTCTAGAGCCAGGACACCATGGGAAGAACTGCAAAGTGGGCACTCGAGCTGATGGATCAACGCATCACATATGCCTCCTGAACGATGATCAAATCCCAGGTATTGGCTGACTTCATCAACGAATGGACTGAGGTCCAGACGCCACCAACGGTCATCGATCAAGAGTATTGGACAATGTACTTCGACGGATCGCTGATGAAAAAAGGTGCCGGTGTGGGGCTGGTCTTCGTATCACCCCTTAGGGTTCACATGCGGTACATGGTTCAGCTCTATTTCCCCTCATCAAATAATGTGGCTAAATACGAAGCACTCGTCAATGGCCTACGTATCGCCATCGAGTTGGGCATCCGATGCCTCGACATTCAGGGTGACTCTTAGCTAGTCGTTAACCAAGTCATGAAGGAGTCAAGCAACCATGAAGCCAAGATGGCTGCGTACTGCCAAGAAGTCCGATGGCTGGAGGACAAGTTCAATGGCCTCGAACTCAATCACATCCCAAGGCACCTCAATGAGGCAGCCGACGCACTTGCGAAGGCGGCGTCCAGTCGAGAACCAGTACCAACGGGCGTCTTCGCTAGTGACCAACACAAACCCTCGATACGCTACGAAGGGTCAGAATGGGCCGACGATGGCCCATCTGATCCAGCCCCGAGGGCTGACCAACCGATGGCTCTGCCCGGTCTCGGTGTCATGGAGCTCGAAGAGGACCCAGCGATAGAGCCCGACCCTCTGGACGACTGGAGAACGCTCTACCTCGACTACCTCCTCCGCGACATGCTGTCAATGGACAAGACGGAGGCTCGATGGCTCGCACGTCGCGCCAAATCCTTCATTCTTATAGAGAGTGAACTCTACAAATGGAGCCACACGGTGATCCTGTAGCTTTGTATCCCCATCGAACAAGGAAAACTTCTGCTGAGCGACATCCACGGTGGGGTCTGCGGTCACCATGCCGTGCCAAGAACCTTGGTTGGGAACGCATTCCGACAGAGCTTCTACTGGCCCACTGCAGTAGCCGACGCCGAACAAATCGTACGCACCTGCAAAGGGTGTCAATACTATGCTCGGCAGACTCACCTTCCAGCCCAGGCACTCCAGATGATCCCCATCATGTGGCCCTTCGCGGTCTGGGGGCTCGACCAGGTTGGGCCCCTCAAAAAGGCGCCTAGGGGCTACACCCACTTGCTTGTCACCGTGGACAAGTTCACAAAATGGATCGAAGCTGTGCTATTCTTCCTCGACATCATCCATCGCTTCGGAGCACCGAAGTCCATCATCACAGATAACGGCATGCAGTTCACTGGCAAGAAATTCATTCGATTTTGCGATGAACAACACATCCGAGTCGATTGGGCTACCATTGCGCACCCTCGAACGAACAGGCAGGTCGAGCGCGCCAACGGCATGCTCCTATAGGGCCTCAAGCCTAGGATCTTCAACAGGTTGCACAAGTTCAGCGCGCGCTGGGTCGCCGAGCTCCATGTGGTGCTCTGGAGCCAGAGGACAACTCCCAGCCGGGCCACCGGCTACACACCTTTCTTCATGGTCTATGGTTTCGAGGCTGTCCACCCGATGGATCTCGACTACGGAGCACCAAGAATCAAAGCATACAACGAATAGGGAGCTGAGGCATCCCACCAAGACTCCATGGACTAGCTAGACAAAGCCCGCGACATCGCCCTCCTCCGTTCGGCCAAATACCAGTAGGCGCTACGTTGATACCACAGCCGATGGGTGCGGGACCGAGCCTTCAACATCGGGGACCTAGTTCTCCGCCTTGTGTAGAGCAACAAGGACCGCCACAAGCTCTCCCCACCCTGGGAGGGACCATACGTCATCGCGGAAGTACTCCGACCAGGCGCCTACAAGTTGAAAACCATCGATGGCGAGGTCTTCACCAACGCCTGGAACATTGAGCAGCTACGTCGTTTTTACCCTTAATAAACACATACTTTCCCTTATCAGTTTTTGTCTTCACAAATCCCTGATCTTTAGTGACATCCGACCCCTACAAATCGTGAGGGGTCGGACCTCACTCGGGGGCTGATATAAATGATATAAGTACGTTTATCTTGCAAACACTTCCTGTGTCACCTTTGCAAACATTCTCTAAGTTTTCCACTTTTCTCATAACAAGTCCTAAGGGCTAGGATTTCGGGAACAAATTCTGAGTACAACTGGAAGGACTATGGGAAACCCATGCCCTAGCGGCTACGACCTCCTTGCTCACCAGCGTGATCAAAATTGATTCGCCCGCACTCCTAATTTTTGCGACCTGAACCATGGGAAGGGTCGGAGGGCACCAAAACCTCTTCTACAAAAAGAGGAAGCTGAAAGGCTGTTTGCCGTAACAAAAGATGAAAATTTGTTCATTTTGCACAAATTCACCACTTACAAAGTGATTTCATCACAAAAAGGGCTAATGTATTCATAAATACAAAAAAATGTTCACTCGGGGGCTCCCCCGCAACTTATTCAATTACAGTTTCTGACCAGCCCTACTATGGGTACTGCTATGGTCACCGTGCCATGCTCTCCATCGGCGACATCCTACCGCTCCACGGGATCCTCGAAGGCGCCGTAATCTGCAACATTGAGCACCACGCCGGCGACTGTGGTGTCCTCCGCCGGGGCATCCAGGGACTACGCCGTCGTCATCAGCCGTAACCCTGACAACGGTGCCTCCACCGGGGCGTCCAGGGACTACGCCATCGTCATCAGCCGCAACCCTGACAACGGCGTCTGGGCGGGGGGCGCCTCCCACCGAAGGAAGGCCGCAACGAACGACGGCAAGGCCGACGACGCTCGGCACCCCCTAGTGCCCCTCCTCCTTCGGCAGTGGTGACCCCTTCTCAGCAAAGGTGGCCCACACCATCTCATCTACGTTGGATGACCTCCAGCTTGACATCACGCTCCGGATTCACGAGCGGATCTGTGAGTTTTTCTCTCCCTGGCATTACCCTCTCTCACTTAGGAACCGCTGTGACACATGAACGCATCCGGTGGAAAGGAAGGAGAAGAGGTAGCGGCTCAGAGGCTAGCGGGGGAGTGGGACAAGAACTCCCCTCCCCCTCCCTATTTAAGAAAGAGGCGCAGCAGCTGAGGAAAGGTGAAAGGTTGGGACAAAAAATTCTCCGCCTTCCCCTATTCAATGCAGATGGGAAATCAATGCTGACGGGAACCCGAGGAGACGCGCTGGAACCGACGGGACGCGCTCTGGTCGACGAGACGTCACCTGGTCAAATAGGATGTTGCCTGGGTGTGGCCCGCCATTAATGCGCGTCGGGCGTGAGAACTAGGGCACACCCACATGCAGGCGACCCTCCGCTTCCCCAAGCAGGACCATGGAATGACCCGATGATGGAACCCCTGTCCAGGGGGGCCCAATGGGCCTCCTTGGTCGATCGGGCGGCCCAGATAAAACAACAAATGAACGACCACTGAAAGATAAGCACCTCTGTTTACTTACTTTGAGTGTTAATCTCTTTACCGAGCCTCCGACCCCAGCAACGGTAGAGGCACGGACATCGCTCGGGGGCTACCGAGGGTGTCTATTTGTTTAGACATCCTCTTCACCCGACCCCTCCTTACGTTTAAAACAGGAAGCACGGTGTGTGGGTATAAAACTTTAAATACAACTGGACGAACCGCCAGACCCTACGCCTTGACGGCTACGGTCTTTTTGTTCACCAGCATAATCGAACTCACAGTTCCCCACCGCGCAAGCCTCAGCTCCCGCCTTCCTGAGAAGGGTTCGGAGGGGTCCCCCTATAGAACTTCCTTCGAGGAGAAGCTGTTAGGCCGCCTAAGTCAATCGAGCAGCTCGGATTGCCACCGAGAGACAAAAACAAAAAATAGCAATACTTATGCAGGTTATGCCGACCTCATCGCAAACATCAGACCCGAACCCCGCATGGACATGTCTGGTAGGAGCTTCCCATCACTCATACCACCAAGGTAACTTTACCGACCCCTGCTTTTGTTTCAATTAAGTTATACACTAAATCCATACATCCAAACGTTGCATATGCAAACCCCTACATCTCAACGCTTCGTGTCGCGTTACGAAGCGGCAGCCGCCTCATTTAATATGAGCGGCGACCGACCGAGGTTCGAAGGCTGGCATGCGAAGGGCTCGAGGCCACCTCGCGTCAGACAGAGCCAGGGGAGAAAAACCAAGATGAGCCCCAGCAGCCTTGCCCGACCCCGCTCAGAAGCGGACAGGGACATCTCGACCTTTCTCATTCGATTCTAACCCTGACCCAAACCCACAGAGTCTCCATCGAGGAGAGGCCAATGGGCCACCTGAGCCTACCGAATGGCTCGGGCATCTACCGGGAGGCAGGTTAAGAAATAGTGGAATGCCACATGAGGGCTCTACCGACCCCGTCAGCGAATGATGGACCCAGATTCCACACGAACATACATGTTAGTGAGCTCATCGAGCACGACACTCGAACCGTTGAGGCAAGTGTCGTTAACTCAGCCCCTCCGGTTACGGAAACCGAGGATGGGGAGACACGCGAAACACGGCCGACCGCTGTCAGACCCTAAGGGGCTCAGGAGCTCAAGCCGCTCGATCCGAGATCGAGAGACCGAAGTTCGAAGGCTGACCCACGAAGGGTCTAGGGCCACCTCATGTCAAACAAGAGCTAGGGGAGAAAACGTAGATGAGCCTCAGCGGCCTTTGCCCAACCCACATTGAGGCGGACCAGGTCATCTCAACCTTCTAGTTCAATCCAGCCTCTAGCCGAGCCCATAGAATCCCCATTGAGGGGGAATATGTTGGAAGGCGGGTCAAGGAGCAACAGAACGCCACCCGAGGGCTTTGCTGACCCTGTCGCAAAGCAAACGGGATCGGATTTCGTCCAAACATCCCCGTTTAGTGAGCTCATAAAGCATGTCACTTGAGCCACCGAGGCAAGCGACATCGCCTCGACCCTTCTAGTTGCGAAAAACCTAGGACGGGGTGACAGTCACAAAAAAAAAGCCAGCCCTTGACCGAATCCCCACCACGCGCGGGGGCTCGGGGAAGGTTGGACCAGCGATAAGACCAAACGCACGGTCACGCAGCGATCACCAAAATCCTAAGTAAGGGGAACGTGCGAATACAAACGTAAGCTCGCTACCCTCGCTCTGGTCTCCAGTAACATCCGACCCCAGCGACCGCAAGGGGTCGGATCTCACTCAGGAGCTAATAAAGGTACGAGTACCTCCTTTCTTTTTTCAAAACAGTCATTACATCAGACCTTCTCCTCGCGTCGAGACTGGCGGCAAGGTTCAGGGGAATAGATAGGTAGGACTACAAAAAGCCCATGCCGAGACGGCTATGGTAATTTTGCTCACCAGCACAATCAAAATTTCCCCTAAACGCCTCGGGCCCTACAGTCTTAACGAGCGGAAGGGTCGGATCGCATAAACCTTTTTTCATTACAAAAAGGGAAGAAGGTAAGATCAAACAAACGAAACGAAATTGCGAAACAAAGTTATGAATCTGTTTTCAGACACAAAAGTACCGACTTGTTCACATATTACAAATAAACATTTATCAAACTTATTCAACTAACTACTTCCGGGAAGGGAGAACCATTCCTTTCAGAACGTTTGCCAGGTCCAGCGCAAGGGGAGTCACCGTCTTCTCAATCTCGTCCAGCTCGGGGTCTTCATAACCGGGTGCAAAGCCTTGGCTCATTATCTCCAAGTTGATCTCCCGATCATAATGAGAATGGGCTACAGTGAAGGCTTGGGTGATCCCAGTGTGAAAGGCATCCTCCTAAAGCTAGCCCACCCGCGCCGTGATACCAGTGGCACGAGTCGAAAGGGAGCTGGTCCCCTCCCCTTGCGCCACCTCCAGGTCATCGCAGACCACCATGATGGTGGCACGAAGAAGATCGTGATGATCACTTTTGGCCTGAAGGATCCCCCGCACCTCGGTGAGCTCCGTGCCCAGCCCGGTAGAAATTTCCTCGGCCTCCAGCCTTCGGGCCACCGCGTCTCCAAGATCCGCCCGGAGGGCCCTGGCTTCCCAACGCACCTCGCCGCGCTCTCAAATGGCCCGGTCGTGCTCCTCGCGGGCCATGCTGCGCTCCAAGCAAAGTCTTTCTTCAGTCCGACGTAGTTCGTCCCGCTCCCGGTGCAGCCGGGCGAGCACCTTGGCATCCTAGTTCGCCCTCTGCAATAGGGTTGTGGACCTATCCTCGGCCTCCCGCCTGAGATCCTGCTCCGTCTCCAGCTCAGCTAGGACCTCGATGGCCCACTAACTGGCCTCGGCATCCTTCTAGAGTAGCTCGTCCCGCTCCTTTCGGATCCTAGCGGCCGCCTCCTCGTCCAGCTTCACCCTCGCCGATATGTCCTCGAACATCCCATGGATCTCCTCTATGTCCTAACATGCCTCGGTTTCCCGCTGCTGGGCGGAGGCAAGCTGGGCGCTCAAATCTCCACGCAGTCGAGCCTCCTCGATGAGGCAGTCCCGTTACACCTTCTGCTCGTGGAGGAACCAGGATTTCTCCTAGCTACGAGCAATGAGGGACTGAAAGGAAGACCAGTGTCAAAAATACAAAAATACATGATGACGAGAAGAAAGCGAGACAAAAGATCAAGCGGATACCTGGCCATTGGGAACAATGACGTCACGCAGGATGACCCGGGCCTGATCCAGGACACCCATCATCGCCGAGATCCCTTCATCAAGGCTCCCCCGCTCTATGCTCTCGGTAGCATCGTCGAGCGAGAAGAGAGTCGATGTTGGGTCTTGGGGATCCATCCAGTGGAGCGGTGGCTCACCCCTCGTGGGCGAGTGGCTGCCCCCTGGCACCAGGCCCGAGGGCAACCCCCCGCTGGTCCTCTCCACCACCGCCACGACGCCCGCAGTCCCTCCGGCTGTGTCCTCCTCCATCCGGCCTGCCTCGGGCGCCGTAGCTTGGGCCGCCGGTGTCGTGGATTGCGCCGCCCCCCTCAAACGCCACTGTGGCGACATCCAGCTGCGCCGGGCTTGTCGTGGTCATGGTCACCTCCGCCTGGGCCTCCGGTGGCATGGACTGCGTTGCTCCCTCAGACGCCACCATGGCTATGTTCGGCTGCGCCTGGCTCATCAGGGTTGGGGACCCTCCGGCCGCGTCCTCCTCTGTCCAGGCCGCGTCGGGTGCCGTCGCTTAGGCCGTCGGAAGCACGGATTGTGCTACCCCCTCGGACACCACCGTGGCTGCGTCAGGCTTCTCCTGGCCTGGCGCGGTCACGGCCACCTCCATCGGCAACACCAACCCCTTGGCTGGCAGTGCCGCACCCGCCACGGAAGACGCCGCCTGCTCGGCAACCACTGAGGGCGCGGGCGCCACCATGGGCGCCACCAGATCGGCCGACGAGGCCGCAACATCATCGCCGCTCCTGCCCGAAACAGGGGCAACATTGGGCAACGGCGTTCGTCCTGCCTAAAGGGCAAGACTCTTCTTGGGCGCCAGCCCTAGAGAGTGGCCCCGTCACAAGAGTCTGCAAGAAGGTAAAAGGCATAAGGTCAAAACAGAAAAAGGGGGGAAACAGGGGGATGAGTGGCTTACTCTGGCGCCTTTGGGTGGCAGGAACGTTTTGGGGATGAAACCCCAGACCCCTGCCCCGACTCGTCTAGGCGGGACTGCTTCGAGCCTGCCCCCTGCTCCCGGGCAGGGGGGCTCGTCTCCCTTATCTCTGAGGGCATAGCAATGGAGCCGCCCCTCTCCATCGATACCTCAGGCGTGGCGGCGGATCCACCTCCCCCCATCCACCATTCCTCCGGTGGCACCCCAGATGGGGCGGCCGATTCTCCGGCTCCCACCGGCCCCGAGGATGGGCCGATGGTTCGGCCCACCTCCACCGACCTCACGGACTCGCTTCCCTCTACATGGAATGGGAAGGGTCCCTGCATCGGCCGGTGGGCGTCTGTCAGCATATCCTCGTCCTCCAGGACATCCCAATCCACGTCAGCGGCTACCTCGTCATCGTCATCGTCGTCATCGTTGTCATCATCACTGCCTGTCTCCTCTCCTCGATCATGCACTTTCTGCTTCCATAGCAGCTTCTTCTCCTGAGCTCCCTCATCTTTTTGTCCCACTCGGCCACGATACGATTCGCTTTTGCCAGGGTCCAATCCTTCAACAACGGAGCTAGGCTTTCCTTGAAGAATAGTGACCTCGGCTAGTCCCGCCATCCCAAGGTTAGCTTCAAAGGATCGGAAATTCAAGTAAAAAAGGAGTACGAAGAAAGAAAACTTACGAAGTCAATAAACCCCGGTTTCGGCCGCATTGGGGGATGCCCCGGCACCGGAAACACAAAATCAAGGAAGATGCCAGCGGTGTCCTTCGAAGGCTCCATCGCCTCCTTGATGCGCTACGCCACTTCAGAGGGAGGGAGCACCTCATCGACAAGCACCATCCCTTCGAACAACGCTCCGGGCACCATCTGGTGCAGGGGAAGCACACACGCCATCAGTGGCGCCACCCTCCTCGCATGGTAGGTGAATGCCGGCGCATCTCACCGGCGCGTGCAGCTCCTGCTTCCCGACCCACCTCTTCAGAAGATTGACGGCGAAGATATGTCGCCACAGGTCGAAGTGGGGATCAATCCCCAAGAACCCCTCGTATAGGGCGACGAACGCCGCAATGTGCTGGATCCCATTGGGGGTAAGGTGATGCAGCTCCACCTGATAGTAATCCAACAGCCCCCATAGGAACTTGTGAGCAGGTATGCTGAATCCTAGCTCATGGAAGTGAGCGAAGGACACGACATACTCTTCGGGCGGCAACGGCTCGTCCTCGTCACCGGGCAGCCACCACTCCTCGGTGGTGGTCAGCGGGCATAGGGGGCCACAACGAACAAGGCCCTCCAGGCGCTGAGGGGAGATGTTGGATCTGCACCACGGCTCTATTGAAACAGTTGGGAGGGGGGCGGATGCGAGTTCAACGGCAGTTGCGATGCGGATGCGAGTTCAACGGTGGCTGCGATGCGGACGCGAGCTTGACGGCGGCCGCGATCCGAGTGCAGGAGGCTCTAGCGATTGGCAGCGGAGGTTGACGATGCGAAGGCAAAAAGGCAAAGTATGGAACCCTGGGGGCGAACCCCGTGGTTTTATAGGGGCGACGGATGCGAGAAGAGCAATCGTCTACCTCGATCTCCGATCCTGCCATGACATGCCGCCGCATCACGTCGCAGGATACGCGCCCGCGATCCCTATCCTTTCCCACCAAAATTGTGCCGGATGGTTCGCCTTCCCGAGCGGATCAGACTCTTTTCCCACGGAGGGCATACGGGCCAGAAAATTTCTTCTCCAGCCCGTATGGGCCCCAAAAGCCCAAGGGTCAGCCCAACAGTCTCGATGGCCATCCCAACAAGGGATAGGTCCATCAGCGACTAAGACGTAGGTACGTGAGCATTGGTAGGGCCTCAATCCATGGTCGAGCCCCAGCCAGGCTAACCCTGGATGAAATCCCCACGAATGGGATACCAGGGTTCCCTTAAAGCTATCCAGTTGATAAAAACCGAGTCTCATAGCCCTACCCACGAAGGGTCCAAAAAATCCCCCGGACGATTCTGCCCGAATCACCCGGGGGCTTGGGGGCTACACCCATCGGGTGCGCTCGCGCGCACCCTTTGGCAAACCGAAAAAACCCCCAGGGCGATTCTGCCTGAATCACCTGGGGGCTCGGGGGCTACACCCATCGGGTGTGCTCGCGCGCACCCTCTGGCAAACCGAAACACCCCCTAGGCGATTCTGCCCGAATCACCAGGGGCTCGGGGGCTACACCCATCGGGTGTGCTCGCGCGCACCCTCTGGCGAACCGAAACACCCCTCGGGCGATTCTACCCAAATCACCCGGGGCTCGGGGGCTACTGTCGGGGACCTAATACCAGGGTACCTAATGAGGTGGAACAAATGACCATCGAACATTGACACTTCCGATCAGACGAGAACGCTACTGCGTTTCTTGTCCGAACGACAGAAGACTGGTTCTGCCACGCCCGACCTCTGAGGGCTAGGCTCTGCCTCGCCCGACGGCTAAGGGTTGGCTCCGCCTCGCTCGACCCCCAAGGGTTGGCTCCGCCTTGCCCAACCCCTGAGGGCTAAGCGCTCCGCCTCGCCCGACGGCCAAGGGCTGGCTCCGTCTCGCCTGACGTCTAAGGGCGGGCTCCGCCTCACCCGACGGCTAAGGGCTTGTAACACCTCGCCCGACCCTCGGGGGCTGGCTTCATCTCGCCCGACCCCCGAGGGCTGGCTCTGCCTTGCCCGACCCCCAGGGTAGGCTCCACCTCGCCCGATGTTTGAGGGCAGGTCCTGCCTCGCCCGACGGCTAAGGACAGGCTCCGCCTTGCCCGACGGCCGAGAGCAGACTCCACCTCACCGGGTGAGTACACCCTGCTCCTTCATAATGATGAGCACAGGGTACGACATGACATTCGAGTCAAACGCAGCACCAAGGACCATGCCCTGCACCGCTACAGGAAAGTACCATTAGGGTACGACGGGATGGGCGCTTTAGATCATTCCGGGCGTGGCAAAGTCCGAATAGTGTTGTAGGCGCCGCCTTTAGCCCTCGGGCGTAGAACCTGACATAAACATATGACAACCACTATGGTCCAAGAAGAGACTCGCATCCTCTATAGTGATGAACGTACAGTCACCGCGCCGTCCACCCCCCACAGGGCTATAGGTCAACACCCTTGTCCGACACGCCGCCCGGGGGGCGGGACGGGACATGACCACTTGCTGATCAGGTAAGGGCGTGGCATCGCCAGCACACAGGCGTCCTACGAACGTGCCCATCCCTGACACCGTCTGGCCATGTCAGCGAGGATGGCTCAACGGAAAAGGAGGACCCAACACCTTCGAAGGGGCACCTTGGCCTCTGGTTTTTCTCCTTTCTCCACCATGTAACCCCTGCCCACCTTGGTCTATAAAGGAAGGGCAGGGAACCCCGCTAAGGGGACGAAAAAACTCATAGGGAGATCAATCGATACGATTCAACAACACACATCACGCACAGCTGAGCAGCGACTAAGCTCTCAGTGACCTTTCGACCATTCCATTAGAGACTTGGGACCCATCCCTCTCTTGACTGTTTGTACCCCCTACTATGAACCTTTTTTCGGTACTAATAACACGAGCAGCAGCAGACTGGATGTAGGGACGTTCGGCCCGAACCAGTATAAACTTCGTGTCCTTTAGTGCACCATCCAGGCCTAACGCGCAACAATTATAAATTTACTAGCCGGTGTTTGTTCGAAACACCGACACATACCAAGGGTGTTGATACACCATTTTAGTGATCTCCACTTGCATAGCGCTTAGTGATTCATTAGGTGATTAGCGTAAGTGCTTTGCAAAGTGCTTAGGTTGATTAGACCACCGCTTATGCACTTGCTCTAGGTTTAGGCCTAGTGTTTAGTAAGGTTTGCATACCTCTTATCACTCGGTGCTTGCACGCACCATTGTTGTACATCGGAGGGGCTTGTAGTCTTACGAGATCACACTAACCGCGTTTGTGGTGTGGGCACCACCGTGTACCGAAGGGAACAAGGCCCGTGGTGTTTCGGCCGGAAGCTTGATAGAGAAGAAGGCGGGGAGCATCCAGGAGAGGCTTGCCGGAAGGCACGTCGGATACCCACTTGCATGTGGGGAAGGCCCGAGGTTATCCACAGAGTTACCCGACCAGGAGCTTAGCCCTTGCGAGGGATTCCTTGCGAGGGGCTCCAACGAGGACTAGGGGGAAGCTTGCGCACTTCTCGATATCTCGGTAAAAATACCGGAGTCGTCGACGGGAGTTTGCATATCTCTACCTTGCTCTTTAGCTTCCGCATTTACATCAATTGTATTACTCCTTTTGCGGTAGAGATAGCAACACACTAGCAAAACCGTAGTTGCACATTTAGATAGTTTATCTATTGCATAGGTTTTGCTAGGGTTAGTAAAAGAGGCCATAGTTTAGAGTTAGAATTTTAAGTTGCCTAATTCACCCCCCCCCCCTCTTAGGCGTCACGATCCCCTTCAAGTGGCATCAGAGCCAGTTGGCTCAATTTGGACCTTTGGCTTAACCGCCATTGAGCCGATGCTATTTAGAGTGGTTGGGATGGATACCTCTAGGCCTCCACACTTTGACGGTACTAACTTCCCCTATTATAAAGCTAGAATGGCTTGCTACCTTGAGGTGGTTGATTTGGGTGTTTGAAGAGTCACTCGTGATGGGATGAAAACCATTAAGAATCTCGATAAACCCACGAAGAGTGAAGAAAAGGAAATTTATTTCAATGCTATAGCTAAAAATTGCTTGTTTGAATCATTTAGTATGGACGTGTTTAACCAAGTGTTCACTTTAAATATGGCACATGAAATTTGGTTAAAACTCCAAGAGCTCCATGACGGCACATCTAATGTCCGTGAGCAAAAATATTGTCTAGCTAAACAAAATTATGATTCCTTTACAATGAATGATGATGAGCTTGTTCGTGATATGTATTCTTATTTGAATCTAATTATCAATGAGCTCCATTCAATAGGACTAACAAAGCTAGATAATGCAAACATCATGAGGAAGATCATCTCAGTGCTACCACAAAAGAAATATGCAAGCATCATCACCATTCTTCACAACATGGAGAACTTGAGCACCATGACCCCGACCATAGTCATTGGCAAGATAGTGGCATTTGAAATGTCATGCAAGATGGGTCAAGAAAAAGCCTCTTCATCAAGCAAAGGAAAAGCTCTCGCATGTAGCGAGAAAAAGAAGATGAAGGGCAAGCAAGTTGAGACAAGCTCCTCAAGTGAAGATGAAGGAGAAGATGAGGATGATGATGATGATGATGAAGATTCAAACAAAGATGATGAATCTTCCTCCTCCACCTCCAACCTTGATGAAGAATCAATCAAACTAATCAACAAGGTGGAGAAGATGATCCAAAGGCTCAATGTCAAAGGTGTGCCCATCCAAATCCAAGATCTTATTTTCACCAATCAAAGAAATGAGCAAAGAAAGAGAGGATGTTATGGATGCGGTGAGTTGGGGCACTTTGTGGAAGTTTGTCCAAACAAGCCCACACCCAAGACAAAGAAGAAGTCATGCAAGAACCAAGCCCTCACATCAATAAGGTCATGGGATGACTCTTCAAGTGAAGAAGAACACCATCACAAGAGGCAAGGGCGCAAGCACTCATCATCAAGCTCCTCTCGTGTGTGCCTTATGGCATGAGGTAACAAAAGCTCATCCTCTAGTGAGAGTGAGAGTGATGATGAAATGCCTTCTTATGAGAAAATTGTGCAACAAAATCTTAATTATGCTAAAGTTTGCACTAGTCAACAAAAGAAGCTCAAAAAATTAAAAGAAAAGCTAGATAGTTCACAAGAAGCATACAAAACTTTGCTTGAACAATATGAGAACTTTGCTAATCTCAATGTTAAACTATCTACTAAAATTGAGCAAAATAAGACCAGTGCAACAACAAATGCATGCACAATCAATGATGAGCAACTTGCAAAGAAAAATGAAAAATTAAAAGAAAAGTTAGCTAGCTCACAAGATGCTTATAAAAGTTTGCTTGCTAAAATAGAAACCATGTGCAAACATTGTGATGAGCTAACTAATAAAGTTGCTAATCTTAAAGCTGTTAGTTTAACCCCCACCAAGGCATCTAAAAAGAAAAGTTCTATCTTTAACATATCTAAAAAGGATGCATCTACTTCTTGTAATGATTTATTTTTAGACTCATCCTTGTGCAGCCAAGTTTGTGTTGAGAAAGTTGGTGTAGATACATGCACACAAGAGGTTGCAAAGGAGAATGAGCAACTCAAGCAAGAAGTAGCTCGCCTCACCAAGGACTTGACTCAAGTAAAAGGCAAGGCGAAGCAAGCCCAACTTCATCAAGATAACACCATCAAGGGAGTGAAGAAGCTTGATGAAGGACAAACCGTGGTTTGCTACGTGTGCCACAAGGAAGGTCACAAGTCCTATGAGGGCAAGGTGAAGAATGGGGAAGGAGCAAAGAAGAAAGAGAAAAAGCAAACAAGCAAGCTCTCCAACACCTACACCAACAAGGTGGACAAAAAGGCCTCCACACCTTATCTCTTCAAGAAGAAGAAAAATGACAAGGTGGTGGCCATCAAGGTGAATAAGCAAGTCAACAATGGGGTCAAACGCTTTTGGGTGCCAAAGGAAATCATTTCCAACATGAAGAGCACCAATAAGGTTTGAATCTCGAAAGGGAAGTGAGAAGTCCAATGGACTTCGAGGAATTTGGAGACTTGGCAAAGTATGGGTGCATTTCATAGGGTGCATCATGATGGACAAAATCATTGCCAAGTGGGTTAATGAATACTATGGACCCAAATTTCTCTTCCCATGTTAAGTAACTAGATTCAATTTCCTTCAAGTAGTATTAATTTGCATCTCCTACAAGTGGTATTTCTTACAAATCGGTATCTTTAAGCATCTAGTTACTTTTAATGCCTATGTTTGCATTTGCATGCTTATATCTTTTGTCATGCATACACTAGGTATATCTTATGGTAGGTTTGCTCGGTTTCATTCTTAACCCTTGGAGCAAACCTATATGGTTTAAAATTGTTTAGGAGCACGGCACATAGCTTGTCTTACAATTGTTCATCTAATATGTGCCAAAATCCAAATTGTAGATAATTTCTTCCGAATATCGCCTTCGAAAAATGACTTTCACACTCATGTGATGTCATCTTTCAAGTGGTATTTTGATTCTAAAATCAATGTGCATGATTCCTACAAGTATTCCACACTTGTGTGCACAAATTTAGGGAGAGATTACTCTATAAGTTGGAGGCTTTGAGACTAACACCTTTTTAAGCTTATCATGTGTGTAGTAGTCTCATTGCAAGGAAAATGGAGTCCCCGGAGTTAAGCATCATACTTCAAATATCCACCACCTATTGCAAGTGGTAGAAATCAAATTGGTTTCCACATGTGGTATTTCTAAACCGATATCATCATGTTGATTTCATTTTGATATTTATATGCTTTCTCCATGCATTATACAGATTAAATTCCCTTGAGCAATAATTTGCTAATTATGCATATGATTTACCTTCTACCATATGTATGTATATATTTAGGGGAGCTTAATCTATATAATGTGAGAGTCAAATTTTGTGACATATTCCACTCTACATACAAAGGATCACAAAGTTTGATCCTCCCTTGTGCTACTAATGTCTTTATTTTCGGTGTTTGATTCCAAAGGGAGAGAATTTAGAGGACCAAAAGCAAGCATTATTTTATAGAACCAAAAGCTAGACCATAATAATTTACAAGTGATAATGGTCTACAAGTGGTAATGGTCCGAGAAAGGGAGGATAGTGGATTGTGGATTAGTCAATGTAATGGTGAGAATTTATAGAAAGCAAGGCTTAAATCCATAATACCACATGGGGACATTTGTAAGGGCAAGATAAGTTTTTATGTAGTATCTTTTAGTCTTACAAGTATTATCTTTTAGCATCATGTAATCTTGCCCCTTGCATTGCATCCTAGCAAGTAGATAGTTTTTTTAAATTCTAAATTTTTATTATTTGCTTGCTTTGGTCGTGTTGTCATCAATTACCAAAAAGGGGGAAGATTGTAAGGAAAATGGACCCTAGGCCCATTTACTTTGGATTTTGGTGTTTAATGACCAACACAACCAAGTTGGACTAATGAATTTGTAAGTGATTGTTTTGTAGTTCAATAGGGTGCAAGACGTGACTTGGACGAAGGCGACGTGATGATCCGATGATCAACACCATAAGCAAGACCCTAGGAGCACAAGAGAAGACTCAAGATATCAAGCAAAGTCTAAGCACGAAGATAGGAACCAAGCCGTACGCAAGATCGTGAAGATACGAGCTCACAGAGGTGACCGGACGCCAGACCGAACGCTGGAAGGCGATTGACCGGACGCTCCGATCAGTGACTCGACTACAGCAGGCGTCAGCAACAGCGACCGGACGCTAGCGGCAAAACGACTGGATGTAGGACAGCAGAGTTCGGTCGAGTACAGAGAGGTTCTAGAGCGGTGAAATTGCGACCGGACGCGTCCGGTGGCATGTGACTGGAGCTGGCAGCGTCTGATCAATGGATCGTGGCTCCAACAGTCGGGACGACCGAACGCGTCCGGTCAGGACGTGATCAGCGTCCGGTCAGTAGCAGAAAAGCGGGATTTCGTCCCCAACGGCTACTTTCTCAGTGGGGCTTATAAATAGACCCCCCAACCGGCCATTTGAAGTGAGTGGAGCTAAGAAAACATACCAAGGGTGTTGATATACTATTTTAGTGATCTCCACTTGCATAGTGCTTAGTGATTCATTAGGTGATTAGTGTAAGTGCTTTGCGAAGTGCTTAGGTTGATTAGACCACCGCTTATGTGCTTGCTCTAGGTTGAGGCCTAGTGTTTAGTGAGGTTTGCATACCTCTTACCACTCGGTGCTTGCGCGCACCATTGTTGTACATCGGAGGGGCTTGTAGTCTTGTGAGATCACACCAACCGCGTTTGTGGTGTGGCCGCCATCATGTACCGGAGGGAACAAGGCCCGCGGCGTTTCGGCCGGAAGCTTGATAGTGAAGACGGTGGAAAGCATCCGGGAGAGGCTTGCCGGAAGGCATGTCAGAGACCCACTTGCGTGTGGGGAAGGCCTGAGGCTATCCACGGAGTTATCCGACCGGGAGCTTGGCCCTTGCGAGGGGCTCCAATGAGGACTAGGGGGAAGCTTGCGCGCTTCTCGATACCTCGATAAAAATACCAGAGTCGTCAATGGGAGTTTGCATATCTCTACCTTGCTCTTTAGCTTCCACATTTACATCGATTGTATTACTCCTTTTGCGGTAGAGATAGCAATACACTAGCAAAATCGTAGTTGCACATTTAGATAGTTTATCTATTGCATAGGTTTTGCTAGGGTTAGTAAAAGAGGCCATAGTTTAGAGTTAGAATTTTAAGTTGCCTAATTCACCCCCCCCCCGTCTTAGGCGTCACGGTCCCCTTCAGATGTATCTCCTCAGGCGTGTCTCCCTTATTCTTTCAGAAATGTCTCGAGTAAGGATCGTGTAATTGTACAAGTCATCATCGTCAGCTACGAGAGTTAGGACGGCAACAACAAATTAGGCAGGCACCCCACTACTATGAACCCTATTTTGGATACTTACTACTTGTCTCATTATGAGTATGCATTTCTTTTGAATATGATTAATAACTTAATAATGCTTCACTACGTTAGAACTACTCATTAATCTATTAGAAGCCTTTCATCTAAACAATGGAATGGAAACGCTTAATTGCTTATTGCTTAGTTACTTAGCTATGGTAGAAGTCGAGTATGAGAAGGGAACTCATCCTCGCACGTATAGGATACTATACCTGGATAATTAATCATTAAAACTGATGGGAATGGGAATACAACATGACTCACTTTATTAATCTGGCTAAGGAATAATATCACTAAAAGTTATAAACTTAGACAACACTTTGGTAACAATGCTCATGCGAGGGTAGGTCGCTGTGAGTGTGGGATCTCAAGCGACGTAGCTCGTGGAGCAGTTAAGGACTGTTTATTGGGATATGTGAGTCCGAATAACCACCTGTACATACCACATGTCGCAAATGGGGGCGACAAGCCAAGTAACTAATCATGACCAGTTTATCCATGAAACTGGCAAGGGGGTGGCATCGGTCGGGAATGTCCGAGACATTGACCGGGCACCAGTTGAACCTTTCGTCGGACATTCGGGGTAGATTAGGAAAAGGTTGGAAACGTGAGGCAACCCTTACCTCTGGTGCACGGGGTATGGATGTTAGTCCCGTTCTCCGTGTGGGTACACTTGTACCCTCTGCGCAGACTTTGAAAGCCTGAAGTCCTTCAGGACGGAACCCTCGGTTGTTCCTACTTTCTATACCCATGGTAGCGTAAGTGATGGAATATGAGCATCGTATCTTAAATGTGATATATAACCACTCTTGTCTTAAGTATTGGAGCATAGCATGACATACTCTTAATAAACGCCATGTGCTTTTCTGCAAATATACAAACACCTATTAATATCCTTTGCATCCACCAAATATCTATATGTTGGAATTAAGTCCTACGAGTACGAAATGTACTCATGGTGCTGCCGTTAAGTTGTTTTGTAGGTTGATAAGGTTTTTCTCCGAGACTAGCTCTGATGAATGCCACGGTTAGTAGATCTTGAAAGTTCCTCAAGATGAGTTGCGTGTAACACGATGAGTAGACGAGTGAAATGAGATGTAACTTAGATTCAAGGTAGTAAATAGGTAGAATGTTAGTGCTAGTAGTAGTTTTCGTCTTAAAACTTATTTTATAGTCAATGATGTTTTAGTCATGTGTTGGAGACTAGAGTATGTATGTAATTGAGTTGTCCGGTGAGCCTAGTATCATGTATATGTATAACTTAACATAAAGATTCTACAGAAGAGTTGCTACGTGCGCTCCTGGACCTCACGGTGGCAATATAGCAACGACCCCCACAGGTGGTGCCCCGTGGGATTGGAGGCCTAGAGCAGCCGCCCGGCTTGCCCGCCCTCAGGGCCGGCCATGCATCACGGGCGGGTCCAGCGGCATCGGGCTCGCCATGGCCACGGCCGCGGCGCGGATCTCCATCCTGGCCCGTAACCTCGCCCGCCTCGAGGAGGCGCGCGCCGCCATCCAGCCGACTCGGGCTGCAACGATGTTGGCATCCACGCGGCCGACGTGCGGGTCGGGCAGCGTACTCAGCGAGCAAGTTTGCTCTTCGGGGATTGGGTGAGGCATTGCAGCATGAGGTCGTCGCGGACAACATTCATGATTCATGTCTCATTGATATTCCCTCCTGGCACTGAGACTCTGGGATTTGGAGTGGGTATGTGTTTGCGGCGGCGGGCGAGCAGAGTCGCACCGGCCACCTCGACCTTGCCGTTGTCCTTGACGCTCACCGTTACCAGCGAGCTCCGCGTCCTCGACGCGGCTGTCGCGGCGCCCCTGCTCTCATCCTCCAACCCCACCTCGCGGGCGGGCCCGCAAGGCCAACACCACCTCTGGGACAACTTCTGGCACCCGACAGACACCATCCTGGGATGCGCATCACCTTGCAGACCCGCCTCGCGCGCAGGCCGCCGCAAGCGAGCGCTCCTCTGCTGCGGGCGGGCTTGTTCTAACGGAGGAGACGGGGGATTTAACATCCATACGCGTTCCTGATAAAATTATAATGGCAGTTCTTTGAATCAGTGAATTGCAAACTTTTAAAATTGTAATGGTATAGATAAAAAAAAACTTTTTATAAAGCCACTCCCCAAGCAAAGAATGAGTGGGAAACCCCCGTGACCGGCAACCGCCCGAACGCCACACAACACAAATCGCAAATGCAGTCGCTCCACGTCTCCCCGGCGCCGCCAAGGCCGCCCCTCCCGACGCTGAGGCGGCGACCGGTGTCCTCTGCCGTGGCTTCGGCGCCGGCGCCGGCGCCCCACTTCTCCGCTCCCAGTCGTGCGGCTGCTGTCGGTGGTACCTCATTCTATGCCGCCGGCCGAATCTCTTCGCCGCGCCACCTCACCGCCGCGGCTGCAGGGGCTGGGGCGCCGGCATCCAGTCCTCCTGACCTCAGCCCTCTCTCTGCGGAGGCCGAGTCTGACCCCGGCCCTCTCTCCGCGGAGGATGTGGCCGAACGCGCCAAGCTGGCTCAGGTGCCTTTCACCCGCCCACTCCGTTGATGTGTTGAGTTTCAGTAGCCGTACCGCCAGGATTTCTAGTGTCCGGATAAGGACAGTTAGAGTTGTAGTCAGGTGTCCTGGAGGTTGGGTTTCTTGCAACCACGTGCTCGTTGTTTCTGGTTGCTGCAACAATTGAGCAATGAGGTTCTGATATTTTGACTATTTGAGAGAGCTAGTAGAGTACATCAGCGAATGCACAGGGAAAGAAAATATAAGCAATGCCGTGGTAGTTTCTTCTTCTGCTACTGCTCTGCTTTGGTCTTTGGAGGAAGCTAGAAGCAACCAAATGCCTTCTACAGGCTGGTGTGATGGAATGAAGTGCAACCTTAGAATTCGATCATCAATATTAAAGAATAAAGACTTGTAGTCCAACTTTGTTGATACATTGCCTTGTAGTCCATTTATCGGAAGAGATGTGATATCGTTTGGTTTTACCATATTCAGATATCACATTTAGTTCTACCAAAATCTCATGTAAACTGTGGTATCTTTAGTTCATGATTTCTGAAGTTGTGTTACTGTAATATTTTCCATATCCATGTGTTAGCTATGAGGTGCTATCTTCTGTTACTCAGACTGTTAGCGTATAGTAACTTTTGGTTAAATTGTCAGACTCCAAGAGAGCTGTTTCCTAATAAATTTGGACATGGTGATCTTTCTAGATTGTTAGGCACCCCAGCTATTTTTCTCCATCACATAGTTACTGGGATCTACCAACACTCATGTGTCAACTATGAGGTACTATCTTCTGTTACTCGACTGTTAGCATATACAGTAACCTGGTTAAGGGCCTGTTCGCTTGAACTTATCAGCGGGCTTATCAGCTAGTTTTCTCTCACAACAAATCAGCCAAGGCCGGCTTGTCAGACTTTAAGAGAGTTGTTTCCTAAATAAACTTTAACATGGTGGTATTTCTAGATTGTCAGGCACCTAAGCTATTTCTCTCCATCATATAGTCACTGGGATCTACCAACACTAATGCTCCCAAAATACATTACTATGCATACTATGATTCCAGCACTCATGCTCCCAACATACATTTACTATGCATACTATGATTCTCTTTTTTTTGCGAAAGAATGGATACTATGATTCTCAAGTATTAGCCAATCAGTATTTACCTTTCTTTTGCAGGTTAGCAAAAAACTAGAGAAAACAGCACGGCATTTTAAGAATTTGGGTACCCTGGGGTTTTGGTCTCAGTTAGTGTGTACATTTGTTTCGGCTGGGATTCTGTCATTCTCTGCGGTTGCTACAGGGAATGTAACATCTCCCTTCACATTCTGTGCAACTGCAGTTGGCATCGTCATGGCCTTCATCTCAGTCTTCCAGTCATATGGTTATATCCGCCTTTCTGAAAGGCTTAAAAGAACAGCGAATGAACCTTCTAAGGTACTTCCATCGCCTAAAATAGTTGTAAAGCTGCAGCATTATTTTATTTTCTCCGTGGAACAAAATATTTCTGCTGTACACCACTGAACCTATGATGAGCCGGTTCGCTGGTTGGTTTCTGGGCTGATAAGCCCGGCTGTTGCTGGTTTGTTGTGAGAGGAAAATACTTTACCATGGCTGATAAGCCCTGGCTGAAACCAACAAGCGAACAGGTTGGATATTCGCACCATCTTCCACCTGTCGACAGCTGCTTCATGTCCTCATCTGGATCATGCACCCATCAGCACATTATTTGTATCTATTTGACGTATTTCGCTAAATCTTCTGGAAGTAAAGTGGCTGGAATATATTTCTGATTCAAGCTAAATAAAAATAGGAACCAAACTCCTACGGACAATTCTGTTATCTTACTTTAGTGTGGTGCTCTTGCTAAAATGCTGTAGACATACTTCCGAGCCAAAACTAAAACCGTTTTCTCCTTTTTCAGGCTCCTCCACGTGCGGATGTGGTTAAGAATCTGAGAAACAGTATCGTGCTTAATGTTGTTGGAATGGCTGCTGCAGTTCTTGGCCTGCAGGCAACTGTAGGTGCTTTGGTAGGCAAAGCACTCACTACCTCAGCAGTGCCCTACTACCAGGGAATATCCCCTGGACAGAGTCCCGTTCTTGCTTTAGATATCTTTCTTGTTCAGGTATGCCACTGTTTATTTTTGTTTTCATGTGTGTTTAGTTTACAGTAAGAATAGCTTATGTCGGCATTTCATGCTTTCTTTCTAATGGGAAAGTTTGTTTTGTGTAGTCTGGCATAGATTATCTTCACACAAATATTGGAACATGGGTCCACAACTGAAAACCAATATTATTTCCAATAGCTAGTGTCTAATTCTCATCATAACTAAAGCTCTAGACCTCCATTAATTTTTAAAATTCAATTTATGTTAGTCCAATTGGTATTACTATGTTTGTTTGGCATTGTGGCAGTCCATTTCTATTATTTATTCAATATAACTGGTATTTTCGCTACGTTATTACTGATACAAGAGCACTCATCGTTTTCTTGCCTTTTGTTTCTATCATCTACAGGCTTCAGCCAACACGATCCTATCACATTTCCTTGGGATATCCAGCTCAATGGAGCTACTGCGGTCTGTAACATTGACCCAAACAGAAGCTGCCCCAGTGCCAAAACCGGCATGAGCGTGTCCGCAAAATCCTCCTGACCTGAAGAGTATATCACCAGTTTTATTGTTTTTTTTATTGTAGTCCAATACGGATCTATTGTATCCATAGATCTCCGCTCGTTTTGAACCATATGAGCTTAAATCGATCTAAGAGCCTAGTCTGTAAGTTTGAATGACAGCTTCCAAACATACGAAAGCTGCCTCACAGAATACCACATTGCTGTCAGGTTGGAAACCTGGTTCCAGCTCCAGATTATGTTTTTTTTTACCGCCAGGGAGCAAGTTTCTTTGTATGCACATCATCAAAATGTGTCTAAAGGCAGAATTTATAACCAAAAGATGTGCAGCGCAATATACACAAAACGAAACCTTTATTTCCTCTATGCTATTGTAAAGCACTGTTTGTTACATTCAACTCTGGGTAATGTTCAAAAAACACAGGTTAACAGCCAGTAACCCTCATGGCCTCTACCACTGCCATATGGACCCTGTATATTTCCTAAGAGATGTACAAGATGAACAAAATCAAACCTTCAACCAAGTAAAAACTGACGGCCCGTCAGAACCAGTCTTCAAGAATTAGAAACTCGAGTCATCGCCTATGCCTCGTCATACATAGCATAACATATCTCCCTGACCCAGTAACTTTGCAGCTGTATCCAACAAAAGAACTCATCAAACTCTTGCCGTTCTCATGATCCGAAGTGGCTTGATTATCGCGTCAAGATTGTCAGCCTGCATCTCGAGATTCCCTGAGTCCAATTCCATCAGCTGTATGTCATCTGAAGCGTCTGCATCTTCAGGGACTTCAATATCGGCACCAAGTTCAATGAAGTCAGCAAAGTCCTCACTAGAGACTTGCTCTGGTTTCTGTCTCTCTTCTTCCTCCAAAGAAACTATCCTTGCTCCACTGCCATGGCCAATGCTTGTCTCAAAATACCGACCCCAACTGTTGTTTTGGACGGTGTCTACTTTGCTTCTCTTGGATTTGTTTTTCTTCTTGGGGTGATGAAGCTTGCATCTTGATTCTTGTGGGCACTCTCCTGTCGCCTCAAAGACGGGGCATACATAGCTGTGCTTTTTACGACACTGCTCGTAACAGAGATTGTTTCAAGTCCATGAAAAGATTAGTGATCTTGATTCAGAACCATAAAGGTTCATCTAAGGCCCCAGAAGTTTAAAAGATGAACGAGCTCTGTTTTAAAGCAGAGACGTGTTTTTACTTAAAGCAGAGACAGCATGCTTTTCCAGCATAGGTTTCCCCCAAAAGGAGGCAACCTTTCTGATCTATTTATCTATGAAGAATCAACACTCAACTGAATTAGATTATCCAAAATTAAAAAACTAAAAGGTGGATATTTTGACACTCTATGTCCTATAAAACATTTCATGTTAGAACAAATATACAAAGGAAGGACACCAACCTACATATATTAATTCTGATACGAAATATCGTTCACACTAACAATCCAGTGGAAGCAAGCTTTATGCTACCTCCATAGGAAATCATGTGCCTACCTACCCTCCAATGCAAGGTGCGGAACAAAAAATTAAGATCAATATAATTCTAGTGATATCATAAATACCTCATCACCATCAGCACAATATCCCTTCAAAAAATCCTCGCAAACAGGGGCGTTCGAGTTCACTTTCACATGCCTATAGGGACAGGCTGTGTTGGTACAGAGCCCTGCTAGCGATGCCAATCATACATGTAAGCAGGCAATCAATTGCAAAGGATAGTAAACAACGGTACAATGACACTGAAATGAATCACCTTGAAGAAAGTAAGAACAATCTGGCATTCTTTCTGGCAGGACCTGCAGGACAGATACTCATGATGGAAAAATATGAAGCCATGATCACTAGTAGAATCAAGAAGAAATCTTACCTTGTGAGTTAGTTTGCAACTAGTACTAGAACACAAGCCTTTAAGAAATTTAGTACAGATTGCCACTTTAGCTCGGTCATGAATATAGGGACACTTGCCACCAGATTTTTTACACTCGCCGAAGCGAGTGAAGAATTGACAATATTGCTGCTTCTTTGCCAACAGTCTTCTAACAGTGTGCAGACTCCATCGAACCTTCTCACTTGCTAGCATGCGGATTACTTTCTTCGGATTTCTGACCAGTTGGTTACCTTTGTTAACACGCACGTATCTGCTCATAGAAAGACAAGTAGAGAAAGAGATGTCATGATTCTGTCTGTTATTCCTAATACAAGATACAATGCAACATGGTGCGAAGCATACTCATTGCAAGTTGACGACACCCTTGAATCTGAAGATGCTCTGCTGCTATTTGTTAATTGATTGGCAGCAACTGATGCAGAGTATCGATCTGAAAACAAAATGGGAATCATGAACCATAAGTCAAAACAACACAAATCTAGTGAGAAATGGAAAAATCAGATATGATAATTAGGAGACTAGGTACTGATAGTTCTAAGATAGTTAGTCCAAACCAAAATGTTCCAACATGGCAAGGTACATAATCATGAATAATTACTAATTATTCAACCATGAATCTTAAACTGGACTACAAAGAGTAGAACATGTTAGACTTGACAACTCATTAAATTTTAAGGCGAGGAAGCATGAAAGATTGAAAGTCATATGAAAAACAGAACAATTGCATTGCACGGAATTATACAGTTATGTATCTCATGCATATAATATTTTAGCTTATGGCCATCGAAAGATACCTAATGCATTACCATTCCTTCCCTTGTTACGGAGAGACTGCCGTTTTCTCTTTTCTCTTTTCTTTCTTTCAACTTCAGCAACTGCCTGTGAAGCTTCCTGCAATCCAGATTTCAGATTGCGCATGTTTGATCAAGCAAAAATTGTGCAAGGCAGCAGCTCTATAAACTTAACCAATGTTTTGAAAAACGTCATTAAACGTCGTTTAATCACGTTTAAACGCTGAACGTTGGCCCAGCGTTGCGTTTAGGGGGTAAACGTTGAATTAAACGTTGTTCGTGATTAGGCGCTCGTTTAATCGCGTGGCAGAGATTAATCGCGCGTAATCGGTCAAAAAACGCGTTGCTCGCGAGCGGGGAAGCGTCCGGCACGCGAGCGGGAAATAAGCGCGGGAGGGCGCGGGAAACACCAGGCGGGCCCGACGCGGGAGCACAAATCGGCCGCAGAAACGAAGTCGGGATTTGTCGCACTCCAGTTCCGCCTCCGCCTACCTCCCGCCGCCTGCCTCCCTCCTTCCGCCTCCCACCTGGTCCCTCCTCGCCGTCGTTGGTAGGGCCGTAGGGGTCGTTGCTAGGGCTCCCCTTCTCCTTCGCGGGCGCAGAGGCCGCAGGCGCAGGGGCCGTCGGCAACAGAGGCTGGTCCAGGCACAGCCCCTCGACTGCAACAGAGGGCAGGCCGCCGGCGCAGGACAGGAGTCGACAACAGCAACACAGAGGCCGGTGCAGCCCCTCACTCGTTCTCTCCAGGTGCTCCCTCGGTCTCACCCAAATCCCCATCTTCCCATGCTCTGTTCCTTTGATTTCTGTATGTCAATCACTGAAATTGATCTGTTAGTCTTGGTCCTTATTATGCTACTCTTGTTCCTGTTAAGATTGAATGTGTACTGCTCCTTAGTCCTTGATGTGTTGATCTGTTACTCTTGGTCCTTATTATTCTACTCTTGTTCTTGGATTGGGATTAGGATGTCGGCTTCTGAAGCTGCAGCTGCTGCTGGTGCTACAGCAGCGGCTCCAGAAGCTGCCGATATTGCCAACCACCTAAAGAGGAAATCATCTGATATAGGCTGGGAGTGGGGGCGTCTCTGTGATCCCAATGACAAGAACAAAGTCAAGTGTCTTCTTTGTGGCCATGAGAGTGCAGGAATTAATCGCCTTAAGCAGCATCTTGCTCATAGGGGCACTTCTATTGCGAAGTGCCAAAAAGTTCCTGATGATGTTAAGCAAAAGTGCATTCAGAATCTTAATGAAATAGCAAATAAGAAGAAAGGGAAGCAACAACGTGATAAAGAGCTTAGGGAGAATGTGCAACTTGCAACAGGTGAAGAGGAAGTGACAGAAGTTGAGTCACTTGCTGGAAGCTCAAGTACACCTCACAAGCTAGGACCCATGGACAGATTTACTCGTCCCATTGATCCCAAGTTAAGCAGTGCTGAAGCTAAGAGGCAACAGAACATAAATGAAGCACTTTGGAAAGAAAGAACTCACCAAGTGCAGCAATATGTTGCTAAATGGGTATATACACATGGTATGTTCTGTACTTAAGTAATTTACCATTCCTTATTGCTGCAGCCTTCTTATTTATTCGAATCCATGCATTATTAGCTGCTGCAATTATAATTTTCTGCACCATTCTATTTTGCAGCTATTCCATTTAATGCTTGTGATAATGATGAGTTCAAAGAAATGGTTGAAGCTATTGGTCAATTTGGTCCTGGTTTCCAACCTCCAACTCAGCATGATTATCGGGGTAGATTGTTGGATGAGGAGTATGCAAGAACGAAGAGCTTGCTACAAGACCGTGAAGATGAGAAGGTTAAGAATGGCTGCTCCATCATGACTGATGCATGGACAGATATGAAGAGAAGAAGTATTATGAACCTGTGCACAAATACTAGTGAGGGCACAACATTTATCAAGTCTGTGGAGATGTCAGATGTGTCACACACTAGTGAAGTTATCTATGAGCTCATTGGCAAGGCAATTGAGGACGTAGGTGCTGAAAATGTAGTGCAAGTTGTGACAGATAATGCCTCTAACAACATGGGAGCAAAGGCATTGCTGCACCTCAAGAAGCCAAACATATTTTGGACTTCTTGTGCAACTCATACCATCAATCTGATGCTGCAAGGTATTGGCAACCTTGCAAAATTCAAGACGACAATTGATCTAGCAAAATCATTCACTATCTTTGTCTATGGTCACCACCGGACCCTGGCATGTTTGAGGTCCTTCACCTTGAAGAGAGAAATCATAAGGCCAGGGGTAACCAGATTTGCTACAACCTATCTTACACTGCAAAGTATGATGGAAAAGAAGGATTGTCTAAGGAAGATGGTGGTTGACTCAAAGTGGTATGACTTACCTGAAGCGAAGACCAAAAAGGGCAAGGATGCTACAGACACAGTGTTGAACATACAATTTTGGAGAAATGTGGCCCTTTGTTTGAAGGTCTTTGAGCCCTTGGTGAAAGTTCTACGTTTGGTTGATGGAGATGTGAAGCCATCTATGGGTTTTGTGTATGGAGAACTTCTCAAGGCAAAGAAGGAGATCAAGGAGGCATTTGGAAATGTGGAAAGGAACTACAAAGAAGTGATGGCTATTGTTGACAAGAAGATGAAAGATAGGCTTGATTCTCCATTACATGTGGCTGCATATATGCTGAATCCTTACTACAGTTATAGCAATCCAGCAATCTTCAATGATTCAACAGTAGTGGAAAAATTCATGGAGTGTGTGGAGACCTTTTACTGTACAGATGATGACAAGGGATATAGGGCTGTTAATGTGGACTTGGAACAGTTCCAGAAGAGACTAGGAAACTTCTCAAAGAAGCTGGCAAGGAGCTGCGAACGCTTCGAGTTCAACCCGGGTAAGCTTTTGCATCATTTCTGACTAAATTTGTACTGCAATTAATTCTATACAAAATTTTCTGCAATCAAAACAGCACATGTTTGAGACATTTGACTTCATTTTTTAGCATCTTGGTGGAGGCTTTATGGAGGTGGAGCACCAGATTTGCAATATATGGCTATTAGAATCCTCTCACTGACTTCTAGCTCATCTGGATGTGAAAGGAATTGGAGCATATTTGAACAGGTTAGTTTGTAGTCTCCACTAGTTGCTCTCTATTCCCAATTTAATGTACATGTGCTGATGTTGGAATTGTATTTTATAATGTACAGCATCATACAAAGAGAAGGAATAGGCTGACAACAGAGCGCCTCAACTCTCTGGTATTCATCCAATTCAATAATAAATTGATGTCCAAGGAGAAGATTAAAAGAAAGAGTAACTATGAAGTGCTCCTAAGTAGTGATGCTTGTGAAGCTCAAGGATTTTTCTATGAGGGAGGGGATGATCATGCATTGGTTGTCTTCAGGGATGAGGAAGATGAGCTAGAACAAATGCCAGAGACAGGGATACCATGGAGTGTCCTTGGAGATGCAATGGGAACTAATGAACAGCTTCAACCTCGAAGGAGTGCAAGAGTGGCTAGAGAGGTGGATGAAGAAGAGTGGGAATCTGATCCTGAAGATCCTGACTATCAAGATGATGACATTGCCTATGAGGATGATGAGGATGAAGAAGCAATTCTAAATTGCAATGCATTTGCGGAGTGAGGACTGAGGAGATTGCATGATGGCAGCAGCAGCAGTAGGCTGCCAAGTTATCTAAATATTAATATCTACTTATCTAGTTATCTTTAATTTGTGTGTGGACCATAAGACCATTATTGTGTGTTGTACTGTACTGTACTGCCTACTACTATCTTTAATTTGTGAGCTGTGACTGTTGTGTGTATATTTTCTTGTGATATTTTGCCTTGTGCTGCTGCCTGCTGCCCTGTTGTTTGGAAGCTTGGATGTACATGGAGTCATGTACAATATTGACCAGAATTGATGCCTTGTGCTGCTGCCCTGTTCTTGTGCTGCTGCCCTGTTGTTTGCTAGATCAATTTTGCCTTGTGCTGCTACCCTCATAGATGAGTTTCTATTCTTTACCTATTATTTGAATTTTCTGTTTCCAGATTATTAAATTGTCTCTCTTTGATTGTTAGCTGCTGTTCAATGAAAGAAACCAAGGAGGAAAGGAACTCATGTCGAAAACAAGTGTGCAGCAAGAGGTATGATCACTGTTATTACTTCAAGTTGTGTTATTAGTACTGACTTTGCTCTCAGTATCACAAAAATTATAAAAAAACAAAAACGTTTAATCACGTTTAATCTCGTTTAAACTTCCTAAACTCTAAACTTTAGGCTAGCGCACGCCCAACGCACAACGTTTTTCAAAACATTGAACTTAACAAAATAATGTTCTTGGTGTTGAAAAACATAGAAACTATGCAAGTTACTAATTCTGAAATAACATTTAACAAATGAAACTAGGAAACAAGATAGTCTAGTATATGTTCTCATGACCCTACTAACAGTCTAACAAGTGTTAACTCTCAAAACAGGGATTCATTAAGAATAATATTTATATTTGAGCTTCAAGAGCTAAAAGAAGATGCAGTTATATTTAAATCTATCCTCACATGTTTCCATTGAATTCCGCATCTGAATATAATGCAGTGGTGGTTAGAACACTAAACTAAATTCACATGGATTGCTCAATGAGTGATCAGGGAGATTATGCATCTCTGAATTCAATACCTCATTAACCTTTTGAGAATGTTTCTCAAGGGACCTTGACCATTTCAAACTTGACCCGCCTATACTTAACACTCCAGATTTCCGAAGAGAGAATCCATCAGTAGAGACGGTGTAAATAGTACTTCTCTTCTTTGTTTGCAATAATTTTCTGACAAATGATAGAGGATCATGACTTGCTATTAACAAATTGAATGGAATGAATCAATACAGAATAAGGGAAAATTAAGGCCATTCTGGTATTGGTTACCTCATTATCCCTATAGAGCTTGTATTCAACAACGAAGAGTAACTGCCTCTGAAGTTCTGGCAGAATATTTTTCTTTTCCATGGAAGTATACGAGGGAAGACCTTCATATGACTAGCTCCCACAAAAGATTTCTTTCGAGGATTTTGTCCACTAAGTGTCCAGACATGAGAGAAACTTCTGACAGCATTTGTTGTATGAAGAGCTGCATTTAGAAAATTTACACAAATGCTTCATTGTCCAAGTACATGCCCTCAGAAAGCATAGGTCAAGAGGGAAAGGAAAAAAAAGGCTGGCAGCAATGTAGTTTAGAACAAAGATGCTGTCTACACAAAGGTTTGACAAGTAGTGACCAAATCTTGTAGGAAAAACAGTGTGAAGTCATCAACTCATCATAGAAAAAGCAGGAGAAAGGTGTTCATGTCTCGATCTTCAAAAGGTGAAAGAGTGGGATACCAAGAGGAAAGGTCATCTATAGGACTATAACCAGGTATGCATAGTTTGGCAATAATATCATTCATATTTAGTTATGGTTCTCAATTTTTCAATTTAGCTAATGTTCCTTACACTGAAGAACATAACTGAAATAAAAAAGACAGACATGCAAAACTACTTGCTCGAATCCTCGATAGACGTGAAATACATTATATGTCATTTCCAAACAAGTTCCAGCATACTAGAGAATGCTGACATGTTAATTAAATAACAACTTGGTTAAAGGTACAAGGAACAGCCGAACAAGTATGAACAAGTATTTTTATATAGCATGTTACCTTTGTGCGGCCTGTCCTTTGCCACAGTGATATTGTTGTTGGAAGATGCAGACATTAGAACTTTACTCTCACCTGACTTTATATTCTCAGCCTGAGATGTATCTTTTGAACTCGGAGCATCAGAAGTAGAGGGACCCAAAATAATCTGATTTTTCCTTTTCTTGAAATAGAGATCAGATGTCGCGGATGGCTGCAGTAACATAATCTTATCCAAGGAAATGTTACTCGACTCGCCAAGATGTTGCCCCTGTGCAGCAACAAGTTGATTTAACTTTGGTCTAACATAAATTGCTTTACCAGCATCAAGGGCTTCAGACTTGTGCGAACTAATAATGCTTGGATTGTCAGCACCTGAGTTAACCTGCCCACTGGAATCTTCCTTTTCAGTTTCAAGGACCTGTTGCTGCAATTTTTTAGACAATGGCTCCAAAACATTCACAGCACAACTGATGGATTTGGTGTGAAGTGGCAAAGGTGGGGTCTTGGGTCTTTCAACTGAAATATGAGAATGTGCTACGTCTTTTGAATCGACTTTCCTGACAAAGTTCATGCTTCTCCTCATAACAGGCTTACTCAACTTATTTTGAGAATCTAGACTAGAAGAAGAATGAAGATGATTTCCAGTGGCTGGATTTCTAATGAGGGCATTACCCTTGCGGATATAAGAGTTTTCACTTTTGCTGTTCTTTTTTACTGGGAGTTTAGGGGGCAATCCTGAAGTCTGTGAAACATGCAATGATGAATTAGAAGATGACGCATTGCCACGACGCCATGTCCTGTTCCTTGCATTCTGGTTTAAGCGAGGGGGCTCTCGCAATGAATCAGGCAAAGCCACCTGTTTAGTAGGTACCTTCGATACTGTGGAGCTTGCAATATTAATTCGAGGGGGAGATTTTACTACAGAGTTGACTACTGAATCTGACAATGCCTTCTTGCTATCCTCCTTTGGTGCTGATACCTTGTCTGGAGAACTGATAGGAAGTAGAGAGGATTTGCATGATTGATGATCCTTTTTAGCTTCTGATACAATGGCTTCAATCCAGGAGGATATCGAATCAGGTGTTGTACTTGACACGCCCACAGGGTCCTCAGTACTTCCATGATAGGTGTCATCAGAATCAACAGATACCTGAGAAGAAGCTAACTCTTGACCTGGTGCATCAGCAGATTGTGAAGATAAGAGAATCGGTTTATTAAGGTTATCTATAGGTTTATCCACTGTGCGATAACTATTGTGATCTAAAACATCTACAGAATTAACAGAAGAACCTGGGAGAACAATCTCATCCTCAACATCCTTATTTCCCTCTTCGGTTGCCAAAAGGTCTGCTTGAGGCACACTGATATCACATAGTTTGAGGCTGTGATCCTGTCCAGACAAAATATCAATACTGCCACGCTGGTCAATATCTGGCATACTATCATGATCCTGACAGACAGAGGCACCTTCATCTACAATCTGCTCTAAACCTAACCTCTCATTACTACCAGCAGCATCATTATCCAAGCAGCTGACAGTAAGTGGTAAAGTCAACCAACTCTGACTGCCTGCATTCATAAAGTCATTGCCAGATTCACCTTTTCTTTTGACAATATTACCAAATTCCGTCATTGTCACATCAAATCCTTGGTTTACATCCACTAGGTTATGGTTTTCCTCAGGCTGTCCCTCACTCTCTGCACTACTGAAATAGATATTATTACCAAGGGTCAAAGCTGTACGAACAGAATGCTCACTGTTACCAGATACAGATGGTGAATCATGGGAATGTAAGGAGGATGGGTTGTGGTCAGGAGGCGGGTGGGGTCTATGAAGATGTGTCAGTTCTGCTACTTGAGATGAAGTGCTCCTCCCTACACCATTATTCAGAATAACAGCACCAGAGGAATCCTTCATAGGATCATCATCCAATGATGGCAGAATTGTGCTCTCTGTATCTCTGGATGACTGCAGAGCATGGGTATCTGTATCCACTACTTCCAGGGGAAGATCCGGCTTACTTAAAGCAGCTTTCGCATCGTGGAAATCAACTTGCATGCTTCTATCCTCGGTTCCACCTGCTACAGCAAACTCTGGAGTGTACATGGAGTTATCTGAAGTTCCTACATTCGTCCCATTTAAATCCATGGGGCTCTTGCATGCTACATTCTGAGCAAACTTACTACTAACAACTTCTATTGTGTTAGGAGCTTCGGCGCATTCTATTGTTTGAAAAACACTTGAATCCATGGGCATTTGGCTCTCCTTCTGGATATTCTCACTAACATTAATTTGTAATGTACTCAAGGCTTGCACATTTTGGTGTGCAAAAGAAGTAGCTTCATTTGGTTCAATGGGCATTGTCCACTCTTTCTCCTGGGTAATCTCATTAACACTTTTTTCCGTGGTATTAAGGGTTCCCGAAGATCCAAAAGATGCCACATCCTTTTCTCCTGGATTGTTCAGCAGATTGCCTTCTTCCTTACGTGCACCATGAGCAACAGCGGCTTCTGCTATCTTGGGATTTCCCTCAGGTTGGCCTACAGAAGCAGCACACACTTCACTTGCACCAATCAGAATCATACCCTCTTTTTCATGGTTATCCTTGCTCGGAGTCATGCTAACTTCATCATCTGTACTAGGACTTCTAAGGGGATCATTTAGAAGGAAAAGGCCTTCTTCCCTCCTGTCATCCTCACTTCCACTAACTTCTGTTGTACAATCCTTAGCTCCATTCACGTAAACAGCACTATTTCCACTCATGACCACAGGAACTTTGTTGTCTTCCATGTTTTCCACTTCACAATCATGTGGTTCCACTGCATCAAGAATCCTTGGGCAATTACTTCCAACATTCATTGGACCTGAAACAGCCAGAATTTCACCCTCTTCTTCCTGTTGAGAATTATTGTTCTCACAATGAAGGGTAGCATTTTTAACACTTGAATTGATGAAACACCTATCATCTTCTTTTCGGGGATGTTCAACACCACTTGTATTAAATGTTTTAGAAGATTCAATGGCTGGAGATGCATTGCCATCAATTGAATTCACGAAGCTCTTATAATCTTCTTTTCCAGGATGCTTTCTCCGGCTAGCACTTGCTGGGTCCAGAGTATCCGTAGATGCAATGGTTGAAGCAGCATTGCTCTTACTCAGATTCACCAAATCATTATTTTGTTCCTTCTGGACCTCCACGCTGTTAGCAACTCCAGCTGTATCACCAGTACTGACCAAATTGTGTGCAGAGATAGCATCCTTTTCAAAAGATGATGTTGTGATCTCACCTTCTTCTTTCTCAGAAGCATTTGCATTAGCTTCTTCTTTCTCAGAGGCATCCACATTAGCATCAATGCTGTCCTTTTCTGAGACGGTCGAACTACTAGTTTGTTTATCTTTGGCACCGATCTTCCTAACAATCTTCTTGATGACTATCTTTTTCACTTTCTTCACACCAGGCCCAGGAAAGGCCGCCGATCTCACACCTGCACTCGTGAAACCTGGTATACTATTACCAACCTTGTCAGGCTTCTTGGTAACCTTATTAACAGCTCTTTCTTTTTCCTTGGCTTCTGGTGAAGGCTTCACAATAACTGAGGACAGCACCTTCTCAGTTTTCTTTGCTGCATTCTTCTTCATTCCTGCACTATCATCACTACCCTTACAATCAGAACTCTTTGCCTTGCAATCCAAAGAAATTACGCTGGCCAATTCCTTTGACGCAGACCCAGAGTTTTTGGTCTTGCTCGGCGAAATATGCACCTCCTTTGGCACCTTGCGTGGAGAAGGTGGTGTATACAGTGAGGGACTCTCCTCAATACGATGCCACACAGACAATCTCGTAGGAGCCATCTTCTGTGGGGCTCGCCTCGGCGAGCCAGGCAGCATAGTCGACATGGACATCGGCATCTTCCTGTCTCCATTACTGTCGCTGTGCGCCACAAAGCCTTCGTGGCTGCCGTAACAAGAATAACTAGTTGCCCTATCTACAAAACTGTCATCTGGTGGGGGAGAATAACTAGGGTGCGGCTGTTGCCTCTGGCGTCGGGGTGGCGGGCCAGAGCTAGATGTGCTCTCCCGGTCACCCGAGTCATGCATGACGCAGCGGTACCTCTTCCGTGCACCGGGTGGCGACAGCGACACCTGGAGCTGACGGGCGGCGTAGCGCCGCTCCTCTTCAGCCCCCTCCAACGACAGCTGCGGCTTCAGTTGGTGGGCAGCGTAGTGGCGCCCCTCCTCAACCTCCTCCCAGGAGAGCTGTGGCTGCTGGTGAAGGTGCTGCGGCAGCTGCTGGTGGTGATGGTGCTGTGGCTGCTGCTGGTGGTGATGGTGCTGCGGCTGCTGCTGCTGGTAATGGTGGTGGGGGTGGTGGCTGGGGATGCGGCGGATCTCGTCGGCGGGGCGGAAGTCGCCACCGCCGACGTGGCGCTGCTGGTGGTACGGCTGATGAGGAGGAGGAGGGTTGTGGTACGGCGGCGGGGAGTAGGTTTCCGGCGTGGGGCGGAGCGGGAGGGGGGCGTAGTGGGGGGCGTCGTGGCGGTGGTGCGGCGGGGGAGGTGGCGGCGGGGGCAGCGGCTGGGGCGGCGGCGGGGGCTGTTGGTGGACGCGCGGGAGGGGGTGGTGGTGGTGGTCGGGAGGGGGATACTGGATCGGGCGGGAGTCGTACTCGTAGTCATACCTGGACCGCGCGGGGGCAGCACCGCCGCCGCCGCCCAAGTAGTGGTGGTGGTGGTGGTGGTGGTGGCCGGGGTGCTGCTGGTCTAGGTAGTGGTTGCCGGGGTGCGCGGCGCGGCGGTGGTGCAGGTGGTCGAAGGGTGGGTGCGGATCCATGGCGATTGCCGCCCGACGAAGCGCCGGGAAGAGGAAGCGTCGCGTGGATTGGCTCGGGACTAGGTGGAATTGCGATTGCAATTCAGCGGCGCCGAGGCGGGCGGAGCGCTCTAGGGTTAGATTAGAGGAGGGGGGCGGCGCGAATCGCGTGCTGCGTGGGGACTGGGCGCGGGCGGCACGCGGCCGCTGCTGCTTTGCTTCGCTTCGCTTGCCTTGCCCAGCCGGCAACGGCAGCGTGCTTGATCGGGTCTGCGTCTGCCGGCTGCGGGCGGCCTGCGGAGAACTGGGGGGGCTGGAGCTGGAACTGGAAGCCTGGATGGGAAGGGGGTCTGTGGCGGCCTGGATTTTGCCGTCTCGGCTGCGAATTCTCTCGACAGCAATGACGTGCCGCCTTTTGGTGCGGTCTGATCGGGAAAGGAAAGCAGAGCACGATGCGATCTGACGTTTGGGTTAGGCCAGGGTCTTGTTTAGATACCCTCAAAATTTCAAGTTTTTTCATTCTTTCTTTATCACATTAATTTTTAGCCGTTTGCATGGAGCATTAAATGTAGGTAAAAAAAATAACTAATTGTACAGTTTAATTGAAAATCACAAGATGAATCTTTTGAGCTTAGTTGGTCCACGATTGGATAATATTTACTAAATAAGACGAAAGTGCTACTATTTATCGTTTTGAAATTTTTTTTAATCTAAACAAGGCCCAGGAGGTGCAGCAGGCGCCGGCCGGCACGGACACGAGTGGGGTGGGTGGGGGCGTGAATCGTGGAGGACAACGTGGCCCGAGTAGGCCAACTCTTTTCGTGGATCATGCCAACCGACCTTTGTCGGCCTTTCCGTCGGTTCGTCAAAATTTTGAAGCTGCGCACATCATCAGCATTATCAAAACTTTCAATTTCAACCATGAAAATGTTGGATTTAAAGAGTAGTTTATTGGAAATCTCCTAATAAGGGCTTATACAATTCACGAACGGTAAGTCATCTATACGCTTTTTACTCACAAACGACTCAACATATATATATATATATATATATATATATATATATATATATATATATATATATATATATATATATATATATATATAGTGAGTTATCTATTTGAGTGCCTATAAATTATTTAGGAAAAAGTCTATTTTTAGCCCTCCAACTATGACTGCTGTTTTATTCTAGCCCTCTAACTCGAAAACCAGACACCACGCAGTCCCTTAACTCTCAAAACCAGTTAAAATTGACCCTCGCGCCCATTCGTCCACGGTTTTCGCACAGTAAACCCGCCCCGACCTCGCCTGTCAGGCCTTTCCCTCTTACCGCCAGGTTGGGACCACCTGTCATCCCCTCCCTCTCTTCGCGGGCCCCGCTTGTCAGGCATTTCCCCAACCTCCCGCCTACAGACGTCCATTGCTCATTTCATGCATCTGCGTCGTCTGTGGGGAGTGGCGTAAAGCGCTGTGGGCTGCCTCGGCGGTGCGGAGACGAAGTCGCCAGAGCTTCCGGTAGCGGCGCAAGCGGCGGCGCCATGGGCGGGATTGGGGAGAGCTCAGTGGCTCACCACGAGCTGCGTGGGGTTCG
Organism: Miscanthus lutarioriparius; assembly: GCA_904845875.1. NCBI lineage: Eukaryota > Viridiplantae > Streptophyta > Magnoliopsida > Poales > Poaceae > Miscanthus > Miscanthus lutarioriparius. Next base: position 18,270,152 of record CAJGYO010000019.1, read on the forward strand.
TGGCCAACGTCATAACCAGTTAACCACCGAGGAAAAGGCAGCGCGGGTCGACGGAGGAGTAGCGGCGCGCGTTCGCTGCAGACGCAGCGAGCGGCGTGTGAAAGTGGCAGCAGCAGTGGCGCCACCTTCCTCACCGCCGGCTGGTCCCCGCTCATTGCTCATCTGCATACGCTTCATCGCAGAGCCATAAGCAAAGACGCAGCCACGTCGCGTGTGCCCATGGCTACCTGCTCCGGCTCCCCGATTAACGCTTGGCCGGCCATATACGCCAGGAGCGGCCAAGATCGGGCCATGTCGCGGCCGCGACGGTGGCGGCAACGGCGATTCTATGACCGGACGGACGACGACCCGAACGCGCGAGGATAGGAACGACATCTCACCACCGGTTGTTGCCAGATATATTTTCCCCACCGAACCGCCGTACTGTGGCCGCTCCTCGACTATAAAAGCCGGCCATGGCTGCCGAGCTCGCCATCCTCGCTCCCATCGAGCTCGGGCTCTGGCTTGCTCTTCTTTTCCCAAGCTCCCTCCTTCTCTTCTCGGCGTGCGGACAAGGACCGTCATGGCCTTGCTCCCTCACCGGCGCACTCCCCTCTGCTCTCCGCCTCTCCTCCTTTGCCTCTCCATTCCTCTCGGCACCTCGCGCCACCAAGGCCACCCAGCCAGACCGCGCTGAGGCAGAGCGCCGTCAACGCCGCCGAACAGCGCCGCCGCCCGGTGCCCTGCTCTGGCCGCTCTCCGCTTGCTTGCTCTGCTATCTCCCTCTCCCACCTATGCTCTGCTCCTCCCATCTTCCCTCACGTGCCCTGCCTCCCTCCGCCCTCGCCCTGCGCAGCCGCCTCGGCACCTCACCGCCGGCGTCCTGCGCCACCGAGCTCTTACTCCCTCTGCTCTCTCTTTCCCCATTTCTCCCTTCTTCACTCTCGCCCTCTTTCTTTCGTTTGCTTTCTACCGAAGGGATGATGACGGGCAAGGATTCAAAGGCCGCGGCATATAAGCCAGCCAATGCGGAGCGCTTGGCCACGTCACGTACCCAATGAGGCGCGCCACGTCTGGCTGCTCGGTCAAACAGAGAAGGATGCGGCGGGAGGTTGGGGAAAGGCCTAACAGGCGGGGCCCGCGAAGAGAGGGAGGGGGATGACAGGTGGTCCCAACCTGGCGGTGAGAGGGAAAAGCCCGATAGGCGGGGTCGGGACGGGTTTACTGTGTGGAAACCGCGGTCGAATGGGCGCGAGGGCCAATTTTAACTGGTTTTGAGAGTTAAGGGATTGCGCATGTTTGGTTTTCGAGTTAGAGGGCTAGAATAAAACTGCAGCCATAGTTAGAGGCCCAAAAATGGATTTTTTTCAATTATTTAATGCGTGCGTTTAGCTATGATCGATCAATATGATCATTGAGACCTAGTAGTAGAGGTTTAGGTCCGTTTGGATTTAAAATTTTCTAATGCCGTAGATAAATAATGCGACTTTATAAAATATTTGATCTTTGTCAAAGTTTACACAGGTAAAAGAGTTGTGTCACCCTACCAAAAGACAATCGTTGTGTCCTTTGCTCCACGTCACTGTCTAGGGGCCCTCTTCTTCTTTCCCTCCTAGTTCGCCGATGGCGAGGAGATGGGACCCATCTCTCATTTACTACGGTTGTTTTATTTTTATGGAGCCTTGTGATCATTTCAATAATTGCCACGACGATGTCATCGCTGCAAGCAATCTATCTGTGGTCACTATTTGCTAGAGGGAAGGTGTTGTTTGGCACTCCTAATGAGACCAGTTACTCTAGGTCATCTCATCGTCGATGATTGCGAAAAGAAAATTAAAGATTAAATGTGATTAATCAACAACCTATGTTATACCCGATGATGCAACTGTCGATGTTCTTTCATCGATTCAAATGCGTTTTGGACTGGATCTAGTATATGTCATCGGGAGAAGATGAACTCGCACCTCAATTTGGAAGGATGCCTGAGGATAGTATCTTGGAAGAATATTCCTTTTTAGGGATTTCGTCCTACGTCTCCCTACTTGTGATGGTATGTCCTACACTTGGCGAAGTATTCTCAAAGGAATGGAACCGTTGAAGAAGGGCATTATTTGGCGAGTGGGCAATGGAGAGAAAATTAGAATCTGGGAGGACCCGTGGCTGTCGTACGGGATTACACACAGGCCGATCACACCGAGGAGCGAGGAGGGGCACTATCCTGCCCAGGGTGGCCGACTTGATCGACCCTTCGACGGGTACATGGGATAAGAAGCCAGTGGAGAGTATTTTCTGGCAAGATGATGTACCCAAGATATTGGCCATTCCCGTGCATATGGATATGGAGGACATTATCTCTTGGCATTTTGATTCAAAGGGCATTTTCTCGGTGAAGTCGGCGTGTAGAGTTCTTTGTGATGATAATTATCGGAGCAGCAGAACAGCTCCTGGTAAGTCAAGTTCAGGCGCAGGGGGGAATAGAGAGAAAATCTGGTCAATGATTTGGAATATGGAAGGACCTAACAGATTAAAGTATTTTATGTGGAGATTGGCACATAATTCTTTGGTTCTCCGCTCAAATCTCAGCGGAAGGGGTATGAAGATTGATCCAAGATGTCTCTTGTGCAATTATGCTTGGGAGGATGGGGGCCATGTTTTTTTGAGATGCAAACATGTGAAGGTTGTTTGGAGGTGTGCAGGACTAGTAGAGGACCTAAGAGTACAACTGACCAATTGCCATGATGCAAAGGAGGTTGTCAGCACTATTTTATCCAAGGACGATGGGGTCTAGCTGAAGGCCAGCCTTCTGTTAAACAATGCTTGGCACGAAAGAAATTCCGTGAGGGGAGGGAATCAACGGCGATTATCAGAGGTGCTAGCAAGCTTAAGTGGGAAGCAAGCCACGGAGATCATGAACCTCAGTTCACCAGCTCCTGCAAGCTCGAGCGCCCATGGCCGATCAAGGACCTAGGAGCGTCCTTTTGCTGATACTCTGAAGATTAATGCGGATGGAGCGTTCAGAGAGAATGACAAGAATGGTGGATGGGGATATGTTATTCGTGATGATAATGGTGGCGTGCTTCAGTCAGCTTCAGGGCGGCTGCGTTTTGCACGTATAGCCCTTTGCAGATGGAAGTCCTGGCGTGTTTGGAAGGGGTGAAAGCAGCTGTGTCTTTGGGCTTGCATGATGTGTGCTTAGAAACCGATGCCAAGCAAGTGGTTTGGGCAGTGCAAGGTGATGAATTTAGATTGTCCCTGGTTGGCGGCTTGGTGCATAACCTGAAGGAGATTATAGTAGAAATTTTTGTAAATTTTCATGTTAGGTATGTACCACGCCAATGTAACCGTGTTGCTCATGAGCTAGCTTCTATAGGGAGTAGAAGTGTTGAGTCGGACTCAGTTGTTACGGCCGAGTGCCCGATTGTATATTGTACTTAGTGTCCAGTGATTTAGCGGACTCGGTTGAGTAATGGAATTCTGAATTCCTATAAAAAAAAACTACCTTCTATCCAAACACAAACGCTCAGCACTCCGGCAGAACAACAAAACGCTCAGTGCAGTTGCGCTTGTACTCGTATATTAAGAGGAAGCCCATGGACTTGCGGCCTGCGAAGAGAATCCCACAAAATTGTTTATCCGGGAGGCCAGGACACGGCTACTCGTCCAGATCGGACATTCGGACGCCGCCCGCAAAGTTGTAGTTGTAGCAGACTGCATCGCTACTCAAGGCCCAATGCGAGGCCCAACACCCGCCCGCGGACCTAAATAAAGTCCGTCTCTGTACGGACTAACAGCCAGTCGGCCACACAAAAGCTTCGCCCAAACGAAACGGGGGCCCATGACTTATCGCGTCCGTACTAGAACGGGGCCAACGGCCACACACACACAGAAAAAAAAAGCGTCCGGAGTGAGCTGGCAGCCCGTGCCCCGTGCCCCGGGCAGCAGACCGCAGCGCAATCTGGATTCCGGTGGTCTGGTGGAGCGCTTCCGCCCGCGCTACGTGGCCTGCTCCATCCTGATCTTGACCAACTGCCTGTCGTTCATTCCCCGGTCTTTTCTTCTCTTTTCCAAAAGCGAACTCGCCTAGTCGCCTGCCTTTGCAGTTGTTTATTTTTTGGCGAGACGAACGGCTGGCTAACCCCACGCACGAATCGCGAGTATTAGGCTCGGCGCTTACCTAACCCCAGATCTAACAAACCATTATACGACCAGACCACACACAGCTGCCACCCGTGAATAAACTGAATGTATGTTATTTTATATTATACATACAGTACAAAGCTCACGTCCGTAAAAGCACCTCCAGCTGCTTCCCAATAAATCTCTCCCACTAAATTGGTATTAGGGTAGCCCAATATCATTTGGTTAGATTATTGAAGAAGATGCTACAGCAGATCACTAATAATATAAAAAAATATATGGGACCCACTGTCAGTTATATTTTTTATTTTACTTTCTTCTATTTTTTCTATTCTTTTCTCTCCATCGGTTCTTCTTGCATGACACGTGACGCGCGGGCCGCGACGGGACGAGGCCCTGTGGCTGAACCCGTGCTTCTCTCCCCCGGCCATGGCGACCATGTGCCCGCCTTCTGTCCCCTCTCCCCCGCCATAGCGCCCCTCTGCAGCATCTCTCTCTTCTCTCCCCACGAGATCTGCAGGCACTGGAGGCCGACGCGGGCTCGCCGTGGAGCAGACTTGGTCCGCGTGACCCTGACGGTCCTCCGCCGGGACCGAGCGCGGGCCGACGTAGCCGTGGGTGGCAGTTCCTCCGCCGGTGTCCTCCACCTCGAGATCGAGCGGGAGGTCTCTGGTTCCACCACACGCGAGATCTCCGTCGGCGACGGCAGGTCTCCAGCTCCATCCCTGATGCCGGCCCCGCCGCGCGCCAGCCTCCGCCTCCATCGTCGAACCTCATTGCAGCCATGGATACGACGAGCTCCGGTGTGAGCAGAGAGGTGGAAAAGTGGCAGTTACTGTGAGACCCAGCGTATTGGGGGACATGCAACTCCTCCTTCGTTTGAGGGGAGATGGGGACAAAAAAAAAGATCTGTATTAGGGAGTTGTTGGAACAAGAAATTTGCCTCGTCTCCTCCGATATAACAGGTTTATGGAAGTGAGAGGTGATATTGGGGACTGTTAGAGATGTTCTATGATCGGCTGACTCCGTTCTGTGGCTTCACCAACGCAAACACTACTCCTATCCTACAACAAACAAGAGAACTGGAGTACAGTAGTTTCCAACTTTCCATTCGTCCCCGAGCGAATCGCCGCCGGGCACAACGCACACAGGCGCACAAGCAGTGCAGCCGTGCAGGCAACCGCTCCACGGACGTCACCTGCCGCCTCGTGCCGCGTGCGGGACAAATATCCTAATGCCTATGCGCAGGGCAGGCAGGCAGAACTGCACGGGTGGGGTGCGATCGCCTGTCCACCGCCCCCCCCCTCGCCGCAGATCATCATCATCCCGCATGACAGCGCGGTTAGGGCTGTGTCAGCAGGGCAGGGGGGACCCTTCCTTTCCTTGTGGCTTAATAATAATCAATTATTAAGCCAAAACCGCCCGGGCACATCTCACATGCGCGCGTGACGCAAAGATCTCTCGTCGGCTCGTCGCGGCCTCGGCAGGCGTTAAACAAATCCAGTCCCGTCCCAGGAAGCTGCGAGGAAGCTGCCCGCCGCGTGCGCCAACCGCCTCCTCTGCCCCGGGGCGCGCGCGTCGCGGCGGTGGTGTGGTGACTGGTGAGGTGTCCCGTGTCCTGGCTGGCCGCTGGCCGGAAGTGCGCAACCGGGGTGGGGGTGCCGTAGCGGTCGTTGGCGGGTTGGCCGCTGCAGCCGCAACTCTCTCTCTCGCGGGTGGAGTAGTACGGGGTACCGGCCCTGTCGGCGCCTCGTGTGCTGCGCATCCACGTCTGGTCTCTGACCGCCCCTTGGTGACTCATCACCCCCACTCGGACCCTCACCAGTTTTCCTCTCCCTGGCCCGCACGTCAGCCACGGGTACCCAGTGTGAACCCTGCGGCTGAGCGTGCAGCTGAAAGCGAGAGTCGAGGACTCGGATTCCTCTCCCCTAGTCCATAGCTAGGGTCTTTCGGTTGTCTGCAGTCCACAGCGCCGTTGCCAGTTACTGTGAGCAACCGTGGTGTCACGGTCCACGGCCGAGCAGCGGCGTCCCGGTCACCGGGGAGATCGGCGCACGTACGTACGTGGCGCAGCGAGGGCACGCCCGCGCCCAACGCCCACGACCGCAAAGCCATAACTGCCTCCCACGAAACGAAACCGCGCCGCTTTTCAAAAAAAAAAATCAAATCAAATCTGCGCGCCAGCCTGGCCGTAGACCGTCTGGTCCGTCCCTATCTATCTATCGCCTGCCCATGCAGAACCCCTCCGTATAGCGCCCAAACTGCCGCCTTGGCCGGATCCGCCCACCCCGGGACCACCGGTCATAAGCAGCGGCAAGCAAAGGACAGGCCCAGGGTCGGGTAGTACGTACCGGGCGGTACACGCCTGTACGGTGAGCGGTCGGGGCGGGGGCCCCACGTGGGGTGGTGGTCGCGATGAACTGGCGATGCGTGTACCTGCGCATCGACCCGCAGGGGGGATGGATGGATGATGGACCGTTGTTCCGTGTGGGCGTGGGGCTGTGCGTGCGCTGGGTGGATCCGTGGACCGTGGTGGACGGATGGATAAGCACAGCACAGGCAGAGGCAGCGCGCAACGCATCGGCCGGCGGGCGAGTGGGCGCGGGTCGCGTCACCGCCGCTGCTTCTGCTTGCCCGCCCCTCCCGTGCCGTGTCGGTTCTGGTTGGGCACGCAACGGCGCGTACTACCGCCACGAGTCCACGGCGCGGCTTTCCACTCCCCCGGGTAGCTTCCAGTCCACTCCACCACTAGTAGCAGTAGTACGAGTACTTCCACGCCTTGTCGCATTGTGGACTCGCGTCGATCGTCGCCACAAAACGACGAAACGGCAAGCTTGCGAAGTTTGTGATCGATGGTCGCCACGAATTTTTATGGCGTCCGAGAGAAACAGCTGGCTCCGTGCACGCATCGGTTAGAGTACTGCGCGCGAGTTGAGTGAGCAACTGGAAAGCGATCCAGTCGAGGACGCAGACGCCGTTAGATTACCGGGCTCGCTGTTTCATTTCAGTTTCACCCTCCAATCCCAACCCGTCCGTTGGCCGTATCCATCATGATCCCGACCGGACCTGTACTGTTCCAGCTGATTATTCTGGTAGGATGTAAATAGTGTCCCGCTGAGTGGCCTGGCCAGTCCCAGCAAGCCGAATAAGCCAGTGAGCCAGCCAGCCGTTTCCCACTCCCCCCACGTACTAGAGAGAGAGAGAGCAGGAGACACGGTTCAAATTTCGAATCCACCGAGGCGAACGAACCGCCCCACTCCCAAACCACCACCGGCGCCAAACCGCCAAACCCTCACTGATCCGCCGGCCCACGGACACTCGGCGCCCACATGCCATACAGCTGGAGAAAACGACAAGCGCGGGCGGGTACGGTCGCGTGGGGTCTCGCGACGCGTGCGTTGGGTGCCAGCTGTATTGCCGGTCAGGTCACCGGCCGCCGCGCCGCTATAAATACCTGCCGCTCCCCCCGTCACTATTGCTCCAACCAAACTTCTTCACCCCCTTTCCGTCTCGTCTCGTCTTGTCTCGTCTTCTCCACTACCACCACCGCCTCCACTACCACTGCTCGCGAGACAGAAACCGCAAGGAACCAAACGCCTTTTCGCTCCGCTGCTAACCAACCAACCACTCGTCGTCCACGACAAGTCGTCGTCGTGTTTTTGTCTTCTTCATTCATTCGTCCGTCGAGGGATCGGGATCGGACCGGAGATGGCCGCCGATGCGGAGTGCGACAGGATCAGGGGCCCGTGGAGCCCCGAGGAGGACGACGCGCTGCGGCGCCTCGTGGAGCGGCACGGCGCGCGCAACTGGACGGCGATCGGGCGCGAGATCCCGGGGCGGTCGGGCAAGTCGTGCCGCCTGCGGTGGTGCAACCAACTGTCGCCGCAGGTGGAGCGCCGGCCCTTCACGGCCGAGGAGGACGCCGCCATCGTCCGCGCCCACGCGCGGCTCGGCAACCGCTGGGCCGCCATCGCGCGCCTCCTCCCCGGGCGCACCGACAATGCCGTCAAGAACCACTGGAACTGCTCCCTCAAGCGCAAGCTCGACGCCGCCGTGTCCGGTCCGGGAGTGGTCTCCGCTGACGCCGCCGCCGAGATCGAGGCGGCGCGCCCGAGCAAGCGCGTCAGCCTCTCATCCGACAGCCCGTCGGGGTCGGGGTCGGGGTCGAGGTCCGACCGTAGTGACCTCAGCCACGGCTCCGGCTCCGGCCAGATTTACCGCCCGGTGGCGCGGTCCGGCGGGTTCGAGCCAGCGGACTGCGCGATGAGCCGTCCGCGGGTGGACGACGACCCGCTCACCTCCCTCAGCCTCTCGCTCCCGGGCACGGACCACCAGCGGTTCCACCACGACCGCGCCCACAGCCAGTTCCAGGTGCTCCCGGCGTCGCCGCCCTCGCCCTCCCCGCCTCCGCCGCCGCCGGCGGCACCACCCGCGGCCTCGGCGTACCCGTTCAGCCCGGAGTTCATGGCGGCGATGAAGGAGCTGATCCGCACGGAGGTGCAGCGGTACATGGCGAGCGTGGGCGTGCGCGCCGGGTGCGGCGCCGCTGGCGGGGCCGACCTCTGCATGCCGCAGCTGGTTGAGGGCGTCATGCGCGCCGCCGCCGAGCGGGTCGGTCGGATGCAGTAGCCCCGCGCTGGCATCGGTGCTCCCAAATCATCAATCAATCTAGGACGAACGCAAGCTGTTCTTAATAGTAGCAAGTTTCTTTCCTTCTTTTTTAAATTTTATTTTCTCGACGAACCGATGTGAAACCGAAACAGCAGTCAGAGTCAGCAACTGAAAAATGAGAGATGGAAAGGTGGAGATAAATGTAAGGCGGCTGGGCTGAAGGCCTGTTTGTAAGGTGCTGCGCCTCTCTCTGTACAGGAAAGAAACGAAACGAAACGAAAAGGATCGCGCACAATCTGAACTCGCCATTTCTGCTAAAATAAACTACTCGTAGTACTTGCCTTGTCGTTCTGCAGTTGTGCTCTGCCGAATCGTTCGAAAGAAACGTTGCCGTTTGAACGTGTTGATGGGGAGACCACACGGTTGGGTACTGCGGGTACAGCAAGGAAGGAAATAATGCAGTCAGTGCAAATCTGGCACCTCCAACTGCAACGAATCCACCAGATCTCGCAAGTTGACGATCTAACCCTGTTCACTGATACTAAAATTTGGTTTAGGCCGATGCTTACGTTGAAATGTTGGTTCTGAATAACCTCAGACTAACAGGATCGACGCATGTCCGTCCACCCATGCCATAATGCGATCGAACACATGGTCTCTCGGCTACCTTTTGGCGTCGAGTTGCTGTCGCGTCTCGCGTGGGCGTGGCACATAAGCAGACGGGAAGGAGAAGATGCACTTGCACTTGCACCGGCACCGCATCCCCTCTCCACCTCGTCCAAATCCGGCGCCAGGACAATCGTACTTTCATGCGGCGGCATCTCCCGGCTGGTCTCGATTTAACAGCTCTCGCTGGCGATAGGAGACGTCGTCGAGCAGGATGGATCGATGACGAATTGACGATCGATGGATTCGTTGGTGACCGCTCACCGGCAAATGAGCGGGACGAGAACGACGCCTCTGGTTCTGTCGAGTGTCATGCGCAGAAAAAGGTCGCGTGGGGCGAACCCGAAAGAAAGCGTCGGGTTGGGCTGGGTTTTGCTTTGCTTCGCTTTGCTTGTCGGCAGGTCAGAAATGGACAAGGGAGTTAGACCTACCGTTAGCTTAGGAACGTCAGCGGGTGAGATTCTTGTTGCTCGTGTCGTGTCTTCTCACCCCTCCACGATTTTTTTTTACTAGCTGCCTTGCTGCAGAGCGCAGGCTGCTGCTCAAGCAGCCAGTTTCGGCCAAGGATTTATTTGGCCATTCGTCACTGGTGGCAGTAGTGGCAAACCATGTTCTCAGGTTTAGCGGATCCTCTCTTCTTTTCTCAAGAAAGTCTACCATTGACAGAGTTTTTCTCTTGCTCCGATAGAGATCTCCATTTCCATCCTTTTTAATAGTGACCACCATTTTTTTTCGCCACAACTACCCTCAAATAGAGGGGATGATGATGAACCTGCCGCAATAGCTCCCTCTTTTCTCAACTACCATACTGCCATATTGGTGATCTGCAAAACCTTTTCAATACTAGTATGTATCCACTAACCATTGAGCATAAGAAATCTTTATGATAAAAAGATTATTAGGCAACGGTTTGATTACCACGAATAAATCCAACTTTGGTCACTCGGCAGGTGAACACCAGGACAGCAAAGGTAAGACGTTTTGCAAGATTACATGCAATCTCCGGTTGATCTTTGGCAAGCCCCTTATACAACTACAAGAAGAAGCTGCATTCAGAGAACAGGGCCAAGCAGAGTGTAGAACAAGAATAAGAGAGCAGGCATATACAACAAAGTTGGCAACAATGTCTGGCCGGATATCAGCGGAGGGATGTCTGGCCGGCGAGATGGAGCAGCGCCTGCTTGTGGTAAGACGTGCGGAGAGCTTCTTTAACTTCCGCGCAAAGGTCAGCAGGTCGATGTCCTTCTCCAGGAACTTCTGGTGCAACTCCTCTGACTCCTCGTCCAGCTTCGCCATTGATGCCGAGGAAAACAGTTTCCAAAACTCAAATTCGTGAATTAAAGCGTTTTTTTTCCTTTTGAACTGGTATTGTCATATCCATTGGGTGGCCACAGTACCCTTCAAGGTGATCAAATCAACAGAAATCCAACATGTACATATGTCCTGTGGTACTATTGTTGTTGTGTGCAAAGCAGAACAAGAGAAAAAATCAAGAATGATGGAAGGAACAGTATAGAAGGACAAACATGTCTCGAAATCTTCTTCGGCAACGCACCCTGACAGTGGCAATGTCAAAACTTGAAAACATCGTGAAAGTCGACAGCTATAGCCAATAAATAAATTGAACATGAATTCTTTTTATTTTAATTGCATACTGTCGAGTCTTTGGAATAATACAAGTATACAAGTCTCTCAGTCAAGTGGGGAACATAGCATCAGTTAAACGCAAAAAGAGAACCTTTTTCTGCACGCATCCATTGTTCTCCAACCTTGCCAGTCATGAACTATGCTTCTCCTACATCAGCAGAGCAGCCATGAGCTATGCTTCACCTACTTCGGCAGCCATGAACTATGTGCCCATCCCATCATTCTTAGTTTCTTCATTCCTGTGCTCAGGTGTAGTTGGTTCATCTTCATCGTCTGAGGACTCGGGTCTTTATTAGTTCTGCAGACCCTGAACTCGGTGTTCCCCTTAAAAATATCCACCTCAATCCCTTCCTCCCTAGCATGCCATATCTTGTCAACCTCCCAAACTCGATGTTACGGCGTCGGTGGGGAGATCGCAGGGGAGAGTGGAGCGGTAGGCTAGATTGAGAATTGAAAACGCAGGGGATAGCGAGGAAGTGGTGCAGCGGGAGGTTCGCCAGCGGCAGCGGCAGAATCGCGCGCAGCCACCGTCAAAGGGAAACCCGCCCACCTTCGGGAGGTTTATTCCTTCTTCGATTAGTCCATTACAATCTCTAAGTGCCCTTTATATAATAGGTGCACAGCTAACAAACCAAAATAGATCTCCTAAATTTCCTCCCTTTCCTCTCCTAATCTCAACCAGACGAGCCCCCCTTTAGCCAAGGCTGGGCCTGGGCCGGCGCCTATACTGACGCCCAACAAAGGCGTCTATAACACTCGATTAGCTCAAGAGAGGAAGTATATATTCATAAATAGAAATAAAAAAAAAAACATAGATGCAATGTGGAGGTCACTGTTATTCTTTAATTTCATATTCCCCCCCATAAATTTATATTTCCCCCATAAAAGAACAGTGCATTGTGGAGTCCTAAGCCAAGCTAATAATATGAGGAGAGGTAGAGGAAGGCTGAAATTGATATGGGAGAGGCAATAAAAAGATATTTGAAAGCTTGGGATATACCTAGAGATCTATGTTTGAATAGGAGTGCTTGAAAAACAGCTATTGAAGTGCCTGAACCGTGACTTGGCTCTTGGTGGGTTTCAACTCTAGCCTACCCCTAACTTGCTTGGGATAGAAAGGCTATGTTTTAGAATTAGGTAGCTAAATTTGCAAATGATTCAGTTCATTCATATACACACTGCAGCAATAGACTCAGTGCACACATGAAGATGGGAACTAGAAGTGCATTGTTTCAAAAATACACCTAAAGATGGACTGTGCAGATCAGGCAGATGCCAGAAGCATCTGAAGACCTTGTCCCTGTCGAGGGATAAAATAATAAGTTTACTGTTAAGCAGCACAACGGAAAGCATCTCTGCTATGTATTGCAGAAAGGAATCCAGTCACCTGAGCATGACCTTTTATTTATATCCATGGCTTCCTGTTGAAAACTACAGAATATCTTCAGTCAGCTTATATGTTTTGAATTTGAAAGATAGATACTCCCTCCATTTTTAAATATAAGACGTTTAGGACAACCTCATTAGTTAAAAAATACGAGCGTGTTAAGAGTGCATTTCACCATATGACAAACAACTACACACTATACATGAGGCTGTATGCAACAAAAAAGGAGAGTGAAAGTGAAATAGAATTAACTCAAACCATGGGTGATGTCCGCTTCCACTTTTCATTTACTATAGTACAATAGGCTAATTTTTTTTTCAGTAAGATGGCGTGAAGCATTTTTTTGTAATACATTAGTGCCCTTGGAAGGGCGGGCCTGGTGCAAGCGGTAGAGTCTTACCGCCTGTGACCGGAAGGTCCCGGGTTCGAGTCGCGGTCTCCTCGCATTGCACAGGCGAGGATAAGGCTTGCCACTGACACCCTTCCTCAGACCCCGCACAGAGCGGGAGCTCTCTGCACCGGGTACATTAGTGCCCCAGGATGATCTAGTCTCATGCACTTATAAAATAAAATCAGGCTGCAGTCTAACTAAAGTAAAGAATTATCCCTTGAAAGTGAACTAGAAAGCTCTATTGATTCATTAGAACTGTACAAGATAACCAGGCTGAAAAGGAACAGAGGAGCTAACAAATAAACCTGAAGTTTTTTTTTTTTTTTTTGGTGGGGTGGGGGTGGGGGGGGGGAGATCCTCATGGTTGACAATAGGTTACACATCAGATGAAGTCACTACCAGGAAAATAACTTCCAAACCCAAACTGCTTTTAGTGCTAGACCACACAAGTAATAACAAGAAGGGGAAAAGAGCAATTATGTGACCTTGTGAACCGCATAGATCACAATGTGATCCAAGTCCCAATATATCCAAATTATGACTATTGTTTCCATTTTAGAATTAGGTAGCTAAATCTTTTTCCAAGGGCTAGCAATATACCACAGTTCACAACACTTTCATAACTATAATCAGTGCCTCGCCTAGTCAGGTCAGACTAAAAATGAGTTCATGCAATGGAACTGCTAAAATCGGGTTCCTTAAACTGTCGTTTATACCTACAGTGCATGGGAGAAAATGAAGCAGCTTCTGGGAAACGAACTGGAGAAGTGCAGGAGACAATTGAAGGAGCTCCAACCACTTGATAACCAATTGAGCAATAATAGGTTGCCTGGTTTGTGTAGCATAACAATTCTCAATTTTATTCCTTCTCTATAATACTCAAAACAATCACTTTACTGTTTTATGTGAACATGGGCCGAACCTGTGTAAGCTGGTGGTTGGACCATAATGGTCACTGGCTTTTAAAATCATGGTGCAAACTTGAAGACAGTAGTATTTGGAACAACTTTGCAATATAATGAATGTAAGAATAGAAATGGTTTAGAGGTTAACCTCATCAGTAAACATAAAGTTCAATGCCTCCAAAACAATATCCTGATCCAGTGATGAATACAGCGAGCCTGGAAACAAAGAAACATTATTCTCAGGATAACCCACATGATGTAACAAAAAACTATGTTGCTGCCTAGCTCGAAAATCAAAAAGTGTACACAAACCTAGGACGTGCGATTTCTCCTGTGGTTCAGATGCTTCTCTGTAGATTTTAAGGACAGCATCATAACCGGATCTGCTTGAGGTGCTAACAGTTTGCATCACTGCAAGATATGCAGCCTGCACAACATTGCATATGAGAATGGTAGACGGTAGATGGTAGATGGTAGATAAGGATAATGATAGATGAGCTCATATGCCAATTCATCACCATGATAATTGGACCATCCACGAAAGAAACAAGAAAAATAAAATCAAAGTAATACAAAACAGAGTACCAGCGATTGCAGGGCAATTACATTATATGGTTCACGAAAGGAGGCACACAACACAGTGTCTGCAAAACTCTCTTCGAAACGCCTGTGTGTTTGATGGAGATTCGCCAAGTGTCTCAACCTCTATGAGAAACTTGCAGCTGGAGGGTCATCTCTGGGTTCTGGCTGGGGCAAGAAACCTGAACCTAGAACTCGGGCGTCTTGGGATATAGGTCCAGTGCATTTGCATAGTCGGGTCGATTATTTGTAATCTTAGAAAGTTTTTTTCTGGTTTGTTTTGTTTTACCCCCCTCTTACCTTGGTCCTGGTAAGAGGGGTTCTTGTATGGACTACTCTCTTTCCCTATAGTACAAAGATACGCAGCTCTCCTGCGTGTTCGAGAAAAAAAAAAAAAAAAAAAACAGATATTTCTACCAGGACGACACTAATTTTGCATCTCCCAGAATAGGACTCCTAAACCAGACTTTCACTGCTCCATACCCATAAAAGGAACAGCAAAATTTCCCAGATGTACTTTGATGAATCTCAAAAGGTTAATGGCTCTTGTGACGCTTCGAAATTCCCTTTCCATATGCATCGAAACGAGCATCAGATATCTTCAGGTCAGACTTGCAGCGCGCTTCCTTTGTTCACTTCTGGTAGTCTTTTTCTTGACATCTGTTGACTCTTGCCCATTTGTCAGCCTTTCTTTCTCTGTTTTTGAAGAACTAGGGCTGCCTTCCTCAGACCTAGATTTCTTGCCATATTTGTCCTTCTTCCCTTCCTTCTTCTGGCCTCCAAGGATCAAATCCTTGCTTTGCTTCTTATGATGTGTAACCTTCCATTCATCCTCTCTGTAAGGAGCTAGCTTCTTAATGGAAACATACTGGTTCAAATCCTTGTCATCTGATACCAATATATCATAGGTACTCAGACCAAAACTGTTGGGTTTAACCTGTTTATACTTGAACCGAGTCTTGATATCTCCAATAGTGTCCTCATAGTCTAACTTGTAGTACTCTTCCATCTCTTTCTCAAGCTCCACCTTGTCTTTGAGAGAGATCTTCCCTTTTGCACCTTTCGCTTCAGTGGCAGTAGACTCTTCTTTTGACTGGTCACTAGCCCAGCCCTTAGGAAGCCCAAGCAATTCGTCTTCTTTGTCAAAATCCGGCTTCTCCAAATCCATCTCACCACTTCCAAACTCAGGATCAACATCATCAGCCTCATAGTAACTGTCATCAAACATCTCCTGCATCTTCTTGTCATAATCCTCTGGATGAAAATCCTCCTCCAAGTCATCAGCACCGAGAGCTTACAAGCAGTATCACCTTCAACCCCAGCAATCATTCGGATCCTCTCAAGCTTCTCTGCAATCTCTTTCTTCTTCAAATTCTTGAGATGCTTCAGCTCCTCTGCCTGCTCTTGCTTAATATGGGCCATCCGCTCCTCTTTGCTCTTGCGCTGCTGCTTCCTGCTGCTCTCCTTCTTCCTCACCGACCCCTCAACAACCCTTGAATGTCCCATTACCCGGTCTGCCACCACTGCCCCTGATGCCATGGCCTCCTCATGCCGGTAATTATAAGCATGCTCATATTCTTCCTGAATCTCGAGCTCCTCTTCATCCGACAATTCCTGGATATCATCCAGATAGGAATTCCTCTTCTCTGCCTCAAGGTACGGCCTCTTAAGGAAAAATTCCTTCAAGAACTTCTCGTTCTCATCCAGCTCCTCATCCTTCCCAAAGACCTCACCAGCAAGCTCCTTGGTCTGCTTCTCCTCCTCATCCTCCACCGCTTCGTCATCAGCCCCTGCTCTAGCCTTGGGCTTCACCTTGAACAAATCGTCGTTGCCGTCGTCATCGCCTAATACTTCTTTCTGTGCCTCAAGGAAAGCCTCCAATCCCTTCTTCTGTTGCTCGTCATAGACGATCCTCTCGAACTTGCTGCTGCTCCGGCTGGCCTGCGCTGCGAACTCTGGGCCCTCCTCGAGTAGGTGGCGGGCATTGACGTCCTTGAGGTACATAGGCTTCTCTTTCTGTCTTTTTCTTCTCTTGCTTGGACTCTTCTTCCTTCTCGGCATCCTCAGTTTCCTCACCGCCCTCCTCCTCCTCCTCCGAGTAGACCTTGGCGTCCTTGTCGAGGATGCGGGGGTCGCCACTGCGGATGAGGTGGATCACCTCGAACACGCGACGATCGACGAGGCGCGAGGCAATGGCGGCCTCCTCGTCCTCCTCCTCCTCCTCCTCCGAAGACTCGGCCTCCGACTCTAACTCGCCGTCGTCAGAGGCGGGGACCAGGCCCTGCTTCCTGAGCTCTTCGAGGCGCTGCAGCACCTCCCGGCGCTTGTTGTGCTCGAAGCGGCGAGCGTACTCCGCGTTGATCTGGATCTTAGAGAGGTCCTCCCCGCCGTCGGAGTCCTCGTCGGACCCCGCGAGGATGTCCAGCAGTTTCTCCTCCATCTGCTTCTCCTTCGACTTCTCCCCACTCCCCATTCTCTTCAGCGACCCGCTCAGCAGCGCAAGCGGAGGGAGGGTGGCAAGCGAGGGCTGGAGGCTACAAGGCGGCGGCAACAGCGGCGTGGCATTCCGCGAGGAAGACGACGGATACTAGCCAGTATCCCGCGCGGTGTTGTGGGCGATAACAGCAAGCAATTGGTGCAGAGACAATGCTATTTGTTAGCTTTGACATGCTGAAGAATCGTGGGAACTTTAATGTAGCCAAATATTTTGAGATGAAATGCTGGAAACCTAGTATGTAACAATGCTCTAAAATAGTAATGGCTAAACCACAACTATTTAGTTTGGCCAAGAGATGGTAATTGTGACTTTGTGATGCCAATGTGGACAGGACATGTGTGCTGACTACTATTGAAGTATTATTGGTCACGAAATTAAGAGAGGATGAATTAGAAGAGCATTCATACCCAAAAAACAATTTTGCTTGCCATGAGCATTGACTGTGTATAATGATTTGTTCCCAAAACCTAATAGTGAAATAAATGGAAGAAGCATTGACTGTCTTGACCATGTATAATGATTTCTTCCCAAATCCTAATACTGAAATGAATGAAAGAAGCATTGAGTGTCTATGGTCGTGGTAAATGACTCTCAAATGGTTGGTCTATCAAATTCAAAACATGCATGGAGCATTCAAGGCCATTTGTTAGTATCTTCTGAGCATGTAACTTTGCATTCTTGTGGGTACAGACTGAAAAGTTATTTTAACTTTCACAGAAAAAAGAATTGAGGCAACCCATCTGAAGGCCATTTCATATGCACTGATAAATAGCGTCATATTAAAAATTACTTGTTGGTCTGAAGATTACACTAACTTTGTTTTCCATGGGAAAAAGTCACGGTGCTCTATATCACCTCTTCACGAAGCTAAGAAACAATCATCATAGGTG
Source organism: Miscanthus lutarioriparius (assembly GCA_904845875.1). Lineage (NCBI taxonomy): Eukaryota > Viridiplantae > Streptophyta > Magnoliopsida > Poales > Poaceae > Miscanthus > Miscanthus lutarioriparius. The sequence continues at coordinate 18,287,841 of CAJGYO010000019.1, forward strand.
TTGTTCTGATTGGCAATTCAGACGAATTGAACAACATTAGGGTGTCGAACCTTCTCGAGTACAATCACTTCATGCCTGAAAGAGTTTTTGAAACAAAAGAAGAGACATTTTGGTTAAAAAAAATCAGAGGGACATATATTTCTCCAGTACAATCACTACATAGCAATTTGTATGTCCCAAAAAAGTCAAACAGAGCGACTTATAATTTGGAACAGAGGGAGCATATAATTAATTAAAGAAACATCATTGATACCTGAGCACACATATTATTTTCGAAAAAAAGCTGAGCACAGATATTTGCATCCTAAAAAAGGATGGCGCACAGATTTTTTGTAATAATTTTTTGAACAGAATTATTAGTTAATGCAATGAAATAAATGATTGTTCTATGTAAACCAATATCTTTGTTTTCTATGGGAAAAGGCATAGCGCTATATATTACCTCTTCATGGAGGTCAGAAAGCAGTCATCATAGGTATGTCCTGAGAGACAGTTCCGACGAACTGAATGCATGCAAGAGTTTCTGTAAGAAAAGAGAAGAGACATCTTAGTTAAAAAAAAAGTCAGGAGCAACAGATATTTCTCCAGTACAATCACTACATAGCAACTTGGATGTACCAAAAAAGTCAGACTTATAATTTGGAATGGAGGGCTATATAATTAATTTGGAAAACATCATTGGTAATTGAGTGCAGATATTTATTTTAGAAAAAGCTGAGCACAGATATTTGCATTCTTAAAAAAGATGGGCTGGGTTGTAGCATGTTGTAATAGTCCTTTTGGAATCACATGATTATTAGTCAATACAATGAATTAAGTACTAAAACTCCCACTCTGGATTCATCTTTGCTGACGGACTGATGCTATGGCTGTTCGGTACATATTTTTTTGTTGCAAATAAGTCACTCTAACAAATGGTAACTTACAAAAGAGATGAAATAGAAGTGCACACCTGTTCAAACCAATGGCGAGCTCATATACGATGAGCAACCTAGGCTCTATCAGTATCTCCATGGCCATGCTGACCCTTCTCTTATGGCTGCATAACTGAGCACAGGTATTTGGGCGGTGACTCATGGCATCATCCGGAATTCAGTATAAAACCCATGCATTGAGTGTTACCTTGACACCAGCCTGAGCCTCAGGTAGTCGCAGTTCTATCTCCGATAAGAACCTTTATCCATCTTGACCTAGGCTTGCTTATATCTTTCTTTGCATGTTGAAACGAAATGAATCTTTGCATGGTCCTGCAACAGCACATGAAACGAAATGAATCTTAAAGTGTGGTCGCGAACGTGTTACTCTGTCATCAGAGGAAAACGTTGCCAAACATGAGCGGCAACGTTTGCGGTGTATGTTACTTCGTCAACAAAGGAACTGCACAGTTGAATTTCAGCATCTAAACCTTAGAGGAGCACAGAGTCTGCAGAAATTTGCAGTTAACAGCAGGCAAGCACAGGAATTTTGGAACGAAAATCTAGAAGGCACTGTGTAACTGCTATCGACATCTAACTGAATGTATATTGCATCGACATTCTGCATATCGTTCCCAAAAAAAATGGAAAAATAATAAAAAGAGAGAAGTCGGAGCATACCTGTGGTTGGGGCTCCAAGGGAACGGCGTCGGTGAAGTTGCCATGCGAGGGAGAGGGCGGAGCCGCGAACGTTGTTGCTGCAGGGACGGCGAGAGCGAGGTGCCGCGCGAGGGAGGTGGCCGCCAGCGGGGCGGCGTTGCTGCGGGGCATGTCGCGCCGCCGTTGGGGGGAGGGGGCGTGGGAGGAGTGCCGGGGGCGGCGCCGGAGGAGGGCCGTTGCCGGAGGAAGGGGACCCGTCACAACGCCGGTCGAGGGCACAGGCGGGGCAGCGCCGCTGCGTCCCTGCATCGCGCCGCAGCAGGGGGTTTGTGGGAGGAGTGCCGGGGGCGGCGCTGGAGGACGACCGATGCCGGAGGAAGGGGCGCCGCTGGCCCTGCCTCGGAGCGTCGGAGATAGCGAGACGGGAGAAAGGTTCGGGAGGAGAAAATTGTATATTTCGGCTCCAATCGCGCTCCGCAGTTTTGGACTCACTTTATAAAAATCTCTTATTATCAAACCGTGTGACTTTGACCGCTGCCACGTCGTCCGAAATTTTCACGGCGTCCGATTCTCCGATCGACGGCCCGTATTAGCTCGCCCTCGCTATAGTACGCGCCCGCCCGCTACGAAGCCCTCGGCGGCTCTCCCCGACCCCGACGCCCTCCTCCTCTCCGCTCTCTCTCTCTCCCTCCCTCGCTCCTCGCGACGCTTCAGCGCCAGCTCGGGGCGGCAGCGGCGGGCCCGCCTCCCATGGCCCGCCCTCCGCTCTCCCTCCTCCTCCTCCTCCTCCTCCTCCTCCCTCCTCCACCACCACCACCCACCACTTCCTCCTCGCGACGCAACGCGGCGGGTCGCGCGGCCTAGGGTTTCGCCCCTCCGTCGCCGGTCGTCCCCACGGGCGCGCGGCCAACCAGCGGACGCCCTGACGCGCCGGAGGCCTCTGGCGGCGGAGGAACCTCCGTGGTGGTCGTGCATGACGACGGGGAGGTCACGTCAGCAACCTCGGCGGTGGATCTGGACCGCCCGCTCGCGGGGCCCCTTCCGGCGGCCGATCTGAGGCTAGAGCACGGTGTCGACCTCGCGCAACCAACGGAGGCGGTGGATCTACGCCGAAAAGCCGGATCTAGCGTGAGCCCTCCCCGTCTCCACAAGATCCGCCTGCTGGGTGGCCGGATCTGTCGCCTTCTGCGCCCCTCCGTCCGCCTCGGTTGTCGACAGCGACGCGCGCGGGAGCGCTAGGGTTACCACTTACACGCCATCTCTGGTACCCAACGCCGCTGCTCTCCCTGTTCATCCTCTTTCGCTTATCTGTACATTTTGCTAATTGCCACATTGTGTGTCATTTTCCTTGTGGTGACCTAATTTTCTAATTCTATTATGGCAAACGCTAGAATGCTACTCAAATACTGATAGTAGCTGATTTGAACAACTTGCTTATAACGTTAGAGCATTATAGTAACTGATTTCAACAACTTACTTAGCATGAGAGTAACAACTTACTTAGCATGAGAATAGCTGAACCACCGTCCTTGCCAGGCATGTTATAAAATACACAATTTTTTTCTGAGTTGCTACAATAGTTTTCAGTTTATTTTCCACTTTTGTATTTTTTCTCGAACACCTAGGAGAGTGGCTTATCATTTCATTAAAAGACAACGTACCAGAGAGTATGAACACCACACCCACCGCTCCTCCCTATGCCTAACAATTCAGCCAATTAAGACCAGGCAGTTCTTGTCGAGATGTCGTGAACCAACGCTACTATCTAATGGTTACATTGATATGTTATTTTCTTAGTTACAATGATGTGACCCTTACAACTTATCTTGTATGTGTAGTTCTGGAAATCATACATCAAAAGGCCTATGGTGTTAGTCGGGCCCAGCCTTGGTGCTGCTGTTGCCATTGATTCTTCAGTCAACTACCCGAAAGCGGTACATGCTCAAAATAGTTCTGTTGTCTATATTTCTTTAGCACTGCAGACTACAGAGTAATACAATAGATTAAACTGAGGTATCTATAGTGCTTCCTTTTATGTGAATTTTGACCCTACTATGCCACAAGCCTTCATACAAGACAGATCTTACAAGTTTGAGAGTTTTATATTCCAATTAACTAATTTAAGCTTGGTTTCACAGGTCTCGAAATTGATCTTCATTGGTGCAGGTGTATACTATGAGGGCCCGAAAGATGTGACTAAAATCCCTAAGTTTGTTTCATATGCCGGGGTGAGTCATTCTGACTTCCATGCTAAGCTTATTTAGTTTTCTATTTTATTTTACATGTTTTATTTTTTATGTTGTTAGGTCTGTATTTTCCATTCGGTGCTTAGCTTATTGGTTATGGCCGTGTTTTTTTTATAATAATGGTTGTGCTGCTTAAGTGGAATGTCTCTAATTGGATCAAAGAAATCTTGTGGTGTGTGTCTACATTGGCTGGGCGACTGGACTACTGGACTAAACTGATTGTTTTCTTTGCTTCCCTAGGTGTTCATATTGAATAGTCTTCCACTGCGATTTTTAGCAACAAGTTTGGCATTTAAAAAAAACTCCAAATGAATTCTTTGATTGGGTGCAAGTAAGTCTCTATGGATCACTTTGAACTTAAAAAGGAACATGAAAAGAAGAGCTCTAGTTGTTTTCTCTACCTTATGAAATTAGGTACAAGTCTATTTTCTCTTCCAGTAAATGCATCTGTACATGGAGAGGTTATGAAGGCTACCCCAAATTGGAAGAATGACCTGCCAAAATTCACAGCTTATTTATTAAGTTCTTTAACACTATTTTTTTACAAGGCCAATTCTTTATCACTAAAGGAAAAGCTGTTCCTGTTATAAAGCACTGCATTGCAACCTGTGCTGCTTATGATGTGGTCAGCGTCGTGTTAATTATTTCGCTTTAGCTTAACTGATATTTGAGTTACAAACATGCATACATTTTGTCCTTTCTATAGAAGTTACTTTTGTCATGTATCTACTATCTATGTATCTAAAAATCCAAAACGTCTTATAGTTTGCAATTGAGAGAGTAGCTTACAAGGTGGATACACTGATTTCCAAATTATGTTTACATATCTCTCTCGATTGAGATCAGCATACCTGATCACTTAGAACAGGACACGACTATTATCCTATTGATGATTTCCTATTTATGATACGTACAGTTCTACTTGTAGGTGTATGATGAGGCTAAAGATATGCTAATTATTGTGCTCCAATCTTTCGCTTTCTGTGCCTGACATATCTATATTAGACTCCTAATATTGTTTTCAGGTAAAGATTAAATTTTTTTTCTGCGCCTTAACCACCAGTGTGGGCGGCCTGTTGTCTCGTGTGGTGGCGGTGGCGTGGCAAGGGGTCAAGCAAATGCAAGCACCGGGTGGCGATGAAGAGGGTGCCCACAGGCGCGGTGGATAGGCTCCAGGTTGTTCAGGAGGAGGTGAAGTGGTTGAGGCGCGCCTCCACATGGTGTCGGAACGTGTGCACATTCCATGGTGCTGTGAGGGTCAGCGACCACGTATGTTTCATCATGGATCGCCATGTCGGGTCTGTGCAGGCGGAGATGCGACACAATGGTGGACGCCTCACGCTAGAGCAGATTCTCAGGTCTGGCATTGCATCTAAACGTCAGTACTTAGTAATATTGAGTAGCTATTCTTTCTGCCTTTGTTGTGCCAATTATCACTGCAAATATATCACATTGCAACATAGCGCTTATTTTTATTGTTACTCAGTACTCAGTAAGAACTAAGAAGCATGCCTAGCTAGAACCATTCACTAAAGGTGGCAAACTGTGTAGTATGACAGCTTGCTTTGAGAGGTGTCAAGTGATTGCTTTGTTAATGGCATTATGTGTTTGGATTTTGTTGGTGCTGATAGTTGTTTTGTTTGCTTAGCTTCTATTGTTGTAAGGAAGGTAAAATTGGTCACAATTAATGCTCATCATGTCGCTTGCCATTTCGGCGCAATGCCGTCATATATTTTGTGAATATCATAACTTTGGCTTGCAATTTGCTCGCTGAGTCAATTACCATCAGATTATCAAGCTGTGGAATTTCAATTTTTTTATCTATTATCAGCTCACAAGGTGGCTAACACTAATATATATATACTGAAATCATTAAAATTCCTATGACATGCATATGTGTGAGTAAAATTTCTACGAGAATTAATATCGCTGCAGGAAATTTATGAAGTGCTGTGGTTTTCCCAATAGAATTAGACACCGGCACATTTAACATTTCTCTGCAAGACCTATGTAGTCTTTAGAATATAGGTATCTCTTTTCATACCTTGCCGGCGCGCGATGAACTAGTAGGACACCAAATGTTATACCCTCATTTTCATGACATTATGTGTATTTTTTATAGTATTTCTCTATGTATTTGATACATCAACTGACATTTTGCCCTTCTTTTCATTTGCACGTTCCATGTATTCGCCGTCGCTCTCATTCGTTTGCACGTTAGTACTGATGCTGGACATGTAACGTGGCTGTACCGGGCAAGCAGGCAGCCATGCTGGGTGCCGCCGCCTGGGCCTTGAACTCCCGTCAGTGAACGACTCCTTCACCTTGGCCTTGAACTCATCGTCGGGGAACCCTTCAACGCACGTCTCCATGTTCGCGCAGCTGGTAGCTCTGCTTGGCGATGCCGTCCTTGTCGTCGACGCCCTTGAGCGTGCTGTTGAGGTCGTCCTTGGCGTCCGCGAACACCTCCTTGCAGTCGGCGACGGCGGCCTTCACGCGCGGGTCGTTGCTCAGGATCAGGTCCGCACGGTCGAACGCCTGGCTGATGGCGTCGCCGATCACCTCCACGGCGCTGCGGACGATGTCCTTGGGCGATGACGAGCTGGCGTTCGCGGCCTTGCCAATGCTCTTCTCGCACGCGTCCGTGTAGTCTGTCTGCGAACACATCGCTCTTGGACACGGCCTTCAGATCCGTCTTCGAGTCCTGATTCCGATTCTGATTCCGAGTCCGAGTCCGACCCGCCGCTGGACTTGCCTTTGGCTGGCGACGACGAGCCCTTGGAAGAAGACTTGTGGCCACCGCCACCGTCGCTGGACGACTTCTTCCCGCTGTACATGACCGCGGCGCTGCCCATGACGATGAGTATGATGATGATGGAGACGGTCCCGGCGGCGATCATGATGCGTCCGCGCTGCTTCCGCGCATACTCGGCGCGGCGGCGCTCGGTGAGCGGACCGAAGTCGCCGAGCGACGGCGACGACATGGTCGGAGCTGTTTTCACCATCCATGGGGCCCTCGGGCGTGGCCACGTCGTCAACTCAGGTATCAAATACACGTATATAGATTAGAAAATAGGGCAAATACATGTAATGTCGTGTTAATGAAGAGTCTAACATTTGGAGGCCTGTTTTTACGAAGTCAGCCCAGAAACTGCGAAGCGCGTTGAAGTACCAGATATACAATTTTCTCGTTCGGGAGCGAGCGCGAGAACGCTGGAGGGGAGAGAGGCCGAGCGGCGGCATCGGTGTTTCCGGAAGGGCGGACGGGATGCCGCGTCGTTGTTTCGAGAAGTCTGTAGGCGTGGATGGTATCGGAGGGGAAGTCTGGAGGAGGCCGAACGATCGGACGGCGTTGGTGGCAGCACTGTTGATGTACAGGGATTTGTGAGAGGGCTGTTGGTATACGGGCATACGGCTAACGCCGTGTTTAGATGGAAAACCCTTATGTTTTTGAAAATCAACCCGCTTCTGAGGCCCTCTCAAAATATTTTACAAATAACACCTCAGATAATTTTCAAATCAACCCGCAGTCCGAACGGATGAGCTCCGGATATTAAAAAAACCCTTCCTTTTATCAAAAAATAAAAACTAATTCCGAGACACTGGGAAATTTTTTCGAAAACCTCCTCGTTTTTCTCTCTAATTCTGAGTCATGTTTGAATATTTTTTTCCAAAATAAAAAGCGAGCGTCTTTATAATAAGAACTAGTTTGTGAGAGGGCTATTGGTATACGGCTAAATAAATATGGTAGATGTGCCTGCGCGAGCAACGGCGACGCAGGACGTGGTGGGGCCTAATGGGCCGCGTAATAAGTAAATATAAACCTAGGCCCAACTACTTCAAAAAAAATAAACCTAGGCCCAACAGAAGATGAATCGTTGATTCCTTTTCCATTTCATTGCTACAAGTATTTTTTTTTCTCTTGTTCGCTGCAGCAGCAGCCACTGCAGCGCTGCACATAAGTGCAGCCGAACATGCTGATGTCGCGACGACGGATCACCACACAGCTGGTAACAACGCTGCTTGACAGGGAGGCTTCCACGCCGCCGCCGCCGCCGCCGCCACCACGAGATTACCCTGATCCAGTCATCCAGTTACATCAAATTGGTCCCAAGGGACCAAAAAAAAATGTAGAAAAGGTTAGAAAAATTAAGCTATCCAATTGTGAATTTGTATTAGAAATCATCAAATCGGTGCGTTCATTCACAGGCACAGATTGATTTCATCTATTTTTAGTTATCATCATTATTAATTTTTTATGTATGATATTGGACATCTTTAGGGCTAGATATATATTGTTATTTTGCCACATTATTATGTATTGTTTCTATATAGTTGCTCTATTACACAAGTTATTATTAGTAGAAGTTCGTCACAGGTGGATTTTTTCCTCGATCCGTCGCTGGATGGAACCGACAAGGGCTGGGGCTAGTATATTGTGCGCGCAAAGTTGATAAACTGGGCTGGGCACTATGGAATGGGGCAACCCATGGGCTGACAGTACTCCAGAAGCCCAGGTGTAGTAGTGCTACTGTGCCGATCGCACTTCACTTAACGTTTGCCTCTTCGTCCGAAAAAACCTGTTATTACGAGAAAAAATACTGACTCGTTCGGTTAAGGTATTACGAGGCTAGTAATCAATTCGGGTAGTAAAACCTTATATAAATTAAAGTAACTGATCCGGCTAGGAATCCTTTCTGGAGCTCGTTCCCGCTCAAACGAACGTGGCCTGATTGTGTTTGGCAAGTTGTTTGAGGCGTTGGGATTTTCAAATATTGGAGATTTTTTAAGTATCGGTAATCAGTGCCGGTCCTAGGATTTTGAGGGCCCTCTGGCGAACTTGTCGCGACGACCTCTCTCGACAAATGTTTTTTAGGTAACATTCTAAAATTCTAACACCTGACCTAAATTACAAGAAAAACATAACTATATGAGTACAAAGTACTAGACAAAAATTGAACAAGGAAAAAAAAAACCTAGGGCCTAGACAATTTGGATATGAACTTATTGAACCTAGTTCAAAATCACAAAAGGGCGGGTAGGCAATAACCAAGGTCGGGATGTATATTCAATCGTCGCTTCTGGAAGGCTGGAACTCGAGCATCGGTGTCTCTGTGATCTGCCTTTGGTGATCGCGTGGTGAAGCCCGATGATCGGCGTCGGCGTCTCGTAGTCTCTCGTCTCTCTCGCTCAAAAGTCGGAAGTCGTGTCTCGCGATCACTATGTGCGTGTGTTCGCGATGGTGTTGGCGGTGTTCGGCTCCTTGCCTCCGGGAAGAAAGTTTTCTTGATGGGCGTTGGACTATAGCTAAAGGGTGGAGTATTATATACTTGGCTTGGGCCCCCATCCCGCGAGGGCCCTCGCTACCCCCTTAGGGCTTTCAGCAGCATTGGTAATGCTACCATTAAGACGTTGGAAAGGTCGGATGCCTCGTTTTACTCACTAACATATATGCTGCTCACCTAAAAAAACAAAATCAACTCTCGCACGCCTTGCTCCACTTTGCTCCTACCCTTACCCCTTCCGCGCTCCTCATCCCTTGCTGCAGCGCACCAACATCCAGCGTCCTCGTCCACCGAGAGCCCCCAATGCTCGCAGATCCGGCAGGAGCGAGATCTACTCGCCTCCGCGTGAGATCCATGGACGTGGAACGGTGGTGTTGTAGGGGAGTAGGCGACTCGCTCTACCCCATCGCGGCGCCCACCCCATCCCCGCGCGGCGCCCTCTCTCACCCCGGCGACCGAGCTCCTCTCGCACCCAACGACCATGGCACTCCTCGCCCCTCATTCCCCACCGTCGTTGCCGAGCTAAGCCTGGTATTGGTAGCGGTGTTGCTCGTGCACCGCCGCTCGCCGCTGGCTCCGGCCCGACCACTAGAATCGACCAGGCCAAGCTTCTCTCTCCTACGTTGCAAATGTATGTTTAAGGTGTTTTAGTTGTTTCAAAGGTATGTTACAGTTGTTTCTTATGGATGTTGCAAAAGTAGATCAGGGGATGTTGCACATGTCGCATATGTTGCAAGTGTTTCAGAAGCATGTTGCAAGCGTTTGTTCAAAATGTTTATCTGTTTCCAGACATATGTTGCCATCGTTTTTTATCTAGATGTTGCATATGCTTTCACACAAATATTGCAATAGTATGTTCCAAATGTTTCAACTGTTTCCATCTTATGTTGCAATAAGTGTTTTTTCATGTTGCAATTGTTTTATCTGGATGTTGTATATATTTCACACATATGTTGCAAGCGTGTGTCCTAAATGTTTCATCTGTTTAAAATATAAGTTGCATTCGAGTCTTTTATGTTGCAAGTGCAAAATACCGATGTTGGTGTCCATGAGGCGGGTAGGGCCAAGCCGCACGTTGCTGTTGTGGAAGAGGCGGAGGTGAGTCTTCTGGGCTGCCTAGAAGAGACGGGGCGCGCGCGCGGTGTGGAAGAGGCAGGGACGAGTCATCCGAACAGCGTGGGCAGCGAATTTGAAGCGGACGGTTCGGATGCGAGCGCAGGAAATGGAGCTAGTGTGGATGGCACGCGAATCCGAGCGGACGGGGTGCTAGTGCTGCCGTTATACTTTCGTGCATTTATAGTTAATTTACTATTTTAAATTTAATCAAATCTATAGAGAAATTTGCTAATATTGACGGTACCAAATAAATATACTATAAAAATATGTTATATGACGAATCTAGTGACACTTATTTGGTAGTATAAACCATTAGTATTCTAGATTTTTAGTAGATAAATTTGATTAAATTTTAGATAGTTTGACTTAGGACAAAATGAAAACATCGTTTTTAGTACTAAAAACACATCATTCCGCCCCCAGCCAGCCGCCACCCAGCCACGGTCTTGTGTGACGACCGATGAAGGGCCTATCTGCCACTCCGTGCTATCGTGTGATCCAATTCCAATCCGAATCGCATACAGTTGATAAGATTCTCAGGCAGCCACCACTCTACCGGTTAACCACCAAGGCCACAAGACACAAGAGGATGAGTCGGACGGCTGAGAAGCAGAGTAGAGCAGCAATGGCCATGTGGGCGACTGCTACGTGGGCAAGGCCACCAAGATCTTCCTCGACCTCCTCTCCGTCATTGGCGCCATCCTCGCCTTCCACGCCGTCCTCCACCACATCGCCCTCTCCTTCCGCCGCCGACGCGTGCCAGCCCATCCTGCCGAACACCGATCCCGCCGTCCAGCAGCCCGCCACCCACGCCCACGCCTGCACCGGTGCAAAAATCCCACCTTTCCCCTCCGTGGACGGACCGAATTTTTTTACTTTTTAGCCCTTTTTTGAAAGTTTTTCACAAATAGACCCCTGGAGGAAAGATTTTAGAATATGTACCCTTAGCTCGGCGCCATCAATGCTGGTGCCGAGCTAACACGTCTCGGCGCTAGCGTCCCTGGCGCCGAGCTCCTGGGCTCGAAGCGAACGTGGAAGGTGACATGGCAGGAAGCCTGGCGCCGAGCCTTTATTACGTATGGGCCCCGCCCCTCTCTTCCTCTCTTCCTCTACCTCTCTCGCCCTAGCAGAGCAGAGTCGAGCTCCGCCGCCGCCGCCGCCCGCACACGCGCCTCCACCGGTCGCCCTCGCCCGCACGCGCCTCGCCGAGCCCGCGCACGGACACCCGTGCCAGCGCCGGCCTCCCGCACCCCGAGGCCGCGCCGCGCCACCGCGGATGCCCCAAGGCCCGAGCCCACCGAGCGCCACCACGGCTGTCCCGCGCCGCGCCACCACGGACGACCTGCGCCTCGAGGCCGTGCCGTTGCCCGTGGCTGCCCGCCCGCGCCGCGCCACCGCCGCCGTGCCGTACCCAGCGCCCCTGCGCCCGCGCCCCGGTCCCCTCGCTAGTTCCTATGCCCATACCACGCCCTCTCCTCGCCTTGGCCTCGCCCCGCCTTGCCGCCCTCCACCATTGGCCTTGGTTGCGGCCGCCATGCCTCCCGCGCCCGTCGAGCCGGACTCGCCGAGCGGAGCGCCGGGCATCCCGCGACCGCCGCGCGCCACCGCCGTCGTCGGCCGCACCACCGCTGGCCCCGGCACCTGCAGCGGCCGGCCGTGCCACCGCCGGCCCGGATCGTCGGCCCGACCCACGCCCGTCGTCTGCTGCGACACCGTCGATGTCCGCGGATCAGTCGTTGGAAAGGTAAAAATTATGAATATACAATGTACCTACTTAGTTGGCATTTGTTATTTACTAGTTAATGTGATGACTCAGGTAGTTGATTTAGTTAGTGATCTAGTGAGATATATATGTAGTACATAGGTACATAGATATAGTTAGATAGCTACTTAGATATATAGTTACATATTTAGTTAACTAAATATGATCTAGTTATTTAGTGAGTACACTGTATATATATACGTACATATTATCTTATTTACTTAGTTTGTAGTTAGAAAGTACTTGTTAGGTACTATCTATCGTCTAATTTGGACTAAAGGACATGTGTTTCGTTACGTGTTTGAACTAGATGGACAACCTAGTGACCATATATCATGGAGGCACCGTTGAAAGCGATCGCTATGGATATATTGAGTTTGTTGACATACAAAGCGTGCCTGTGCTATTCAATGATAGGCCTTCATTTAGTGAGATGGTTGCAAGGGCTCGGGAGGAGCTACATTGCCTTGGAGATGATGGTATTGCAGTTGATGGTGTACTACACCTAGGTTCTCCTCCCAACATCCTCAGGCGAATGATCTCAACTGGTTGTGCGGATCAATGGGAGAACTATATGAGATCAGTTATGAAGAGCCAGCTGCAATGTTTGGACGTGGTTGTGCGTCGGGTGTTAGTTGATCCCATCCCTCATGGGTTTTCCCCACCAATGGATCAGCAGGCACACATCGACCCTCCCATTCCGGAACCTTATATGGATGTGGAGATTGCACCTACGGTTCCCGATGCCCAATCTGCCTCCAATGCGGTAGTTGGAGATGCTTGTCAGACTCATGTTTTCGTGGTAGATCCTCCTCATGAGATCCCTTTGACACAGAATCATCCGAGTAAGTGTCTTAACCGCATGGTTTTTGGGAGCTTACCCCCTTCCTTACATCTATTTCTTTCATTATTTCCTCATTTCTCTACTTATGTTGTAGGAGATATTTTTGAGAATGTGGATGTGCCCCCTATTGCTGCGCAAGTGTACTTTGGAGATGAATTCCGTGGCTCCAATAGTGTTGAAATTATGCATGATTCGGAGCCATATGAGATGGCTAGGGTTCTTGATTCTGATGATGATTGCCCTGTTGGAGAGCTGACAAAGAGTGATGTTGAGATGCTGAGGCGTATTTTTTTCGGCCGCCGTGATCCAAGAGTTCATAAATTCATCGATCTTGCTCATTCCGATCAGGCGTGTGTAGAAGGACGTGATGATGAGCTCCTAGAAGCTCCTAAGGCTGGTCCTAACATGGTAATTGAGAATGGGAGGGTGTTCAATGACCTCCCTGCATTGAAGAGGTGGTTGCAGGCTTTTGCAGTGATATGAAAGAGACCTTACAAGGTATTGCATTCATATGCGGAGCGCCGTTACACAGTTGTGTGTGACAAGGAACGTTGCCCATGGAGGGTTTGTGCAAGGAAGCAACAGGTCACAAAAAATGAAACATCACAAAAGTTATCGGGCCACACAATTGTGCTGACCATGAGCTGACACTGAGGCATCGACTGTTGACATGTACCCTCATTGCCAAGCGATTGATGGGAATTTTTCCGGGAGAACCCACATGAAGGTGAGGACAATTATCAAGACCGTTGAGGCGTTCTATGGAGGTTATGTGATAACTTATGGTAAAGCATGGAGGGCTAAGCAGTGAGCATGGAAGATGATATATGGGAACTGGGAGGATGGGTATGAGCAGCTGCTAGTTCTTTTCAATGTAATCAAAGCGGTGAATCCAGGCATGCATTATGAGTACATCCCAAAACCAAATGCATGGAAGGATGGGAGGCTGATATTCTTCCGTGCTTTCTGGTGCTTCCCTCAGTCTGTCGAGGCCTTTAGGCACTGTCGTCCCATCTTCTCCATTGATGGTATGTTCTTGATTAGCAAATACCAGGGCACACTTCTTATAGCCATATCCTGTGACGCGAACAACAAGTTGGTTTCTTTGACATTTGCTTTGGTTGAGAAGGAGAACAATGACAGTTAGGGATGGTTCTTGAGGCTAGTCCGGATACACGTGGTTGGGCCTAGCAGGGAGGTTGGCATCATATCTGATAGGCACCAGGGCATACTTAATGCCGTGCGAGAGCAGATAGAGGGGTATGCACCTTTGCACCATCGTTGGTGTACTCGGCACCTTGCCGAGAATCTACTCCGGAAGGATGGTTGAAGGGTAACTTTGATCTATTCCAGGAGGCTGCTCGACAGCTTGAGAACAAGTACTTTCAGAAAAAGTTGGAGCAGGTCAGAACCGCATTAAATGCAGAAGGTAGACAATGGCTCATGGGTTTGATGAGGGATTTGGAGAAATGGACGAGAGCTCACGACGCCGGTGGATGGAGGTACGAGTTTCAGTGCAGCAACATGGCAGAGTGATTCAATAAGTTGCTATTGGGGATACGTGGTATGCCCGTGAATGCAATTGTTCAATTCATCTTCTATAAGCTTGTTGTCTGGTTCAACGATAGACACGCCCATGCATTGGAGTTGTGGAGTGATGGAGAGATATGGGCTCCGAAACCAAAGGCACACCTAGAGAAGGCAAAAGAAAGGGCTTGCACACATGAGGTTACATGCTTTGACCACGCCACAGAGACTTATCAGGTCAAGCATAGGGGCGGTACAATGTCCGACGGCGAGGTCCGAGAGTCGAGGATGCATGTGGTTGTCCTCCAAGATTTCAAATGCACTTGTGGTAAACCAAGGCAGTACCACTTTCTATGTTCTCATTTAGTGGCAATAGCTAGGCATCGTAACTATAATATCGAGAGGAGGATACCTCACAAGTTCAGTGTCGACACGCTTGTGCACACATGAAGCCCCTGCTTCGTGCCTTTCCGGGACCCTAGAGAGTGGCCTCCATATGATGGGCCAAAGTACATTGCGGATCCAGCTTACCGTTGGAATAAGCGTGGATCAAGGCAGAGGACGAGGCACGTGATGGTTATGGATCAGATACCCGAAAGAACGAGGTGTGGGAGAGAAACTCCATTTGTTATTGACCCCGAGCAGTACGAGTGCGGCAAGTGCGGTAGACTTGGCCATAATTCACGAAGTTGCCATTGGTAGATTAATGAGGTGTGACTATTGGTTGATTTTATTATTTTATATTTGTCGTATTCATTTAATTAATTATGCATGTCTCAATTTATGCTTGTATTTGTGTCAATTATTTATACATTTCTAAGTTCATGTTTCATTGTATATTGAATTTCTAATTCATTCACTTTTTTTGTAGGATGGCACAATTCCACCTGCTCGACCTGACGTATAAGGCAACCCACCGAGGACGTCTCATAGCGCTGGGGCAGGTAATAATCTATAAGTTTTGTTCAAAATTTGGTGAGCGTACATGTGTTCATGAAGTAACAGGAGACTATGTTTTATTCGATGTAGGACCTTCCGCTCCTTCATCCTAGAACCTACAGTGGGTTCTTGGACATGCGGTACGACGATAGGTACACTCCTTTCCTGCAAAGAGCTGGCCTGGATGTCATCTCTTTTCAGGTTCATCGTGGGTTGCCCAAGTTTAACTTAGCGGCCATAACTGCGTTGGTTGACAGGTATTAAATTAAATCATTGCCTCCATTCATGGCCATTTGTTCATGCGCTTGACTTTTTGACAAGTAATCTTGCTTTGTCTAAAATATAGGTGGCGGCCGAAGACTCACAGCTTCCACCTACCTTTCGGGGAGATGACAGTCACGCTCTAGGACTATCAGAAGATGCTAGGCCTAAGGATGCTAGTCGAAGGAAACTCTGTACCCTAGTTCGGTACATGTTCTCACATGCCATTTCATGTGTTTTATGTGTTGAATTATATAATGCCGTACGTCGTTAGGTTTTATTTGCAGCACGTGTTCACATTTCAATACGTCCGTAATATTAAGCGGAATATTAAGACCATAAATAATGAAAATAACCACATAATGAAAAGTTCAATACTATGCCACATTAAACAACATAATAATACTAGAAGTATGTGCCGACAGTAGACATAGGGGCAAATGCACTTTCAAATCCTCAGTCTGAAACATACTGAGTAAGCAACTCATCATCCGAGTACCAATCCTCTACCACAACTCTGTTGCTATGGCTAGGCTCACCTGCGTTGCTCTGATCTATCTGTCGCCTGTAGTAAGCAGCCTCTGCTTCATCTGCGGCCGCTGCGGCCTGAGTGAAGAATGTGTCGTCATCCTCCTCCACCTGTAAACCCGCCCTGTAAACCCGCCTCTACTAGACCGATGAGCTTGTTTAGTCTGCCAGTGTCTTCCTTAGCCTCCTCCACATGCAACCCCGCCTCTGATAGAGCGATGAGCTCGCTCAGTCTGCTAGTATCGTCCTCAGTCTTCTGCGCCGGCAAGCCCGCCTCTGCTAGAGCAATGAGCTCACTCAGTCTGCCAGTGTCGTCCTCATCCTCGTCCCCCCTCATCAGACAACACAATCGGTGATTGAACGGTGCGACCAACTCGCGACCTATGCTCATCTAACTTCTTTCCCTCATACCTTGCACGAGCCACCTCTACAACATGTTCCTCGTTGCAACCAATCCCTTCATGTATAAAATGCAACCAGTTAGCAATGCGATTATATTACATTTAAAATCAGACAATGAAAAAAGGCTTTCAAGCACTCACTGGCACATAATGCAACAATATGCTCGTTCAAGACCTGCATCTGTACTCTTATCTCCTCCCTTGCCTCATTCCTTGCCCTCTCCTCCTCTAACGTCATCCGTCTCTCCAATCCCCATTTATTAAGCCCAACATCGATCGGGTTACAAATACCGTGTTGTCTAGCAAACTCACGCATCTTTTCTTTGTGATGTTTAACGAATAGGTTGACGTAGTCAGGTCCATATCCCCTCTTCCGTGCAATTACTTGCCTCTTCTTCAGTTCATCCAAGAATTTAGCTTGACTATCATAACATTTCCACCTGCATTTCCTAGTGCTCTGTTCAAACTGAAAAATTATATCATATATGTTTTAGCAAAAGAAATAAAATACGATTTCATGTTTACCACAAAAATAATCAACCTCACCATACTCAACCATATGCCGCAATAATGGCCTATTCCAAGCTCCGAAGGGACTAGGCCATAGTTGAATTTAACACCACATTCGCACATGACAGGAGGTGTTTTATAAATTACCCTTTCTTTCTTTTTTTCCTTAACCTTTCGCGGTTCTTCCAGCCATTGGTTCTTAGGACCATACAACCACTCCTTGAATCAACACTTCGCCATTGAAAACACCTAAATAAGGAGACATTAGTACATGAACACATATAGCTCAAGATTTCAACACATACACTTTGCACTTACTTCATGCTTGTTTGGACACACAAACTCCAACGTATTCTCAGGGTTTATCACAGCTTGATCTCCACAATCACACAGAGGAGGTTCCTCGAGTCATCTAACTACGGCTAGGTGCTTCTCCTTAGCCGTCATTGGTGGAGGGTTAGGGGGGTGGAACCCACCGCTTGAAGTGCTCACGTGGATGTCTCCCTCTAAACCAATCGTCGAAAAGGAGGTACCTAGGATCAAACTTGTCTGCACTGTCGATCCACTGAAAGAAAAAGCACCTCTCATGGTCCTACACAACGAGATTCGAACAAAATATTAGTAGCATACTTACACAAATAAAGAAAAAGGATAGTGGAAACAATTTCTTACATTAAAACGACTGCATGTGTAGAAGCATCGTGCCGCTGTGTCCGGATGTTTCTATTGAAAAACATGGGCGGAAACCACAATCACAGTTAGGGACAGAGGGGTCAGGAGGGACAGGGGCATCTTTGCTAGACACATCGGGGTATAATTCTTGAGGACGACCCCGTTTTCGCCAAAACTCCTCCTGAAACATTTCTTGCGTCTAACAAAACAGATGTAATTTAACAAACATAAATCAAAACATCACAAATAAATATCAATGAGAACCATAACTACAATATAACCAATTTCGTTCTAAGAACCAAAAGCAATTAATATTAAACCCTAAACCTAGGGTTTCCCATTTGATGCACAACAATGAACCCATAACATAACTACATGCGCCTAGGTTTGTTAGCTTTTTTCACGCCTTGGCATCATCCTACGGTTGTATAATACATATATTGAGGGATAGAATGAAACCATAAGTAATGACGATTCTTAGATTCAAAAATCCGACTAATATATACCGAATCGATACGAAAAAAACTATGAGGGGAGCGAGAATACCTTGCTCTCGAAGATCTACGGATCAAATTAAAGTTTTCAAGGTCCAATATGCTGATTCATGAGGTAGGATGAAGTGGGGAGAGAAAAAACCTAAGAGGGGGGGAGAAAGAAGAGGAAGAACGCTCGGGCAGGAAGGTTGAGGCGGGGTTAAAACATAAGCTCGGCGCCAGTCACCCTGGCGGTGAGCTTCCTGCCATGTCACCTTCCACGTCCGCTTCGAGCCCAGGAGCTCGGCGCCGAGACGTGTTAGCTCGGCGCCAGTATCGATGGCGCCGAGTTAAGGGTCCAGATTCTGAAATCTTTTCTCCAGGGGTCTATTTGTGAAAAACTTTCAAAAAACTGGCTAAAAAGTTAAAAATTCGGACAGCCAGCCAGCGACGGCCGTGGCCACGTCATGAAGGAGCAGAATGACCGGAAAATGTTTCTCGGCACGACCACGAGCGCGCGGACTTTTCCACGTGTGGGGCTCGTTTTTTACGAGTGCTAAAAGATTAAGAGCTGGATTTGAGAGTTGTTGAAGATGTGTTTTTTCAATTTTGCCAAAATCATGGGATCGATTGAGAGTTTTGGAAACTTTTGGTGATGCTCTAATAGTTTATAGGAAAAAAATTACGGAAAAAAGAAGCCTGGACCATTACAAAAGATGGCATGGAAACGTGATGCGGCTACGTACGCAAGCAGAGGTTAGGATACGACATACGAACGCCTGGGTCAAAGCCGCGGTCAGAGCACACGAGGATTTCGTTTTTGAACGTCCAATGGTCGATGTGTGGCGTCACTGCCGTGCTGCCCCGGCTCGTCGACTACTGAGTTCTCTGACCCGTTGCCGGACCGTTGGGTCTACATTGTTGAGCAGGGAGTCCAACTTCCTAGAGTGCCACAAGTCCTGATTGACGTGACGACGCATTGTGGAATGTGGAGTTCCGTATGGTGTTTCATTTCAAATCCGTACGCCTATTTGACTGGGGCTGAAACTTTCGTATACGATCGTAGATTATTATTACTGAATGATTTGGTATGAAAAAAAATACTATTCTAACTAAAATTTACGATCGTTTACGACCAAGCGAACAGCCCGTACACAGACGCTGCTCCCTCCATCCCAAACTAATCGGATGTTTACAATTCAAATTTTGTTTCAAAATAAATGGCACACGATTCTATGTGCAGCAGCAGACAGCAGAGCCAGAGCACAATACACACTTGCCAGGCTGAACCAAATTAAATAAAAAAGAGAAAACCAACTGCAGTCTCTCCTCTACTCCTTCTCTACTCCCATCTTCATGCAGTCACACTAAGACTCCGTCCACACACCTATGGGGGTAGTATGATCATTTTACCATACATCTTGGTTTCGGGCCTGTTCCTAGATTGCTAGCTTATTTTGGGAGGGGGAGTATACAGTAGTACTTGTGTCATTAGGTTGCATGTAGCACATACAGAGGAGTACTCTCCTCGTCGAAAAAATATAATTCTTGCTTTTTTAAAGTAGATAATTTTGAGATTGAAATCAAAACAAAAAGTACTAATAATATTTATATATATAAATAAGTATTATTACATTAATTACGAAAATATTTTATAGTAAAAGAATTTGATTGATTCAAAATATAAATTGCATTTTTTGGATATACTCCCTCCGTTCCCAAATAGATGACATTTCTTTTTTTTTTCACGATACATCTCTACCTCTACTCTTAAGGGGTATTTTAGTCTTTTGCTTTCTACTGTCTCTGTGAGAGATTTTAAAACGTCATGTAATACGTGACGGAGAAAGTAGAGAGGATTATTCATCTATTTTTTTAAAAAAGTGTATGATGTGATGTTTGAGAATATATGCAAATATGACCTTTAAAAAATAACAAAAAAATGTATGCAAATACAAATTAAGGTCATGTATGCACCTGAAACAAGGCACGTATACAAGAGACCAGTTTCGTGCACTACTAGTTGCTCCCTATATACTCCTACAACTTTTACCAGCTATTGTTGTCAAAAAAAAAAAACTTTCACCAGCTATTACATGCACTACGCAAACCTTAGTAATAATTTGCATATAAAGAACAAAAGAAACCCGTCGAATTAATTACTAGTCCAGCGTAGTCCTGTCCAGCATGCATGCAAGAGCCGATAATCGACATGATTTATTGACCTCTGGCTCTGATCTCTCTCTGAAACCAGCACAGTGATCATCGGGCCGCGGCATGTCGTCACTCCCGGCGGCGTACGGCACGGCATACACCTAGTGGCCGACGCCGGGGCTCGGGCCGGAGTCCTTGATCCCGCCGAGCATGTCGACGTTCATCAACCTGTGGCCTGCAGCACCGCCGTCTTGCTCCGCGGTCCCGACCACCACCGTCTGGATGATGTAACCCACCGGCGGCGACTCCACCGTATGCTGCGGACCACCTCCCTCTGACGACACCTTCAGCGGCCTGCTGGCATTCCCGATGGTCGCCGCGAGCAGCAGGCACGTCGCGAGGAGCAGGCCAACGACGACGGCCGGTGCCGCCCGCGCCCTGATGTTGTGCTTGGTGGCCGCCATTCTTGCCGTCGACAGATCGATCAGACGAGGAACGCTACTCTCTGTCGTCTCTGTGCGCTGCACTTTGACACTGCTAGCACACACACGTGCGTGTTTTTGTTGCCAGTGCAGACGACGACTGTGCCTGGTTTAATTTGCACCCGAGCCGTGGCGTTCTGGGGTTTATATAGCCAGCGCCAGCCCCGTAGGCCGTAGCTTGGCATTGACCGAACGGCGGCCGGTCACCGGTGGCGTCTTAATTTGGAATTTGGAAATCGGCAGCAGGCCAGGAGCCCGGCCGGGCCGGTGATCTGATGACCGCCAGAGGAGGGAGCTAGGAAGCGTCGTGGAAACGACACGGCCGGGGGCGTGCGTGTACGTACGATGTCGCCGTGCACGCACAAGCTCTTCTTCCGGCCAGGTGCGCCGCGCGGTTGGAAGTTCAGGCGTGGAAGTTAGAACCGCGAGAAATTCCGCGGTCCCGAGTGTGGACTTTGAAAATGCACCCGGCCGGGGCGCGGACGTGACATACTGCAGAGAGAGAGAGAGGTCGACGACGACGAGCCAGACCGACGCACAACTCGCTCAGTTTGGTTAGTGGCGTGGACTGCTGGGCCTCCGGCCGGCCTCCCTGCACTTGTGCAAATTCCGGGTATAGATCTGAAGATTGGCTACAGGGTAGTAGAGATCGGTCTACGTAGAGAGGTACTCCCTCCATCCCAAATTGTAAGTCATTCCAAGAATATTGGAGAGTCAAAGTTTTTCAAGTTTGACCAAATTTATATAACAAAATAATAATATTTATCATACAAAGTAAGTATCATTAGATTCTTCATTAGTTATATTTTTATATTATACCTATTTGATGTCATCAATCTTTGTGTTTCTCTCTATAATTTTAGTCAAACTTAAAAAAGTTTGACTCTCCAAGATTTTTGGAATGACTTATAATTTGGGATGGAGGGAGTAAGCTGGACGGATGCAGATGATGATGCGTAGATCGTAGATTGTAGGTGGCGAGTGAGAGCGACTGAAAAGCCCATATGCGCGCGAAGTCAGCGCCAGAGCGCGGGAACCAGTGGAGAAGCTACGTCCGGACCCCCCGGGCGGATGCTGACGTGACGCGTGTGGTTGCGGCCGAGACCGACCGAGCCATTTCTGACTCGTCGGCTGCTGGTCCGCGTCACTATAGCTCACCAGACACAATGCCTCAGCATTCCATTTATCAAAGACATCTACACGGCCGACACCCGGTTGTTGGTCTCTTCCTCCTCCATATCTAAACCCCATCCAGTACTTACTCCCTCCTTATACTGAATTCACTATTGGAAACCGGCATTTTGCCGAGTGCCGGAAGCTTTGCCGAGTGTATTTTATCGGGCACTCGGCAAAGACGGCTTTGCCGAGTGTTTTTTTCGGCACTCAGCAAAGATGGCTTTGCCGAGTGTTTTTTTTTCGGCGCTCGGCAAAGATGTATTTTGCCGAGTGCCTTTTTCTGGCACTCGGCAAAGAGGCATTTTGCCGTGTGCATTTTTTTGCCCTCGGCAAATCATTTTTTCAAAGCAATTTTTGAGGCCCTAAATGAATTCAAATGAAAAACTTTTCAACTACAAATTTGTATAACTTCTTAAGATCTACAAAGTTTATTTTGGTCATTTCTTCATTTGACAAAGCGACAATAACGTTGTTCATAAAATCTACACCTCTCTCATATCTCTCATATTAGTTTCAAGAAAGTCGAAGAGAGATATATAAGATTTGTAAATAATGTTACTACCACTATGTCGGATGACCAAATGACCAAAATAAACTTTGTAGATCTTGAGATGTTATGAAATTTTGTAGTTGGCAACATTTTGATTTGAAATAATCTTGTCATGCAAAAATGACGTTTGAATTTGAAAATTTTAAAATTTGAATTTTTTCAAAAGACCTCGGATGGAAAAACTTCCTAAATGAAAATTGTAGATCTCCAAAAGTTATGAAACTATGTAGTTGACAACTTTTTGATTTGAAATCATCTTATCATGCAAAACTACGTTTGAATCTCTCAAATTTGAAATTCGAATTTTTCAAATGACATCGGATGGAAAAACTTTCTAAATGAAAATTGTAGATCTCGAAAAGTTATGAAACTTTGTAGTTGACCACTTTTTAATTTGAATTCGTTTAGGGCCTCAAACAAGCAATTTACTCTCGATTTAGTATAATATATGAGGATAGATAACGGAATCTAGACACAAGTGAATTGTGTAGTGCAGTGGTAGAGCAGCAGACACACGAGGGAGGGGTCGTGAGTTTGAATCCCGCCGGCCGTGAATTTTGCTAAAAAAAATACATTGGCGCAGGACGGACGGATGCTGGCCGATGGCGCCCTTCCCCAAGAATTTTTTTTTTGCTATTATTTTTAGGTTTTTTCGCATTTTCATTTTGTCGAGTGTAAATCTTTTCCGGGTGCTTTTCCGCCACTCGGCAAAGGTTTCGCCGAGTGCCCGACAAAAAGCACTCGACAAAGACTTCTTTGCCGAGTGCCCTTTGCTGAGTGCGGCACTCGGCAAAGCCTTTGCCGAGTGTATTTCGGGCTTTGCCGAGTGCCGCAGGCACTCGGCAAAGTGCGGATTCCAGTAGTGATTATAACAAGTTTTGACATTTCTAGATACGTCCTTTTACTACGTATTTAGATATAGTATACATACCACGTCTTATAATTTAGGATGGAGGGAGTATTTAATCAGGGGCTCCTTCTCCAACACACGAATCAGACAAGGACGGCCATGTGGCAAAGTGCACTTGTGATACATTTTGCGGCGGAAACGATGATGCTATTGCTACTCTAGAAAGGTCGATCCACACATCATGTTAAATTCTTTATGGGTTTGTTTGGCAGAAATTGTATTCACATAAATCCACGTGTATTGGGACGGAATTTTGTTAATTTCCCATCCCAATCCATCCTAATATATTTGGATTAACAAGAGCTTTTGGGGTTGGGGAGTTCCCAAAAGAGTTTGTTATTCACGTGATCTTCGTGGGCTCAGAATGAAGAAGGGCTGCTCAATCTCGGTGCAATTGTAATGTTAAATTGATGCATGCACCAGGAAGTACACTACGGCAATACTGTCTAATGTGTTTGGGTCAAGCTAACCGGCTTTCCCGCTAACTGCAAGACCTTTCAGCATTTGCCATATACGTACTGATGGAACATCATATCTACGGCTGTGGATAAAAGGACCGATGAACACTCGACACTTGGCTAGCTAGCGTCAACAATGAGATCATTGGAATTAGCTTGCATGCACTACCCTAGATTTGGACATCACTGCCGGCCTCATCATTGCCGGATTTGTGACAACCGGTAGTGATGTACCTTCACCGTCGGTTATGAGCTTGAAAATAAAAAAATGATTGGGGCTGGGCTAAAACCGGCAGTGAAGGACCACATCACTGTCGGTTTGTGGCTTGAACCGGAAGTGTTTTGGCGGCCACTCATCACTGCCGGTTTAAGCCAAGAGCCGACAGTGATTTGGATCTATCATTGTCGGTTTTAGCTAACAATCGACGGTAATAAGCCTATAGCACAAAAAGGCTGCAGCCGTCCTCTTCTTTCTCCTCTCTTCCATCCTAAGAACAGAGGCGCGCGTTTGTGTCATTTCCTCCATTGTTGCGTCTGCTCTTCACCATGAAGCTAGGGCTTGGATTTTGAAGAATGACTTGATCTTTTTGCTTTAAGGTTAGTAACAAACATCCACTCCTTTGATTTTGTTGCTTAATTAGCTTCGTTTTGATGGCTACATCGCTTGATTCTCATTCTAGTTCTTTTTCCATTCTAGAGAGCACTTTTCCAATTGAACATTTGTGCAAGGCTTAAATTGTGGTGAATCCATCATCCAAAAGGTTGTCTATGAACATATTTAAATTCCTAGCTAATTATTCCATAGTGGTCAAGATCATCATTGTTAGTATGTGATGCTATAATTAGTTCTTAGAAGTAGAGTAGAATAGATGTTCTTCATTATTGTGCAATAATTGTTTTTACTACGATTTTCAATTTACAGGGCTGGGCTACCAATTTGAATTTTTTCAATAATTAGTGTATAATAATGTTTTCCAAAAATAGTACTTTCGAGCTACAATTGTTGTTCATGAAGCTCGATTTCTTATTAATTCTTTATAATTACTGTCTCAGTATTTTTTTTGTGCAGAGATGGATCGAGAGTGGATGCATCTGTCTCCGAACGGACAAGCGATACATGCATGGCGTCAGCCAGTTTATCATCGATGCCAAAGCCCATGCTGGGAATGGGAACCCTATCTTCTACCCATGTAAAGATTGCAAGAATCAAATGAACTTTCATCAAATTGAGTCTATACGATCGCACTTGATTACCAGGGGTTCATGCCAATGGCGAGGTTGGTGTGAATGTTTTGCAAGAAAACGATGATGGTGTGGACACGCTTGACGTAGCCATCCATGATGCTGACGAGGAACCCGGTGTCAACACGGAACCTATGGCCACAGTTAATAATGTGTTTAGAAACACGCTAGCTGACGACACTGAGGATAACGATGGCATTTCACAGGTGCTACATAATGTAGAGACCGGATGTCTTAGTGAAAGACAGCTGAGAAAGCTAGAGAAAATGAGACAAGATGGCAAAACATCATTCTATAGGAATTGTCCAATGAGCAAACTAGAAGCCGACATCATGCTGTTAGAGTTCAAATCGACAAACGGATTGAGCGATAAAGGCTTCGATCAGTTGTTAGGTATAATAAGGAAAATGCTCCAGAAAAAATGAGTTGCCAGAAAAGACATACTTGGCGAAGCAAATGATCTGCCCCATCAGCCTCGAGGTTGAAAAAATCCATGCATGTTTCAATGATTGCATATTGTACCGTGGAGAAAAATACAAAGACTAGGACAAGTGCCCCAAGTGTGAAGCTCCACGGTACATGGAAGGGCCATCAGATGAGATACAATGATGAGGCACCCCGCCGATGGGTATGACTGGAGGATTGTCAATACTATGTTCTATAAGGACATCGGTGGAGAGGTAAGGCACCTTTGGTTTGCTTTGAGCACAGATGGGATGAATCCTTTTGACCAGGTTAGAAGCAATCATAGCACCTGACCAGTGATGCTCTATATATAATCTTCCACCTTGGGTCTGTATGAAGCGGTCGTACATCTAGATGCTACTACTGATCCAAGGGCCAAGACAACCTAGGAATGACATCGATGTGTTTCTGGAACCAGTGATCGATGAACTAGTGGAGATGTTTGAAAAGGGTGTGCCGGATGTTTGGGACGTGTACAAAAAGGAACATGTCACGATCAAGGGAGTACTTATTGCTACAATCACCGATCTGCTAGGTCGAGATTCATTGTCCGGAGAGAAGACAAAAGGCTATACTGGATGTGTCGAGTGCTTTGACGACACTGATGCGGTAAATCTACCAAATAACTCAAAGATAGTTTATATGGGACACCGTAGGTTCCTACCTAAGGATCACCCTTACCGCAGGAACATAAAAGATTTCAACGGTATTATTGAGAAACGCTTAGCTTCAAAATATCAAGACGAGCCTGCGATACTTCGAGAACTCAACAAACTAGAGGTTGTCCTTGGGAAGGGGGACAATGCAGTAGCAGCGCCTGATGGGAGTGTTTGGAAGAAAAAATTGGTTTTCTAGAAACTACCTTACTGGCCATTTCTGAGTGTACGCCCTGTCTTGATCCCATGCACATCACTAAAAACGTGTGCGCTAACACTCTTAACACCTTGATGGACACCGGGGGGACATCGAAGGATTCATTGGCCACACGCCTAGACATGCAACACTTGAGAATTAGGAAGGAGTTGCATCCCGTGGAGCTAGAGAATGGCCAGTTCGAAGTTCCGGTTGCGTCATGGACATTGAAGAAGGAAGAAAAGCGTGCGCTTATTTTTTTCTTCAGTGAACTCAAAGTCCCGACAGGCTACTGTGCGAACCCAAAGAGGCTAGTGAACATGAAAGAACTCAAGTTCAACTATGGTCCTATGAAGGTCCATGATTGTCATGTCATTATGACTCAGCTGCTCCCTATTGCCTGCGTGGTATCCTCCCCCCAAAGGTCCACGCCCTAATCATAAAGCTTTGCTCGTTCTTCAACGCAATCTAAAAAAGGTCATTGATGTGTCCACGCTAGAGCAGCTGCAGCGGGACATAGCCGAAACTCTCGTTAGGCTTGAGATGCATTTCCCGCTGACTTACTTTGATATCTCATTGCATTTGCTTATTCATCTTGTTGACTAAATTAGAGCCCTTGGCCCAATGTACCTGCATTAGATGTTCCCTTTCGAAAGATTGATGAAAGTTTTCAGCAGGTATGTTAGGAATAGATTCTGGCCAGAAGGGGGCATGGTTGAAGGATGGTCAACGGAGGAGGCCATTGAGTTCTACACATATTATCTACACATAAAAAGGGTCGGAGTTCCAGAATCTCGTCACGAGAGAAGACTACGTGACAAAGGAACGATCGGGGAGAAATCTATTACAGTAGATGACCCTATTTCTTTCAGATAGGCATAGTTCGCTGTTCTCCAGCAAGTCGAGGGTGTAATGCCATACATTGATGAGCACAGGCAATCGGTGGAAACTCTATATCCGAGCAGGTCACAGGCTTGGTTGGATAAAAAACATAAGGAGGAATTTGTCAACTGGTTGCGACGTCGCTTGCTTGGAATAAAGTTGGGTAATCAATTAGATGCCTTAGCCAAGGGACCTTCGAGTATATATCTTAAGTACCAAGGGTATGAGATCAATGGATTCATATTTTACACAAAAAAGCAAGATGAAAAGAGCACATACCAAAATTGTAGTGTTCATTTTGATGCTCACGACAAAAACAGCAACGTGTAGGCGACATACTATGGTTTCATAGAGAAGATATGGGAGCTAGCCTACGGTCCATTGAAGGCAGCTCTTTTTCATTGCCAGTGGGTCCGGCTTGAGGAAATCAACACTGACAACGAAGGGTTCACTACCATTGATCTCACTAAGACCGCATACAGAGACGACCCTTTGTCCTTGCAAGAGATGTTATGCAAGTCTTCTATGGAAGGGACAACAAGACAAAAGGAAGGCTAAAAGTAGTCCTAGAAGGGAAAAGGAAGATTATCGGTGTCGATGGAGTGATGGACGAAGAAGACTACAGGGGCTATCAGGAAATGCCTCCATTCGGGGCGAACGTACCCCTACCTATCCTTCAAGAGGGTGACGAACCTGCTTACGTACGACTTGATCACAATGAGGCCCTCATTGTTGATGCACCTAATGATAGTTAGATTATTGTTAACTATGTAATCATTATTCGAACGTTGTTCACCAACTATGTAATCTAATTTATATTTTGTGCGCTTCTCTAAAATTAAATAATTGACTATATAATCAAATATTGAGATGATGATCATAAACACTATTATTTAATAATTATAGATCATTAATTAATTATCATGGAATTAAATAGCCGAGACACAAATATTTGTATTATTTTACAATAAATTATATGTATTTACATGCACTAAACGGATAAAAGAAAAAACATAACCTAAACTAACGTAATCCTTAATGCTAGTGCAATGATTAAGGACCTATAATCTGGACCTCAAATTAATTAACTCCCGTTCAGAGGATAAAATAAAAAAGAAAACATAACTTGACGTACTCCCTATCATAGCGCAGCGGTAAAAGCCAGCTACTGTGAAGCCCGCGCCCTTGGTTCAAATCCTAGGTGCGACAAACTTTTTTTTTATATTTTTACAGAATTAAATGAACCTCAACTTAAACTATAAAAATGATAACAAAACGTTTTCTAACGTAAATCCTTCTTTAACGCAGCATTTAAGCCACTAATCTCTTTTTCTCACTCCCTCGGTTCGAAACCCAGGCGGGACAATTTTTTTATCTAGAGCCCGCGGCAGTGGCTCTGATTGAAAAAAAATAAAAGCTATCGATTTGTCCGGCCTATCACTATCGGTTATAAAAACCGGCACTAATGACCCCTATCACTGCCGGTTTTTTAATAAAACCGATAGTGATACAACAACGGCTCGGATTTCAAAAAATAAAAGCTGTCGGTTTGTCAGGCCTATCGCGACAGTGATACATGGAATCACTGCTGGTTCTAAGAACTGGCACTAATGACCCCTATCACTGCTGGTTTTTTAACAAAACTGAAAGTAATATGAATATTCCCTCACGGGCCAGTAGTGCTCCCGCTGATCACCATAGCAGGAGCACTGCTGCCACCTACTGCGATAGCTAGCCTATAAAATGACGCCCTGCTAGGGAGTCTCTCCATGCATGTTGGTTTCAGCCAGGGCTTATTAGTTATGATACAGTGTTTTCCTCTCACAACAAACCACAGATATCGTTATGCGTCGTAGTCCACCAAAATGGTGCACACAAGAGGTACTAGAAGAATGCTACTAAAGATAGAGCAACGTCTAAGATTGGAGAAGCCGCATGGTTCACAGAGCCATCCGCTACTGTGTGCATCTAGACTGCACCAAGAAAAAGGCCATGTACAGCAGAGGCATGGATTCATCGATGTCACCTTGTCATCTCCAATCGGTATAGCTCGTAGACCACCTCGGTGCTACTGTTTGACCCTAGTTGGTGCTAGAAGAATGCTACTGAGGTGCTTAAATTATAATGTGTTGATACACATTGATTGTAACATTGACCTGTACGCAAATAGGTTTTTGTTATCGTATATGGAATTTTAGTATAAGGCCTTTGTTATCGTATATGTAATTTATTTCTAATATTTTTGTTATTTTTTGATGTATTTCTGTACTATCTAAATAAATATATCATTGTTGTTAAAACTTTCCCACTGTACTATCTAAATAAATATATCGTTGTTGTTAAAACTTTTCCACTGTACTATCTAAACAAATATATCCGTTACATATATGCACCTTCACTGTCGGTTCTATTTACAAACCGGCAGTGATATTTACTTTCACTGTCGGTTCTATTTAAAACCGATAGTGATATTAACTTTCACTGTCGATTCTATAAACAAACCGGCAGTGATGTCCATGCCCCCCTATATAAAACAAATCACCGGCCACATACATCGATCCGACCCACCCACAAACTCTCACAGTCTCATTTCTCACGTTTCACTCTTACTTCTCAAGAAATCCACTCTCTCTACGTGATTAGGTCATGGCTCTTGTATTTTTGAATGGTATTGATATGTCGTCTTCTCCAATATTCTATCTATATCCATTTGATCTATATTTATATTCATGTTTCTTTGCATTCTACATTTATATGTATTCTTATTCTTTGCATTCGATCTATATTTAATTATGTTGCCACATTTTACTTGGAAGAATTTTTTGTGCATATATTTTATGTTCATATTTTTTTTGCATTTTATCGATCAGGTGGTATGAACAACGGACCTCCCCCACCACACGAACTAGGTTTTCACCCTGACGACGAGCCATTCGCGCCTAATGTGGCCATTCCACGATTCCCTGTTCCAACTATTGTATGAAATATTTTCTAACATCTTTTGTTTTTTTATGCTAACAAATAAGTTTAATTAGTTTAATATCATTGTTGCATACATATATGTCACAGACTATATCCCCAATAGATTGGCTGTGAACAACACTTAGCTGGTTCTTTATCTCGGACATCGTCGAGAACATGGCATCTAATGCAAATGGTCAGCTATGGACGTGTGAACTCAGTTTTTCCATCCCTTTGAGGGGTGCAAATCATCGGAACCATATCCATGAGACGGAAAGACGAGCCTGGACGTGATAAGCGCCCAATTCAGTGCCATGCACATCTATTTAGAGGCACTTCGACGTGTTTGCTATGATGTGCCTAATTTCTCGCACTTCAAGGCACTTGCTTTGAATGCCGGAGATATCCCCGTCCCACAAGCAAGCGAATGGTTTGCGAGCTACAACCATGTGGATGTGGTAAAATGATCACTTATACCTGAGTCGTGGTTATTTATTGTTTATTATTGTAATAACATTCTCTATTTTTTTTCTTTTTCTCCGCAAGCATATTGCGCTCTAGGACCTTACCTATGCTGCATGTTAGTGTACGTGGCCCGATCGATCCCGGCAATGATTCCGATAGTAATTAATGTTTATTTAGCTAGGTTTTCAAGGTCATAGTTTAATTGGGTTCTAATTTTAGTTTGTACGACTTGTGTGTTTAATTATTGTCATGCATGTAATTCGTGTAACATTTGTTGGGCAACTAAAAATATGCATTCCAATGTCGTATTGGTCTCAAAATTGTTCTCAGGCTTGCACGTGACACAGGTGAAGGAAACACCAAGTTTGGGATTTTCCAGAGATGGTTTGCTACTTTATGAGGTTTAATTGAATTTCCGCGCGACGACACCGATTAATTATAGGTTGAACTGAGTCTACACATAAAAAGATCCGGGAGTGGTGCCAAACTTTACATAGGCTCTATTATGCCCTAGGGATAAGAATTTTATGGAGGTCGATGAAAAAATCTATTGTATCCAAGATGTAATTCACCTTCTTTTGTCTCATTCAGCACAGAGAAAATACATTAATAAAAATGATTAGAAAAATCTCAAATCTTGTTTGGTGCCTTAATTTGGGTATATACATGCTTGCCAAAAAAATTCAAGCCATTTCGACATAGGCGGAGTATACATGCTTCACAGAGGTACATGAGCCATTTCATCGAACCATGACTATACACATATGTTATCAAGGTTTCTGTGGTTTATATGCATTCCAATGTCGTATTGGTCTCAAACTTTTTGTTAGGCTTGCACGTGCCACATGTGAAGGAAACACCTAGTTTGGGATTTTTTAGAGATGGTTTGCTACTTTATGAGGTTTAATTGAATTTCCGCGCGACGACACCGATTAATTATAGGTTGAACTGAGTCTACCCATGAAAAGATCTAGAATAGTGCTAAACTTTTACATAGGCTCTAATGTGCCTTAGGGATAAGAATTTTGTGGAGGTCGATGAAAAAATCTATTAGGTCCAAGATAAAATTCACCCTCTTTTGTCTCATTCAGCACACAGAAAAATATAATAAATAAAAAAACTGATCAGAAAAACCTAAGATCTTGTGTGGGGTCTTCATTTGGGTGTATATATTTGCCAAAAAAATTTCAAGCCATTTCGATATAGGAATACACATGCTTCTATTTATTCAGTATATAAAAGAAATTTTTTAATATATATAAACATCACTGTCGGTTTCAAAAAACCAGCAGTGATGAGACGAAACCGATAGTGATGCTGGTTATCACTCTCGGTTTATTTTAAAAACCAATAGTGATATATAAAAAATTTATAAAAATTGTGACAGCCTTCGGGTTCGAGCTCGGGTCTGGGGCAGCAGAGTTGTGAGACTTAACCGCTGTGTTAGTATAGGGGGTGTGTCAAGGCTAATTTATTTTTTCTTTTTGACCTTTTAAAGTGCTTAATAAATTATAAAATTAAACCAAAAAATTTGGGTCACCTGGGACTCGAACACGGGTCTCGAAGGCTAAAATGCAGGGTCTTAACCGTTGAGCCAGTCGAAGGAATTCAAAAAAGGGAAAAGATATCCTACGTAACCCGTAACCGCTACACCGCAATCACTGCCGGTTCAAAGAATGGCCCGACAGTGATGTTGTTTCATCACTATCGGTTTAGTCTTAAAACCGGTAGTCATGAACCATTGGGATAACAAAAAGGCGTGGGGTGAAATATCCTAAAGTCATTTAATAATTTATAAAATTGAACCAAAAAATTTGGGCCACCTGGGACTCGAACACAGGTCTCGAGGGCTAAATTGAGGGGTTTTAACCGTTGAGCCAGTCGAAAGAATCCAAAAGAAAGGGAAAAGATATACTACTTAACCCCTAACTGCTATACCCCCATCACTGTGGGTTCTAGGAATTACCCGGTAGTGATGTTTCCTCATCACTGTCGGTTTAGAACTTACAACCGACAGT